>OY987212.1:29649389-30339032 GCA_963920805.1 Primula vulgaris
TTGGTTTCGGCTTTTCAGCTCACCTTTTCTTTGCTTAAAAACAGAAATATATTTGGTTGATCAACTTTCCAGTTGAGTTTTTGTGGGTGTTCTGCATGAAAAGGGTTGAAAACCAAAAGCTGGATGAAAACAACTTTTTTCTCAAGATTAAAAAAGAAAAAACTGATTTATTCTGTTATAATATACTATCAAACAGGTTATGAGATGAGATAAAAGTGGTATTCATCATTATGAAACTTTTGGCAGTTCCAATATGAAAACAGAGCATTTGAAAGGAAAAAGAGGAAGAAGAAAAATGATTAAGCTTGAAGGCTACAACAAAACAAACTTATGCTTTAAATGCAGTCTAGATTTAACATAAGAAATTCATCTCCAAGGTGAGACCTTTGTGCGAAAGCGAATCCGATTGCCAACCGCATTGATTAATGCACGCATATTTCACGTTTATAACATAATCTGTAGAACAGTGCTATTACAGAAATGAAACTGTTCTGAGAAATCTCCATGGCATCTAGTTTTGTTATCTCTTCATTACCAAATTTCCACTGCTGGTACTTTTTGAACTATCTATGAAGTTTTGCAAGAATAATACTTTCCTCTCTACAGAGGTAAGAGGATACCTCAATAGAATATTATAAAACTCCCGAACTTATTTCAAGTATTGTTTAGTTGTACCTTATAAGCCAAATAAAAAGCTTCAAATTAAACTACAAAAAGGCTGGCTATATATTCAACTATCGATTAAACTTTTAGATCTGGCCATAGACCACCACAATGATAGAATGCACACGTATTTCACGTTTATAACATAATCTGTAGAACAGTGCTTTTACAGAAATGAAACTGTTCCGAGAAATTTTGATGGCATCTAACTTTTGTTATCTCTTCATCATTAAAGTTCCACTGCTGGTACTTTTTGAACTATGGATGAAGTTTTGCAAGAACTATAATTCTCTTTCTACAGAGGTAAGATGATACCTCAGTAACAAGAATCGGATCAAAGAATATTATTAAACTCCCGAACTTATTTCAAGTATTGTTTAGTTGTACCTTATAAGCCAAAAAAATTGCTTCAAATTAAACTACAAAAAGTCCGGCTAGATTCATCTATAGATTAAACTTGGCTATAGACCACCACAATGATAGAAATCTGAAATTATGTAGCAGTATATATTGAGCTTCTTTGGTCGCAGCCAGGGAGGAACTAGGTGGTCAGTGGCTATAGACCACCACAATGATAGAAATCTGTTAATCACCCCCAATTGTAGTCAAAATTCTCCCCCCTGCAATAAAATGATAAATAAATACTTTATACACGAGTATCAGTCCCATTTTGGATTGAATACTAGTTACGCCACTGACCACCTAGTTCCTCCCTGGCTGCAACCAAAGAAGCTCATTATATAATGCTACATAATTTCAGCACAACCCTTTGATCCCAGTTTATAATTAGAGAAAGAAGAATTAACATCAAATCTGACTACTATGAATAAGGAAGTATTATGAGAAAGGTGGTTGGTCAAGGACTCAAGTGGCTTACCTCCAACATGAGGATTATTATTATAAAAACAAAATAAGGAAATATTATAAAATTATAGTAACCAAGTCATCTTCATTAAAATGCTACATTATACATGAGAGCAGCATGAAATTGATTGATAATTAGATGCAATGAACAAAGTTGACGATGTGATTAGTCACGGAAAAACAAGTTTTACCTAAAGAGAGTGTTCCAGAATCCAGATACAAATAGTGAATCATAGAGCTGTTTTTATTTTTATTTTGTTTTTGAGTTAGGCTTGAGATCTGATACTGGGACTTCTTTTGGCTGAATAGTAGGACATGCAGATTGACCAGTTCAGATGCTACTATTAGCCGGATACATCATACATGCAGTATATACTATGGTTATAATTTATACTATTATTTAGTGATTTAAACATCTTCTTCTTTTTTAACTTATTAAAGAGGATCAAATGTTATTACACCTACTACTCATTTGTAAGACTCGAACTGTACACCTGCTGGTTGAGAGTGTGAGTTCTAGACCACCAGGCTCGCCCTATTGGGTTACAAAATATCTAGCGGCAAACAAAGGAGTCGTTAGTAAGAGTAAGGTGGGTAACCAAAGTGGTTAAGGCAGTTCACGCTCATGATTATGGTTAGTTCTCTGCCATCTCCACTATATATATACAGTAGTTATTATCAAAAAAGTGTGAAAATACAAATATATATCTGGAAGATAACCGTTTGGAAGTACCTCATGAAAGGTTTGCTTAGTATATAGAGAGAAACCTAAGACAATATATATATATATATATATATATATATATATATATATATATATATATATATATAATACCATATTTGGTTTACACCATTGAAGAGCTCTTTCCAATTTCTGCTTGAAGAACATGGCTTGGCAGTTGGCAAGTAATTAGATATAGACGGCAAGTGGGGTGTGGGGACAATATGAGAAAACTGTCCCAAAAATATGTTCTGTATTTATTTTCTGGTGCACATCTGGACATTTTTTATTAAATTAATGTTTTATTTTATTTTTAAATTGTTTGTTTAAAAAAATATGTAAAATTTGACTTTTTATATTTTTTAGCTATTTATTAATATTACTATCTTATAAATTGTTAAAACAAACAATAAATACCTAGAAAAAAATATAAAAAGTCAAATTTTATAAATTTTTTTGAACAATCACTTTTGAAATAAAGCAAAACGTGTACTAAAAAAACGAAAAAAATTACAAGTACATATGAAAAAAATATAGCATGACCTTACAAACATTATCAAAAATTCAAATTTACGTACCTATTTTCTAATACTAGTAAATACAGGCACACATGATGAGATGATTTTGTTTTGTTTTAAAAATTAAATAGTTAGTTATTGACCTTTTTTAAAAAAAAAATTAAAGTTATTTTCGAAATTTCACATATGTGGATAATTATTAAAAAATTTAAGATTTTTTAATAAAAAATTGAAAGTATTTTGACAGATACAAATATGTCATGTAACCCCATGCATCAAGTTGGATTTGATTAAAATATCAGATTACCATGCGTGAATATGACATGAGACGTGTATAAAAATAAATAGGATTTGCATACAATGTTGTTGATCAACAATCAACAATCAATAGTGAGGTTATATGCAATTAAACTTACTGAGGTTATATGCAATTAAACTTTTGGACGGGTTTATTCATTTAAAAAATTAATATTTTCAAGCCATTAAAAAATTTTACTTTCTGATCAGTTCTAATCTATAGGTTCGTATTCAATATTTGGTTTGTCCTATAGAAGTGCCAAGTGGCCACTTCTGCCACCTACTTTATTAATAAATTCAGCATGAAGCAGTGGCGGGGAACTAGATTTTTTTCTTTATAATTATGAGAATGCTGCAAAACTAAATTTGAAAAGAAAAAGAAACTCAATGCATGATAAAAGATCGCTATTTTCTCGATTACTAGTTCCTCATATTGCCCGTCATTTTATATATCTAAAAGGAAGTGAACTTCTGATAAATGTATGACAAACAACTGATTATTTGTCACGATTGGCAGGGGGTGGAGGTATATATATTGTTCACCCCATTCAAAAATAAATAAATTTAAATAGCATAGGTCTTGATCATTTATTTTTTAAAATGTGACGTATGCAACCCCACACTAAAACTAAATAGCAACCCCACTTTAATTTTATTTGTCTATTTTTTAATTTGTAGTCCACCGCATCCAAAACAAAAAAACTTACTCTCCCTTTCATTTTAACACTTAAAAAGCAATGGTTTTGTTGTGCCATTGAGGATCCGATTTTTGGTGTATTAAGAAAAAAAAATTACTTCATCCGTTCCTATTTAATTGTCCATTATGAAACTACGTGCAATTTTGACCGGCCAAAAATTTGTATCAAAATTGTCAGAATTAAATTTTTTAAAAGCTGATCATATAGTTTAAATGTTTAATTTTATTATTAGATTTAAAAAAAATTATTTCGACAATTTTGATACAAGTTATAAGCCGGTCAAAATTGCATATACTTTCGTAATTGATATTTAAATGAGAACGGAGGGAGTATATATTTATTTCCGCAATTCCACCATTTTGATTCTGGCTCCATCCCTATTTGGTCATTGAATGCCGAAGATGTCTATGAGATGTGTGTTGGTTATATATATATATTAATTTTTAAAATTTTTAATTTTTAATTTTTTTTTGTGATCATGCTCGTTATATATTTCTATTTATGCAGTAATGTGACAACAGTACCAAATTACTCTCATACTTGAATACTGTATGCAGTAGTCTTTACTGATTAGCAAGGCCACAAGGCATACTTAAAACATAGACATCTCCAACCGAACCATCACTATGTTTCGTACCACCAATGCTGTCCGTTTTGGTCCAATTTCGTTCTTGCTTTTTGGGTCGTACAGTTTTAAAAAGCCTTGTTAACAAGAAGGATGATACTCCAAACTTATATATTATACATTACTCATATATGTAGGCGATGAGTGATATCTTTCTTCTTTATACCATGACATTTTTCTACGAAAATCCGAGGTGTTACACTCTTCCTCCTTCAGGCACGACGTCCTCGTTGGGCACGCCGTCTTTCCGGGGTTCACTTACTTGTGTTAGTCTTAACATCGGATAGATAGCGGTTCTGATACCAATTGTAACGACCCGTTCCTCTGATCAGACCGTCACCATCTGCTTTCTACCACCAATATTGTCCGCTTTGATCCAATTTCGTCATCACTTCTTGGCCGCACAGGTTTAAAATATTTTGATGATAAGAAGAAAGATACTCGTAACTTATATAACATATAGGTACTCACATATATAGGTGATGTGGGATAGTTCGCTTCTCTTTAGCACGTTATTTTCGTACGGAAATTCAGTCGTTACACTCTTTCCCCTTCAGGCACGACGTTCTCGTCGGGCACGCCGCCCTTCCGGGGTTGCCAGTGTCCACATTGGCTAGATAGCGGCTCTGATACCAATTGTAACGATCCGGTCCTCTGACCAGACATCCACCATCTGCTTGCTACCATCAATATTGTCCGCTTTGACCCAATTTCGTCATCGCTTCTTGGACCGTACGGGTTTAAAAGGATTTGGTGATAAAAATGATGATATTTCGAGGTTATATACTATATAGTACTCACATATTTAGGCGATTTGGGATAGTTTTCTTCTCTATAACATGACATTTTCCTATAAAAATCCGGGTTGTTACACTATTCCCCCCTTCAGGCACGACATCATCGTCGAGCACGCCGTGCTTCCTGGGTTAACTTACTCGTGCTAGTCCCAATATCGGCTAGATAGCGGATCTGATACTGATTGTAACGATACTGTTCTCCGACCAGACCGTCACCATCTGCTTTCTACCACCAATACTGTCCGTTTTGGCCCAATTTCGTGCTCGCTTCTTGGGTCGCACGACTTTAAAAGGTATTGATGATAAGAAGGAGGAAATTGTTATCTTATATACCATATAGGCACTCACATATCTAGGTGATGTGGGATAACTCACTTCTTTTTACCACGCTATTTTCTTACGAAAATCCGGGTTGTTACACATAGCTAGTGACAACTCATGTGCATACGCATTACGCAAGTAAAGTGAGAATTGCTAAATATGTAATAGGCTAGTTCGACCCGATTGAAAGACAAGTAAATAAACAAAGAGTTGCACTTAATACACTCTCGAGTAGTCTCGACTATAAAGTGACAAGATTTGAGATCTTGCATCTACAGTGGGTAGCACTAGATGTTGGTTTTGGTACTATTTCGAATACGATAATTGAAAGGACAATAAAGTAAAAGACAGGAACGCAATGGAAATAACACTTTATTTCTCACAATTGGAATATGAATTACAATTTCTGACTCGTACAGAATTTAAATTAAACTGCTGGACTGGTTTGACAATAATACAAACTGCCGGACTGTTTTGATAATAAAACAAACTGCCGGACTGGTTTGACAATAAAACAAACTGCAGGACTGTTTTGACAATATAAAAACTGCCGGACTGTTTTAACAAACTGCCGGACTGGTTTTAACAAATAAAAAAACTGCAGGACTGTTTTGACAATATAAAAACTGCCGGACTGTTTTGACAAACTGCCGGACTGGTTTTAACAAATAAAAAACTGCCGGACTGTTTTGTAAATAAAACAAACTGCCGGACTGTTTTAACAAAAAGAAACTGCCGGACTGTTTTAAACAAACTGCCAGACTATTTTAACAAATAAAAAACTGCCGGACTGGTTTTAAACAAACTGCCGGACTGGTTTTAACAAATAAAAAACTGCCGGACTGTTTTGTAAATAAAACAAACTGGACTGGTTTTAACAAATAAAAAACTGGCCGGACTGTTATTAAATAAACTGCCCGGACTGTTATGTAAATACTGGAAATTAAAGTACAGGAAAGTAAATTACAGAATAGGAAAGACTGAAATGTAAATTACAGAAACTAAAGGTACTGGAAAGAAAAATACAGAAGGGAAACAGTACTGAAATTAAATGGACAGAATAATAAAGGACTGAAAAATAAATAACATAAATTAAAAGAAGAGGCAACTGCTGAGCAGTTTCCCTTAAACAATATTTCCCGAACCACCTTTAAAGGTTTCTGGTTTCGAGACTTTGTTCCCAAGGTACAACTTCTATCTCAGAGTGGCTCGTATGGAAACCGGCACCGAACCACAGGTCGAGCTGTTGGTGGTGCGGTTCTCTCTCACTAAGTGTATGCTTATGCTGTGAGTTGTGTGTATGAAGGTGTGTTGGAATGAGAGGGGGATGGCTGCCTTTTATAGGCTCTATAGAAACCGCAGCCATAATTGTGGTCATTAATTCCGGGAGTTACACCCACAGAATCCGCTCAATTTAATTCTGAAACCGCAGCATTTAATCTCATTCATTGCTGACGTTTCTCTTGCTGGAAACTCTAGGGACTCCTTTTGTATTTTATACAAAACTCCCTATTCGGGTTTGGACCCAAGACCCAAGACCCGAGACATTCCCCAAATCCCAAATCCCAAGCCCAAGCCCAATACACACTAATACTCTTAGGTGTATGTGGACATGTTAGTTTAATAACTACATGGGTTGGTATGGTATATATATTGTAAAATTAACTCTTAATCTTCCAATATGGGATTATACTAAATGGTTTTTCCATTACCATTTCGGTTTTCCAGATTTTCCAGATTTGAGCTCCCGAGGTACCAACTTTGAAGCCAATTTGTATTCACACCCATTCTCCGAATAGGTCATGTGATATACCGTTACAAAGCTCGTCACACGGGCTACTCAACCACGTTGAGTACGGTATAAACAACTCAGCGCTGTTACACGAAATAATGACTCGAAGTTGGTCCAGTGACCATTCGGAAACACCCATGTTTTCACATGTTTTTCCAACAATCCCCCACATGAATGCAATTGGCTGAAAATAAAATGCTCCTAAATGCATACGAGAGAACCGCAAGAGTTCACTACATAAGGACAGGTAGCGCGCGCTTTGAACCTGCCGTAGTGACGTAAAATCTGATATGCTACTATTGGTAGCCTTTAAGCCTTGAACCCTTTAGCGTTTGTGCATACCAGGGTAATGCGCACACAGTGTCCTCTCTACACCACTTACTAAGCCCTTTGGTTGTTGTCCATATTTGGCCGTGGACTGCCTTGGCAAAATTCAACCGAGTGCTCTAGTGATTTAGCCCATGGCTCATCACATAGTATCGGCCATACACACTCGTCATAGGTGATGTCAAGTCAAGGGTGTCCTGACTCACCCCTCTCGATCTTCGAGATACTTGTTTTCATTAAGAGCCTCATGCTCACCCTTAAGATGGTCTAGGTCTATCACTCTTTCATCCTAGAAATGGGCTGGGAACTTAAGTTCCCGAGTGCTTTGTTCGGTCACCCCCACAGTTCGGTTTTCCCGTTGAACCCGAGGCTGGAGAATCCAGTTCGGGTTGGGTTGCCTCTGAGGAGGTTTCCAATTTGATGGGCTTCAACCCCATTCCCCTCGATGAAACTTCAACTCCTACCTGAGTTAAGCCTTTTGTAAATGGATCCGCTATATTGTCTTTAGATCTCACAAAATCTAATGACACCACACCGTTAGCTAACAATTCTCTTACGGATTTATGTCTCCGACGAATATGTCGGGACTTTCCATTATACATATGATCCTGCGCCCGTCCAATAGCCGACTGACTATCGCAGTGCATGCTTATTGCTGGGACAGGTTTCGGCCACATTGGAATTCCTACCAGAAAGCTTCTCAGCCAATCAGCCTCTTCTGTTGCTAGATCCAACGCTATGAACTCGGATTCCATAGTTGATCTAGCTATGCACGTCTGCTTGGATGATCTCCATGAGACAGCTGCTCCTCCCATCACGAACACATATCCGCTAGTGGATCGTGTACTGTTGGAATCCGAGATCCAGTTTGCATCAGAATACCCTTCCAGTACAGCTGGATATCTGGTATAATGCAACCCTCGGTCTGCTGTGTATCTCATGTATCTGAGAAATCTCATGATGGCCTTCCAGTGTTCCTCATTTGGATTACTGATGTACCTACTCAGTCTACTCACTGAGTTGGCTATGTCTGGTCTAGTACAGTTCATGACGTACATCAGACTGCCTATTATTCGAGAATATTCCAATTGTCTCACACTCTCCCCAAAGTTCTTTTTCAGGGTGGTTGAGATCTCTATCGGAGTTCTGGATGTAGCTCTACTATCTTTATCAAATTTGTCAAGCATCTGCCTGACATAGTGAGTTTGAGATAGCGCATATCCGTCTGATGTCTTGGTAATTTTCATACCAAGTATTACATCAGCGACACCCAAGTCCTTCATCTCAAACTTTTGTGACATCATTCTCTTAGTGGAGTTGATGTTATCAATACTCCCTATTATAATCATGTCATCTACGTAGAGGCAGACTACCACGTAGTCCTTTTCATTTCCTTTTACGTAGACGCATTTGTCACACTCGTTTATTCGAAAACCGTTTGACAGCATCACTCTATCAAATTTTTCGTGCCATTGTTTAGGCGCTTGTTTAAGTCCATACAAGGACTTCACAAGTTTACACACCTTGTGTGCTTTACCTGGAACTACAAACCCTTCCGGTTGTTCCATGTAAATTTCCTCTTCCAGTTCACCATTCAAGAACGCCGTTTTAACATCCATTTGATGTATTTCCAGGTCGAACAGTGATGCGAGAGCAATGACTATCCGGATAGACGTTTTCCTGGAGACAGGAGCATAGGTGTCGAAATAGTCGACACCTTCGGTTTGTCTAAAACCTTTTACTACAAGCCTCGCCTTGTATTTCTCGATTGTTCCATCGAGCTTTCTCTTCCTCTTGAAGATCCACTTGTGTCCTAGTGGCTTACACCCGGGTGGTAGATCCACTAGTTCCCAAGTGTGATTTTGTAATATCGATTCAACCTCATTGTTGATCGCTTCCTCCCAATATTGGGCTTCCGGGGATGACATTGCTTGTTTGAATGTCGCCGGTTCGCCTTCTATCATGAAGGTTAAAAAATCTAGACCGAAAGTCGTTTCCTTTCTAGCCCTTTTACTACGTCGAGGCTCTTCTTCTTCTTCCTCCAACGGTTCACTTGCCCCCACATTTTCCTCACTGTTTGACTCCTCAGTCTCTACAGTTATGGAAGACTTGCGGGGAAAGATCTCCTCGAAGAAAGAAGCTTCTCGAGCTTCGATGATAGTATCTACATGCATATCGGGATTATCCGACTTGTGCACGAGAAAACGATAAGCACTACTATTTTGTGCATATCCTATGAACACACAGTCTACCGTCTTTGGCCCTATTCTCGTTCTTTTTGGAAGCGAGACAAGGACCTTCGCGAGACAACCCCAAACCCTTAAGAATTTATAGCTCGGCCTATGGCCTTTCCATAGTTCATAAGGTGGTTTATCACGCTTCTTATGCGGTAGCTTGTTCAATACATAGTTGGCGGAAAGCAGCGCTTCCCCCCACATGTTCTGGGGTAACCCAGAACTTATTAGCATAGCATTCATCATTTCCTTGAGCGTTCTATTCTTACGCTCAGCAACCCCATTCTGCTCCGGAGAGTATGGGGCTGTCGTTTGATGTATAATGCCATTTTCTGCGCATATCTGCGCAAACGGTGCTTCGTATTCACCGCCTCTATCACTCCTCAACATTTTAATCTTTTTTTATTGAGTTGATTTTCTACTTCGGTCTTATAAAGAGCGAATTTCTCTACCGCTTCGTCTTTACTTCTCATTAAGTAGACATAGCAGTATCTAGTACAATCATCTATAAACGTGATGAAATACTTTTTCCCTCCTCGCGTTTGTATAAACTTTAAGTCGCATACATCCGTGTGTATTAGACCGAGAGGTTCAGTACTTCGTTCAATATGTTGATACGAAGACTTGGTTAATTTTGCTTCAACACAAACCTCACATTTATGTTGTTTATCAAATACAAAATTAGGTAGTAGATTCAGTGATATTAATTTCTTCATAGAATTAGAATTCACATGACCTAATCTACCATGCCATAAATTAAATGAATCACAAGAATAAGCAAACGAAGTTTTATTGGCCACTTGGGCAACATTCACGATTACATTATTCTTGGTACTGGCCTCAGCCTTAGTACCCTCAATAGCTAACTCGGCTTTAGGAGCCGGAGTACCAACATTTAATTTAAACATGCCGTTGGTCATATAGCCACGGCCTACATACATTCCGTTCAAAGTGATTACAATTTTTGCAGATTCAAATACAAGTTTAAATCCTTTGTTCACCATCACGGACCCGGAAACCAGATTCTTGCGAATTTCCGGCACATGGAGCACGCCATTCAGTGTGAGCTCCTTTCCCGATGTCATCTTCAGCAACACGGTTCCTTTTCCTTCCACCCTGGAAGTAGCCGAGTTCCCCATGAAGCAGCTCTCATTGTCCACGGCCGTATAGGTCTTGAACATCCACTTGCTGGCACAGATGTGACTAGTGGCGCCTGTGTCCAGCCACCATTCCTTTGGGTTGCTCCCCACCAGGTTCACTTCAGAAACCACAACACTCAGGTGCATGTAGTCTTGTCCAGCATCATCTCCTCCCTCAGCCACATTAGCCTGAGCAGGTGCCCTCTTCCTCCCTTTCCCTTGGAACTTCCTCTTTGGGGGGGTTTGGGCTTGTCGGTGCGCATCTTACAATCCGCGGCACGATGGCCCGGTTTGTTGCACACAAAGCAGTCTCCCATGAATTTCTTCTTGAGAGAGGCACCGACCCCGCTGTCAAAGCGTTTTCGCTTAGACACAGCGTCCTCAACCACATGGGCCTTGGCAACCGCGTTGCCTGCTCCGCCACCGCCTTTCCTTCCGGATCGGCGGTTGCTTTGCTCAACATTGAGCCTCTCAATGAGTCCCTCCAAGGTCATAGCCTTTCGCTTGTGTTTCAGGTAGTTTTGAAACTCTTTCCAAGAAGGTGGCAGTTTCTCAATCATTAATGCCACTTGGAAAGGTTCGTTGATAACTAACCCTTCAACCTCAAGCCTATGGTATATGAGTTGGATTTCTTCAACCTGCTCGATGACACTCTTCCCATCAGTCATCATGTACTCATGAAAGTCCGTGACGACAAATTTCTTTGCGCCAGCGTTATTCACTTTGTACTTTCGTTCGAGAGACTCCCAAAGCTCCTTTGCAGAAGCCTTGGGCTCGAATACACTGAAGAGAGTGTCATCCAGAGCACATAGGATGTAGTTCCGGCATAGGTAGTCGCCGTGTTTCCATGCTTCCACCGCCGAAACCGTCTGCACGTCCTCATCGTCCTCGCTTAGGACGGGTGCAGACTCCTTAAGAAAACGGGTCAGATTAAGGGCAGTTAAATAAAACAGCATCTTTTGCTGCCAACGTTTGAAGTTGTTGCCCCTAAACTTTTCCGGTCTCTCCAGTTGAGAGGTTGGCAACATTGGCATCGCCGGCGTTGCCGGAGCCTTGCCCTTTGCCCTGGCCGCTGCCACAAGCGCTGCTTTGGCCGCAGCCTTAGCAGCAGCATGTGCTGCGGCCGCAGCCGCAGCCATAGCATCAGCCTCTGCCGCAGCGGCGTCGGCCGCAGCCTTTGCCGCAGCAGCTTCGGCCTCAGCCTGTACCTGAGCCTGGGCCCCCCCACTCGCAGCGCTCGCAATGTTATGGCTACTGCCAATCACAACTGCGCCCTGCACGAATCCCGAAGGATCGATGGGTGTTTGATCCTCATTAGTCATCTGAAATGACAAATTTAAAACCGTTTAGTTTCTCGCAAGAAAACTAAAATCCTTAATCGCAAATACTAATTATAACTTAATTAGATTGCTTCAAAAGAATAAAACAATAAAAAGATATTCTAGCGTGAAAATCAAATCACTTTTGATTTCACTAAGAATTCTTTATTATATTCTAGAATTAAAAGATTAAATCAATTCGGATTTTATTCTATTTGCAAATTTCAATTTCTAGTAAACTAGCAATGATTTTGCAAGAATAAAACCGAGACGTCAATAACAATAAAATAAAAACAAAAGTCCTTTTCTATTCGAAAATAGTAAAACCAAATAATAATATTGTTTAAGATTGTTGGTTTTGGTACTATTTCGAATACGATAATTGAAAGGACAATAAAGTAAAAGACAGGAACGCAATGAAAATAACACTTTATTTCTCACAATTGGAATATGAATTACAATTCCTGACTCGTACAGAATTTAAATTAAACTGCTGGACTGGTTTGACAATAATACAAACTGCCGGACTGTTTTGATAATAAAACAAACTGCCGGACTGGTTTGACAATAAAACAAACTGCAGGACTGTTTTGACAATATAAAAACTGCCGGACTGTTTTAACAAACTGTCGGACTGTTTTAACAAATAAAAAAACTGCAGGACTGTTTTGACAATATAAAAACTGCCGGACTGTTTTGACAAACTGCCGGACTGGTTTTAACAAATAAAAAACTGCCGGACTGTTTTGTAAATAAAACAAACTGCCGGACTGTTTTAACAAAAAGAAACTGCCGGACTGTTTTAAACAAACTGCCAGACTATTTTAACAAATAAAAAACTGCCGGACTGGTTTTAAACAAACTGCCGGACTGGTTTTAACAAATAAAAAACTGCCGGACTGTTTTGTAAATAAAACAAACTGGACTGGTTTTAACAAATAAAAAACTGGCCGGACTGTTATTAAATAAACTGCCCGGACTGTTATGTAAATACTGGAAATTAAAGTACAGGAAAGTAAATTACAGAATAGGAAAGACTGAAATGTAAATTACAGAAACTAAAGGTACTGGAAAGAAAAATACAGAAGGGAAACAGTACTGAAATTAAATGGACAGAATAATAAAGGACTGAAAAATAAATAACATAAATTAAAAGAAGAGGCAACTGCTGAGCAGTTTCCCTTAAACAATATTTCCCGAACCACCTTTAAAGGTTTCTGGTTTCGAGACTTTGTTCCCAAGGTACAACTTCTATCTCAGAGTGGCTCGTATGGAAACCGGCACCGAACCACAGGTCGAGCTGTTGGTGGTGCGGTTCTCTCTCACTAAGTGTATGCTTATGCTGTGAGTTGTGTGTATGAAGGTGTGTTGGAATGAGAGGGGGATGGCTGCCTTTTATAGGCTCTATAGAAACCGCAGCCATAATTGTGGTCATTAATTCCGGGAGTTACACCCATAGAATCCGCTCAATTTAATTCTGAAACCGCAGCATTTAATCTCATTCATTGCTGACGTTTCTCTTGCTGGAAACTCTAGGGACTCCTTTTGTATTTTATACAAAACTCCCTATTCGGGTTTGGACCCAAGACCCAAGACCCAAGACCCGAGACCCGAGACATTCCCCAAATCCCAAGCCCAAGCCCAATACACACTAATACTCTTAGGTGTATGTGGACATGTTAGTTTAATAACTACATGGGTTGGTATGGTATATATATTGTAAAATTAACTCTTAATCTTCCAATATGGGATTATACTAAATGGTTTTTCCATTACCATTTCGGTTTTCCAGATTTTCCAGATTTGAGCTCCCGAGGTACCAACTTTGAAGCCAATTTGTATTCACACCCATTCTCCAAATAGGTCATGTGATATACCGTTACGAAGCTCGTCACACGGGCTACTCAACCACGTTGAGTACGGTATAAACAACTCAGCGCTGTTACACGAAATAATGACTCGAAGTTGGTCCAGTGACCATTCGGAAACACCCATGTTTTCACATGTTTTTCCAACACTAGACCGATCCAAAATCCCAAATCATTAATGTTACCTCCCTTTGTATAAAATTATACCATCTAAAATCGGAATCCATATCACATATTAAGAATGTACTTAAAAAAGACAAGCAATGAGCAATGACTTCAAAAAAAACAGTCTTGTAGTCTTGTATATGGACCACGTTTAAGATCTTACAAGTGGAATGCATATATGGATAAACACCCCCATATCCAATAATAATCATTCCGTAATCATTAAATTAAATGATATCCCCCTGAACAAATTGTATCCTTCTACTTAGGGCTGTAAATGAAACAAAACGAACCGAACATGATTATGTTCAAGTTCATGTTTATGAACTGAAATACGTGTTCATGTTTATGAACTGAAACAGATGTTGATGTTCATTTAAATACGAACGAACGTTTGATGAACATGAACCGTACATTTGACAAGCCGAACACGAGTTGTTCATGAACGTCTCTTTTCATTAATTCAAAACATTTAATAATTAAAAAAATAGTATTTTTTTCTTTCTTTTTAAAATATATTATAATTTTATAATTTAATATTATATTGTTTACTATGATAAAGTTGTTTATAAATAAATAAATCGTTAGTTATTTAATTTATTTGACATTATAACATAAATTTTTCTTAGTTTTAATTAAGTTTATATATTCTATTAATGTATAAATTAGTTTTTACATATGTATAATTAATTAGTTTAACGAGTCGAGAACTTAACAATAAAATCGGTAATTGTATTTATAGTATAGCACTATGATGATATAAATTACTTTAATAACTTTGAAATAATACAAATATATCATTAATATTATTGTAGTATAAATAAGTTATTAATTTGTTGTGATACTAACTAGTTTTTGTTATATCATTAATAGATTTAGATATTTTATTTTATCAAACTTTATATATAGTTAGACGAACACGAGATTAGACGAAATAAACAGAGTCTTGTTCATGTTCAGTTCAATTAATAGACGAACAATATTGTTGAACTTAGAGTTCAATAATGGATTTTGATTATAACTTTGATTATGTTTTTAATGATTTTACGATTTCTCTATTTCGATGATATAATGCTTGTCTTTTCCAAAAAGAGAATTTGTAAATTTCAGTACGCCAGAAAGAGAGAGCATTCGAAAACGAAGCCGACGGTTCAAGCGGAACCAGAATCGGAGCTAAAACGAAGAAGTTATGAGCATTCGAAGAATAGCGGGAATACTGAAGAAACGACCGATCGACTGGACAAAAACGAGCGATCGTTTTTGGTCCAAATTCTTCCAGAGAACTCGTCTGAATAACGACCGGTCGAAACTCAGAAACGACCGATCGTTTTCTGAAAAACGACCGATCGACTGTAGAAAACGACCGATCGTTTTCTGCAGAATTCGAAAACAGCTTTTCAGCTTATTCTGGGGAACAGCTTAAAACCTATGGAAAAAAGCCTCAACCACTACCAACGGTCATATACAGAAAAACAGATATCTTGGTCCATATAAACCACCCCAAATCTCTCTCCAACATCATCCATTCATAACCTATTATCATTCTTTAACCTCTCTCATTCATAACACAAAATATCACCATTTTGGTGAATATATTCGAAAAAGAGGGAAATTAAGGAGAAAGCATTTCGAGCTCAACCAAAGATCAAAACATCATCAAAACCACAAATTAGCTTATTTAGAAGCAATCAAATTGTGGGTGTTGTTTTAATTTTCGATAAAGTTGTAAAGAGCTAAATTATAAGCTCATTGTGAGTGAGTGTTTGGGTAGAAACTTTTAAGTCAAAGTGTTGGTTAAAAGTTCTAGGTTAAATACTTGGGTACTCATAAATTAAGGGGGAGTCGTTGACTCATTAAACGTGTCCGCTTGCACTTGTATCAAGAGTATGAACCTCGGGTAGATGGTGAGTCAATCGGTCGATTGAGCTTGATAGGATTTGTAAAATCGGGAAGATTATTTTTAGTGAAATACTCGGTAGTACCGAGGAGAGGATGTAGGTCGTTTGCCGAACCTCTATAAATCACGGTGTCATTTTCTTTCCCTATCTTTTACTTTTCGCAAATATTCATTATTGTTTATTTTCATGCTTGCGGTTAATAATTCTAGCTATTCAATAACTCTTGTTAAAACGCTTAAGTTTAGAATTGCATAAGTTGGGTTATTAGTTGCCATTAACTTTTAATTAGGCAAAAAGCGTAAAAAACCTTATTCATCCCCCTCTAAGGTTTAGCCGTACCGGGGCCAACAAATATATTCTTGCTCATTATCATGTTTGTTTATAAATGAACAAACATGAACCGAAACTTAACCGAGTCGAACACAAACGATTCATGAACGGCTCATCTCATTTACGGCCCTACTCTTACTCCATATCATCAACAAAGGCCAACAGAGACGACGGTATCGGAGGAGGACTAAAGTCCAAAACACCTTCGAGGACTTGAACAACTTGTCCCATTGTAGACCGATCGTTCTCATTATCTTGTATACACCAACAAGCTACTCCACACATTCTTATTACCTCTTCAATATCAGCACTATCCCTATTGACCATATGATCCAGCAAACTTAACACATTCCCCCCATTTTCAATAACCCAGACGGCCAAAACAGGAAAATAGTTGAATCTCCCGTTCTCAAACTTCCTCGAGTTTCTCTTTCCAGAAACTACTTCGAAAATCATCATGCCGAAGCTGTAAACATCGGCTTTCGTAGTAATAGCCACTCCCGATAGCCACTCAGGTGCGAGATAGCCACGTGTCCCTCTCATAGTGGTTAAAACTCGAATAAATTCTCTACCTACTAGCTTTGCTAATCCAAAATCAGCCACTTTCGGGACAAATTCGCCGTCTAAAACTACGTTTTCAGGCTTTATATCGCAATGAATAATGCACTCTCGACATTTTTCATGGAGATACGCTATCCCCCTTCCAACACCCAACACGATTTGGTATCTTTCTTCCCAACCCAATTTTTTTCCGGTCTCGTGAAATAGGTGCATATCTATCGAACCATTCTGCATATAATTGTAAACTAAGAGCCTTTTCTTACCTTCGGAGCAAAACCTGTAAAGTCTAATGAGGTTTATGTGTTGAATTGTTCCGATAGTGCTAACTTCTGTTCGAAATTGTTTCTCTCCTTGTGAGAAACTTTCTAGTTTTTTCACAGCTATAACAGTGGAATCGGGTAATATCCCTTTGAAAACAGAACCAAATCCCCCTCCGCCTAATTTTTCCGAGAAATTCTTGGTCGCCTTTTGTAGATCCCTATAAGAAAACATTACCAACGAACCTTCCATAATTTTTGATTTTTCACAGGCTGTTCTCCAATACTTCCAAATAAAATAAAGAATACACAGAACAATTATGACTGATCCCAATCCTGTCACAACACCGATAATAATTGCCTTGTTGTTTTTCGAGCTAGAAAACTCAGCAGCCGCCAGTTTAATATAAATCGTTCTCCCACTCCCATCATTTCCTAAAAGCTGTTCGATGTTTACAAGATTTCCAAACCAAATAAAACAGTTTTTTTCATCGTTTGAATACGCGGTACATGAGCAATTATTCAAACATGAATTTTCGCAGTTGGAAGTACTTTCAGGACCCACTGAAAAGGGATTTATCGGTAATCTCACATTCGGATATGCTAAAAACTTGTCCATGTTCCTATTAGAATTGCTATAATATTCACACTGCAAGGGAGTCCTCCTGACACACCCACCCGAATAATCACCCAAACTCGATACGTTACTAGACTTTGCTTCAAAACCTGATAAGCAACTACAAAAGGGTTCTGCAAGGCTATTACAAGTACAAAATGGCCCGCAAAAAGCATAAACCTCACATTGTTTTCGCCGTTTAGACCAAAACAAGTTCCACTCTTTTGTTGTTTCAAACCAAGTGAGTTGTTTAACTTGACCCGAGACACGACTATAAATCTTGTTATAATTGAAGTGTTGTATAAAGAAAATGTAAGATAGCTTTCATTCTCATTGTCGACATAGGTGAAATTATATATATAATTAAGCCGCATTTCAGGAATGAGGCTAAATATATGTCCATTCCAAGAGCCACTATCCCAATACGATTCGGTCCTGTTCCAGGATAAGATGTATTCGTTCGTACCAGCATCTAAGCTATACGAGTAGGATCCTGGTGAAGGATCTTCTCGGTTCTTCCAACAAGTTAAATGCTGAGCTGTTTTAGTGATTTTATTATAAGCAAGTTTGCCACCTGGCAGCCATGTGTCGGTCGGAAACCCAATTTCTCCCGCTTAGCAAAACTAAATTCCCATCATCCCGGAGAAGGGCTATCGTGGAATTTGAAGCGGTTTTCGTATAATTTGTGGACCAAACTTGGGATTGGGTTTCTTCTAAGAGGACTAAGTTGCCATTTGAGATTTTGAGTACAGAGGAAAAGTTATCGGTCACCGGTGATTCTCTATCTGCGACCCAAGCTATGGTGATGGTGGATACTTTTTTGTACCACATGCATACATAGTACTTTGACGACTTTCCTGGCTTGTTAAAACTTAGTTCGTAGTTTCCACCCGAGGATGTGATTGTTTGGTTTCCAGAAAGAGATCGGTTAACAGAAATGGTATCATAACAGTAATACAAATTAAGGTAGAGAGACAAAAATGAAAGTACATGTAGAATGAAGCGTAGGTTGTTTTTTGATATAGCCATAGCTACCCGAATTGTAATGTTGCAGTTATGAACTTGGAACTTTATATATCGAAAATGCCAAGGTTGCTCATATTTTAATGCTATAATCTCATGTGACGAGATAATATATTTGTCCAAGTCTCTAGTATATTACTTGAATTGACAGTTATCATAAATCTTATTTGACTGTAATTGAATCTAAATGGATTTCATAATAGGCCAGTTGTCTTGTTTTATCTTAGTACTTCAGATTTAATCCAGTCATAATTCAAGGTTTCAAACACATGATGTCTAACTCTATATTTACAACTAGTACTAAAGAATACCGAGGGGTAAAAGAAAAAATGATGCATAAAATTAGAAATTAGCTTATACTTAGAAAGGACTAAAGATTGCTCGGCTTTTAGTAAATTAGGTGATTTGTTTGGACACCACAAAAGAAAATGGATTCATCCGCTTAAACGGGTAGTGTTACGTTCACTCCTCTTACACTTTTTGTGAGAGGTGTGATGATGAAAACGTTACAGGACAAAACTGTAAATTTTGTCTTCACTTGTCTCATAAGAGAAGTGTAAGGAGAAGTGTGGGATGAATGAAAATATATTTGCTCAGCTTAAACGGGTTTACCAAATGCATCGCAACTTAAAAAAAAATGCTGATTCAAAGCTTAAACCGAAACAGCCCACAATCTCAAAATTTCAGCTGCAATCAAAACCAGTCATCCACTCTACCAGGTCAATTTGCTGATCTAAATAAGTAATGGCCGAAAACGAATTCTAGAATTTGCATTGGTAGGGGAAGAAATTATACAAAAGAAGGTCAAAGATGCAATGACTGTAGGTCCAAAATCAATTTTCATGAATGTTAGATGATGACAAGTTAAACAGATAGCTTACCTTTCATGTACTTGAATTACTTAATAGTAATAGGACTAAGAACACATCAAAAGGAAAAATATTGCTAAATGACTCGTAAAATCCCATGTCAATTCATTTACCTACTTTGTAAAATAATATCTTGTGAAATTTCAACTTTTTCAAGTAAGAGGACAACAACAAGAAAGGCACTTAAATTATTAAAAATCATATTAATTAAATAAATCTCCTCAACAGAGTGCAAATATTAGTTTTCTTGTGAAATAAACACCAGATCCACATGGTAAAAGAAAAAAAAACAATAAATACACATACGAGTAGCGATAAATACTTAGGTCTTGTTTGGTTACAGCTTTTAAGCTCATATTTTTGCTTGAAAACTGGATTCCATTTGGATGAAACAATAATTTTTTTACCTCAAAGAAATACATCTTAATTTTTAAAAGTTTCAACCAAACAAGAGCTTATTGTCAGGGAACAATTTCCGAAACAAACTCATAGACCACCGAGGGTCCCTTCACTTCTACTCTTCTTCATCAAACTATCAGGTCCAAAGCCCAAAATCTTATTTCCAAAATCATAAAAAGGATTCCGACGAGGCGCTAAAGCCTTATTCCCAGTTGGCGGCAAACGAACACCCTTACTCTTTGATGTTTTCGGCAAAACCGGATGGTTTCGGGAGGAAGAACCCGATTTATTACGCGAACCTCTATGATCAGATCTAAGGCTACGATTAGACGTTGTACACCGAGCTAAACGATCTGAGCCATCAATCATAGCTTTAGTCTTGATGGAGTGCCTGTTATAGTACGAGAGCTGAGGGAGAAGGCCTTGAAGGTGTTTTTTTATATTTTCGTCTCCAATGTGTTTTTGTGCAGGGTTACCTTCGAGGCCAATGGCTTGTAAGGAGTTGTAATTAGCGGCCAACTGACCGAGAGATTTTGTGGTTGAAATTTTGTTGAAACAGAGATCGAGTACGTTCAGCTTTAAGAGACGGTGAAGACCTTCAATTTCGCTAATTTTGTTTCCGGATAAATAGAGCTCCTTGAGGGAGGAACAAGAAGCCAAGCCTTTGGAAAACGAAAAAGCAAAAAAGAGATCAAGTCAACTATGTTATTCCCTCTGATGAAGCTTTTAAGCTAAAAAATTAAAAAAAAATTGAGTTTTAGGTAAAGAATAATGAGTTCATCGTTCAACCAAGTGCAGCCTAGCTATTAAGCAAAAAACATAAAAGCTGATTTTAGAATCTGCAACCAAATAATGCTGCCCTTAGATTTTCCAACCCAATACAACATACTTTTGAGACAATTAAAATCCTGAAGCTGAAAATATACCAGAAATTGACCACTTTACAAACATTGATATTTTCAGAGAAATCATGTCCTCAGATCAGCCAACAGATGGACTGACAAGATCGTGAGTGTGTGGAATTGTAACAGTTTTTGAAATCTTCCCTCCAAAATGTATGGCAGTATTTTAGTAGTCAGTCTGCCAGTTGATCTGTGAATATTAAGTTCTTTTTAAAAAAAAATATAAGTTTGGTCAAGGGATGTCGCCCCGAATTGGAGTTTGTACAATATCAGTACAGGGCCCCATTACATAACGAAATTGTTCAATTTTCAACTAAACGGAATAGATAATGGATTAAAGGTAAATATAAACTATTTATTTTACCAATACTATTATAAGGAAAATCAGAAGATTGCTAAGACATGTTTCCTATGTGACATGAAACTAAAACTAGTGCAGTCGAGCATAATTTTTTCATTTAATTTTTAAAGAATGAAGCCTTTCTGAGTCAGCACCTCTGGTAAATTAGTAATAAGACAAATTTACAAGTCACGATGCAATTCGGAATCGACATAGAGTTTCTATTTATGTAGATTTTACAATCTTCCGAGTGTCCTTTGTTGAAATTTTGGAATTATTTCCCCCGTTGACATTTCTAAATGGCAAGCTGGGTCGGTCACTCTAATGATTTAGGTTACATGAATATCCACTAGCTATACCAAGGCAAATAAATAACCGCCCATGAAATTCTGAAAACCATATTACATGCTACGCCGTTCAGTAACCAAGAAGAGGCTTTTGCCTAGGTTCTAATTAATTTTTTTTCGATAAGTTAGTTTCTAATTAATTGGTTACTTTCATCTTCAAAAAAAAATGTACTTATTCTAATTTAGTAACAACCATACCATGTCCAATTTTGACAATCCGGTTGTAGCTCAAATCAAGTACACGTAGCCGTGTAAGTTCACGCAACCCCTCAACAACAGAAATGCTGTTTTTGGATAGATTCAAAACATGAAGTCCTCGTGGAAGAGCACCGGCTGTTATCTTCACTGCAAATAAAAGAACAATTCACCAGTATTAGATATCAAGGCAATTTGAAGTCTCCTCGTGGAAACCTTCCAAATGTTTTTCAACAAGACCAGAGTACAACTGAATCTAATGGTCTCCGTCCAAAAAACGACAGTATACGATACTAAATCACTAATCCATAGTAAACCATATATAAAATATAGTAACAAGATTTGAGCTACAGACCTATGAAGTTCCCAGATATGTTAAGAGTCCTTAAACTCACGAAAGCACTGAGAAATGGGACTATAACCAAACCATGGTTTGCCAAATGGGCTGTAGTAACCGAGGGACTTAGAGACGATATGTATCTTTTAGCAACTTCCACCCCTGGGTTAAGATTGTCATTAATTTTCGAAGAAATCGCACCATCCACAAGATTGTTACCTTCCAGTATCTGATTGTTATCCGAATTGCTCAATTCATCATTTGTCTCTTCCAAAGGAGTAAAGTGTTGAAGATCAGACATCCAATCCTCGATTCGCTTCATCCTGTAGTCTATGCTCGGCATATTCTCAAAACGATAAGATAAAAATTCACCATGAAAATGCCTATCATTTACATCAATATTTTCCTCTTTATTAGGGACACTGCTATCCATCTCCGTCTTATTAACATCAAGAGCAGTGAGATCTTCAGCTGATCTAGAGTGAGATGCTAATATTTGAGGAGGCGAACAAATATTATTTAGCGATTTTGCTTTCACCATTAAATACGGACTAAATTGAGAATATGAGATGTTATCGTCGTGTTTGCTTAACTGAGGCGTATCTCCGATTGAGAAAACAGATTCATCATTAGTTAATTCAAATGCAAGATCTTTTTGTCGATTGGCAGGGCCGTTAGCTAACTGCTCAACACCTACTAGTGCGATAGTTTCATGATAATTCACTCTCCTCTCGTTCTCTCGCTTCTCATTCTCTGAGTCGCTTTCGGTAGAATCCCGTCCCTCTCTTCCCAA
The DNA here is from genome assembly GCA_963920805.1 of Primula vulgaris. Lineage (NCBI taxonomy): Eukaryota > Viridiplantae > Streptophyta > Magnoliopsida > Ericales > Primulaceae > Primula > Primula vulgaris. The sequence goes on from OY987212.1 coordinate 29,672,605, forward strand.
TCCACTTCCTAGAGAAATACTTTTCCTAATTTTACGAGTATGAGGGGCCCCACTGAAGTTGCTGTTATTTCCTTCTGATTTTGAGCAAGGCTCGTCGAAGAAATCTCCTTGAGATGATTTGGCCTCCTTTTGGGAGCAATCTTCAAGTGTCTTATGCATAGTTTCGACAGAGTGTTCAAAAGTTTTCTGAATCAGAAATTTAATTTAGTAAGAAAACAAATTTGAAAACACGTAAAAGATTAACTTAAAATTGAGGAACTTTATCGTTGACTAGAGCAACCTATTCATGTTTTCCGATTTTATAAACCAACTAATTGTTATTCAAGAGTACACTATACCTGTTTTTTCTATCTCTATTGTACACTTCAATTTTACCAGGAAAAATGATAATAAACCTATAAGTTACTGTTCAAAAGGGAAAATAGCCTATAGGTTAGGTTACAAACTCTACAGGAAAACATCCTATATGTTAGGTTACAAAGGTGATAATAAAACTCTATATGACACTTTATCCTGTTAAACTTAAAGACGTGTACATAAGAGATAATAAACTACACAATTAGCATGAACACAAAAAGTGGTTGATTGGTGTACTAAACAAATTAAAATGTGGACAGGTTGATAATTGACATATATAACACTGAAAACCCCCTTCAAAACTGAAATCGAAAGAAAAGAATGGTTCTTGAGCTACTAACCTTTTGTTTCATTGATAAGATGCGTGAATAAAGGAATGTAAACTTGACCATGTTACTCGACAAAGTAAAGCTCCACCGATGTAAAATCAACTTTCAACTACATCCGAATTGTTGTAAAACTAATTATCCTAAGCCCTGGAAGGAGTTAATATTTCTGATCCAATTGCATACTCGCTTGGGCTCTATACCATAGATCGATATTAGCCGTAGTCAAATGAAAATCCCTTTGTAACACGACACAATCGCCAAATGAGCGACGAAATTGATCCGCCCGATAGAAAAAGTGGTGAGATTGCTTCACCCCACACCCAATTAGAGGTGCGAGAACAATTTATTTCAGTAAAAGCGGCCAGAGTGAAATAAACTCGTCACGGGTATCGAGACCAAACAGCTATGCAAGAGAGACCACTGCCTGATCAATGGGAAAATAAAAGTAAAGATGAAAAGTGAAAGAAAACTGAGATTAAAACGCAAATTTGATAAGTTCAACATGATTTTACTATTGCATAAACTTAAAACTCAATGACAATGTGTATATACACTTCAAATGAAAATATACTTGATACATGGAATTTGGATCTTGAAAAACGACGGAACACTCAGGTTTAGCCAGGGCCAGGTGAAGAAAATAAAATTGAACTTCACAATAAGTGTGACGAAAGCTCATGTTGGTCATACATGTAGGTTGTAACAAACAATTATGACAATGGTTTCTGGAACTTTATCATGATAAAATAAAAACATAAATTGCAGTACTTACAAATAAAACTTGAAAAATGAAAACTGGGCTATTTACAAAAAGAACCAAGATATCTTTTTTGTTTTTTGATAAAAACCTAGATATCAAACAACCATAAATGCAAACAAACTCAAAAAAGTTCAGCCGAGAGATAATGACTAATCGAATCTTATCACAAACAAAAAATGTACGTTGCAATACGTACAAATAGAACTAGCAAAAGCAAAATCAACTGAACAAATGATAATTAACCGAATCTTATCAGGAAAGTAAAATGTACATAAGGTTATTTTCAAATGATCTCAAACAGCTAAAACCAAAACCAGTCATTAACTTGATCAACTACTTCATAAAACCAATAATGAAATAACCAACAGCAGCATAAACAGAACAAGAATCCACAGACAAACCAGTTTAACCGGACAAACAAACCAAAAATGAAAACTTTCGGATCCCACCACAAGAAATAGAATGTGGAGTTGTTTACAAACAATTCTACTCAGTAATGGTAATTTAATCAATAAGTGATGTGATGAGATTAATCACAATAGAGTTCGCTACAACTCAAATCAAATTTAAAGAAGAAATCGACTTTCAAAACAATAACAAAAAACTGAAAGAGTAAATTAGAAAAGTAAATCAACCCTTAAAAGGAAATCGGCTATCATATTTACAATTTAATTATTCAGATATTTAGTCAAATAGTTACTAGAATTTTAATGAAATTACAATACTAAAATGACCTACACAATATCCATATACAAGCAAGTTTAAGTGAATTACCATAATTGCAAACAAAGCAATCTTTAAAAAATAAAATTTACAAAAGGTATTTATAAATAAATAGCTTAAAGTGACAGTTAAGGACACAAACGATCATAACCAAGATATAAACATATGAAACTTATCACAGATACCAAGAATAAATAACAACAACTACAAAGTACAAACAAAACTAATCAGTAATTTTCTCAAACAGGTGTTATGCTATTTACGAAAATTAAGAAGAAATTAAATTTGATAAGCAAAACATGTAAAAACAAACCAATAGACAAACAAAGGGAACCCACATAAGTAATTAGCAAAACCCATCACAAAAAAAGGTTTATATTTTTGTAATCAGTACTTATTAAAATTGAACAAAACCCACAAAAAAATAAATAAATTTTTAAAATCAATATATATTAAAATTGAACATCACTCATCACAAAAAAATTATAATTTTGTAATCAATATTTATTAAAATTGAAAAAAAAGTAATCACACACAGACAAAAAAGATTGTAATTTTTTAATAATCATTTATAAAATTGAACAAAACCCATCACACACAAACAAAAAAGATTCTATTTTGTAATCGTTATTTATTAAAATTGAACAAAACCCAAAACACAAAAAAAAAAAAAAAAAAAAACATATATTTCTGCAACCAATATTCATTAAAATCAGAAGAAAAAAATAACCTCTTGGTCGCCAGATTTGTGAATGTGATTAAAAAAAATGTTGAAAATTTTAAGATATTTGCAGACTTTTTTGCGTTTGTACGCTATGACATTGTGGATGATATGCGGCTGAATTTATAGGTTTATATTATATTAGGTGTTACTAATTCTTTTTTGTGATTTAAAGTAGATTTTTTCGTTTATTCTTTTTTGCTCGCTATTCCTATCCACATGTATTTCGGTACTAAATTGTAATTACCCAGAAAAGAGGGGGCTGAATTTGTTATACTACTAAATTATTGCTTGGGTGTCAAGTATCCGTTACTACTCATAATTGGATAATAATTTGGGTTTTGGTCGTTTGGTACTTTGATTGGGGAGATTCTCTTTTGAGGACTCAGATTACTCATCTCAGTCTTCATTTTACTTATTCGAGGATCTGATTAAAAACCAGATCCACGTCACATCTTATTTTTATTTATTTTTTCAATTCATTCCACTAAATTTTATTACAAAATAAATAACTCTAACACCACTTCATTACATCTCATTACACTTCATTACATCTCATTACACTTCATTTATTACAAAATAAATAAATTTACCCACTCTATCACACTATTAATTAATACATTTCTTTACTTTTTTTTCCACTCAAACTAAATACAAAATTAAAATATTTTATAATCATAATATTATATCAAGTGAACACTTTCAATTAATTTATATTTTGCACTTTTTTATTTATTAATTTTGTTAATTCCGAGTAAATAATTAAATTGTCCCCAAAAACCCTACACGTCATTATTTTCTTCCACCTTTATCTACCCACATTTAACCACTTTCAAGTTAACCCGGTTAACTTGTAAAAGTGGAATAAAATAATGGCGTGTAGGGTTTTCATTACAAAAAATTTATAAAAATGAAAAAAATCACAAAAAATCATAAAAAATTATAAAAAATCACAAAAAATTAAAAAAAAATCAAAAAAAATAAAAAAAATAAAAAAAACGAAAAAATTATATAAAAAATCAAAAAAAAATTAAAAAAAATCACAAAATTCACAAAAAATCACAAAACATTATAAAAAAATAACAAAAATCACAAAAAAAACAATTATAAAAAAATTAAAAAATCATAAACTTTTTAAAAAATTACAAAAAATATATAATTTTTTATAATTTTGGAATTTTTCTGATTTTTTTAATAATTTTTTGTGATTTTATTTTTTATAAATTTTTTATTATTTTTATAATATTTTTTCATTTTTTATAATTTTATGTGATTTTTTTTCATTTTTTATAATATTTTGTGATTTTTTTCATTTTTTTCATCTTTTATAATTTTTATAATTTTTTTTGTTATTTTTTTGTTATTTTTTTTTTCATTTTTTTGATTTTTTATAAATTTTTTATTTTTTTTATTTTTATAATATTTTGTGATTTTTTATAATTTTTTTTATTTTTTTTTGTAATTTTTTTAAAATTTTGTGATTTTTTCATTTGTTTTTTTATTTTCTTTATGATTTTTTTTATTATTTTTCATTTTTTGTGATTTTTTGTGATTTTTTGTGATTTTTTTTTATATTTTTTACATTTTATATAATTTTATGTGTTTTTTTTTTCCATTTTTTATGAGATATGTGTATACGTTTTGGTAAATAAAGTAAATAATTAAAAATTGGTAGCTATAGTAAATATGAAATTATAGAGGTAGATAGGAGTAATATAATTTCAAAAGTGATACATATTGGGCATTATTTGATTTAATTATTTACTTGAAAGTAACAAAATTAATAAATAAAAAAGTGCAAAATATAAATTAATTGAAAGTGTTAACTTGATATAATATTATGATTATAAAATATTTTAATTTTGTATTTAGTTTGAGTGGAAAAAAAAATTGAGGAATGTATTAATTAATAGTGTGATAGAGTGGGTAAATTTATTTATTTTGTAGATAAATGAAGTGTAATGAGATGTAATGAAGTGGTGTTAGAGTTATTTATTTTGTAATGAAATTGAGTGAAATTAATTAAAAAAATAAATAAAAATAAGATGTGACGTGGACCTGGTTTTTAACCAGGTCCTCATTTGAGCAATATGGGGTCTCAAAAGAGACAGCCCCCTTTGATTGATATTTTACTTTTAGCTGAAGCAACTCCTATTCATTGGACTATAAATTACTATTTCATATTTAACTGTACTAAAATAAGTATACATTTTTTTTAATTATTTAATGAAAAAATAATAAAATTATTATAATATACTTAAATATTGTAATGAATACATTTCAAAAATCAACAATAATAATGATTTAATTTAAAGTATGATTATATTTGTAATTTTCAAATGCAATTAATGATGTGTCTTATTATTTATCAAATTTAAATAAGGACACTTAAAAAGGATGAAGGGAATATTACAAATAGACATACAAATTTGTAATTTGTAAAAGCTAATACTAAACTTTTCAACTAATTAGAAATTAATACAGAGGGAACGAAATTATGGTACTTAGGTCCATATAATTTATTATATTTTGGTTTTTTATGATGCATACACCCTAATTGTAAGTAGGTCTGTAAATGAAGCGAAACGAGCCGAACATGGCTCTGTTCATGTTTATGTTCATGAACTGAAACTTTTATTCATTACCAGTTCATGTTCATTTAAATACGAACAAACGTTTGATGAACATGAACCGAACGTTTGACGAGCCGAACACGAGTTGTTCGTGAACGTCTCTTTTCATTAATTGAAAACAATTAGTAACTAAAAAAATAGCATTTTTCCTTTCTTTTCAAAATATACTATAATTTTATCATTTATTATTATATCGTTTACTATGATAAAGTTGTCTACAAATAAATAAAGCGTTAGTTATTTAATTTATTTGACATTATAACATAATTTTTTCTTAGTTTTAAGTTTGTATATTCTATTAATGTATAAATTCTTTTTTACATATGTATAATTAATTACTTTAACGAGTCGAGAACTTAACGAATAAAATCGGTGACTATATTTATACTATGATAATATAAATCACTTTAATAAGTTTGAAATAATACAAACATATCATTAATATTATTGTAGTATAAATAAGTTACTAATTTGTAGTGATACTAGCTACTTTTTGCTATATCATTAATAGATTTAGTTTTTTTAGTTTATCAAACTTTATATATAGTTAGACGAAACAAAGAGGGTCTTGTTCATGTTTAGTTTAATTAATAGACGCACACTATATTCTTCTTCATTATCATGTTCTTTTATAAATGAACGAACATGAACTGAAACTTAGCCGAGCCGAACACAAACGATTTTACGAACGACTCATCTCATTTACAGGCCTAATTATAAGTACTCTTGAAAAAGGGAAGAGTCATCTAAACAAAATTCAATATACGTCCATAAAATTCAATACAATCTGGTTTTATATGACGCCCACACCCTAATACTAATAAGCACGGTTGTAGAGTAGTCTAAAGGGTTTTTCTTTTGCAAAAACTAAGCTCAAACTGTAAACTTTATTGGCGTAAACGGCGAAAATCATTTTTTTTGTGCTTTTTTGAAAGTTTTGAAATTGATATTTCAATCTAGTTATTATGCTTCAAATCGAGCCTTTCAAAACAATGATTATGAACAATCAAGTACAATTTTTATTGGTAATTTTATAGCGTGTAAGACCATTCTCTTACGAAAAAAGAAGAAGTGACTTAAGTTGTTTCATACTCTTTCTGAAAAAAATGTTATCTAAGTTGAGTCAAGGTCTATCGTGTTGTCTACGTCATAACAGGGTAATGATATGTATGCACCACCACCTATATTGCTCCATACACTTTCTATGAGAACAAAAAACTATAAGATGAAACTGAGATTTTGTCTTCCCCTCACTTGCAATAATATCTTGTTTGGTTGCATTACGTGAGCTTTGGGATAGGAAATTAATAGTGTCTGATGGCAGGGGCAGAGCTAAATAGGTTTGTACCCAATGTTTAAAAAGATTACTTAAATTACCACTTCCTATACTTGACCCACTTAAATATTAAGATAATATGATATCAACATAAAAAATAGTAAATATGCCCCAATTTTTTCGATAATTGGTAAATTATAGGATATCAAAAATGCATTTGAGCCAAACACATGTCACGTATTCAAACACTTGATATAAGATATGGCTATAAAAGAAAATTTTCAATGTCGATGGCGGTATATTTAGTCTGATAATCTCATCACTTAAGTAAATAAGCTTATTGTTGGGCTTTGGTACTATTTCGAATACGATAATTGAAAAGACAATAAAGTACAAGACAGGAACGCAATGGAAATAACACTTTATTTCTCACAATTGGAATATGAATTACAATTCCTGACTCGTACAGAATTTAAATTAAACTGCTGGACTGGTTTGACAATAATACAAACTGCCGGACTGTTTCGATAATAAAACAAACTGCCGGACTGGTTTGACAATAAAACAAACTGCAGGACTGTTTTGACAATATAAAAACTGCCGGACTGTTTTAACAAACTGCCGGACTGTTTTAAACAAACTGCCGGACTGTTTTAACAAATAAAAAAACTGCCGGACTGGTTTTAAACAAACTGCCGGACTGGTTTTAACAAATAAAAAACTGCCGGACTGTTTTGTAAATAAAACAAACTGGACTGGTTTTAACAAATAAAAAACTGCCCGGACTGTTATTAAATAAACTGCCCGGACTGTTATGTAAATACTGGAAATTAAAGTACAGGAAAGTAAATTACAGAATAGGAAAGACTGAAATGTAAATTACAGAAACTAAAGGTACTGGAAAGAAAAATACAGAAGGGAAACAGTACTGAAATTAAATGGACAGAATAATAAAGGACTGAAAAATAAATAACAGAAATTAAAAGAAGAGGCAACTGCTGAGCAGTTTCCCTTAAACAATATTTCCCGAACCACCTTTAAAGGTTTCTGGTTTCGGGACTTTGTTCCCAAGGTACAACTTCTATCTCAGAGTGGCTCGTATGGAAACCGGCACCGAACCACAGGTCGAGCTGTTGGTGGTGCGGTTCTCTCTCACTAAGTGTATGCTTATGCTGTGAGTTGTGTGTATGAAGGTGTGTTTGAATGAGAGGGGGAGGGCTGCCTTTTATAGGCTCTATAGAAACCGCATCCATAATTGTGGTCATTAATTCCGGGAGTTACACCCACATAATCCGCTCAATTTAATTCTGAAACCGCAGCATTTAATCTCATTCATTGCTGACGTTTCTCTTGCTGGAAACTCTAGGGACTCCTTTTGTATTTTATACAAAACTCCCTATTCGGGTTTGGACCCAAGACCCAAGACCCAAGACCCAAGACCCGAGACCCGAGACATTTCCCAAATCCCAAATCCCAAACCCAAGCCCAATACACACTAATACTCTTAGGTGTATGTGGACATGTTAGTTTAATAACTACATGGGTTGGTATGGTATATATATTGTAAAATTAACTCTTAATCTTCCAATATGGGATTATACTAAATGGTTTTTCCATTACCATTTCGGTTTTCCAGATTTTCCAGATTTGAGCTCCCGAGGTACCAACTTTGAAGCCAATTTGTATTCACACCCATTCTCCGAATAGGTCATGTGATATACCGTTACGAAGCTCGTCACATGGGATACTCAACCACGTTGAGTACGGTATAAACAACTCAGCGCTGTTACACGAAATAATGACTCGAAGTTGGTCCAGTGACCATTCGGAAACACCCATGTTTTCACATGTTTTTCCAACAATCCCCCACATGAATGCAATTGGCTGAAAATAAAATGCTCCTAAATGCATACGAGAGAACCGCAAGAGTTCACTACATAAGGACAGGTAGCGCGCGCTTTGAACCTGCCGTAGTGACGTAAAATCTGATATGCTACTATTGGGTAGCCTTTAAGCCTTGAACCCTTTAGCGTTTGTGCATACCAGGGTAATGCGCACACAGTGTCCTCTCTACACCACTTACTAAGCCCTTTGGTTGTTGTCCATATTTGGCCGTGGACTGCCTTGGCAAAATTCAACCGAGTGCTCTAGTGATTTAGCCCATGGCTCATCACATAGTATCGGCCATACACACTCGTCATAGGTGATGTCAAGTCAAGGGTGTCCTGACTCACCCCTCTCGATCTTCGAGATACTTGTTTTCATTAAGAGCCTCATGCTCACCCTTAAGATGGTCTAGGTCTATCACTCTTTCATCCTAGAAATGGGCTGGGAACTTAAGTTCCCGAGTGCTTTGTTCGGTCACCCCCACAGTTCGGTTTTCCCGTTGAACCCGAGGCTGGAGAATCCAGTTCGGGTTGGGTTGCCTCTGAGGAGGTTTCCAATTTGATGGGCTTCAACCCCATTCCCCTCGATGAAACTTCAACTCCTACCTGAGTTAAGCCTTTTGTAAATGGATCCGCTATATTGTCTTTAGATCTTGTTGGCCCGCGTGCTAACCTTAGAGGGGGGGGGGGGGTGAATAAGGTTTTGGCGATTTTCGCCTAATTAAAATTCTAAGCAACTAACCACCCAACTAATGCAATTCTAAGCTTAAGCGTTATAACAAGAGTTAAAGAATTGCTAGAATTACTTAACGCAAACAAGAAAATAAGCAATAAAATAAGTTGCGTAAAGTAAAAGTAAGGGAAAGGAATTGACACCGCGATTTATAGAGATTCGGCAAACGTGCCTACGTCCTCTCCTCGGTACTACCGAGTATTTCACTAAAAATGTTCTTGCGGATATTACAAATCCTATTGAGCTCAATCGACCGATTGGCTCACCCTCTATCCGGGGTTCCTACTCTTGATACAAGTGCAAGAGAACACGTCTACGAGTCTACGACTCCCCCTCAATTTATGAGTACCCGAATGAAAAACCTAGAGCTTTTAAGCTTCACTTGCTTACAAAGCCTCTACCCGTTCACTCGCTCACAAAAATTGAGTTTATAAAACACTCGATACAAATTTAGTTACAAAAATGTAACTTCGCTCACGATTCTAATTGCTTCTTAAAAAGCTAATTGGTGAGTTGTTGATGATGATCGAGCTTGAATCTCCTTTTCTTTGATTTCCCTCTTTCTCGAATATATTCACCAAAATGGTGATTTTAGGGTTTTTATGAGAGAGGTTGAAGGATGTTAATAAATATTGTAATTGGTGATTTAGGAGAGAGATTGGGGTGGTTTATATAACAGCAAAGTCTGTTTTTCTGGGTTATGACCGTTGGAAGTTTTAAGAGCTCTTTTCCAGAATAAGCTGAAAAGCTGTTTTCGAAAACTGCAGAAAACGATCGGTCGTTTTCTACAGTCGATCGGTCGTTTTACAGAAAACGATCGGTCGTTTTCTGAAAACGATCGGTCGTTTTTATACTGGACTCACTGGAAGAAATTGGACCAAAAACGATCGGTCGTTTTTGTCCAGTCGATCGGTCGACTGTAATCCTGGTCCCGTAAATCTTCGAATGCTCATAACTCCTTCGTTTTAGCTCCGATTTTGGTTCCGCTTGAAGCTATGGCTTCGTTATCGAATGCTCTATCATTTAAAGACCTGAAATATACGTTTTCTATTTTTGGACAAGACAAGCATTATATCATCGAAATCGTAAAATCATTAAACGCATAATCAAAGTAATAATCAAAATCATTATTGAACTCTATGTTCAACAGATCTCACAAAATCTAATGACACCACACCGTTAGCTAACAATTCTCTTACGGATTTATGTCTCCGACGAATATGTCGGGACTTTCCATTATACATATGATCTTGCGCCCGTCCAATAGCCGACTGACTATCGCAGTGCATGCTTATTGCTGGGACAGGTTTCGGCCACATTGGAATTCCTTCCAGAAAGCTTCTCAGCCAATCAGCCTCTTCTGTTGCTAGATCCAACGCTATGAACTCGGATTCCATAGTTGATCTAGCTATGCACGTCTGCTTGGATGATCTCCATGAGACAGCTGCTCCTCCCATCACGAACACATATCCGCTAGTGGATCGTGTACTGTTGGAATCCGAGATCCAGTTTGCATCAGAATACCCTTCCAGTACAGCTGGATATCTGGTATAATGCAACCCTCGGTCTGCTGTGTATCTCATGTATCTGAGAAGTCTCATGATGGCCTTCCAGTGTTCCTCATTTGGATTACTGGTGTACCTACTCAGTCTACTCACTGAGTTGGCTATGTCTGCTCTAGTACAGTTCATGACGTACATCAGACTGCCTATTATTCGAGAATATTCCAATTGTCTCACACTCTCCCCAAAGTTCTTTTTCAGGGTGGTTGAGATCTCTATCGGAGTTATGGATGTAGCTCTACTATCTTTATCAAATTTGTCAAGCATCTGCCTGACATAGTGAGTTTGAGATAGCGCATATCCGTCTGATGTCTTGGTAATTTTCATACCAAGTATAACATCAGCGACACCCAAGTCTTTCATCTCGAATTTTTGTGACAACATTTTCTTAGTGGAGTTGATGTTATCAATACTCCCTATTATTATCATGTCATCTACGTAGAGGCAGACTACCACGTAGTCCTTTTCATTTCCTTTTACGTAGACGCATTTGTCACATTCGTTTATCCGAAAACCGTTTGATAGCATCACTCTATCAAATTTTTCGTGCCATTGTTTAGGTGTTTGTTTAAGTCCATACAAGGACTTCACAAGTTTACACACTTTGTGCGCTTTACCTGGAACCACAAACCCTTCCGGTTGTTCCATGTAAATTTCCTCTTCCAGCTCACCATTCAAAAACGCCGTTTTAACATCCATTTGATGTATTTCCAGATCGAACAATGCTGCGAGAGCAATGACTATCCGGATTGACGTCTTCCTGGAGACAGGAGCATAGGTGTCGAAATAGTCGACACCTTCGGTTTGTCTAAAACCTTTCACTACAAGCCTTGCCTTGTATTTCTCGATTGTTCCATCGAGCTTTCTCTTCCTCTTGAAGATCCACTTGTGTCCTAGTGGCTTACACCCGGGTGGTAGATCCACTAGTTCCCAAGTGTGATTTTGTAATATCGATTCAACCTCATTGTTGATCGCTTCCTCCCAATATTGGGCTTCCGGGGATGACATTGCTTCTTTGAATGTCGCCGGTTCGCCTTCTATCATGAAGGTTACAAAATCTGGACCGAAAGACGTTTCCTTTCTAGCCCTTTTACTACGTCGAGGCTCTTCTTCTTCTTCCTCCAACGGTTCACTTGCCCCCACATTTTCCTCACTGTGTGACTCCTCAGTCGCTACAGTTATGGAAGACTTGCGGGGAAAGATCTCCTCGAAGAAAGAAGCTTCTCGAGCTTCGATGATAGTATCTACATGCACATCGGGATTATCCGACTTGTGCACTAGAAAACGATAAGCACTACTGTTTTGTGCATATCCTATGAACACACAGTCTACCGTCTTTGGCCCTATTCTCGTTCTTTTCGGAAGCGAGACAAGGACCTTCGCGAGACAACCCCAAACCCTTAAGAATTTATAGCTCGGCCTATGGCCTTTCCATAGTTCATAAGGTGGTTTATCACGCTTCTTATGCGGTAGCTTGTTCAATACATAGTTGGCGGAAAGCAGCGCTTCCCCCCACATGTTCTGGGGTAACCCAGAACTTATTAGCATAGCATTCATCATTTCCTTGAGCGTTCTATTCTTACGCTCGGCAACCCCATTCTGCTCCGGAGAGTAGGGGGCTGTGGTTTGATGTACAATGCCACTTTCTGCGCAAACCTGCGCAAACGGTGCTTCGTATTCACCGCCTCTATCACTCCTCAACATTTTAATCTTTTTTTATTGAGTTGATTTTCTACTTCGGTCTTATAAAGAGCAAATTTCTCTACCGCTTCGTCTTTACTTCTCATTAAGTAGACATAGCAGTATCTAGTACAATCATCTATAAACGTGATGAAATACTTTTTCCCTCCTCGCGTTTGTATAAACTTTAAGTCGCATACATCCGTGTGTATTAGACCGAGAGGTTCAGTACTTCGTTCAATATGTTGATACGAAGACTTGGTTAATTTTGCTTCAACACAAACCTCACATTTATGTTGTTTATCAAATACAAAATTAGGTAGTAGATTCAGTGATATTAATTTCTTCATAGAATTAGAATTCACATGACCTAATCTACCATGCCATAAATTAAATGAATCACAAGAATAAGCAAACGAAGTTTTATTGGCCACTTGGGCAACATTCACGATTACATTATTCTTGGTACTGGCCTCAGCCTTAGTACCCTCAATAGCTAACTCGGCTTTAGGAGCCGGAGTACCAACATTTAATTTAAACATGTCGTTGGTCATATAGCCACGGCCTACATACATTCCGTTCAAAGTGATTACAATTTTTGCAGATTCAAATACAAGTTTAAATCCTTTGTTCACCATCACGGACCCGGAAATAACATTCTTGCGAATTTCCGGCACATGGAGCACGCCATTCAGTGTGAGCTCCTTTCCCGATGTCATCTTCAGCAGCACGGTTCCTTTTCCTTCCACCCTGGAAGTAGCCGAGTTCCCCATGAAGCAGCTCTCATTGTCCACGGCCGTATAGGTATTGAACATCCACTTGCTGGCACAGATGTCACTAGTGGCGCCTGTGTCCAGCCACCATTCCTTTGGGTTGCTCCCCACCAGGTTCACTTCAGAAACCACAGCACTCAGGTGCATGTAGTCTTGTCCAGCATCATCTCCTCCCTCAGCCACATTAGCCTGAGCAGGTGCCCTCTTCCTCCCTTTCCCTTGGAACTTCCTCTTTGGGGGGGGTTTGGGCTTGTCGGTGCGCATCTTATAATCCGCGGCACGATGGCCCGGTTTGTTGCACACAAAGCAGTCTCCCATGAATTTCTTCTTGAGAGAGGCACCGACCCCGCTGTCAAAGCGTTTCCGCTTAGACACAGCGTCCTCAACCACATGGGCCTTGGCAACCGCGTTGCCTGCTCCGCCACCGCCTTTCCTTCCGGATCGGCGGTTGCTTTGCTCAACATTGAGCCTCTCAATGAGTCCCTCCAAGGTCATAGCCTTTCGCTTGTGTTTCAGGTAGTTTTGAAACTCTTTCCAAGAAGGTGGCAGTTTCTCAATCATTAATGCCACTTGGAAAGGTTCGTTGATAACTAACCCTTCAACCTCAAGCCTATGGTATATGAGTTGGAGTTCCTCAACCTGCTCGATGACACTCTTCCCATCAGTCATCATGTACTCATGAAAGTCCGTGACGACAAATTTCTTTGCGCCAGCGTTATTCACTTTGTACTTTCGTTCGAGAGACTCCCAAAGCTCCTTTGCAGAAGCCTTGGGCTCGAATACACTGAAGAGAGTGTCATCCAGAGCACATAGGATGTAGTTCCGGCATAGGTAGTCGCCGTGTTTCCACGCTTCCACCGCCGAAACCGTCTGCACGTCCTCATCGTCCTCGCTTAGGACGGGTGCAGACTCCTTAAGAAAACGGGTCAGATTAAGGGCAGTTAAATAAAACAGCATCTTTTGCTGCCAACGTTTGAAGTTGTTGCCCCTAAACTTTTCCGGTCTCTCCAGTTGAGAGGTTGGCAACATTGGCATCGCCGGCGTTGCCGGAGCCTTGCCCTTTGCCCTGGCCGCTGCCACAAGCGCTGCTTTGGCCGCAGCCTTAGCAGCAGCATGTGCTGCGGCCGCAGCCGCAGCCATAGCATCAGCCTCTGCCGCAGCGGCGTCGACCGCAGCCTTTGCCGCAGCAGCTTCGGCCTCAGCCTGTGCCTGAGCTTGGGGCCCCCCCACTCGCAGTGCTCGCAATGTTATGGCTACTGCCAATCACAACTGCGCCCTGCACGAATCCCGAATGATCGATGGGTGTTTGATCCTCATTAGTCATCTGAAATGACAAATTTAAAACCGTTTAGTTTCTCGCAAGAAAACTAAAATTCTTAATCGCAAATACTAATTATAACTTAATTAGATTGCTTCAAAAGAATAAAACAATAAAAAGATATTCTAGCGTGAAAATCAAATCACTTTTGATTTCACTAAGAATTCTTTATTATATTCTAGAATTAAAAGATTAAATCAATTCGGATTTTATTCTATTTGCAAATTTCAATTTCTAGTAAACTAGCAATGATTTTGCAAGAATAAAACCGAGACGTCAACAACAATAAAATAAAAACAAAAGTCCTTTTCTATTCGAAAATAGTAAAACCAAATAATAATATTGTTTAAGATTGTTGGGTTTTGGTACTATTTCGAATACGATAATTGAAAGGACAATAAAGTACAAGACAGGAACGCAATGGAAATAACACTTTATTTCTCACAATTGGAATATGAATTACAATTCCTGACTCGTACAGAATTTAAATTAAACTGCTGGACTGGTTTGACAATAATACAAACTGCCGGACTGTTTTGATAATAAAACAAACTGCCGGACTGGTTTGACAATAAAACAAACTGCAGGACTGTTTTGACAATATAAAAACTGCCGGACTGTTTTAACAAACTGCCGGACTGTTTTAACAAATAAAAAAACTGCCGGACTGGTTTTCAACAAACTGCCGGACTGGTTTTAACAAATAAAAAACTGTCGGACTGTTTTGTAAATAAAACAAACTGGACTGGTTTTAACAAATAAAAAACTGCCCGGACTGTTATTAAATAAACTGCCCGGACTGTTATGTAAATACTGGAAATTAAAGTACAGGAAAGTAAATTACAGAATAGGAAAGACTGAAATGTAAATTACAGAAACTAAAGGTACTGGAAAGAAAAATACAGAAGGGAAACAGTACTGAAATTAAATGGACAGAATAATAAAGGACTGAAAAATAAATAACAGAAATTAAAAGAAGAGGCAACTGCTGAGCAGTTTCCCTTAAACAATATTTCCCGAACCACCTTTAAAGGTTTCTGGTTTCGGGACTTTGTTCCCAAGGTACAACTTCTATCTCAGAGTGGCTCGTATGGAAACCGGCACCGAACCACAGGTCGAGCTGTTGGTGGTGCGGTTCTCTCTCACTAAGTGTATGCTTATGCTGTGAGTTGTGTGTATGAAGGTGTGTTTGAATGAGAGGGGGAGGGCTGCCTTTTATAGGCTCTATAGAAACCGCAGCCATAATTGTGGTCATTAATTCCGGGAGTTACACCCACAGAATCCGCTCAATTTAATTCTGAAACCGCAGCATTTAATCTCATTCATTGCTGACGTTTCTCTTGCTGGAAACTCTAGGGACTCCTTTTGTATTTTATACAAAACTCCCTATTCGGGTTTGGACCCAAGACCCGAGACATTTCCCAAATCCCAAATCCCAAGCCCAAGCCCAATACACACTAATACTCTTATGTGTATGTGGACATGTTAGTTTAATAACTACATGGGTTGGTATGGTATATATATTGTAAAATTAACTCTTAATCTTCCAATATGGGATTATACTAAATGGTTTTTCCATTACCATTTCGGTTTTCCAGATTTTCCAGATTTGAGCTCCCGAGGTACCAACTTTGAAGCCAATTTGTATTCACACCCATTCTCCGAATAGGTCATGTGATATACCATTACGAAGCTCGTCACACGGGCTACTCAACCACGTTGAGTACGGTATAAACAACTCAGCGCTGTTACACGAAATAATGACTCGAAGTTGGTCCAGTGACCATTCGGAAACACGGGTTTTCACATGTTTTTCCAACACTTATAACTAAATAGCTGGAGGTCTAATCCGAGGTTTTCATACGTATTAATAGCTAAAACTAGATGTTTTGTATATTATTTTCAGAAAAATTGTTGAAGAATAATCTTTATTACGAGTGATATTTGTTTTTTATATTGACTGGTTTTATAATGTAATCCCGACCCCCATGACACTGATACTGATTCCTGGCTCTGCCACTGTCTGATGGACCTCACAAAACCTGTATTTTGTTAGTAATTTGTGTACTCCATGTCCCGACCGGACATCAAATGACCCTAAACCCCATCATTTGCAATTCCTTCCTGGGGTGGTATTAATAACCTCCGGAGTTGACTAGCAATCGAACCTTCCTTTGTTATCCCATTGTAGTCCGGAGAGGATTTAAAGTCGAGACTATGAATTTCGCAAACAAACGAGACCGTAAGTGTATTGAGTTATGTAAGTAAGAGTTGAGTGCAAATAAATATTCACCATAAAGAGCTATTCAATTCGATCTCGTACCGTTCCCGAATCAATTTCAAATTATATTGCACGGGTACGGGTATGAACGGGAAGGACACATCATTATAAAATATATTTTAATTTATATACTTCAAATGACAAATTACAACGTTACAATTACTAAATTAAAACTTATACTATTTATGATTAACTATGATTGTTTTGCTGAATATTGATAAATTTTTCATACCTAAGTTGTAAATCAAATATATTATACTCATCATACTTGTAGATTATAAAATATTCACATATTCATATAAATAAAGTTATATTTTAATTCGTTTTTATGAAGAGAAAACAACAAAGTTTGATAACCGTACCACAAAAGTATCAACGATTCACTCATAATTACCGGGAAACTGTATTTAGCATTTTCCCGGAAACTCGTTCACTACAAGAAAAAGTTCATTTAGTATCATAATTTTTTTTGATTTATATTGCTAAAGTGGTTGTGCCTAAATTTTAGCAACAATTTAGCAACAAAACATAATTTGCTGCTAAACTGTTGCTAAAATTTAGCCACAACCATCTTAGCAACATAACCGGAAAAAAATTATAATGCTAAATGAACTTTTTCTTGTAGTGGTTTCGGAAACGGAAGCCATACTCTTTTAAAATTTCAGGGAAAACGTTTCTGGAGATTAAGTGAAACATTGTAAAATATTAAATAATACTTTTTCATAACTCTAACAATACGAATACTAAACTTTACTCAAACTTCAACGAAGCTTATATGATAGTATTTTTGTAATAAAGTAGAATAAAACATGCATTATAACATGACGACGAGTTACTAAAAGAGAATATGTATATTTAGATAAATTATTTGTTTGGTTACTCAATTTTTATCTACAAATTGAGTAATAATTTGCATGATAATCATGGGATCCATAAATTATTATTAACTCTGTAAAAGTGCCATATATATTTAATTTTAATTTTTAACTCTACCAGTGTTTTCCGTTTCACATAAAAAAATTAACCTGCGTTTTTCGTTTCCGTTTCCTATACTGCTTCCCGTTTTCGTTTCTCAAGTTAACAACTATGGATGTTCTCTTCCTGTACACTTATCCTGTATATCGTACCGGTTCCTGAAATTGCGTAGCGTATCCATAAGGTATCCGTCCCGAATATTCCAGAAAAGAAATCTATTACAGGAGCTACTAATTTGGATTTGAGATCTAAGCAAAATTTTAATTCATATACTATATTAAAGTATATGTTCACGATAACCCTAGCTAGGAAGTCTAATGGATGGAGAGTAATTGCAGTTTACACAACTCAAGTTTGACCCCGCATTTAGTCAGACCTCAAACTTGAGCTCCAGAATTGAAATTTTCCATTGGATCAAGCTAAACCTAATAGTATTTGCATTAACAATGATGTACATGTTTAAAATCCTGGTTTAGTGAAGTAAGATAATCAGTTATCATTGTTTTGCAGCCTAATAGTATTTTAAACATGTCAGTGGCAAAAGCATATATCCTTAATGGGAGGAGTAAAGAACATCATTGAGCCTTGTCCCCTTGTTTATTCCCATTTTTTAACAAAGGAAGGGAAAGGCACCACTACAGAATCGCACGCTATAACATTTTTAAACAGTTTCAAAACAGCATTAGTGGTTTTAAACGAGCTGATATCCTTCTAACCATGTTCACGAAAAACTACTCGATGAACTTATAAATGGAACTCTCTATAAGCCATGTCGTTCGATCACCCAACTAACTTGCAACTGTAATATAAAGAAGTTATAATACATAATACTACACAATTTTAATAGCTAATTAATGATATAGCAAATATAAATCTATCAAAATTTCAAACTCTTTAATGATTTTCGGACTTGCCTTTGTATTTTCATAGGAATAACAAATTGTCTTTCATTATACTGTATTACAGATTAGCATTACCTCTTGGTGGATAAAGTTGAGATCTTAATTAGCTTGTCATACCTTACTTTCTCTATTCACTCTCAACAAAAGAGAGAAACATGGTTAAATTAAAGAAGATTATATTTAAAGTAGCATAAAGTTGTCAATAGTCATCATAAAAAAAGTGTAGCTTTTCCCCACTCTCACACTTTGTTTACAGATAAAACTCATACATCCTCTCTACTAATTACAAGCCAAATTAAACAATACCTTTGCTCACATTAAGAGAGAAATACAGAGTTTAATTTCTAAGCTCTGGAGTGGAAAATGAGTAGAATTGTTGGCATAATTGGATGCTTTGTCATTGTTTTGATGGACATAGTAGCTGGCATACTTGGAATCAAAGCTGAAGCTGCTCAAGACCAGGTAGATTTACATATAAGCTCCTTTATATAAATATATAGAGGAAAATATTGATAAAATATATATTAATTTCACCTGCAAGATCTATGTAGTTCATATCAAGGGGCTAGACAAAATTGCAGCCTCATTGATTGTAAACTTATCAATAAATGAAGCTAAACTTAGATATCAAAAGATTAGGATATGGAACGAGTATAAAGTTATATTCATAATTTTAAACTCTCTTAAGTGATTTCCATAGGTTTCAAAGTAACAACTAACAAGTAATGTTTTATAAATCCAGTTGGTCTCAATCTTTGAACAGCAATCCAAAAGATAAATTTAATTAGATTAATTCTGGATATTCAATACAAAAAACAAACAATCATTTCCTATGCTATAAATTTGAAGAAGATGCATGGTTATAATAAATGTTGCCAAGCACAGAAATGTTTCTTGGATCATAAATGACCAGACAAACTATTTTTCTGAAAATGTTTTCGTATACAATTAAAACATAAGATCTTTCAAGAGACTTTTCATATTATTTGTCGGTACGTTTGGAGTTTGGACCCCCCAATGTAGTATTCATCATTGCTAGAACTAGGTTAGAAAATAAAACACATAGATCCTATGCAGCGGTCATTATTCTAGGCTTTACCTCTCCCTGATAATTTTATGACCATATATTTCATCGATTATGGAAAGACGAGACAATATGTGAGGTAATTATTTTCTCGAGTCTTATACAGATTTTGGGTAAAAACAGGTAAAGCATATGAGGTTATGGTTATTTGAGTGCAAAGAGCCGAGCCATGATGCTTTTATTCTAGGTATGGGTGCAGCGGGTCTATTGGCTCTCGCACACGTTCTTGCTAACATGCTCGGCGGGTGCAGTGTGTGCACTCAAGACGAGCTCTCAAAATCATCACCTAGCAAGCTATGCTCATTAGTTTGTCTCCTCCTCACTTGGTAAGTCAAAAGGTTGTCATCCTCGGGCTATTTTTCTCTTCTAAATATCTACATTTTAATAAGGGTATGTTCTTGTTATTATACTTCCTCCGTTCTACTAAACTAAATGCAATTTTAAATTGCAAAAAAAAATCCGTAACTAAAATGCCGAAATGAATATTTTCAAAAGTTAGTAATATAGTTTAAATGTTAAGCTATATGATTAGATTTGGAAAATTTTCACATTCGACAATTCCAAATCAGAGCAACTCCATTCAGAAGAAGAAGAACTCTGATTTCAGACTTGCCAATCAATTTTGATCTTGTAGTAACAATAAAAATAAAAATAAAAATTTGGGCTTTAAATCTCTACCAAGTTACCGACAGAAGAAAAATCAAGATCCTTATGAACAAGTCGCTTGCCAGACAATTTGCACAAAAATATACTTGTAGTACAATACTACAATGTAGTTGCAACCATGTACATGTGGCTGAAACCTAAAATATAATGTTGTTAAGATTTTCATGCATAAGTTATTCATTTCTTGTAAAATCTTTCTTCAGAGTATATGAATTTTCACTTGATCGGTCTGGAATCAAGTTAGCATGATAAAAGACTTGAATTTTGCTTTATCTAATGTAATTATCAATTTTCAATATCAATGATCAGGGTTGCATTGGCCGTTGGATTGGGTTTGCTAGTGATAGGGACCATGTCGAATCACAAGTCGAGAACCTCGTGTGGTCTCACCCACCATCACTACTTTTCCCTAGGAGGAATTTTATGCTTTGTCCACGCAGGTTTCTCTGTAGGGTATTACATAACTGCCACTGCTACTTCTTAGGACCTAAGAACTATCGTGCTTCGGTTTCTTCTGGAAGAAGATATGGCTAAGGAGCAGTTTCTCATTTTGCTTTTTGTAAGTCACTAAAGATAATTTTGTTAAGAAAAGTGATATTGTAATGGCATAACTGTTTAGGCTGTTCTGAGAATAGTTTTTGTCGACTACGTAATACGTTCTTGTTAATGCTGTTTTTTAACTTTCCAAGGTTTATCCTCTTTATGCACAGAAAACAACAGTTTTTTTTTCTTTCTTTTCTTTGTTTTCCACTTAAGGGTTTGGCAAGAAGAAAAATCCTAGCTCTTTCTATCTTTCGATATATCTAACTCGTTTTTTTGTCCTTTAGTTTTTCAAATTGTTACCTTTCAAGTTTTTGTTAAAATGTTTGTGCATTTGGCTGTCTAGCATTGAGCTTTTTTTGTTTCTCAGGCCTGAACTTCTAGTAGGATAAACAATCAGCAATGCATCAAAAGCATCAACCAAATACGTTCATTACTTATGATTGTCTTCTTAGTTGAGGAAAATCTTGACCAGTGTTTTAAAAAGCGAAAAGTTAACTAAAGTGTTTTTGCAATAGCTATGCTAAAAGCGGAAGCTTTTAGCGCCCTAAAAGGCGGAAAAGCGAGCTTTTAAAAGCTTTGAATCAAGCTTTTCTACTACGAAGCGAGCTTTTTAAAACAGAGATCTTAATAGTTTCCAGGCTACAAACCCCGAAAAACTAAAGATGAGAAACACCCTAGTTGAAATGACTCATTCACGAATAATCAGGAGGGGACTAAGATAAAACAGGCCATAGTGCTTTTGAAAGAAAAAGAAAGAGAAGGTCATGGCGCTTTTGAAATTTGTTTCATCACTAATATTCTTTCATCATCCTTTTAGCTTTGCCTTTTCTTTTCTAAAGTTTCCATTCATTATGTCTCCTGCTTATATGGCAAAAATAAAGCCAAAAATAATCGACAGTCATTTTTTCAAATACAGATTAAGCAAAGACCTTTTTCGACATCTGCATACCTTTTCCAGTGTCTTTAAAACCCAAACAAAGTCCACACTCCAAATATAGAATACCAAATACAGGCAATTATTAAAGTATATTATTGAAAAAGGTTTCCGGTACAAGAATCGGAACGTGTTCATAACTATTGTAATGTTTGTCCCTAATATTTAAAAATGGGTAAACAGTAAACCTCATGTCTGATGTTGCAACTTCCACCTACACTCTCCTTACTGTTTGTTAGAACAAATGGGAAGTTTTCTAAGAAAATTCTTGCTCTTAGAAGCCCCCTTGCTGTCTCCTTCAGGACTTCAACAAATCTCTATACCTTAAATATAATTGGAATATTTAGGATCACATCAACTCCCTGTATTAGATTATAGAACTTGTTTTTGGTATCCAATTCTTAAGTAAAATGCTCGAGTACTTAAATAGTCACTCATAACAATTTTGGCAATTTATAGCCCCAATTTCCCGGTAGTTAAGTCACCCCTTTACATCAAAAATCTAAAAGTTTTAAGAATTCAATGTCTTTTCCATTTTCTCATAGCTGCCTATTTGTTAAAAGGCTTCAGCCAAACAAGCTCTTACTCTACCCTCTTCTTTCCAATTCTTTTTTGGGTACTTGAATAACTGTGGGAAATTATTCAAACAAAGTATATTTAAACTATCGTCGCCTTCACAGAATATATTTATGTGATTGTATGCAAAACTATGTAATCTGAAAACCCTTATCATGTTGTGTGTAGGGCTGTAAATGAGCCGAGCCGAGCCGACCTTAGCTGTGCTCAAGCTCGGCTCGTTTACTAAACGAGTCCTAAAATCTTGCTCAAACTCGGCTTGTTTATAAACGAGCTCGAGCCGTGAGCTTGTTCATGAGTCGTGTCCTAACACGTTTTCGGACAAGTTTAGCATTATTTCGCTACAAAAATGTTATTTACTTAATCAATGTTAAGCATAGTAATAATACATTTGTTTATAGTGACTTTTAATTTTAATAAGATTAGTTTTAAAAAATAAATTTATTACATAAATTAAAGAGTATTTATAGTCGATCAACATTATATTTGATAAATTTTACGTATATAAACTGAAATATATATGAAAAAAAAATATTAAAATAATTGTAAGAGCATTTAAACGAGTCCGAGTTTGCTTACGAGTCTTTAATGAACCATTATTTTTGCTCAGACTCGGCTCGTCAGTAAATGAACGAGCACGAGCATGTTCATGAACGGCTCGATTTATTAGCATCACTAGTTGTGTGCATGACTTATTAGTGTTTGCATCTTGTATAGTTCTAAACTCTTATAATCTGAAACTGCAAAGAATATATAAACCTTGTAGAAAAGTGCTTTATGAGCGCAAAACTTACAGATGGAACAATTCGTAGTCTCATAAATTTTACGTCTTCTCTCTCTAGAAATAGTAAAGATGTTTCTGCAAGCTCGTCACATGTTCATAGTGTAGAAGTAACCACTCCATTTGATAAGGTTGTTTGTAGTATGGATATGCAAAAAACATTTTGATAACTGATCACCATCATGTGTCGAAATATTAACGATGAGTCAAGTTGCATATGTTCAATCACCAACAAACACGAGAACTTTTCGGGTTATTTATAGACTTTTATGTTATTGATATGCCGTCTCAATTAATTTTCCAAAAAGTGGAACTAAAATGGTGAATTATTGAGGATAAAGTAGACTGGATATCTATAAAAATCTGTTAATAAAAGTAAATATAAAAAACTATAAAGCTAGTAAATCTCATTTCCAAGAAAACACGGATATAATACTAGTATGTAGTTGAAATTAGAGGTGCGCAGGTAAAATTAGTCGATCCGTAAATCCGAATCAATTTGTTGATTTTGTTTGGATTGCTTCGGATTTTTCGTCATATGTTTTAGTTTAGAATTAAAAAAATCAATCCGTTCTTAATGGATTGGTTTAGAAATATTCTTTAGTGGTAATCCAAACCGAACCAAACTAATCTGATCCGTTAAATCCGTATCAAATCTAATCTATGAATCCGTTTAAATCCGTACTAAATCCGATCTAACAAAAATAAATAAATATAAATGTTTTATGCCATATAAAAAAACTCTAATGTGTACTGCCATCGGATTTTGTGACTTCTTAATTTTGTTAACATTGGATGTGTTTATTCTGTTTTTTCTTTTCGTTTACGAATTTTTTATTATGTTTTGATTTGATGGTGTGATCTATCATTTTATAAATCTGAATCCAATCCGAATCTAATACAAACCGTCGAATTCGTAAATCCGCACCAATCCAAACCGATCTGTTGGTTTGGTCTGCTTTGAATTGAAACTATAAATGGTTTGGTTCAGATTTAAAAAATCTAAATCCGTTCTTAAGATTGAAGTTAATCCGTTAAAATCCGGACCGTTTACATCCCTGATTAAAATTAAATGACACTAATATTACAATAAGTCAATTCAAGTTGTTCATTTCTTGACCTCACGAGTCATGTGTACCAAAACGTGAGATATTTTTTCCAGCAAACCATACGCATAACGCATTCATTGTACATAAGAAAATGTGATCGAAAATAAAACAATCTTAGTAGGTGGCATATGGAAGTAACCTTTCAATTTCAACCACATATGCAGCTGGACTAACTAGATGCCAAATAATTAATTTCTGTGGACTAACACGGTTTTGCTCCAACTTTTTTGGCTACTACAAACTTGTAAAGAGTAAACTATAATGTTTTGTATACTTGTATTTCAACCTTTAGTTTACGAATAACATTGAGAATAAAATTAAAAGTTCTATTATATACTTATAATTTATGAGTACACATGGTTAGTAAAAATCCTGGTGAGTAGTTACGTGACCTTAAAGCAAATGCACCAGTGTCTTCAAAATAGCTTATTCTTTTCAAATTTAACTTTTATTAGTTTATTAAAAATGTTTCAAAATAGCTTATTCACCTTATATTTGAGGGATTCACCACTATCACTTCAATTTCCCTCGAATTTGTCGACATATCATCTTTCCCTATTAAAGTAATGATAATATTTCATTCAAATTTTGTCTTTGTAATAATATGCATAGTAAAATTTGTTTTGAAGAATATGAAAGGGAACTCATGAAGTTCTAATTGCAACACGAGGAAAGATCGCGACAATATATATTTTCATATAGATAGACCATCCCATATAGCTACGCAATTACTAATTTCAAGTGAAAGACTCACTAGGTGACACATGCTATTACTAAAATTTGAACCTTCCAAATCTCAACCATACAAGTGGACTTGTTGGACAACACATAATTGTGTGTGGACAAAGGCATGCTTAAAATTTTTTTGGTACTTCAATAATTTTGATGAGTAAAACCTAAAAACAGATGAGAGGGAGAGAAAAGCACCACCATGAAGACTGATCAAAAGCCTAAATTTTTAACCGTATAAAATAGAGAAATTATACTCTTACCACACATTTGCACAAATTAGTTTACTCCAATAGAAATTGTGAATTAGAGCATCTATTTCTACTATAAGAAAAAGTCTAAACAAGAACATGCGTTTTATTGTAATTTTAACGACGACCGTATAACAGCATAAACTTTTGTTATTTCTGTCATCAAATTAACCACAAACAACATACTATAGCGTCAGAATATCAACATAACGTCTCTTAGAGTTCTGACTTTTTCTTTTATATAGTTATGTTGCTTTTTAATTAACAGTAAAAATATCGACGTTTTTTAATGTTTAAGAATCAAAATTGACTAGGTAACCACGGGAAAAAAAATTAGGCTATCATAACATCTTTTCAAATATATCACTTTATAAAGTCTTAAATCGTAATCAACTTTTTTTATATGTTCTTCCAAAATAAGTTCAAAATCCCCTTGGTATAAAATAAGATTGAGTTTTATCAATCAATCTTCTAAAGTTAGAAAATCACATTTTTCTATAAACAAAAGTTAAGACTCAAGATGATATTAATTTAAAAGTTGTTTTTTACATATGTAAGGTAAGGGGGAAGCAATAATTGAAAATGAAAATTTATAATCACTTGAGAAATAGTAATTAAATAGATAACCAGTATGGAAGATTACAAATATGACAATGTAATCCAGTGAAACTAATCTTTGTTAATTAGAATTATAGTCAATTAATATAATTAGAATTATAGTCAATTAATATATTGTTCTTTTATAATCAAGAAATCCCACTTTGAAGTTTATTCAATATTACGAAACTACTCCATATAATCTTCGCATCACATATATTGGGAGGCAATTTTTGATTGCTACCTTTTTAAACTACTAATTTAAAAGTTGGTACCACTTTCAAAATAATTATTGCAAATTAGTACTCATTGTCAATATATACATAAACATAACACATTTGGTCAAATAAAAGTTTGAGCAAAACAAAAAAAATTAAAATAAAATCCAGAAAAAAATTATAAAATTATAAAAAAACAAAAAATAATTTTTAACAATCTCTTACAAAATTTATAAAAATTCCGGAAAAAAATATAAAAATTCCGGAATAAATTAAAAAAAATCAAAAAAATCCAGAAAATTTATACAATTTATACAATTTCGAAAAAAAATTAAAAATTTCGAAAAAAAAATTAAAAATTTGGAAAAAATCCCAAAACTTTTTTTTGCAAAACTTTTTAAAAAACTTTATTTTTTTTGACAATTTAATACCAATTTTTGTTGACAATCTAATGCAATTTTTGTGAGAATATAATACACATTTTTTGATAATCTAATACATTTTTTTTTTAAATCTAATATAATTTATTTGACAATCTAATAGACAATCGTATATAAATTTTTTGACAATCTAATACAATTTTTTTGAAAATATAATGCAAATTCTCGACAATCTAATACAAATTTTTGACAATAAATAGAAAATATAATACAATTTTTTTGACAATCTAATACAAATTTTTGACAATCTAATATATATTTTTAACAATCTAATATATTTTTTTGACAATCTAATATTTTTTTTTTTGGCAATCTAATAGGTTATTGGACAATAGAGTGGCCTAGTATTTAGTATTTACTTCCATGAACGGCACATAAATGTAGTTATTCCATGCATCGCCACCAGTATAAATACCAAGTCTCCTTCCTCTCTTTCATTTGATCTCTTAGACATACATGCACTAAAAAATGTGCAAAGACAGAGAAGAAGAACATAAACTTCGCGGTCCGAGGCAACTTGAGGACATGATCACAATTCAACCTCGTATCTCATGTGAGTTATGCGACTCAATCGCCTCGATTTACTGCCCGTCCGATAATTGCTTATTTGTGTCTGAAATGTGACCAATGGGTACATGGGGCAAACTTCTGGGCAAAGAGGCACACTAGGTGCTTACTTTGTAACATGTGTCAGCGTCTCACATGACAATTCTATGTCGGAGCTTCATCTGGATCGATCGTGAGAATCCGATACAATTTTAAAACAAATAACAATTGTTTGAATGAGAATAGGAAAAGGCATTTCGTGTTCCTTTGAGTGGTTGTAGCATAATGTTTATATTTTATTTTACTTCGACTTTTAGTTTTTGTCTATGATGCCGTTGCTTGTTAGAATGTTAGTACATTGCAAAAAAAAAAATGGTGTACACAAATTTTCACCATGTGTAACAAGTTGTAGGTGCCCAACTTAAATTACAAATTTCAAGGTTGTTTTTTTCTCACAAGTCTGGTAGAGCATTGTAAGGGAGTAAAAGATGCTTCATTTTCTCATATCACTAAAATAATTGATTTTTCACTAATTAATTACCCCAAACTAACGATCATACATGCAATCGTTTGCTTACTTGTTAAGTGATCCTTCACAAAATGGAAGACAACGCTATAATAGATATTATGAATGTATTAACAAGGTGGAGAAGTTGTATTTTTTTCACTATTTTAACAAAAGAGTGGATATTTTTAATCATTTATTTTAGTTCAATCTTCTTTAAGATATCATTTCGGCTAATGATAATGTGGAAGTGTTTACAGAGTATTTAAAGCAACATTACTTCGGACGGACGGACGCCGGCTTCATGGTCCAATCCTTGAAGAATAAGATTGGGGCCTCCAAACTTTTTAAGGTCTCCTTATAATCTTTTCATATCCCTAATTTAAATCATATTTTACTAATATATATACATAGTAGTATTTAATTTGTGAATGTATAAGAATGTGGGACAGTAAACGAAATCAACAGTCTCCTTATAATCTTTTCATATCTGTAATTTAAATCATATTTTATTAATATATATATAGTAGTATTTAATTTATGAATGTATAAGAATGTTTCAAAATTAAAACGATTCTCCTAATTAATTTATAATATAATTTTTCAAATTTGATTCACAGCTAGATAACGATTTTTCTACATACAAAAGATCTGATTGATTAGGAATTTAGGACGATTTCCTTTTTGTAGTTGTTGTTGTAGTCTTGTAGAGAGAGTATGACGATATTTCGAAATTTGTTGTGTTGCAGACTTGCAATATAGGGACATGAAAAGATATTCAGAAATAAGGTTATTTTATCGATAAGGTGACTTTTTTTTAATAAGCTGTTGATAAGATAACTTAAATAAAACTGATGCAACACATATTTTTAAGTTTGATATCCCTATTTCCTAAATCCAAGGGAGAAGCATCTTTTGTGATGCAGATGCATTTGATCTTACACGTGAAGAGGTGGAGTTATGGCCATCAAATGTATTAAATTGTAAATTTTGAAAGTATAGAAACTTTTTAATTGTATAAATTGTGTTTCTCAAATCGTTTCGTTTAAAAGTTTAGGTTGTTTAAAAAAGTGTACAAGGCAAGTTCGCGAAAGTGTCCGTGTGTCGGACGGGTGTGCATGTGTCCGGCACGCAATACGTCGTTATTTTTGGAGTGTCCGTGCATCATAATCTGTAATAGTTTAGAATCATGTTTGGGTTCCCCTAATTCACCCCTTAATTCTTTTACTCTTGATAGGAAAAAATTCTTCGTAGAGTTTCTCATCCAAAAAATCAAATTTGAAAAACCAAATCAACGTACGGAGAGAGATCTTCTTAGTGACTGATCTAATTTGAGTTTTTTTTTTCATCTCAGTCTAACTTCTCTTGATAGATCAGTTTTATTTTCTTTTTAGCCTTTACTCTGGTTCAAAATCTAACCGCTATCTGATCTAACGGCTTGCAAAGTGCAGTTTTAGTAGTCTTAATTTTGCTGTTAATGTTCTTATAAGTTGCACTGAATTTGTTTTTAAAAGCTGAGATTTTTGTTTTAATCTTTTTTTCTTGAAGCCAAAAATCTTGGGAAAATCTTCAGATTCAAATAAGCAAACTCTTCTTGTATAAACTTTAAAGCTGCAGACATATACAAGCTTATATGCATAGTAGCCAAACAAGCTTCATACATGCATTCACACATACTCTTATACAGTAGAATATGATTCATACTTATTTTTGTTCTAAGCTTCATATATGATCAACATGAAACATACTTTTTTTTTTTTTTTGCATTGTAGCTGTGAATACTTGTTCAATGGCAGAAGCTTTTTTAAAACAAAAACTACCACTTTTCCAGCCATAGGAAGAAGCCTTGAAAGACGTTGATATTGGTATCTTATCACTATCAAGTACTCTTGTATCGGAAAAATTAATCATTGACCAAAAGAAATGCACCAACATGTTGCAGTACTTTGAACTAAGCTACTGTTTATTAACCATATCAAAACCTGAAAATCCGTGAACCATGATAGTACATTTAAAATTTTGGTAAATTCCAAAATATTAGTTATGAAAATAAATAAACAAAAGATAATTCATTAAACTCGAAGAGATTGCTAACTGTATGATAACTGTTAAATATAACGATAATATGGACTTCTTCTATAAAAAGCAATAAATTGAATCCCCGAAAGTTGAGAAATCAAGCCATTTATTATTTTTTCTTGGTGGAAGTTAAGCCTTCTTCTTCCTGCTCACTGCATGTCTACTACCAGCTGTTGTATTTTTGCCTGATTGTGTTAAGAGGCCTCTCAAAATGGCTAAAATAGCAGCCCCAAGAAAAGGAGTATACATCATCAACAAGCTATCAGATGCTCTCTGGGACCCCGTCAGTTCAGCTAATATAGCAACCTGAAAATACAAAATAAATAAATTGAAACCATAAGCATTTTTTGGCACTTTTCAGCAGTATTATTGACCTTAATAGCAACCTTATTAAATTTAAAGGAACAATAATTTGTATAAAAGATACGCCAAATAACAATAACAATGTTGAAATGAACTTTCACCATTGTTTTATACTTTTATTTATAAAACGCTTCCTTTAAAAAATTAAAATGCACAACCAGCTGGGATTTGCTTTCTAATAGGAAAATGATACCCAGAACAAAAAAATCTTAAAGACAGTGGTGTGTTGTACACATACTATATATACTGGTTAATAAGAGGTAAAGGTCCTGCAGTTTAGTTATATTTCCAGTCAAATACTGACAAATTAAATTATGTGAAGAATGTTTTCATATGTTAAGCATTACTCTTTTTGAAATGTTCTTATACCCGTGAGAGGGTCGTAAAATGCCATAATTTGTGTGGTAAATTTCTGGCAGAAAGCTTCAGATTAAAACCCTGAACTTCTCTATGCTAACGGTTTGCTTGGTTAATACGTTTGAGCAAAACCCTAGAATTCTTCGCACCGAGAAAAAATATTGTATTGATTGAGCTTAAATCTTAGCCTTTTAGGCCAGACCAAAAAAACATGGGTTAATTTCAGTTTTGTGACCTATGTTTTGGATCAAATTTGATTTGATAACCTAATTTTCAAAATTTTTGATTTAGTTACCTGTGTTATACACTTTTAATTATTTAGTGACATGCCGTTAACTTTTTAGATGGAAAACGTTAAACTTAACTTTAAAAGTTTAAAATATTTACAATGTAGTGCTCATAGTTTAGAAAGTAACAATTAAGCTAGCAAATTGATTAAAATAACAAAATTAACCTGTTTTCAGGGAAAAAAATTATTTATGGGGAAAAGACACATTTTCAATTAAGCAACTTTTTCTCGAAAAAATGCAATTTTTCAAAGATTTTTTTTTCAAGAAAATGTGAGTTTTTTTTTTTTTTGAAAACGTTAGTTTATGATTAAAAAAATTGTACGAAATGTTTTCTATTTTAACAATATGATGTTTACTTAAGCATTTTTTTTTGAATTGTTTACTAAAGAAAAAAACGACTTTGAACTTTCTACTTTAGGAAAAAAATAACATTTTTCTAAGAACTTTATTTATTTTGGAAAGAGATTTATATGTTGAAAAAAATCAAAGAAAAAAGTCTTTATTTAAACATATATATTATTTTTTAATTCTCGTCTTTTTGAAGAAAAAAAAATTGCCAGAGAACCTAATAGTCAAACGCAAGAGATAAAGCAACTCATAATAAAAAAAATTAATAAAGTATTTATTTTTCCCATTCCGTTTCTCCCTTAGCTTGATTGAGTGAGTGTACATAGATACATTTGAGTTGTTCATGTATTTAGAGAGGGCGGAGAAAAGAGATATAGTCAAATATTTTTATTTAATAATTTTATACGAACTTATTTAATTATGATTGTCAATTTCATACCCAACAGATTTAAGATTCAAAACAATATATTCTAATCGGCTTATTCACAGTTACAGATCAAAGACCTGAAGATATTGACTTTTACCTTTTGTCTGATACATTGAGGGATCAAAATATTAACCGTTTCTAAGATTTACATTAGCTCAATAGACCCTCAAGAAATTGTTTTGATGGTCTGCAAACTAGCTAAAAAAACAACTTTTCTCATCATAGGATCCACTTACCAGATAGATCTAAGGCCCTTGAGAAATTAAATATAATCTGATTTCTGTCTTTCTGAGTATCAGTGGCTGCAAAAATAACTATTTTCTGAATGTTATATTTATATACTAGCCAAAACTGAGGCCTCAAAAAAGAAACGTTCTTAAAATTCGATGCAGATGTTAATAGATTTAGGCCTAAACCTAACCTTATATCTACCTGATTCACAAGGGGAACAAAACAATAATCTTTTCCATCTTCCTTATCTGGATAAATACCAACTTGTACTTGTGAGTAAAATCTTAATACCCCAACAGAAACATTATATATACATACTATAACATTATATACATACTATTTCATATGGTATCGACTATTCAGTACAGCCACTCTCATGTGCAATTCTTTCATTTTCATTTGGTCTCAAAAGTATAACCATTGATAGTATCAGATTCTGATCAGTCACCTTATTCCCTTAAAAGTAGAAACCAAAAACACAGTGAAAATAAATTTTGAATTAAAGAGGGGTAAAAGATCTAGGTACACCTCGAGCGTCCCCATACCAACAAAAATTCCGGATTTTATCAAAAAAAAAATTGCCTAGAAAAAGATTGCACAATACATTATAAATTGAACTATACACATTCTATAAGCACAACTGTACACGCATATATAGAACAAGTACCAAAATCTCTAAAAATAGAATACCATGGAAGTGAGCATGGAAACGCCGAAGACGAGACAGGTGGTGGGCAACCAAGGTTTGTTACCGAGAATCCCGAAGAGACCGAGAATGGCCATAGGCCACTGCAGGAAGAGCTCGACCCAAATGAGGCCGACGAAGAAGGCTGGTTTTTCAGTGAAAAGGTAGTCTCCGTAGAATTGGGAGTACCATTGTTTGAGGTCTATTAAGGATGTGGGGAAGATGTGACATGGCAGGACTGTCTGTGAGTCTATCAGTGGGGCTGCTATTGAGATGGTTAGAAAGAATACAAAGAGGATCGAGTCTACTATCTTACTCACAAAACCCATCTTTTGAGATTAACTGTGAGAAGGTGAGAAAGGGAGTGAGATGGATAAAATTTTGTGTTCTAGTTTGACTTTTATGAGGAGTCCGGGACTTCGGGTGTGTGATGATGAAGGGGTACGGGTTGGTCCGACATTTGGAATACCGTTTACTTTGATTAGTTAACCGGAAGGCTTAACAGTCGTGTATTATTTTTTAAGTTAACAATATTATTGTTCGCACAGAGTGATCACATGACATCATGGGCGGATACATGTAGCGGTATGGGATCACGTGTCCCTTCAAATTTTTAATTTGTGAAATTACGAAAATACCCGATGATGTGATCATGACCGTTACACCGAGAGACGCATTGCAAGTTTCAATCGGACCAGTTACGAGAGCTAGAGCTAAAAGGTTCAAGGAAGCGTTTAACGGGCTGTTGCAAGGTATGCGCGATGACGAGGGAAAGAACGCGCTCGCGCGTAGAATAAACGAAGCCGATAGAAGCTTAAACACGGCCGTGACAAGTCCAAACGAAGCTCATTACTTTGTGAACCTGATTGGAGCTATTCAAGACACCACATTAAATGATAATTTCGTGGGTTTAACCAAAAGGGGACTGATTCTAGAAGATTTAAATGCTACAACTCAAGGGGAATGTATTGGAGAAGTCTAAACACTCATTTTTATGATACATTTCTGAATTTTAAAGTTATCTAGTAGTTAGAAAGTCATAGGTTTTTCCAATTCTTGGAGGCTTCCAAGTATAAATAGAGGTCAAATCAGATTGTAAAAACTAAGTTTTTGATTAATATATTTGAGAGTTTTCTCTTTGGTTCTTCATTGAACTTTCCGAACTTATCAAGGGGTTACCTTGTAGCGTTTAAAACTGACTTATCAATCGGTATCCCGCAACCGTTTGTGGCGTCTTCACGTACCAAGGTTCTCACCTCTTTATAGGTGACGGGTCGCGGTTCCATACCATCTAATCATACCAAGGTTCCCACATCTTTATAGGTGACGGGTCGCGGTCTTTAGTTTGACTTTTATTTATTGTTATTTTTTTATCATTGATTTTGTTCCGCATTTGTTCAAGAAACCTGATAGATAGGTCCACCCCTTGGTCGATCTTGTGTCACCTTGGTCGATCTCGCATCACCCAATATCTGTGCGTTTATCAAAAATCTCCAATATTCGCGAGCGTATATCTTAGTCTCCGCGAGCAAAGTGCTGACAACGTGTTGTGTGACATATTATCTCGGTATATATATATATAAGATATGTATAGATATATATGAGAGACAACAGACGAATTGTTTATTCATTTAATACGAGTGTATAGATATATAATCAAGAGGCCACTGACCCTCTTGGTTACATATGCTAGGAAAGCAGGCCCAATAGAGTAAGGTCAATATGTCAAATAATATACTACAACATTAATTAAATAAAAAACTTTAGTATATAAACAAAACAAAAAAACTATATTCTGTATTATCTTTTTAAAGCTACACATAGAATTGACGAATTGTAAAACTCGCAACGACTATAGTAACAGTATTATATCTCAACTATTTTGCCCACCACATATATCCGCCTCTGCTTTCCTCTCCATCTGGCTCAACAACTATTGCGTCATCAAGTAATTTAGGGTTTATTGTTCAATTTTTTTTTATTGAAAATATGCTGAAATTTAATGATTTTCTTTAATATTATCATTTTTATTTTATTTGTGCAAAGTATATTGTTCAATTGTTTGAATTTTTTATTTATATTCACAAAAAATTAAAAATATAATTTTTAGGATTTTGTAGAGACTAAACAATAAGATTCATATAAATATATTGTTGGTGATATGAGTCTATGTGTGAGGATAAAAATCAAACTTATGAATATTTAACAAAAATATTATGAAAAAATGAATTCTCTTTTTATTTGTAAGCGGTTGTAAATGTAGTGTATATATGTTATTAACTATCTGATTTGTTCGTTTTTTTTTTGTATATTATTCGTTTTTTATATATATTTTACTCGATTTAACTATCTGATTTATTCATATTGAAATTGTATCCCAAATATAAAATTCTGGATCCGCCCCTTGTGAGATCCATTGAATATACTGACCGTAGAAGTCGAAAGCACTTGGTTTTAAGCTTAATTCTGCTGTTATTGTTCTTATAAGTTGCACTGAATTTGTTTTTAAAAACTTGAGATTTTTGTTTTGTTCTTTTTTTTCTGGAAGCTAAAAAACTTGGGAAAATCTTCAGATTCAAATAAAGCCAACTTTTTTTTGTTTAAAGCTGCAGACATATACAAGCTTACATGCATAGTAGTCAAACAAGCTTCATACATGCATGCATACAGACACAAACTCATACAGTTGATGTATCTATAAATTATCCATATGAACCATGCTTCTTTTTATTTTGCATTATAGCTGTGAGTACTTGTTCAATGACAGAAACTTTTTTAAAACAAGAACTACCACTATTCCAGTCATAGCCTACCATGAAAGACGTTACTATAATACTATTGGTATCGTATCACTATCAACTACTCCTGTATCTGAAAATCCTTGACCAAGAGAATTAATGCACTAACAAGTTGCAGTAATTTGAACTATGTTAATGTTTATAAACCATATCAAAACCTGAAAATCCGTGAACCATGTACCTCGACTACCCAGAAATTAGCTTGCCTTCAGTTCACTTGGTTCATTTACATCCCTAGATCATGCCCATGCACCTTACCAATTAACAAATCTTTGAATTTAGCTAACAAGTGGATTGAACAAAGTTACTTTGTAGTTCTTACAAGCATTAAACTTGAGAGCGTCAACGTTCAGATTCAAACTAGCATCCACGTCATGAACAATTCATCACAGCAATTAAGACCAAACTAGATATCATGTTCCCAACCTCCTTGTACAACATACTTCTTGAAAAACTTGAGAAGTCCTAATGATTAATCCAACCATCCCATCATAAACTTCTTTGCTCTCAACCTTTTTAATTTACATTTAATAAAATAAATAGGAAAAAGAAAAAATAGTAGACTACAACTTGAACAAAGATTACAAACTGTAAGATAACTGTTAAATATACCCGATAAAATGGAGTTTTTTTTAAAAGAGCAATAAATAAAATCACCGAAAGTTGAGAAATCAAGCTCTTTTTTTTTCTTGGTGGAAGTTAAGCCTTCTTCTTCCTGCTCACTGCATGTTTACTACCAGCTGTTGTATTTTTGCCTGATTGTGTTAAGAGGCCTCTCAAAATGGCTAAAATAGCAGCCCCAAGAAAAGGAGTATACATCATCAACAAGCTATCAGATGCTTTCTGGGACCCCGTCAGTTCAGCTAATATAGCAACCTGAAAATACAAAAAAATAAATTGAAACCATAAGCATTTTTTGGCACTTTTCAGCAGTATTATTGATGTTGATAGCAACCTTATTAAAAAAAGGAACAATAATTTGTATAAGATACACCAAATAACAATAAAAGTGTTGAAATATACTTTCACCATCGGTTTTTTTTTTCCTCCTTAAATGCTTCATCTAAAATGCACAACCAACTGGGATTTGCTTTCTAAAAGGAAAATGATTACCAGAGCAAAAAAATGTTAAAGATGGTGTGGTGTGTACACATTATAATACCGGTTACTACAAGGGCTAGGGCCCTGCAGCTTAGTTATATTTCCAGTCGAATACTGACAAATTAAATTATGTGAAGATGTTTTCATATGTTAAGCATTACTCTTTCTTAAATGTTCTTGCACCCGTAGTAGAGCGTCGTAAAATGCCATAATTTGTGTGGTAAATGGCAGAAAGCTTCATATTAATTAAATCCCTAAACTTGTCCATGCTAAGGGTCTGCTTGGTTGAAACTTTGAGTAAAAAACTAGTAATTCCGCACCGAGAAAAAATATCAGATTCATTCAGCTTAAAACTTCTATTTAAATTATACTTGCCCATGCCAAGGGTCTGCTTGGTTGAAACGTTTGAGCAAAAACCTAAAATTTGCCACACCGGGAAAAAAATATTGGATTGATTCAGTTTAGAACTATTTATATTTGGGCCTTTTAGACCAGGAAAGAAAACACCTAAATCTGAAACAAAATACAAGAAAACATGTTTCTCTCAGACCAATAACAGAGAAAAAATGACATCTCCTTTATGATTTTATCCATGCCAAACTAGTTGTTAGAGATCATAATAGTCAAACACAAGAGATATAAAGTAACACATAAATACAACTGACAAAACAAAATTTCATAAAGTATAATTTTCCTATTCAATTCCTCCCTTAGCTTGATTGAGTGTATAATATATACATCTTAGTCGTTCATGTCTTTAGAGAGGGTGGAGGAAAGACATGTAGTCAAATGTTGTTTTTAATAATTTTATAATAACTTATTTTAATTGTTAATTTCACATTTCACATTTCACATTTCACATTTCACATTTCACATTTCACATTTCACAACCAGCAGATCTAAGATTCAAAACAACAACTTATCCTAATCGGCTTATTCACAGTTACAGATCTTAGGCCTCAAGATATTGTTTTTTACCTTTTGTCTGATTCATAGAGGGATCAGAGTATATGACCATTTATAATTATTGGATTTACATTAGCTCGATAGACCAATTTTTTTGGATGGTCAGATGCAAACTAGCTAAAACTTAACTTTTTCTCAAGGGCCTTAAAACATACCAGATGTAAGGCCCTTGAGAAATTAAATCAATTCGATATCTGAGTATCAGTGGCTGCAAGAGAGAACAAATTCTGAATTTTATATGGAGTATAAACTTTGCCAGAACAGAACTAAGGCCTCAAAAGGGCAACTTTCTTAAAACTGGATACATTGATGTTAAAAGAACTACTCCATCAGATTCAAAACAGGAGTAACTTTTTCCTGATGATGAGATTCACACTGGACAAACATGATATACTTTTTCTGATCATCCGATTTACAATTACCAAATTAAGCC
This sequence comes from Primula vulgaris, assembly GCA_963920805.1. Classification (NCBI taxonomy): domain Eukaryota; kingdom Viridiplantae; phylum Streptophyta; class Magnoliopsida; order Ericales; family Primulaceae; genus Primula; species Primula vulgaris. The sequence continues at coordinate 29,710,571 of OY987212.1, forward strand.
TAAAAGATAAATTAAATGATAGTTGGACTCTCACGTAATAGATTTAGGCCTAAAATCTAACCTTTTATCTACCTGATTCACAAGGGGCACAAATTGATAACTTTTTCCATCTATCTTAACTGGATATAATACCAACTTGTACTTGAGAGTAAAATCTTAATACCATCAGTAACACTATATACATACCATTTCATATGGTATTGACTATTGAGTACAGCCACTCTCATGTGCAATTCTTTCATTTTCATTTTGTCTCAAAAGTATAACCATTGATAGTATCAGATTCTCAATTAGCTAAATCTCTTAAAAGTAGAAACCAAAATCATAATGAAAAATTAAATGAAATAAAAGAGGGATGAAAGATTAAGGCATACAGTCAGCGGAAGAACTAGGGGTGTAGGAGTAGGGGCAGGGCTCGAGCCTCCCCATACTAACAAAAATTCCGGTTTTTACCGTGTTTTGCTCCAAAAAATTCAAATATTTTAGGCTTTCATCACCCAGATTACATAAAAAAAAAAAACTTATAACAAAAAATAAAATTTACATTTTATTAAAAAAAAATTGGAGTTTAAAAAAATGGATTTATAAGAAAAAATCATAATCAGTCAACCTTTGGGAGTTACAAACTGTAACTACGAGAAGTGCTAAGTTGATGATTGCATATGGATTTATAGAATGATGACACATCTTTTGAATGTAGGTTAACCCTTATAAAACAAACCATTTGCTTATCAAGCGGTTTTGGTTCAAGGGCGCAATTGTAATTGTAAAATATCAGACTTACTAAATATGGAAAGTGGACAATTGATTGGGAACTTCCTAAAAGAGAATACTGGACGGTAAAGAGCGGAACCATTATTTTAACGTGAGTGGGGCTGAACTTCATGTTTATATTTTTTGTAATTATTGGGGTGTTGAAAGGCTATAATCGCTAACTTTTCAGCAAAATATATGAAAAAATTCGAATCTTTCTCAATATGGGGATGCTTAGCCCCTTTTAGCGTGTACCTCGTTCCTCCCCTAAACCAACAAACCAGGTAAATGCAACAATAAATAAACAAACAAACCCCTTATAATCACAATTACACCCCCAGAACTAAACTAAATCACACAATCACCCCACAAAATCAGAAAAACCAACAAACCGGTTAAATGCAACAATAAATAACAAACCAACCCCCCTATTTTAAACAGTAAAGAGGAAAAATAGTGGTATGAATCTACAGGCTACACCCACAGTTGATATATCAAAGTAATAAATTACATCACTGGTCCTCGTAATCATTAAATAATAGAACAAAAAAACAAAATACAATGAAAACATGAACTAATAACTCTAACATAAACTAAATGACACTTTCACCCCGAAACCAAAAAACCCAACAAACTCAAATTTTTGAATTTTATCGAATTTCGATAAAAAGGGAACGAAGGGAGGGAGTACGATGGAAGTGAGCGTGGAGACGCCAAATTTAGCAAAATGCACTTAGCAACACTATAATAACAAGGTGTATGGTGACATTCTATTGTAGAGTTTAGGTAAGTTTTATTTAATTAGTAACATCCCAAAAAATGGAAATAACAAGTTAGTAAATAATAATAATAGTACCATGGAAGTGAGAGTGGAGACACCGTAAACGAGAAAAGTAGTAGGCAACCAATCCTTATTTCCCAAAATCCCGAAAACAGATAAAACGGACATAGGCCACTGGAGTAAGAGTTCGACCCAAACGAGACCGACGAAGAAGGGTGGGTTATCTTGAACAAGATAGTCTGCATAGGAATGGGAGTACCAATGTTTAAGGTTTGTTAAGGGTAAGGGGAAGATGTGAATTGGCAAGACCGTCTGTGAGTCTATGAGTGGGGCTGCTATTGAGATTGTTAAGAAGAATACTAAAAGGATCGAGTCTACTAGTTTAGTTACTAAACCCATCTCTTTGATTTCTTTGATTTTTTTTATGAAAGAAAGAGAGATGTGTTTGTGTGTTTGTATTTTGACTTTTACCAAAGCCCTGTTTGGCCTGCTTTGGTGGCGGGATTTAGGTTTAGTTTAACTAAAAACAAAAGCGCCAGCCTAATCTTTATAAAACCAAAATCAAAAAGTATATTAAATAATATTTAAACAAGTTAACATTGTCTCTGTGGAACGAACTCTTATTTATCTTATAAAACTACGGTCGATTCTAATACTCTTGCTAGCTAGGTACGACATTACTCTTTTAGAATTTTAGGAGAAACGTATCCGGAGCGTTTCGAAAGCTTAAGTGAAACCTTTTAAAATTTTGAAAAATTCTTCTCGAAAACTTAAATAAAACATTTAGAAAAGTTCTAAGATGCTATTTTTTTTCCAAAATAAAATAAAAAACTACATTTAAAATATGATAACTCTAATATACTAAAAGAGCATATATGATATTTTTTGATAAACATTCTCTTATTATTCACATTATTAACTAAATATATCGTTGAAAGTATATGAAATTAAACGTTTCTTCACATTATTATTGTTAAATCCATAAATTTGGGGAGTTTTATAATGTTTTCTATATATTCTATTCTAAATTTAACTATGTTAGCAGTTTCCACTTAAAATATTAGCTTGCGTTTCCCATATCATTTCCCGCTTCAACTTTAGGAAAGATATATACTTGAGATAGAAAAAATTTCCTTACTTATTTTCTTGCCTTTTGTTGTTTATATTTTTTTGTTCTTATCATTCATTGTATCAGAAAGAAAAAATATAGTTGAAAAATATGGACAATGTGAAAAACAAGTAACTAGTCTTGTTACAATATAATTGCAGTAAGGGGTGAAAATGAAGCGAACAGTTTGTGGAATTTATTTTTTTTGTTTCGCTAAGAGCTCGGCTCGAGTTCGTTCATTTGAGTATATCGGACTTTGGCCTATACACCCTCCTTTAAACCCTCTTCCGTGTCCATTAATTGGCTATTTTCGTTTAAACTTTGAATTGTTTTACAACTTGGTTTGTATGTTTATAAACTATTATAATAATTTCTAGACAAATTTCACGATGATTGGAATGCATGTACATGTCTAATGATGATTGTAATTTTTTTATTCAGTTTTTTGGATATATTTCGGGTTAAAATACATAGGCGGCACGAGAGGGAGGTAGAGCATCCAGACTCAATTTATCGAGCATACAATATTATGTTTGTAGACTTGCATTGCTTTGGAGAATTTTCTCATTTCTTTTTTTATGTTTTTTGCAAAATATATCGTGGCAATTAATAGAAAGAATGATTCATTTATATGACATCTCGTGTGTTTAGGTGTTGAAGTCGATCTTCTGCTGTGAACATAAATCACTTAACTTGTAACATTATTTAAATGTTGGTTTAAATTGGAACTAAATTGAGAAATTGGAGTTAGACAAATTGAAACAACTTAAAGTTGGAGGCAAACTAAAACAGCACAAACTTACAACTAAATTAATTATTTCAAATGACCAATTTTGTCGATTGCTGTTACTTACTTAGAAGCAACCTTCATTCACTGTCTCTCTATTCACTCCTCAAATCTAGCAATTCATCTTGTGATTAATTAAAGAAAAGAATTACATAAGTTAAGATAATGGCAATTAGTCAACATACCATTTTGCCTTGTATAGCAGAATTACAGGCCCTTGTGCGCAAAGCAACCCCTCCAGTTATTATGGCACGTTCTTCTCACGTGACCCCACATTTTTTGTACTCAACAATACAAGCATGCTATACTCATACACAATATATACATGCATACATAATGTTCAATGGAATCTAAAATTCTAAGAGCTGTATTTTGCGAAGAAAAAAAATGAGAGAAGCTGGTTTCAATCTTCAGCCTTTTGTCTTGTTACTTCTTTGTGAGTTGCTATCTTTCATCGTTTTCGTGTTGCTTACAATTTTCTATTTTCATTGGATGTGTTCTATGTTCTTGTTGTTGTTTTTTGGCAATAAAAAGTTACTAAGGGAATATCATTATCTATGGTGCTGTTTTTGTGTTTCTTTCATAATTTGCTAATTAAGATCATTAGTATGTAGCAAGATATTTGTATATTACCAGTGACGAAAACAGGATTTACTTGGAAGAGTCTGAAACTTATATAAGAGGAAGGTTTGGACTCTCCTATGACACATGTTAAGGTGTAACTATAATAACATATTTTGAGTATTAATGATGTTAAAATATGGCAAGTAAATAGTGTTTATGCATTAATAATCATATATCAATTGCCATATATTAACATCCATAAATGTTCGCATTACATTATAATTGCAAATAAAATGTATGTTAAAATGTGCCCCGACGAACATGTTAGCAAAACCGATAAACGAAAAAGGAGGGAATAGAATACATTGTCGTATTAATATCTTTGGAGTTTTATGTTCAGAAAAAACTGAAAATTCATACTATTTCGTAAAGACTTGCTAATATAGATGAAATAGTATTTCTCGATGTACGGCAATTCATTGAGTGATTGTCAAGTAGTATTCTTGTTTCCATGGGTAGCGTTCGAGAACTAGCTGTTATGGGGGTGGAATATCGAATTCCCCCTAGCTAGGTATGTGAAGGATTATTGTTTGTTTGGCTTTTCTCCGTTTTTCTTACAATTACGTTTAATTGCCTTATCTCTAAAACTAAAATGGAGAAATCAGTGTAGCAAAACAGTATCGAAAAAGACGTGCCTTTTATTTTCTTCCGAAGTTCTATTCTATATGTCTGGGCTAAATGTTCATTTACTTTCACTTCCTAAGTCAACTTGCTTGTTGAAAGCTAAACAGGCCTTACACATACCGTCACATTACCCTTAATTAGATATACATGATAAACGATGCTCATGACCACACCCTTACGGGCTACAACACCTACCGTGATCCTGGTCCACATTTGTGACGTAAACATATACAAGTGTCAGATGCATCGAGCTATAAAACGCTTATTTAACTTGTTGCAGGTTGTACACATGATTCTAACTGCAGCTCATATACCAGTATAGCAAGTCTATATTCCCTTGACTTAGACCATGATACGTTATTATCATCTCCCGATAAATTACCAAGTGTCGATCAAACATTTCTTCCTCTAATAGCTCCTTCACCACTAATGCCATTTACGAATAATGGCGTACCAAAGTTATCAGGTATGGTATGTCATATATATCCCCTTAAAGAGCTCACATGGCTGCAATTTCTACAAAATAAGCTACAGCCCACTTTTGTACTTATGTTGCATTTCAATTAAGAAAATCATGATTTGTGTTCCAGGTCTCTGCCCATTCGATTTTTCAGCTAATGAACTTCTGCTGAATACAACCGTAACTGACTGTTGGGGTCCATTTGCCCCTTACTTATCGAACGCCATATGTTGTCCTCAACTTAAAGCCACTTTAACAATTCTTACAGGGGGTTCTAGCAAATATTCAGGAGATCTTGTTTTAAATTCTACAGTTGCCAAACACTGCCTTGCAGATACTGACCAGATCCTTCAATCACAAGGGGCTATCGAGAATCTTCATGAAATGTGTAAAATAAGTATTCTCAATCTTACACATGGCTCGTGTCCCCTTATCAAAACAAACGAGATCGATCAGATATTGGATTACTCAAAACTTGTAGCTAAGTGTGGGAAAATTGACATTGTTAGCGAATGTTGTACGAGAGTTTGCCAAAAGGAAATATCAAATGCTGCAAGTATAATTATTAATACAAGGTCGAGCAGGGTCCACTTGAAGTCTCGATCATTAGTTATGAAGAAAGACTGTGAGAGTGTTGTTCTTAGGTGGATAGCGACGAAGCTTGATCAAGTTTCTATGAGCGCTTTGCTTCGAGGGATTTCCGGTTGTGACATTAACAAAGGTGCAAAACAAATTTAGAATTTCGCTTGTATATACCAACTTATCAGTGATCACCTTTCCACTACAGCATACCCTACTACTCCTATTTAAATTCCTAATTTAGGCACAGATATTCAAAATCTAGATATTAATACCCAAATTCTAAAATATCAGCTAAAAATTAGTGATTATGTTCTAATTTTCAAACACGACTGCGTACTAAAAACCAACTTCACAAAATCTAACAATTAGTACACTGTTAGTTGGAAGGGTGGTATACCACTGAACAAAAAGACATGAACAAATTAGCAATGATACATTATTTTCAAAAACCTTTGATTCATAACCTTATAAGGTGGCTGTTCTGGTATCAAATTCCTTGAATGCCTTGTTCAGAGTGTCCACTCGTTCTCCCCAACACAACAAATATTTCAGAAAATTGTCGAAACACGGGCAACAAGGAAAATTGCTGCAGTGCCATGGAGAATTATTTGTCACAACTGCAAGAACAGACATTGATTACAAATTTGCAGGCCTTAAATTGTGCTGAATTGCTCGGTATCACATTGCAAAAAGCTAATGTAACACGAGACGTATATAACATTTGCCAGATAAAACTTGAGGACTTCACTCTCCAAGGTAAGTTACTTTGACGTTGTCAATGAACTTAAGGCCTCGTTTGGTTGCAGATTTTAACTGTTCTCTTAGATAAAAAGTTGTTGGACTGTAATTGGTGACGTGCTTCAAATCTATGTTTCTCAGGTATTGTAACCTGAAAAAGCTAAGAGCTTTAAGCTGAAAGTACTATCTTTTTTATGAACCTGAAAAAGTACAACATACTAATAGACAAAAGCTGTAACTAAACACAAACTATTCAGCTTGTGGTTGTACTGACATGGTTAGATGGTTCTCATGTTCGACCTTTATTCAGCTTTGGATGTAATAGCGGGAGCCCCAGCTTCTTCACAAGGTAATAGTCTTTAAATTGAAGTTATCATTAAACTAAATATTCTTAACTTTTTCTCATGGGTTATTATCTTTATGAACTCGTAATAGGGAATGTTTGCTTAAACTTGTAACTCAGTTATTTTGTGTGTTTACGATGCCATTTCATTTTGTTGGTTAGCTTAAATCTGAGATTGTCAAGCCTGAAAAAATATAATTTTTTTGCTAAATGAACCCATTGTTTTGAATCACTTATATACTTGAAGCTGTTGTCAATCAAACCCTTTATGCCCCACGTTTCTTTCTTTTAAAGTCTTGTCATACAACTTCGCTCAATGATTTTCCATAACCATTTGGCGAGTAAATCAGACAATTTTATGTACTCATCGGTTTCAAATAATACATGTTTGGTTGAAATAATTTGCAGGTCCAGGATGCCTCTTACCAAGCTTGCCTTCGGATGCTACCTATGACAAGACATATGGAATTAGCTTCATATGCGATCTCAACGACAATGTTGCTGCCACCTGGCCTTCCAATTCTTCTTCATCTGCTTCTTCATGTGATAACAGTAACCCTCTCTTTCTTCAAGCTCTTTCTAAATTTAAAACCATTCAATTTTGCCCTCTGTTTCATTTCCTAGTCCCTTAACTCCAGTTATTTAGTTAAAATGTTCGAAGTTAAACAAGTATGCCACTGAAGGTTCTTCGGTATTACATCACCCAAGAAGAAAAAAAACCAAAACAATAAAAACCTTATTCGTTACACTGCCTTGTACATTTAAATATCTGTGTAATACTACAGGTACTATGCTTCCAGCACTCCCCAAAGCAACATCTTCTGGAACAGGCAAGCAGAGTTATTTTTGTGTTTGCACATTTTTTTTGTTTCATGTTATATCTTCTGGCCACGTCTGGGATGAATACAACATGAAGAGTATTACCAAATCATCCCCAAGGACCCTATTTATACGACGATCAAGCTTAAAATAGCTGTGTTGACTTTGCATATGGTTTGAAGAAATCCTGAACCTATGAGCTTGATCTTTTGAAAAACAACATTTGACTCGATACATGGCGTGAAAACTTATGATTAATTTATGTTTTTGCAGGTCACCGTCACACAGTCACTAGGATCATGTCTCCTCCTCTGGTCATTCTGATCCTCTTATTATTCGTAGAGTTATCCATTGAATCAGTAACTGGATTATGATCGAGAAAAGGTGTCTACTTGGTTTAATAACTTTATTATGCCCGTCCATATATGTATATTAAGAGCACAGGGTGAAACATTGCAACACAATTCATCTCATTTTACAAACAATAACAAAAATTTGTCTGAAGTTAAAGTGTATACATGGTATATTATGCATTTAGATACCATTTCTAAATGGAGAGGCAATAATGTGCACTCATCAAGTGTAGGATCACCGGAATCCTCATTACAGAAAATTAGCTTCTTTTTATTTGACTGAAAAAAATAAATAAATTCAGCGGTTAAACTCATATTTTATAGGGTAAAAAAAACGACTTCCGCCACATCTAATACAGTTTCACACGCAAAAAATGGGCTAGTTGGGCTTTAGTAAAGCTGAAACTAAACAAGCCTTATGTAGCAGCCATTCAGTTAATTAAGCTCGCTGTCACAGATTCTCACAAGTGAAACTTCAGTTTCTGTGCAAGAAAAGCAAACATAATCATAACCTGAAATTGCTACCTAATCAGAAAGGAAACAAATTCAAAATACACTTGTCCAATTAAAAAAAGGCAAAGAACAAGGAAGATGAACCCTGCCGGGAAAAATAACTTTATTTCAAAAAACTGTTGTTCTTCCCTATCTTGGCACATGAACTAGCAGGCCAGTAGAAGATATCCCAAAATTTAAGGGACAAATTCATTTAAGAATGCTTAAAAAAACAATTATTACATTGCACATTCTGTTTCAAACAACAATATCTATGCCGCAGTAGAATATCAGTCAATCACATCTCACTGCTTACTCAGCTGTCGAATGACATAAGGAAGAATACCCCCATGGTTAAAGTAAGCCAACTCAACCTGTAAAGGGATAAATAAAAATACGAAAGGATCAAAAAAATGATCTTGCTAAGATAAAAACTGATATTATGCAGCTTTTTTGAGCTCAAATTTATTGCTTATAAGCTGTAGAGCATTTAATTGGTCAATAAATGCACAATTTTTACGGATTTATGGCCTAAATAAACTCATTTTTTTGGCAAGACCACGTATTTCCCTGTTTGAAATAAACTTGCTAATTTAAATAAAGCAAAGGGATTTTGCAATAACATATACTGAGATACATTTGGCATGTTTGGTTATGCAGAGTTTTTAGCTCAGATTCTTTGGCCATATAACTTAAGAGCATTTGTTTTGGTCTGCTTAAGGGCAGAGTTTTTATGGTTTTCTGGACTAGAAAAAGATAAAGAGTTTTAAGCAACCCCCTATATTTCCCAGTCAAACATTAACCTGCTTGTTAGCTCAAAAATACAGTCAAACGCATAATCAGGTTTCCATTCACAGGAAGCAAAACCAAAGCCCAATCTGGGTACCAGTCTAGCTACTAGTATGGCTATATATAATACTCAACTAAAAAGAGCGTTCTCCTGGCCTTAAAAAGGGTAGGAAACATTAAAAAACCCATGTGTTTTCTTTCTAGGCTCACATTAAAAAACATCAAACATTAACCTGCTTGTTAGCTCAAAAATACAGTCAAACGCGTAATCAGGTTTCCATTCACAGGAAGCAAAACCAAAGCCCAATCTGGGTACCAGTCTAGCTACTAGTATGGCTATATATAATACTCGACTAAAAAGAGCGTTCTTCTGGCCTTAAAAAAGGTAGGAAACATTAAAAAACCCATGTGTTTTCTTTCTAGGCTAACATAACAAACTTAAAAGACACCATACAACAATCATTTAACCAGGTTACTACTTGGAGGAAGCAAAAGGTTTACCTCTGTATCAAATCGAACAATACAAGTGAAAGATTTGCCTGTATCGGTAGTGACAGTAACATCCTGGCCAGGCCTTATTTCACCAATATCAGTAGGAAGGTCAATTGTATAACGCTCATGACCTGTCAATCCAAGTGAGTCAGCGTCTTCACCGGTCTTGAAACAAAGGGGGACAATACCCATTCCAACCAAGTTACTTCGGTGGATCCTCTCGAAACTTTTGGCTATAACAGCCTTAACACCCTGTTACAACATCGATAGCCACTAAGAAATGCCAAAACGGAATATAAAAGGACACAAGATTTACGGTAAATAATAAATTTAAGTAATGGTACTGGTGACAAGTACTCACCTGTAACATAGGGCCTTTAGCAGCCCAATCACGTGAACTTCCACTTCCATACTCTGCGCCAGCTATTACAATGGTAGCTTGACCAGCTTCCTTATACCTCTGGCAAAACGGTAATTGTATGTCACATGATTTATCAATTCAAAATATCGACTATAAAATACAGCTAAAGTTTAGAAATTAATATTTAGTGAAGAGAGAGAACTTAAAGCTCTTCGATACTCTGAAGATTTCCAAAACTTTTTGGCTACTTGCTGCGACAAAAGGAAGAGAAAAATTGTTTGGTTTTGTAATTCTGCATTTTGTTTTAAGTTCTTTTTTTGCTGATTCGGGAATCTCAAAACATGCAGCATAACTCTTTCTTTTGTAATCATCATGCTTATATAACAAAAGCAGAAATAATTATAGAGGGTCCTGATCAGAAGAAAATAAACTCTACAGAGGTTCCTACAGTAAATTTCGAATTTCAATGGAAGGGGTTCCCATAGATGATGTTCTTTTTTAAAGGAAGCACTTTCAAACTATAGGAGGGCTTTTTTACTTCATTTGGCGGAAATAATTTTAACCCGTCATGATCTTAATAGTGACCAGGACTCTTGGGAATCTCAAAAAAAAGGTATAAGAAAACAGTTATTTGATTTATAGTTCTTGTTTTGTCCTAGGTTCTTAATGCTAATTTGAGAATCTCGAACCATTGAACTTTCAATAAGTAACAGCACCTTCTTGTAATTGTAAGTATCATACTTTTTCACATAAAAACAAAAGAAAAGCAATTAACCATTTAGCTTTCGAAAAGTAACAGCAACTTCTCATAAGTATCATGCTTTTCACAAAAAAACAAAAGCAAACTAATTATCTTGTTTCCAATCATCTTTTTAACTACGAAACCAGTAGAAAATTTCCTCAGCGCTTTAATAAAAAGTTTACTCATTATGATAAATTTCCAATGAATGAATTCGAAATGTTTCAACAACATAGCAAATAATATGGTATCATGATTCAGGTTTTTGTTCCTGGTCCTTTTCTGTCAACATGGGCATCCCAAACTCTTAAACTTCTGAAAGCCACCATACCATGACTTCCATAATCTTTTCTTATAAAACAACAAAACAATTATTTAGGTTCCTAAAGCTGAAGATGACAAGTTTTAAGGGTGCTTCTTCCAAAAATAAGTTTAAAACCAAAATTAAGAGGTGTTTTCTTCTCATTAGAAAGGTATATTGTATAACTCGTAATGATAAACTTCCAATAGAGGACTTACAGATGCCGCATCAAACACGTATAGTTTCTCGCCGGTAGGGATATGAATCGTCTTTGGCCCAACTTCTCCATTTATCAGCTTATTAACAAGACGAATATTTGCAAAAGTACCCCTCGCCATCACCTCATCATTACCACGGCGACTACCATAAGAGTTAAAGTCCCTACGATCAACCCCACGTTCTATGAGATACTTAGCAGCTGGACTATCCTTATTAATACTCCCAGCTGGCGAAATATGATCGGTAGTTATACTATCACCAAAGTTCAGCAAACAATATGCGTCTTTCACTTGTGTGGGACCAGGAGGGTCCATTGTCATATCCTTGAAGTATGGTGGCTCGTGAATATAGGTTGAATTAGAGTCCCATGAGTAGAGCTGAGAAGCTGGAACTGATAAATTGTTCCACATGGGATTACCCTTGGTAATAGCTTCATATGTACTCCTGAACATATCTGGCAAAACACTGGATTGGACTACCTGAGAGTAGTCCAAAAAAGGTTATTTTCCATGAAATCCTGGTAGCAGATACCGGTTTTCTAGAGAGAGAGAGAGAAAAGATTTTACCTCCGCAACTTCTGCAGAAGATGGCCAGATATCTCTGAAATAGACTTCTTTACCATCCTTTCCAACTCCAATGGGCTCCTTATCGAAGTCAATATCAACCTAATACAAAAAGTTCAATTATCATTCACATCCAAAGAAGTGAAAATTACCTACTTAAATTTTTTATTGCCTGGTGCCAGCAAAAACATAAGATCTTATGAAAGCAATGCTCCAGGAACTTTATAATCATATACCAACTTAATTAGATCATTTGCCACATAATTTGGTTTTTGCACACTATCCTTTGACCTTTCATACATTACTTAAAAGTAATAGATCGTCAGTGTACTTTTGTCTAAATTAAAGAAAACTCGCAATTTTATAATCAACTTTGTCCACTGACCTTTTGTCAATTATCACTTCTGTACATCAACATAGATTATTATGGGAGTGTATAAATGTATGTAAGCATACTAAATACAATACATTGTAGGTTGGTGGACCTAATGAAGAAAAGGTGATATGATGCTGTACTCCCTCCGTTCCCAATTAATTGTCCACTACGAAACTACGTGCAATTTTGACCGGCCAATAACTTGTATCAAAATTGTCGGAATGAATTTTTTTAAAAGTTAATCATATAGTTCAAACATTAAATTATATGATTTACTTTTGAAAATTTTCATTTCGACAATTTTGATACATGTTATAAACCGGTCAAAATTGCACATAATTTCGTAAAGGACAATTAATTGGGAACGGAGGGAGTACAAAACAACACAATGACCCATGAAATGTATAATATCAGATCAGATGAATGGAGGTGACCAACTTAGATTTCTGTGGTAAGACAACTGGTGGTAATAATGACAACTTCAAGGGAAAACTGCAATACAAAATGAAATAATTCCATACATTTAAATTTCTTTCCAAAATTGCTTACATTTAACCAGAACATACTTTTTTTTGTTTAAATATTTCTTTGAGACAGAATTGACAATTTGTAAGTAGTGCCAATTTACTTACTGTGCCAGCAAGTGCATACGCAACCACTAGAGGTGGTGAGGCGAGGTAATTGGCTCTGGTAAGGGGGTGCACACGACCTTCAAAATTACGATTTCCAGAAAGAACAGCTGCCGCTACAATATCTGTACACAGATATCACAATTGAAATAAATGAACAGCTAGGGTAGAAATAAAATATTACTGGCTGTGCATTGCAGATTTAGTTTCCACTACAGTAAAACTCTATACTTAAGCGGCCAAAATGACTACCCTATATTTATATGTACCTACTCCAAAGTTTAAAATTTATTCAAAGTCATGTTTTGATAAAAATGTCGGGAGCGAGCAATTTATTGATTGGAGTAATATTCATAAGAAGTAGGCACCAGGGTTAATGTTCAGTCAGATACAGATCTGTAAAGAGAAACAAAAAACATACCGTTTTCAGCAATTGCAGAACCAACTGATTCGTCTAAATCGCCTGAATTTCCAATGCAAGTTGTGCATCCATATCCCACGATGTTGAATCCCTGTTCATTTAAGTACTTCTGTAGACCACTGCATAAGGAAAAAAATAAATTAATATATATACTCCAAATGAATAGTGTGTGGAAATACTTTGGTAAGCGCAGTTGGACAAATGAGATCAAATATTGAAGTACCAAGCCATACCTTTTGAGCAAATATTTTGTTACGACTCCTGACCCAGGGGCAAGACTAGTTTTAACCCATGGTTTAACCTGTCAATGAATAGACAGTAAATTCAGAACAGAAATTTTCTAAATAGCAAAATTTATGGGAAAAACCTCACTTGTGAATATCAACTTAACAGATTTAACAATTCATGCACCAAACTTCAAAATTCTTACTTTGTGATACTAATCTACAAACAAAATGAGACAAATGCCGTTGAGGTTGCAACTTAAAATCACTAGTAATGTATTAATTGTTGGAAAACGCTGATGTACTAAGCACTCACAGCTAAAAAGTTGAGAAGCCAATTTTCAAAATTGGACTTCCAAGCACGGGTTAGTCATGATGAGTTGGATTGATGTTCTATTAGATTCGTGTCAAAATTGAGATATATTTAAGCTGATGCACTGGTTATACGTAGCTCGGTATCTAAATTGTGAATTTCCTAGGTGAGTGTAATATTTGTTAAAAAGCAAATGGATTGATGTAACAAAGTGATAATTTCCCTAATTTGTATCACATTTATTAGGGAATGGCTGACCTGGAGACCAAGTTCACAGGCTTTTTTGGCAACAAGGGCAGCACCGAGCATCACACTGGGATTTGATGTATTTGTGCAGCTTGTAATAGCGGCAATTACCACAGTACCATGTTTAAGTTCTGCAGGTTGTCCATTGAAAGAGAACTTGACAACTTTTCCTTGTGTCTCTTTTGGTATAGCAAACCCCTGTTTACAGAACACCCATGAGTAAAAAAACACTTTCAGTGACAGGATAAATTAAGAAAACTCCCATTTAAAAGCTATATACAGGTGCATAGCGATTATTACTAGTACATCATTCAATTAGTCCAAACATTTCCCTCCCCCCTGCACTCGTCCACATTTAAGTGTCATCAAAATTGTTTTATTGTTTATAGCAGTAACAGAGACAAGACCATCAATTTGAAAATAACATGACATATCAACCTCTTTTTTTGCATCTGGATATATATGATAGTAATAACTAATAACTGAACAAATAACAGCATAAAGTCCATTATACTGTGTACTGTACCTTGAATCCAACTTTACTGTCGAGGCAAGAATGCCAGTCAGACTTCATTTCGCTCAAGGCAACTCGGTCATGAGGTCTGCAATGGGAGAACACAAAATCAGGCGGGTAAGAAAGTATATTACATTAAGGCTCTCTGGTTTCAGCTTTTAAGCTCAAGACATTTTTCTTTATTTGATTAAAAGCTGGACTGTATTTAGATGACAAGCTTAGAACTTGAGCTTTTTTGGTTTTGTACTGTTTTAAGACTTCATAAGGTAGAAGATTTAAGCTTGATGAATTTAGCTCTCACTGAATCTAAAAAAGCCAGCTTATTTGCTTACGGACTGCAACCAAACAAGCAGCAAGACTGAAGCATATAGTAAAGTTATTTACCTCTTTGGTCCGGAAATGCAGGGTACAACATCTGCAAGGTCTAGATTAAGATAGGATGAATATGCTCTCTCTTGCTGAGGCTGTGTATGGGAGATAACATATAAATATCAGAACAAGAAAATTGAGAAGATTATTGATGGGGCAATAAGTCATCTAGAGGCTTGCCTCGCTATAATCAACAAACATATTGTTTGCCCGGAGATATGCTTCAATCATGGCCACCTATAAAGAACAAAAAGAAATGTTTGTTAGTAAAATGATCACGAGAAGAATTGGTAATATCACTAGACATGATATTTACTACCGAAAAAAGATGAACATGAAAGGGTATATAAGAAGGGACTCACAGTTTCGTCACTCCTTCCGGTCAATTTCAGGTATTGCAAAGTTACATGATCGACGGGAAAGAACCCCATAGTTGCACCATACTCGGGAGACATATTCGCAATGGTGGCCCTGTCAGCTAGTGATATTTCACCAACACCATTGCCTATATAAAAGGTGATAACGTTAGTTGTAGGCTTGCCACATTAGTATAACCATTTGTCATAAAAAGAAGTAGGCAGCAATATATTACCATAGAATTCAACGAATTTTCCCACAACTCCATGTTTCCTTAGTATTTGAGTAACAGTCAAAACTAAGTCAGTAGCAGTAACACCATCCCGTAATTTTCCGGATAAGTTGAATCCTACGACACCAGGCAATACCATGCTCATTGGCTGTCATATACCAAATGCATAACATTAAAAATGTTGTTTAAGTTACATTGGTGGTAAAACATGTTGTATCATTGCAATGAAAGGTTCATCAGTCTCTAATAATGGAATTTTCCACACAGCAGCTTAGGAGTCTACTACATGAAATAAGCTCTCTGCTCTCCCTTACTTTTTGTTGTACATACATATTTTAATCATTTACACATCTTTATGCAACAACTCCTTAAGCCAAACAATGAACAACCGACATGAATTAAGTAGTCTACTACAAACAAACTGCAAAAAACAATAAATAATTTTTTTAGAAAAGAGTAGCCTTTAATAGAAAACAATTACTGTATTAAGTAAAAAAACACGGTTATGTATGAAACTAGGAATTCTTAAGCGTGTAAACACACCTCCCATGAATAAGGAAACTGCTGGTGGCAGCATGTCTGAATCTAGAACTAGACGAAAAAACTAGTTAAATCTCTCTTACAATGGTCTTTTCCTCATACCATCTTAGGGTCGTTTGGTAACAGATTTTTTGTCCAAAATCAGATTTTAAAAAACTGTTTTAAAAATCCACTCAAAATCTAGATTTTAAAATTCTGGATTTTTTAGCTTTTTCAGCCTATAATCTGATTTTCAGAAGCTAAATAATTTGACTGTCCAAACACCCACAGATTTTTAAAATCAAAAATCCAAAACTTAACTAAAAAGTTCTGTTACCAAACGGACCCTTAAGCTTAATACGATATTCTCATCTATTTTTGTTGGTATACATATTTACTTTCATCATCTACACTTCTATCTATCTACTGCAACTCATTCAGCCAAATGAAAAAGAAATACCATGAATAAATTTACCACAGCAAACAACTCCGCTCATAAAAAAAGGTAAAGAGTAATTCCCTGAAAAAAATCATATGTCAATTCAATAGATAAGTAATTGCATTATCTACCTGACCAAGCATCACAGCCTCAGCTTCAATACCGCCTACTCCCCAACCAGCAACTCCCAACCCATCAATCATGGTAGTGTGAGAATCAGTTCCCACCACACTATCGGGATACAGCACACCATCAGTGTTAAAAACAACACGCCCGAGATATTCCAGATTAACCTGTGTATTACCAATGTTAGAATCAGTAAAAATGTGAAGCAGACATAAAGAGGATGACAAGGCAACACAACATAAGACTTAAGCAGTGAGACAACAATGAGATACTGCTTGACTCTAGTATAAGAGCTATACAATTGAGTGAATAACAACATCGGCTTGTATACTTAGGAAGAAATTTTAATTGGTCCTCGTTAGTTTGAATTGCAACATCGATCCTCAAAGTCTGAAAAAATTACTCCCCTACAATTTGATTACAGCATTTCTAGCCCTATACATTCAGTAAGTTACACCGGTTGGTGAGTTCTAACGGAAATCAATGGTGTCATACATATGGAAATACTTTTGTAAACTGTAAAAAAATGTGGGATTCAGTGTAACTTACTCAAAACTATAAGGGAAATAGCATTTCAATTAAAGTTATGGGGGGCAAATGGAGATTCTACATCAAATATGAGGACCATCAGTGTCACAAGTGAAACCATGAGGATCAAAATACCATCATTGTGGTTCACCCTATACAATTAAAAAATATTCAATTAGTGGTCATACCTGGTGAACAATACCGGACCCAGGAGGAACAACAAGCATGTTTTGGAAAGCAGTGGATCCCCATTTCAGAAACGCAAATCTTTCTTTATTCCTTTGGAACTCCAGCTCCATATTTGCTTGTACTGCATTTTCTGATCTTGCAACATCAACTTGTACTGAGTGGTCAATCACGAGATCCACTGGAACCTAAATAATGCAAATGTAATAGAAAAACAATTAATGGAAAAACAAGTACATACACATGATAACCTTAATAAAAACTCACATGATGATGTTTTTAAGAAGGTAAAGAAAATGATCGATATAAAAATAAGCACCGCATGAAGTTAGTTCTGGAGAATTTCCTTTTATATTGAGCAGGGTGATGAAGGCAGAAATGCAAACACACTACAGAAAGCACAATGCAACAAAATGGGCATTCCGCTAAAAAGGAAAAGAGGAGGTTCTGAAGGTAATAAAGGAGTCCGCTAGTTAGGAAAAAATACCCAATTCAAATGAAAAAGGTTTACATTAAGGTGATTTTATAAATTTTGAAGTTTCAACTTTTCTTTACTCGGAATGGTGAACACAGTTTTGGACCAAAACGGATATTGTAACTGCAATAACACTATCGCACGGTGCCAACACTTGAAAGATGAGATTAAGAATGTTTCTCACTAGAGGGTTGATTTTGCTAGAATCACTGCCCAATTTGTTCATTGCATCGCGCATACAGGCAAGGTCGACCACAGCTGGCACACCAGTAAAATCCTGGCACCAAATAAGAGGCATAAATATTAAAATTCATTGCTATTATATATATATATATATATATATATATATATACATATATATATATATACATATATATACACAAATGTACGAATGAAGAGTCGAGAGTGATGAGAAGTACCTGGAGGAGAACCCGAGCTGGCTTAAATGGGATCTCAACAAGCTTTGGAGCAGAATTTTCCCAATCAATAATCTTCTCCACATCTTCCTTTTTGACTTGAAAACCGTCGCAGTTACGAATTGCTGATTCTAGAAGAATCCTGATAGAATATGGCAGCTTGTCTGTTCATAATACATTGGACAAGTAACAGACAATCAACCGACGATTTCACTTATGATGAATATTCATTCGTATTATCGTATTAATACTTCACTACATGTAAGAAATATGCAACGGTAGTACATAAATAATGCAATCTGGCACTGTTAAAAAGGAAAGTTTGATAAGGTCATTTGTTTGGCAAGCAGCACCCACGAACTACCCAAAAGACAGTAACTAAACTAGATTCCACAAACAAACATTTTATGAATATTGGTTTATGGCAATGATAAAAACTACACGACGGAATGAAGCATTAAATTGGAGTGGAGTGGTGATTTACCAATGCGAGGATCTTTCAGAGCTGGCAAGCTAAAGAACTTTCCAAATTCACCACCTCCTTCCTTAGGCAGACTAGTCAGAATTCCCTTGAAAGCATTTTCTGATGCTGAAAAAAATAATGCACAGACAACAACACTGTAGGATTAGTCAACAGCATAAACACAACGGAGAAAATTCCATTAATTGACATGTTTATTCCTCCAACAATATCATAAAATTTATACAGAAAGGATTCTAAAACAAATCACTGATATACCTCACGGATTCTCTGAAGCCATCAGTTTTTTATTTACTTTGGTATGTAAAAAAAGCCTATATTCTATTCATTAATCTGGATTATTTAGCCCTCATTTTTGGTCAAGTTATAGCCCAGAAAACAATAATCAGTTGATGTGTTGAGTAGAAAGACAAAATTTAATACAATGACTGTCTTCATATTATATATATTATCATTAAAACAAAATATTCTTCAATGCAACCGTGCAACAGCTGTGTCTGCATACTCTTGTTTTTTATAGTTTTGACAGGTCTTTAGAATGACAATATGGGGAATAACTAGGTAAAAATGATTATCTATAAAGAATAGTGTGACACAAAATATTAAAAAATAAATAAATTCAAGAACAAATTTAACTTTATGCAGATAAGATATATTAGGAATGACACTTTGGACAGTATCTTA
The DNA here is from genome assembly GCA_963920805.1 of Primula vulgaris. NCBI lineage: Eukaryota > Viridiplantae > Streptophyta > Magnoliopsida > Ericales > Primulaceae > Primula > Primula vulgaris. The sequence continues at coordinate 29,730,034 of OY987212.1, forward strand.
GAACACTTTGACACTTAGATAAACAAACAAATCTCATGTCGGCAAACAATATCACAGAACTTAGTCCAACAATAAATTTTGCTAATTATACAAAGTGTATATATGCAGAATTGTGTGGTTTTGAGATCATCTAAAATATCATAAAGGCATTATTATTTTAATTATCATAAGAGTTGACTTAGGATGGTATATATTCAAAAAGGTTCTTTCACTTCACCTACTTGAAAATTGGCACCTTCAGTATACTCGAAGAGGTATACCATTCTGTTAGTTGACCTATAAGTGTATACAAGCTTGTTTGGCACACCATAAAGAGTATTTATTTACAGTTTCAGATCAGAACTCTTCTTTAGTTATTAACTTAATCATCATGATACATATTATTCTTTTAAAATAAATTTGACCAATTGTATAACTACTATTAACTTCTTCTCGCTATTTTGTGTCGTACATTTATATTCTTCTCATTGTTTTAACATTTTTCTTACAAATATTATTTAATTTCAAACAGAAAGAAAACGAACTTCACTTTGTTTTATACTTATAAGTTGAAACCAAAGGAGTAAACTATTGTAACATTAAATTTCTCTATTCTTCCATTAGATCGAAAACACGCATATAATGACAGATGTAAACCAACAAAAAGTAAAATTATTATAATCATGAAAATAACCTAGTAAGGACTTAAGTACTCAAAATTTGCCATGAAACAAGATCAATCATAATAATTACTTTATCCTTTTATCAAATCAAACATATATTGTGACGGTAATAATCCCACTAAAAAGTACAATACACAAACAAATAAATCCTAGTTACGATACTTATAATTTGCCACATTACAAGCTCAATTATTACATAACTTTATCCGCTTATTAAATCGAACACACAAATGACAGGCTGATTTGACTGATGTTATCGGTAAGCATCCACAGCTCTTTCGCAATTTCATTAGATTCCAAGGATCTCTTTGTAAGATTTACATATTCCTCATGTTTGTCAGGACTATAATAAATTAATAATACAATTATTGTTTGGAAAATGATCTTTTCTGAGATTAACAATCAAATGCAACCAATCATTAAATACAGATCATCACAAGAAACACTTTCAAAACGAAATAAACTAAACTAACACAGTAGCCAAGGAATATAATTAAATAAAAACACAGTTCTGTTTAGAAAAATCATTATTTCCCAGCTACACAAACTGCCTTTCCAATCATATCAAACAAATCATTTCCACAACTGATTAACAAAAAATAACTAAAAAATAACTAAAAGAACAGAATTAATTACCCATACTGCGATCCTACAATGGAAATTCACAACAGCGGAATCACCGAACAAACATAAAATTAAAACTAAAAACAAACACAGTAGCTGAAAATAAAATCACAATTCTGTTTAGAAAATCATTATTTCCCTGCTATTAACAACCTATATTCTTATCTTCGATACAAACTGCCTTTACAATCATATCAAACAAATCAATTAATTACTCAAAAATAATAGAAAAACTGAAAAAAAAACAGTATTAATTGCCCATGCTAGCGACCCTACGATGGAAATTCACAACAGCGGAATCACCAAACAAACATAAATTAAACTAAAAACAAACACAGTAGATGAAAATAAAAACACAATTCTGTTTAGAAATTGATTAATTCCCTGCTTTTATTAACAACCTATATTCTTATCTTCGATAAAAACTCCCTTAGCAATCGTATCAAACAAATCGTTTCCAAAAATGATTAATTAAAAAAAACAAAAAAAATCACTATTTCCCTGTTATACAAACAGCCTTAACAATCGTATTAAACAAATCATTTCCCACAAACGACTAACAAAAATAATCTAAAAAAACATAAATAAATAAATAAAACAGAATTAATTACCCATACTAGCGATCCTACGATGAAAATCACAACAGTGGAATCACCGAAAGAACATAAAATTAAAACTAAAAACAAAAACAGTATATTAAAATAAAAACACAGTTCCCTGCTACACAAACTACCTTTACAATCATATAAAAAAAATCATTTTCGACAAACAATTAATAAAATAAAAAAAACAGAATTAATTACCCATGCTAGCGATCCTACGATGGAAATTCACAACAGAGGAATCACCGAAGGCGATCCGGGAAGCGAAGCCGACAGAGTGCTTCCACAACGGGACGGACGAGCGGATGTTGCGAAGTGCAGAGGAGACGGCAGAGAAAGATCGGAAGTGACCGGAGCAGGGAGGAGAGGGAGCTGAGGATCTAGAGAGAGAAGTAAAGGAGGAGAATCTTGCTCTAGAAGAAGACGATGATGAGGCTCTACGAAGGGCAGCTGTGGTGTTTATATACATCGCAATCACCGCATAAAGACAAATATAAACAGTTACAGATTGGATCCAAATATATATATATTTTTATATTTATATATGTATCTATAGGTTTAGAGATAGAGAGATAGAGGCGTGTGGAGAGCTTTTATGTGACCTAAATATGTGTGCCGGCTTCTAGAATAGTATGGGAGCTAGCTAATTATAAGATAGATGAGGAGAAGAAATTGGAATCATGTTCTTCTATTAAAAATACTTAGTATTTTGTTGTTTTAATTTCATTGTTTCATACCTATAGTTTTTAGTTTATCCATTTTGGTACTGTTAACTTGAGAATATTACTCCTACATTTGAAGCTAATTATAGATGACAAGAAAAAGAAGAATCGTGTTCTACTACTTATTTCATTGTTTTGGTTGTTGCATAAATGATACTTATAGTTTTCAGTTTATTCAGTTTGGTACTATTAATTTGGGAATATACTCCATTTAGTTCTTGATTCCTTCTATGGTCAATCCAATGTAGCCTTGTTTTTTAGCTTGTTTTGAAAAAAAATTCTAACCTAATATGGCTGCTTTGGAGCCGTGTTTGTGATTAATTTGTCACCGGAAATAATTTGTTTTGATATTTGTTCATTTGTGTTTTTTGCTTTTGAATTCAAGTCCGAGTCTCGATTCAAGAAGAATAATTTGGCTCATGTAAAAATGCAAATGAGTTGAACTGTGTTGAATGTAGCTATGATAGGCTCAAGTTATTTAAAAATGAGTCTCAAATCATATTTTTGTATGGTTTGTTTATAAAATGAGCATACATACCATGTTCAAGCATGCATATTTATAAAACGAGATTGGTCATGCTCGACTTACTGGCTCGTTGCGCTCGAAACTTATTTTTCTTACGAAAATCATTTTTACTCAACTAAAATAGTTTACTAAGATAATTTACTTTACCATTATATACATTTATTTTATAATATACTATATTGGTGCAGTTTAAAACTACACACATTTAGCATATAAGTAAAAGAATATTTCTTGATCATGTGTATGATATTATGACTACTTGTGTATATAGCATAATGTACATGAAATGGCAAGTAAAATAATATTAACATGTCTAAACATGAACACGAGCCCTTTCATTTTGTTTAGGCTTGGTTTATTAGTAAATGAACAAACATATGCCGACCCCTTAACGAGCCCATCACAAGCTTTTGATAAACAACTCGGTTCATAATTAACCCTAATTGTGCATGAACATTCTATCAAATTTTACGAAGTGATAGACTATTAATGCAATCGTTTTAAACTTTTAGGATAAAAATGCCATGATATGATCAAGTAAAATAAGAAACCGATGTAGGGCCATTAGTATTGTTGATCTATTTGTTTATGGTGGAAAACTGACCGATAATAGTGGCGAAAGTTTTCCAATTGAGAATTGGCTTTTTGAGACCACAAATGGGGAATATGATCATTTTATATTTTCCAAAGAGCATTTAATTTGACCTTTCTTTTTCAGAAGAATCATCAAGGCAAAAAAGGGTAAACTTAATTGCCACTGTGTTCCATTGTTCATATACCAGAAGAAAAATAGAAGAAAACATAAATTGTTCATGTACCGACTCGTTGACATGTTTGGATATATATTTTAAACAAAAAATGTCTATTAATTCACACTTTTTAAACATAATTCCTAAAAAGTCACACACAAAATCATTCTGCTCAATTAGTCACACACAAAATCATTCTGCTCAATTAGTCACACTTTCTAGATAATATAAATACCCCATGAAAATCTTTTTTTCCCTCCATTATCAAATTTTCACGCAAAAGAGAAACTGTCTCTCTATATCTCACGCAAATTGGGTAATTTTTTCATTTATGCAGTAGACGAGCTCGGCCCCAGAGCTCTCAGGCGACGACGGATATGGAGGGGGAGACTGGCAGTGGCGTGACTGTGGCGATGAGATGGCCGGGACGGTGACGCGGTCGGGCGGTGACGTGGCTATGTAGGAGGAGTCATCGGAGGATAAGAGGTAACAATTGTCGGTTTCAATCTTCCATATGTATATATGTATATTTGTATGTACGTATGTATATATATGTAGTTGGCTAATATCAGTGGAAGACAATGATAATGAATTTTAAATGGAGATTTTGAGGCCTGCAATTATTGGTGACCTTTTTGCATATATAAATTACCTGATGGTTTACTAACTTTTTTTACTTTTGCTTTTTAATTTATTGTGTTTATTTAGTATATGCATTTGGTTGTCTTTACAAAATCAATACCATTGTTGTGTACAAGTACAAGTATTTTTGTGTCAATTTTGTGTGGGTCTCGACTCAGTTAGTATAAGATTGGTAAACTCAAAATGGTAAGAGCGCTTTAACCCAATGGTTCAAGTGGTTAGTGATTCAAATCCACCCGGATCTTGAAAAATAGTTGACCCACATGCACTTTTTATTCACATTTATTGACTCGTATGCTTTTTTATGCACTTTCTATGACTCGTATGCACTGTTTATGCACTTTTTATTGATCTGTATGCACTTTTTATGTGTCATATGCACTTTATATGCACCATATGCACTTTTTATGCACCGTATGCACTTTTTATGCACTTTGATTGATTTTTATGTACTTTTTATGCGCATTTATGCACTTATTATTCATTTTTATGCACTTTTTATACATATTTATGCACTTTTTATTCACTTTTATGCATATTTATGCACTTTTTATGCAACGTTATGCACTTGTTATGCACATTTATGTACTTTTATGCACATTTATGCACTTTTTATATATTTTTATGCACTTGTAATGACTTTTATGCACTTGTTATGCATATTTATGCACTTGTATACACTTTTTATGCACTTTTATACACTTTTTATGCACATTTGTGCACTTGTTATGCACATTTATGTATTTTTCATGCACTTGTTATGCATTTTTATGCACATTTATTCACTTGTTATGCACTTATTATGCACATTTTATGCACATATATGCATTTTTATACACTTTCTATGCACATTTATGTACTTGATATGCACTTTTATCCACTTTTTACGTACTTTTATACACTTGTATGCACTTTTTATGCACATTTATGCACTTTTTATACACTTATTATGAACTTTTATCGACTCATACACACTTTTTATCGACCCGCATGCACTTTTTATGCAATTTTTATGTACTATATTATGCACTTTTAGTGAACTTTATGCACGTTACTATAAATTTTAGTCAATTTTATGCACCATTATGCACTTTTGTGATTATATTTGTTTTTGTTTTTTTTTTTCTGATATTTTGAGTTTTTATTTTGAATTTTTTTATTTTTTGTTTCGATTTTTTTTTTAGTTTTTTTAGTATTTTTACATTTTTTTGATTTTTAAAATTTTGATTTATGGGTTGGGTAATGGCAATTTTGTAAATTGATTGAATTTTAAAAAAATGTGACTTGTTGGGGATGGAAACATTAAGGTGTGACTTTTTGGGAATTAAGTATAAAAAGTGATTTATTTATCGTAATGGATGTTATAATATTCATTTGACATTGTATATAATTTTTTTAACTCACTTTATTATTTGGGGGTGGTTGATAAATTATTGATGACTATCGTCATATCTAGTCATTCTGGCAATTTTAAATTGGTTTGTCCTTATTTGGAGATTTTCAAACGTGCACTTTTTATACAATTTTTCAATTAGAATTTTGCAATTATGTTGTTTGCTTGTGTATCTTGTAAGCAATTTCTTATCCTAAAAGGTTTTATATATCTTTGTACATTCATATACATTTCTTCTTGCAAATGTTTTCTTTATTTGTGAAAACTTTTTGTTTGTGTGTTTCTTTTAGTAATAAAAAAAAAAAAACTCAATACCATATATAAAGTCATAACAAGAAAAACTATAAAATTAAATTCCAAAATAATAAAATGTTCGTAATTAGTATTTGATAGTTTGATTATTCTAATTATACAATCATAACTTTGCAGAAAAGACTAATAAAAAACTAGAAAAAAAATGTAGACTTTGAATGTTGTTAAGATAAATAACTCTAAGAAATCAAAATCCAAATGTCGACAAAGTAGAAACTAAATGGAAATCAAATTTCAAGTTAGTTTTTTCGTCTAATTTAATCCCTCCATTTTTTCCAATTAATGACCGTCACAAATAAACAATTAAGTGCCTTAATTGTTTATTTGTTGACTTGTGTGATTATTCCGTCAATACCTTAATTGCTCGACTAAGTTAGTAATATTATTATGTATCTTGTCGTCTGATAATTGAGAAGTTGTTTTAGGGAATGTGTTGTTGAATAAAATTGATTTCGTCTTAAAAAGTGGATTATAATTCTGTTTATTTACCTAATGCATCTTATTGTGCCGGTGACCGTCGTTTTATTAATGTTGATGTGAAACTTTATTGATTTTGAATTGAATTGGAAAATGAATGTCTTAATTTCGATGGGTTGACATAAAGTGTTATGTGGCGATTAATTGATTTATCTATTTTGAGTATTAAGATGAATGCGTGTGCGCGTGCGCGTATGTGTGGGTGAGTAAACTGTAGATGTGGTTTCTACAGTGAGTTGTAGATGAGTTTCCTACAACCGTGTGTGTAAACTGTAGATGGGGTTCCTGCAGTGAATTGTAGAAGAGGTTTTTACAATTGTATGTGTGTACCATAGACGTGTGTTATCTACGGTGAGATGTAGACGTGTGTTACCTACTTCGGACTATAGATGTGTGTTACCTATAGTGTGAACTTGCGCAAGAGGAACATCGGTTACCTTGAGGGTAGCTCCCTCTGAAACCGACCCCAATTAGGCGCGATGTTTCGTCCAAAGTGTGTGTTGGTTAAGTGGATGTGTTTCGTGATTTTAACTATCTTCTATGTGTTAGTCTTGTGAGTTAGTAGTGATAACTTGGAGATGTGGTTAATGATTGTATTTGTGTTGTGATGATAAGTGAGTATCATTTATTGTTCGTGTGTTGGCGGTGATATTATTTGTATTTGGTTATAACACGTAGTTATTACATTTGTTGATATATATATAACTAGGTTTTGTGTATGTCCATTTATTTAAAGTAAAGATTGTTTTCTTAGCTCATTTACTTGTTTTCTGTACATTTTGTTCCGTTTTGATGTACAGGTGCAAACTTAGGCCGTGAAGATGCTTAGAGTGACTTGCTAGTGAGTATTTGGCATACACTTATCGGGGAGCACGTTAGACCAAGCTTAATGGCCGTTAGCGCACTTGTATATATTCGCATTTTATTTGTTTTTAAACTTCGAGATCATATCTGTTGTATAATTAGTGGGAATGGATGATATTGTATCATAGCTATATTTCTCTTTCTGTATCGCATTGGCAACGTTTATTTATATTGTGTTGTGAACATATTTATTTTTGTGGAAACAAATAGAAGCACAAAGGTCATGCCGAATTTTATAGTTTTCCTTAAACTTAGTTTCTTGTGTTATCACATCTGGAGATCGTTGGCTACCCTTAGGCCAACACATCTATGAATGTGATCATCGGCATACCTTGTTTAGCTATTTGGTTCTGTAATTATAAATTTAATTGATTTAAATCCCTTTAATTGCATTTTTCTTTAAAACTCATTTAATTTATATTCAGAACTCGGGTTTATCCAAATCTGGGACGTGACAGCTTGCTATCAGAGCTAACCGGGTTCCAATTACCTCGGTTGCATGTTGGGTAGGATAGGCACACACGGGTGGGTGATACTTGGTGGTGTAAGACATTTTAAGAAAATCTGGTTTTTTTCAAGAGCCATGTGTTTGCATCCGAGTGTTTGTGTATGTGTGGTTAGTTTGGTGTTATAGTTGAAGTGATCCGCTTGCGTTTTTTTGGGTAACTTGGCAGTGTTTTGTATTTATTACTCGTGTTCAGAAATTTTTGTGTTTATTTATAACTAGAATATGAATTGTTTTAAATAAATAGACATAGTGTTTCGATTCCCGTGATATGATTACATAGAGATATCGCTTATGTATTAGTTGTACTGATGAAGACCGGTGCTGTTTTGAAGTAATTGTTTTTATTTGTGTATTTATTGTATCTATTTGGTTTATTCTTATGGATCATGGATAGACGGTAATATATATATTTTTTTAATTCTGTGTCATGTACTTATGTGATATGTGTTGTAAATGAGAAGTGTTTGGCGAGTGATGAACTTAGAGGTCATGGGATTGAATTGATCAAAAGTAATATTTTTCTTTTATTTTCTAAATTTTGTTGAGGCGTGATATTCGTCTATGCATTTTATATATTTATGTTAGTTTTGAAAAGTATAATCATTTGCATCTTAATCGGACGTGACAAAACTTGCACGTGGAGAGTTTCCTTATTTTTGATATTCCGGATAAATGATTCACCGATTTGCTACCAGTTTTCACGAGTACGATGATACTTTATTGGATTTTTTATATTGATGGACGAACAAGGTATGGACTAGCTACCGGTATTCGGGAGTACGTTGATATAGTGATAAAAATATATTACTATTTTATTTGAGATTTGACGAAGTGTTGTTAGAATTTCCTTTTACTAATTTTTCGATGTTCTGTAGTTATGTTTTTTTTTACGTTTGGTTATGTGGGTAAGTGTTTATGATGTATGTGTAATGGCTATCAGAATAATATTGCAATGAGTTTTTATAACGCGTATATGTATTACGATATGTTAGTTGTACGGATATGGTGGTGGTTGTGATAATCGTGTAGTGTAACTTTAACCTGGTTACATGTATGCCTTCATTTAATTTTGGCTGTTAACAGTTCCCAGAATATGAATTCTTAAAACAACTCAGTATTTGAAGTCCACTAAAGAATATAAATTCATAAAACAGCTAAATCTTGTAGTCTAATAGATTCCTATTGTTTGGAATAAATTTGCCTTGGAAATTGAAATAACATGAAAAAAAGTCCAAACAAAGTCTCATGTGTTTTGGTCCCATGCCTAGTGGAGTAATTAGAATGGAAAAGAAACTTTTGAACTTGAACAAAACTTTCGTGTTCGGAAAGCTGCTCACTCATTCATGCGAGATTGGAATATGTAATTACAGCCTGAAGTGCTTTGTCTGGTACAAGAAATCCAACAATTTACTGCAAGGCGGATACTGGTCCCTCATTATCAAGGATACAAGTGTCAGCAATGCTACTCCGAAAATTCTTGACCCTTTATCTGAATAGACTATTTAAACATCTTTTTGTAACTTGTGAGGCCCTTATTCTGATTCCAGGATTATATATTGAAAGTTTGAAATCCTTGCATCTATTGGTTCCAGGATTATTAGGTTCATCCAAGCTTAAAAGTTTCTCGCTTTTTCAAGGCAAAAACCAGAAAAGTACAAATTTTTAGCTGCTCAACCAAATCCAGATTTGCTTTAAACAAAACAAATGTGACCTGTAAGCGGCTTGTGAATGATATTTATGTTATTTTTATGGTCTTTCAGATGTAGTTCCACGGAGTGGTTCTGAGAAAGCAACAGATTCGATGGGAAGTCCCCGCCTAGCTGGCGTAACTGTGGACAAATCTGTTGAGTTTTCATACGAAGAGCTCGAAAAAGCAACTGAAAATTTCAGTTTGGATAATAAAATCGGCCAAGGTGGGTTTGGAGCTGTTTACTATGCAGAGTTGCGAGGCGAGGTTTTTACTCATTGACCACCAAATGAATTACAAAAATAACTGTTTAATGAAAATCTGTCTTTGCCTGGATAATGTTATATGCACCCTTGGTTACAAGATTATTTGATCGGGTTTTATGCAAATAAACTGCGCTATTTCAAGCTCATAAAATGCTGGGTTCATTTAACCTGAAGGCTTTCAGGTCAGAAATGCAAAATAAAAAACTTAGGTATAAGCTGACCAACCGAATGCAGTGTAAAGTTATTAGGTTTGCAAAAACAGATAGCTAAAAAGATCTTGGTTGCAGCTTTTTAAGGAAGAAAGCAGAATAATTTGTGCTTGAGAGAAAAGCTGGTCCATCCAGCTTAAATATCTAGATTTTTTAGTCAAAAAACCAGAAAAGCTCAGCTTTTAAGCTGATCAAGCAATGATATCCAGCTCATCATATAAACACAAAGGCTTAGTTTAAAAGCTTCAACCAAACAAAACTTAAACTTAACTGAACTCTAATGCACAAGGTGGTTGACATATGTTTTTTTTTAAAATCACACTTTCGTGTATGTGTATACATCAAAGGTGGATCCGTTACAAAACTACTTTTGTTGATGAAATTATATACTAGTATGAGACTGGTTTGGACTTTTTGTAGAAAGCTGCTATTAAGAAGATGGATATGCAAGCTTCTAGAGAGTTCCTTGCCGAACTTAAGGTTTTAACCCATGTTCATCACCTCAACCTGGTAATTTACCTCTCTTATCAAATAAGCACCTTTTGATGTATTGGGTGTCATTTGTCTCTGTCCTTTAAGAGCCATCATATAGCTGATTTTTACATAACCCAACAATTATGCAAACGAGCCGTTTAGTTGTGCAATGATGGTGTACTTAGTTGATTTTTTGGTTATAATCGATATTCTTTTAGTTTTGCCTGTTCAGAATGTGAAGTTTTTTTGTCTACTTTACAGGCGTGACAATGCTACAAGTTTCAACGCAACAGTTATATAAGCCATATAAGTTGTTTAAACGTAACAGTTAAACAGTCCTCAGGTCTCTGGGGTCAGTTAGTAATTACTTAAATTTATCAACTTTGAGCAAGTAACTATTCGCTATGTCTTGAGTAATTCTCACATATAGGGTAGTTTATTCAGTGTGTATATATTGACGGGTAGTCGTGTTATTTTATTAACATCTTATATTTACCGAGATGGATTAGATGTAATGTATGTGTATACAATAGTATATATTGCAATTACATTAACTTGTATTTCAGGTGCGGTTGATAGGGTACTGTGTGGAAGGTTCTCTTTTTCTCGTCTATGAATTTATCGAGAATGGTAACTTAAGTGAGCATTTACAAAAATCAGGAATTTAATTATGCTGTGAATATCCACTTTTTCCCCAGTCATTAGTCTTTCAAACTGCAATTATAATGTTGAATGATTCAGATAAGGAGCCTTTGCCTTGGACCACAAGGGTGCAAATAGCCCTAGATTCTGCTAGAGGACTCGAATATATTCATGAGCATACTGTGCCTGTTTATATACATCGTGATATAAAATCGGCGAACATATTAATCGACAAGAATTATCATGCAAAGGTTGTCTTTTATTCGCTTTCCACGAGTGTTCCATGAATCCATTGTAAAGTCTTGTTGGTTAGTTTTTGAGGTTGGTTTTTTCTTTCTTTTCATTTTTTTTATTTATAAAATTTGTTCTTGCAGGTTGCGGATTTTGGTTTAACGAAGCTGACCGAGGTTGGAAGTACATCATTGCAGACATGTCTTGTTGGAACATTTGGATATATGCCACCAGAGTAAGAAGCTTAGCTTTTTGCCTAAAACCTGGACTGCGTTTTGTTGACCAGCTTCAATTCTGAGGTTTTCTCATTTTTTGGCCTGAACAAGTTAGAAGATTTCAGCTGGTTGAAAAATAAATAAATCTGAACCTCAAATTCTAGTTTGTTTTTTAAAGCATAACTGAACAAGCCCTTATGGTATTGGTCTCCAATGTGTTCTCTTTTTTACGATATTGATGAGTTTTAAACGATTGTGATTATGCAGATATGCCCAATATGGCGATGTTTCTCCCAAAGTAGATGTATATGCTTTTGGGGTTGTCATGTATGAACTAATATCAGCGAAGGAAGCCATTGTCAAGCCAAGCGGTCTTATAACTGAATCTAAAGGGCTTGTTGGTTTGGTTAGTTTTCTTTTTCAATTTCTTTTATTGGTAAAAGGAAGGCACAATTACTTGGCAGATACCATGGTCTCATACATGCCTCCAATTTCCACTAATTGACATATTCTGGGCTTATATTTTATTCTTATTTAGTGGTATGGCATAATCTTCGGAATGCATAATCTAAATCAACTTATTTAAATATGTGTCAAGAGTGAAATTGGTTAAAAATATTCTTAAACCAAATGGGAATTAAGTCCAAAACATGCCATTTAATTGTTATTTTATATTCTTTTTACTGAGATTTTGGCCTTTGTTGATGCTACTTACTCGACCATATTTAATCGAACATCTGTGTTGATGCTTTTTAGTTTGACGAAGTTCTCCGACAGCCTGAATCAAAAGAAGACCTTCAGAAGCTGATTGACCCTCGCCTTGGCGACACCTACCCCCTTGATGCAGTTCACAAGGTGATTATATTATGTAGTATAAACAAAAAAAAAGTAATAACCAATAATAACATAACAAATTGAAGATTATGCATGGGCTTGACAAGCCTTAGTACTGTCGTCTATATCAATAACTTCTCTTTTCTGTGTTAAGAGTTAAGACTCTATTACATACTTTTTCTTCCATTCAGCATAAAGCCACAGAACTCTTGCTCTTGGTGAACAGATTTCAGCTTGGGTTGTTTGCTTTCATCTTTTTAGCTCTTTGTTTTTGCTTTTATGGTTAAAGCATCTATAAGCTTCAAGCGGAATGAATTCGACCTTTTTCTAAGCTCAAAAGCTTATTTGACTAAAAGCTACATAGAGACAGCTCTCATCAAAAGACCAAAATCATACAAGCTTGTTAAGCTGCACTCGAAAACAAATAAGCTGGATTTTCTGAGCCAAAGAAAAGCTAGATTAATCCAAGAAAAAAATTATAGAAAAGGTCAAACAAATGAAGCCCAGCTTCAAAGCAAAATCAAAGGACCACTGAGCTTAAAAGCTTCAACCAAACTAGTCTGCTGAATCAACTATACCTTACGGATAGTGCTTGAATAAGTTGCATACAAAAACTCACTAGTATTATAGTATACAGGGTGTTATACGTTTATTACACTAAATTATCTGTTTTTAACGATTTGGATACCCATCTTTCAAAATTTTCAATTTGGGTACCACACTATAAAAATTTTCCAATTTAGGTACCACTATCTAAATTAATCACGGAATCATGTCACGTGACATTTGACAAACGTTAATTTGAGAGCGTAATTTGACAATTTTACACAAAAATATGTCATCCTAGAAAAACGTTTCCCCCAATTTCACACATAACACAAAATTTGCATTATGTGCTAATTTTTGTTACGCGTGAAATTGAGAGAAATTTTTTTCTAATACGACATTTCAGTGCAAAATTATCAAATTAACGTTTGTTAAATGTCACGTGATATGATTCCACGATTAATTTAGACGGTGGTACCTAAATTGGAAAGTTATTATAGTGTGGTACCGAAATTGAAAAATTTGAAAGGTGAGTATCCAAATCGTTAACAACACTATAGCTTGGTGTATTAAACGTATTTTTTCTCTATATTATAGACATACATCGTAAAAGCGATTAATCATATTATGTTGTATGATTGTAGATGGCTATGCTTGCTAGAGCTTGCACACAAGAAAACTCACAGTTAAGGCCTAGTATGAGGTCTATCGTGGTGGCCTTAAGGACCCTAGCATCCACAACCGAAGATTGGGACGTTGACTCTTTCTATAAGAACCAAGCTCTTGTCAACTTAATGAGCGGGAGATAATAGCAGAGTACAAAGCATATGTGACCTTGGTTTTTATTTTTATGCCTCAATTGCTTCAAATGTGAATAGTATGCACGGTTTTTCATGAATATGTAATTCACTTGTTAAGAATGTTATGTAAATTATTTTCCATTTGGAACTTTTCTAACGGTTTTTATGTGTAAGTTACAACTTTGCTCAGGTTGTGCCGTGTGGTTTGATCAAAACCTTTCGAGAGTGTATCCACGGTTTTTTGACGATTTTAGAGAAAAAAGTTAGGATTGCAACTTGCAAGTCGCACTGTTTACTAGGACTAATCTTTTGGTACACCCCTGGGTTGTACGTATACAAATATTTTTATTTGAGGTTTCTACGCGCGGCGAACCTTCTGCCTATGACATTCCTTGTTATCTATCCTTTGTATATTAAACTTGTAACTCTTATTCTTCAACAAAAAGATACCACTTTTTTGTTCATGCAAAATTGTTTAAGTTGATAGTAAGAAGTAGAAACATATATTTATGATAGTAAAAAAATAAATAAATAAAAAATATATATATATATATATTTATATTTTTTATTTTTTTACTATCATATATATATATATTTATGAAAGTATCTTGAAGGCCATATATCATTGTTTGTAAATGCAGATCTTAGAGCATTCACGTCAATCTCTTCAAAAAATTTGTCAAATGAGGAGTGAAAATCTTATTTTTTGATATTTAGAGAGTCATTTGAGTTTTAGTTGATTTTTCAATATTTTCAAAACACTCTCTCTATTAATACTTTATTAATTTTTGTATTGTATTTTAATATTTAGTTTATTTTTTTTGTTGAAATAATACATGATTGAAGGTGTTATCCAAAATAAAATATTATTTTTTATTGATGAGGATAACTAATTTTATTTATTTATAAAGAGTGATAATGATACTCTTTGAAAATAGAGAGTTTAATATGAGGGTGATGTGAATGGTTTTTTACAAATAAGCTCATCAAATTTAAAAAAAGTTGAGTTTAAAGAGTGTGATGTGAATGTTTTTAATATGGATTAATCAAACTTGGAGAAAGCTCTGATTGAAATCAAAAAAATACAAACTTCTTCAGTTGAAGAAGATTCCCCCGGTACCAGAGCAAAATCACAAAATAAAAAATCTAAAAACAACTTCAGTCAAAGGCCATTATTTTATTTGTTTTCCATTGATATAGTCCGGGACGGAGGTATACAGGAGCTAGAGGGGTCAGCTGATCCTTCTGAAATTCTGCCATCAATGGCTATGGTACCATTTTAGTTTGAAGTTTATATAACATATAATGAGGTTAAATATGACATTATCAAATAAATGGATAAATGATAGGGAAAGAAGACATATCTGTTTTAGTATTATAATTAGGATAAACTAAAAAAATGTTCCCAAATTTTCTATTTCAAATCTATGTGGTCTTTCTAGCTTTAAATTCACATTAATAATCTTCATCATTTTATAAATTTACATCTTTAAGCTCACTTCTTTTCTTTTCATATCAAACCCCATAATCTTTAAGGTAAGAGATGATCAACATAAATGATAGACAGTTAAATATACCTTAATTATTCTAAAAAATAAATTAAAAATGACTTTGAGCCCAATTAAATATGTTGATATTCAAAGATTTGAGTATAAATATTGTTTACGTGAATTATTGGAGTGAAAAAGGAAAATTAATAAATAATTAATTTAATGGTTTTCTAGTGTTTATTTTGTTTATATAGTAATAAATTTTTCTCTGAATATGTTTGAGAAAAAACAAAATGTATTTAGTTAATTTTAATTTGAAATGTGATCTACTTGGCGCGATCTCCTAGCTCCGCCATTGGATATAATGTACCAGTACAATATTCAATAAGTATCGAGAGTCTCCAAGGGACTGAAATAAAATGAAAAATACAACCCCCAACGAACACACTAATATAGCAAAAATCTACTAATATAGTCAAAGGACATTATTGAATATATATCGAATATAATAGTAATAAACTATCATGAGGTTCATATTTTTATGTTTTATGTTTGGAATATTGGTATGATTATTAAATGATAATAAACAAATAAAAAGAAATAATGTAAAATTATTATAAGAAAATTAATAAGAAATCTGAAATTTTGTGTAAATGTAAACAGTTTTTTAAAATATATAAAATGTGTTAGGTTTGATTAAATAGTTAAAGTTACTGATGCGCAGTTACTCTATGGTTTAGTTTACAATGTTTGTCATAATTTAACAATCAAGTATAAGTATGATAGTTTTGTTTCCTATGTGATCTCCCGTGTCTCTCTTTTAAGACTTGAGCTTTACTTCTAGTGACTTTTACAAGAAAAAAGAAGAAGAATCCGCCTCAAAGCACAAAACTTATCGAGTTTATTTCTTGCAAAAAGTGTTCACTCCAGATTTGACATGCTATATAAGGAGTACGATTCATGTCCGAACTTGTTAGCATGTTACATGACCCACATTAATCCGATTCTTGTCTATCTTAGACAGAGTTGATCTCGATGGTTGTATGATCTCAATTTGAGAACCAAGCTGAAAAAGTTTTAAAGTTGTCAAACTAGATCAAACATGGTAAACCACACTTTCAGCGTATGATTTTTCATTTAAATCTTAATATCATTGAAAATTTGGAAATATTATTAAAACCAGATGTCAGAGTTTACAGATAAATCAGATGTACAAATAAATATGCATCGACCTTATCAGAGTTTGGAAGTAAAAATGATAATCAATTAAGAGTTTATGTTAAAGTAGCATTCTTTTTGCTGAACATAACACTTCCACACGGCCAAAAATCTGAATACAATTTATCTATAACCAAAAATTAGAAAGTGTATCGAGGAGACATGCATTTTCAAAATCTTGGATAAACGAGATAAATACACAAGGCCAAGGACTTACAGTCACCAAATTTACGCTATTTTCTGGTGTAAAACAAGATAAAACAACCAAAAATCTATTAAAACAAGCCAGTAAAATAAAGACTTGTAATTTATGAAAAAACCAATCGACTCATGGCTAAAAAATGAATCGAGAAATCGATTGATCCTACAGAGAAAACAAAGCTTCAAGATAGTCGTCGATATAAGCCAAACACGGCCAATGATCAGTTCTAATACGAATCAAGGTCGAAACATCACCAACTTCCATCTGAAGAAGAAGATGAAATTTCGGTGGTAAAAACATCAAAACACAAAAACATCCCATTGTTCTCGTCTTGCTTACGTAAGTAACTTCTCCCCTCTCTTGTCTCTCCTCTTCCTCCTCCGTGTACTTCAAATACAACGGCCGTTTATCAATATTCACATTAGATACAACATCGTCGAGAAAGTCTTTCCACACAACATCTTTGATAATTCCCCCATCTTTTACAATATTAACAAGTGGTCCACCAACAACACTCACAACAAAAGGTGCTAAATATTGCTCTACACATTGTATTAGATACATAAACGGAACTTCAACGAGTTTAACCGACCTGGTCCCGCTAATTGCCGCAATTCCTTTTCCATTTTTTAACAAAAAAGTCTCGTGCGCAATATTGGTCGAAGAACCACAAGCCTCCCAAAGAGAATTAAACAAATCTGAGTAATACCCATTTCTATCATCTTCCGACACATCAAACGGAATATTAGGTTTGAGAAACATATCTTCAATCCCGATATTAACATCCTGAAGCTGCCCGTTAATTATTTGTCCATCTTCCGTGTTTGCTTCAATGGATATGTATACGAGACCAGGCACAGGCTCTCGTGGTTCTAACTCAATAAAAGCACGAGCCTTGTATTGACTATATTCTTTTGTTGTATCACCTCCTACTGGAACAATTTCTAACGAGTCTTTTAAATGGTGTTTTCTATCAATTTCACCAAGAAGAAACGGTATGTGCTGTGATGGAATAGACCCGTATGGTGCTGAGGAAGAAAAATGAAGTACAATCGCATACATAGCAGTATCAGAGCCGTCGGTCGGCAACTCAGAAACCCATATACCATTGAACGGCTCAGATTCGAAACGCAAATCACAGGGAATCTTGATCTTGATCCCTGCCATGTGTCGAAAATCTGGGATGGTTGAGAAGTGTCTCCTCAACGATCCAACGATCTCCGCTACTTTCGAGTCCATCACTCGTAACGGCTCCCGAGTGTATTCTATTCTATCCTTTGGCAAATCAGTTTGTAAATTATTATCATCGTCATCATTATCATTGCTTCCTTCGACGTCTTCTGGTTGTTCAATCAAGGGTTCACTGTCTTTGATACCAAGAGTTGATAAAGACAGAGACCAAGATTGTTGTACGAGTAATGGTGTTACTCTCGATAGGTGAATATATGACGAGATTGTATTAGATTTTGTAATATCGGGAAATGGTTGAGATTGAACGTTGAAAAATGAGGTAGACTGTGGAGATGGAGTGACACCTAGCAGTTGGTCACCACTGAGCAATATGTGTCTGAGCTTTTTTCCTGGTATACAAGTCAGCATACGGAGGTAGATCCTGTGATATTGCAAAAAAAAATATATAGCAAAAGTAGGTCAGTAAAGATGGTAACTATGAGTAACGAAATGCTAACCTCCCAATATTTAATTAAAATATGCAGTGTAATGGAAAGCTAGCAGATAGCCTCTTTAGTTTTCAAGTACTTTGTTATAGCAATCATCACTCATGTTGTTTTCTTATACATATCCTTGTTGCAAAAATTTGACCCTTTTTGGATGTGTGGAGCTATAGAAATATCATCAACGTACTAGGTACTTTTAACAAGTTGGGATAAAGGAAATTCCTACAAACCCTGATTTCTGGAATTATGAATATATAAATTGAAATTATTGAATATTCATGGTAACTATGAGTATTGAGTAACAAATTGCTAAAGTATAAAATGTTACAATAGAATGAAGATTGTTTTGTAAATATTTGCAATATATTGGCTTTTATTTTGAAAATGTTTAAACCAAATCGTCATGTACTATAAACATACTGGTATAAATATAGCCGAGTTACTGACACACGGGGGTCGTTTTACTGCATCTTTTAACCTCAGTTTTTTTATTTTTGTTTATAAACTGAAATGCATTTGTCTCACCAGCTTAAATATCAGCTGTTTTATAAAAACAAAAGTTTTTAAAATGTATCTTGGACAAGGTCGCGCCATAAATTATGCCACAAAGAAGAAATACATCCCAATCTCGAATGCTTACCTTTTCTCTCTCTCTCTAAGCTTAGTCTGAACTTCAATTCGAACGTGTTTACACACTACAATACAATGATTATAAGTTCTAAGTCTGCATATAATGGTATACGGAAAGGGAAGAAAAAATACTAACCTTGCATCATCACGAACCTCAAGATCTGGAAAATAAAGGCAAGTGAAACCAAGAAGACGAGATAATCTGATGAACAATCTGGAACTATGATGGTGCATAAGCAGTATTCGACAAATTCCAAGTACTTTACTTCCATGGGACCAAGTTCTCAACCCAGTGTCTGGGGTATGTTTTTCGACAAGGAAAATGACGAAATGGGTGAGAAGATCTATCAAACCACCAGGAGGTATTGTGTCGTTCGCCACAATTTTTTCAAATATTGGAAAATAAAATGTTATATTTTGACAGTCTTTTTTTAATTTTGGGAGTAAATGCTCATCGAATGTTTGAAGAAGGCGTTCTCCTAGCCAGCAATGCTTTTTGCAGCCTAGCAGACGATCAATGAAGGATATATGTACTGGAACCAAGCCCTTGTATTCAAATGTCAGTTCAACTGTTAATTTCTGCAGAACACAAGTAAAAAGAACAAATATAAGAGCAGTGACATATGCATCAGAATTTATCCCCGTCTGACCAAAACAACATAGAAAGTGCTGTTTGTAACAATGCTTTCTTCCTTGTTAGGCGAAGCATGATAAAATGGTGCACAAAATTACTCTTCGAAAGAAAACTACATATGGGAACTTTAGAAATATTCAAGTCATGTGTGCTTGCAGGATGGTAATAAATAATCTACCTTGGGCCGCATGAGTGAAATAACAACCGGTGGGGGTGCTACAAATTCTACCAGACTAAAGCATAAAGGATGGGAATACTGTCTTGTTTGGCTGCAGTTCTAAAGCTATGCTAGATTATTCAACTTTTAAGTTTTTTAAGTTTTTCGTGCCAGAATCTAGCTTACCGATTACAGGCTTGTCTGGCTGCAGCTTTTGAGCTAAGCTTGATCACTGGAATCACCTAGTTTAGTATTTCTAGATTTTTTATGCCAGGACAACAAGAATGAACACTTTATCTTGAAAGACTACCAACCAAATTAGCGTCATATTATAAATCAAAAGAAGTATTAAACGAAGCTTAAGCGATGCAACCAAACAGGCCCACAAAACTTCACACTTGAAAATTGTTTTTTTTTTTTTTTGCTTGGGGTGACTTTAAACTTATAAATAGGCATTTAATACAAATGCAGGAGCAAATAGGAGTAGATGATAAATGAAATATAAAAACAACCACCTGAATAGTTTTGAAAATAGGGGACTCCATCAAGGTCCTGGTGGAATTAGGGTCCAAATCAAGATGCGAAGACGCACCGATCAAAAACTTATAAAAAGCACGCAACGAGACAGCCGTCTCCGTGCTCCAAGACGGCAGCCACTTAAACGCCGAAACCGAAACAATCCCATCTTCAAACAACCGCTCTTCGTCACCACCTAATACCGAACAATAAGCAAGCATATCCATCTTCACCGACTTAAGAGCTAAAGGATCAAACACATTCGGATAAAAAAAACCCGAAACCATTTCCTTCACACCTCCCCCTTTTTCAACGAAACCCATCAGCCAGTGAAGCGCTAGCAACCGAAAAACCAAATTACTCTGCGTTTCTTTCGACATAGCAACGAGACGGCGAACAACATCCTCCATTACCTGCACTCCAAACGCCTCCCCGAAACGCATACACAACGTTAAATACGCATGACACATCAGCGGATCGGCTAAATACAAAAGCCCCGAGAACTGCACCTTCATTAAAGAAGGCTGCAGCCCCATCTCGACACTAATATCCATCATTAAACCAACAAAACCCATTACCCCGAACGAGGTTAACAAATTAGGACACTCCATTAAAAAAGAAACCACCTTTCTCAAATCCTTAGATAAAATTAACGCAATTTCCCCACCGAGCTCCCAATCCGGTAAAACAAAAGGCACTAACTGCGAATTCGTATTGATAGTCAATAAATTCGGTTTCAACACAACTACATTATAAACAACATTAGCTAATAAGGTTACGTAATTTTGAGTAGAGTGGGTGCGCTCTGCTAAGCATAGCCCCCAGAGCGGGCCCAGAATGCCTGCCAGAAGGCACGGCCGGGCCCGTTCGAGCTCAGACAGACACTCGCATGCCACTGCACGCGTCTGTCTGTCAGACCCATAATTAGGCCGATTAATAAAATTCAGTAAAATATTAACCAGCCCCTCAAGTGCAGTTAAATAGCTCTGATTTTCCAAATCCATTAAAGTTATCGCGAGGGAGGTGACGGAGACTAGGAGCTGTTCAGAGAGGGGGTCCGAGAGGGGGGAGGAGGCTAGAGAGGGAAGGAGGAGGGGAAAGGAGGAGAGAGAGAGGGTGTGACTTTCGAGGAAGATGAGGAGGTGGAGTTTGGTAGAGAGGGGGAAATCTTTTCTAGGGAGGGTAGAGAGAGAGAGATATAAGAGGAGGTCATCGGAGTATCCGGCGGTGATCCAGCGACGGCGACGATCTCCACCGTGGTGGTGGTCGTCGATTAGGGTTTCCCATTCTTGTGGGGTGAGGGGTTTCAGTTGTGCTGCTGGGATCTCCATTTTATTTTTATTTACTGCTACGCCTACTACTACTCTGAAAAATTATCAAAGGAAAGTGATGATGTCTTTTTATTTACGACTTTGTTTGATCGGTTGTTTTTAAAAGCTTTTTTTGTCTTAAAAGCTTTTTTTGTCTTGTTTGGTTGGTTTGAATGTAAGTTGATTTTTTTATTTTTTTATTTTAGTGGGAGAACTTGATTGTTTTATCTACCTAACAAGATTGAGCTTATTTAAATAAAAGTTGTAACTTTTGTACAAGTAAGAATAATGTGTATGATTGTGTGGGATAATGAGGCGGAATGTCGCACTAGTGGAGAAAGATAGCGAGAGAGGTCCCGGTGCGGTTGAATGTGAGATAGATGATACACAACTAGCACAAATGCACAAATAAAGAGCACGAATAAAAGGATAGAAAGAAACCAAAAAAAATAAAGAGAAAAGAATGCCCTTTTTTTCCAACCCTTAGAACTGATAATAAGTTATTTGGTTTTTTATTTTATTTTATGTTATACTGTATTATTTTTTGAGAAAAAAATACTAAATTAGTATCTAACCTATCATCTTTTAGTAATTCAAGACTCATTCAATATATATACTTTTCTAAATTGATACCCAAACTTAATGATTTATATTCAATTAATACACTATTGTTTGTTTCTGCTCTATTTTTTAATTGAAAAAACACGGTTTAATTAACTATATTTATCATCTTTTGCTAATTTGTTACACAAATACACAACTTACAGTACACGTGATCAAAGTAGTACAAAGACTTAACAACTTTTACCAATTTGATACCAATCTATAATACTTAATGGATATGAATGCATTGATTGAATGTTAAACACAAAGTTTGAGTACCAATTTAGAAAATAACTAGTTTGAGTACTAAATTGATAAAAAAGGATAGCTTGACTACAAGTTTAGCAATTTTCTCTATTTTGAATGTAATAGTTTTTTTTTCTTTTTTGGGTTTATTTCACCATAGACACTTCTTATTAACTAACTTTATTAACATACATGAGCCAACAACATCAACAACAATTAAACAAAAATTACCGATTTAAGTTACATCGGTACGGGTATTGTATCTGTTAGGATACGAGTATGGCGTATATTTTTAAATAACACGTGTAACCGACGTTTTGGATATGTCAATTATTTCCACATAATATTTAATTATACATGTTAAGATTTTCAAGACATATAATCATAATTGTATTATAAAGAAAGAGAAAAATCAAATTAATATGCATTAGTTCTAACAGTAAATATTATTAACTTTAAAAATATTAGTACAGATAAAATATGACACGAGTATGTATATTTTTATACTATTTTAATGAAAAAGAAAGATTCCAGAAGATATATATATATAAAGTACTATCTCAGTTGAATTTGACAAATAAATGAACTATTTTTTCGCTTTCTTATTATCACATCAATATTTCTTGAAAATATAAGCATAGGTGGCCAGATGCATAGTCAGTATCTGATACGTAATCGATACGGGTACTTCGGCATTTCCGATGTAGTGATGCTACATTGGTCTAAATTGAGAAGTTGTGAAACCTATTTAAGCCAGGTTATAACCGAGAGAACTCTTCAAAACTGAGGAAAATAAGAACAATTTGAAACTATCAAGAATTTAGAAAATCGCATATGACCCAATTAAAATACTGTTATAAGTAAACATAGGAGCTATTTAGATTAGATGTACCAAAAAAAGAAGAGCTTTAGTATTTTTTTATTTTTATTTTTAATGAGAGTCCAAATATTCTACCCCTATTCTTTATCTTTTTTCGTGTCTCTTTACTTATTTTCACTCAAATTTTAAATTTTCACAACTTATACCGCAACTTTATAAATTTTTATATTATATTGTATTCAAATTTTAAAACATTTGAACATAATACTGTTTTAAACAATTTTTTTAATATTAAATGTTTAATTTACACTAATTTATACATTTATTCCAAAATATATTTTATGTGGATTTTCTTTTAAAAATAATTATTGGAATGTATTGATATATGTATTATAGTAATTGTACAATTTTTTTCAAGTTTTTTAGAATTTTTTTTTGGATAAAATAAGTATGGGGATACGAAAGTAGATAGATAACTGGGATATAAGATTTGGAATTTTTTTATGAAATAAGGATTCGTTATTCGTAGGTCACGATACAACTTTAAGCTCAGTAAACTCTAAATACTCGTCTAGAGATAGATAAGGAGATGCATTTATTAATTTTGTCTTTTTAGACAAACAAGAATCCAGAATAATGCGAATAAACTGAATCTTTTACTATTATTTTACACAGGGCGGAACTGGGGCGGCGCCACCCCACAATTTTTTTTAAGGTTTTTTTTATACATATACAGACCCTTTTTGACAACTGTTAACCAACTGCAGGTCATGGGTTTTGAACCCTTGCCCATGCTTTATTTTATTTATAATTAACCTGCTTTATTTTCAATAAGTTTTACCTGATATTTTCACAATGACTGCCCCCAAGAGTCGAGTCTTGGTTCCGTCAGTGATTTCAATGAGGTTAAATGTTGGTAATGTGTCTATTTTAAACAGGTCGGTTTTAAATTTCCCTAAATATTACTACCTTAGATGTACTTGTAGCACTTTTAGTTAAAAAAATATATGATCAAGAAGTCTTCATTTAGTAATCAAATTAAATGGAGTATATCCCACCAGTACGCCCTTTGCCTGGTAGTTGCAACTTGCAATATAATTTCTTATCAGAAAAACTAAGAAGGTTCTTTCAGGTGAAATAAAGAAACTGAAACTGTAGAAGACATCTTTTCAAATGAGAGTTGAGTATGACTTGTGGAAAAGATTTTACTCCGTATTATTTTTATCATTAACTGCAAAGATAATTCTAGATGAATTGTTTTGCACCGGTAGTATTACAATCTCCGTACCTTTCTGCATTACGAAAGAGAGCTACTACTTTCTCATAAAAGTTTAATGGTACAAACGTGACTGTCGTCATTACCAACATGTAATTGTCCAAATCCTTTGCCAACGGACAGAAAGATATACAAGTTCTAACTCAAATCAAAGAGCAAATAATTATTTGTCATTAGTGCCGGAACCGAGATCCATGTATAGGAGAGACATTATTTTGGAGGCGTGAAAGGTTGTGGTCGTCAATTTGTTTTAAAACTAATTAGATATGCGGCAGCCAGTACCTCTTTTAGCATACCCCTAAGTTTTAAACTCAAATGTTTTTGCTTAAAAGTTTCACTGCATATGGTTGATTATTTCAAACGCTTCACTTATTCTGGCCTTGGCCTAAAAATACTAGAAGCTCAGAATGAATCTAGTCTTCTTCTGAACCCCAATAAATCCAAACTTATCAGCTTAATCTGCAAGTGAGCCCAAAGACAACATAACTTAGGTATTAGCTCCTTAAATTGCCACAAAACACCATACAGCTAAACATGCAGCCAACTATCCCTGAAGTTTTCAAAAGGCCAAAAACACAAACTTAAAAGCTAATACCCTTCCATAGAAGAAAAACATAAGCAGGCCAATGATGTTGACATTGCGCAACATTACCTTAAAGGCAGCTTGAACAAGACTTAGAACTGCGAAAACTACAAAAGCCGAAGCTCAAACAAACTAAAATCCCAGAACAGTTATTAAAAATTGAGAGCTGAAAAAGCACAGCAACTTGCAACTCTCCATAATCACAGAAAATATTACGCCTCGAAGGTCCGAAGACCCTACATCGTGATTATGCTGCTTCAGTATCGACACTGTATAAATAGCTTTTCATTCTCCGATACATAGATAAAGCACTAAATGTACAAAGAACATTATTTGCGATGTACATCAAATATGTACATGTATTATTTACCAGGATTTGAACATATATAAAATAAATACAGAGAGAAAAGCTCACGTTAAATAAATAAAAGAGTTCAGTAAGTTCCACACTAGCTTGCCTACAATTGGATTTAAACCCACTGAACCTAGTTTCTTTTTTCTGAACCTCAGTATGTTTAAGCCAACACTTGAAACAAGCTAACAACCAAAACCATAACAAAATAACCATGCCTTTGTGTAAATTAAAGCAAGAACATCTCTCCAAAAAATCAAACATAGAACAACCTAAGGGAAGGAATAAAATAGAGTTGTCGTCAATAAATACAAAAATAATAATCTATCTCCAGGAACCCTGCATCGGATTATGCTGCTCCAGTTTTAGTCAGTATATAAGTTAGCTATTTATTCATTAACACCAATAAAATATAAAAAATATAAAGAACAATGAGAAAAGTTCGAGTAAAAGAGCTTGCTATCAAAGTATCCATACTGAAACTATTTTTCCAAAAGCAGGGTAATATCTGATTAACACGAAAACTTACTGTATCATAAACTCAGAGTTTAGACAAAGTTTCATACTTAGCCGAAAAAGATCATCAATCTGCACACATGTTTAGTTTTTGCCCTATGAGTAATCCTAGCGTTTAAAGTAACAAATATTAGTTCTCCACGTTCCTAGTATGTTGAAATATTCTCTAAAAACCAAACCCTCATTCACAAACATCTGTTGTTTACCACTCTCGATCTTTCACTGTACTTCTTTTCCAAGCCACTTTAGGCTGTTCAGCGATTCTCCTCAGCTCAAACATATACACAAGCTTGTGGTCCTGTCTCACTCCAGTACTTCTCAACTGTATATAGCCCATCATAAGTATACGTAACTATCCTTGCCCTGTTATTCACGCCAGAGTTGCTAGTCTTCACAAACCCGCATGTCACCCTTACGGGGTTTTTTGCCAAAATACTATTTTTCAGAGCTAAATTCCCTCTCTCTAGCGTCTGATCCTCGTGTGGCTCATTTTTCCGACCATTTCCACCATGGCCGGAATAAATCAACACCTCAGAATTTCGCAGATTATCGATATATCCCTGTGTTCGAGGCAATGATACTAGTAACTATGGTTACACTACCACGTTTCATGTAATCAATTCCCGCTTGAGTGTGTCTATGTATACCAATAATTACGAGTTCGACTCTGTATAGAAACTCGTCCCCCACCTCTACACCAGGCACCTCCCCAATCCATTGTTTCTCTGTGTTAACTTCTTTTCCTTTTTCTCTCATCATTGTCATTGCTTTTAGATCAACCCTTCGTATCCCTTTTTCTTGTTTTCCAACTTTTTCTGCATCTTTTTGTGAGAGTTCCTCACAAATTGCATGAAAAAGAGACAAAGTAGCATTTACTTTTTCCCTAGCTTTGCTAGACAGGTCAATATTTTGCGCATTTTTTGTCAAGTTTGTGAATTTTCCATGAGAAACCAAGTTCTTTTTAGTATCAGCCCTAGCTCTTTCTCTCTCCAAATTATTTAACGAATCACCTGTTATCGAATTTGAGGGATTTACATATGTAACCAAATTCTTTTTCATAACAGCCCTAGCTCTTTCTGTCTCCAAATTGTTTAATGGATTAAGTTTAATCGAATTCGAGGGATTTAAATGATAACCCAAGTTGTTTTTCAAATCCACAGCAACTTTTTCTCTCATCAAATTGTTTTGGAAATCACCTTTTATCGTACTCGAGGGCGTTCCATGAGAAACCAAGTTTCTCATCATGTCGGTGCTAGCTCTTTCTCTCATTAGATTGCTTCCCGAATCAGCTATCCTCACTGTCTTCTTGAATGGCCGGGGAACATCTTCTAGATTTCTTATTTTCGAATATAAATCTCGAGCAGCAATACCTTCTAATTCTACAACCTTCGGGTTATTTCGGGAAGTTATTTTCAAACGCTCTTCTTCAGTGGGCCTAGGAGCATTACGTCCACAAAATGGAGGAAATTCACGTTCGCAAGTAACCCTAGGAAATTTATTTTCCTGCAAACTTTTGGCAGCTACTTTAGTGGCAAGATCGTCTGAAATTTTCCCTTTTCTCGCAAGATCGTCTAATACAGCCTCAATTTTCTCGTCCACATGACCGTCGGTTGAAGCACACTGATTTGTAACATTTCTCATCATCCCATCACTACTCGAACCAATATCTGAAATATCTTTACTGAAAGTACTAGCAGAATTTTCAACTCCAGACACCTTATGTGACGTTTCTACTTCCATATTTTCTCTCAGTTTTTGATCAGTAATAGATGATAAATCAAGTCCAGTGGCCCTACAAGTTTCCTTCGGAGCATTTTTCACCAAAACATCCAACGATCCCGTTATTTCTGATTTCACAATATTCTTCACCAATTGCTGCAACACCGAAATATTCACAAGTTTCGAAACATTTTCACATTCACTTTGACCAACTTCCATCGAACTTCTGTCAGCTTCTAAGCTCTCTTTGTCGCCAAGTGGTGCCAATGAATTGATATACGGAACATTAGACCCACAACCAGGTGGAAATATACGTGTTACAGAAGCTTTTCTTTTACCGCCAAAATGACCACAAGAACTGTCATTAACATTTTCACATAAACTTTGATTTTGCAAGGACCCCATCTTCCTGATTATCTGATAGAAGCAAAATACGATGAGTTTGTTTGTGCCGATAAGAACTAAGGGAGGCAATTGTGCATCAACTAAAATGTTAAATGGAAAAGATAGCTAAAAGGAAGCTCATACATACAACTTATATGGGCTATCATGCAGAGGGTAATTTTGGTCTGCTCTAGTATTCATTTAGCGATTCTGTACCAATTGACACAATGACCCTCTATTTTTCTAAACCAGCTAAACCAATCCGAAGTGTATAGACTCCAAGATCTAGAACCAAGAAGTATGACATATAGGCCTTGTTTGGTTGCAGATCTAAGCTCAGCTTTTTTATTATTATTAAAAACTGGACTCCAATTGGTTTACCAGATTAAAAGCTGAAGTCTAGTATGGAATATAACAATACTAGAAGCTTTAAGACCGATAAACATAGATTGTCTCAGAAATTCAGAAATCCAGCTTATTTCTCAAAAGCTGCAACCAAGAAAGCCTGTAGTAGTATATTTACTTTGAAAGGGGAATTTATGTCATTTTCAACATTAGATTGGAAGAGAAAAGTTAAAAAACAGTGTTACCAAAACATAAGTGTGGAACTAACAAATTGCAGTTCCAATGCACTAAAAGTGAAGCTTATTACATCCATCAACATAAATAGAACGGACCCTTCTTAATAATATATACTAGAATACCATGTAAACAGCTACAAAGATCTCAAAAAATAAAAATGATGATTCACAGAATCACAGCCAATTGAGAGAACAGAACAATAAATTTCAAGTACTCGCAATTCAACAAAAGAGAACCATGACAGGTAGAAAAGGACAAATGTAGAAGATTAGCAAGACCATATAGTTAAGAAGCAATCTTCTATTTATATGCCAATGAATAACATTTGCAGAGAGATGAAGTAAATGATAACAGAATTCGTTCATGACAAATAGTTTGCTAAGTTTCCGGCAAACCCTAATGTCAAAGTCCGAGTTCCATTAAAGCATCAACTAGTTAAAGAACCTATAATAGGATCACAAGGGGTTATTAGTAGTTATTTGTTCTACAAAACTATGCGTGTGAGCAACATGAGCAAAAAACAACAACTGAAAGATAAGCAAAAACTGGGACAAAAAATTAGGTAAAAGAAAAAAGACTGAGGCTTGATCCTTGGCAGCTTTAAAAAGAATAAACTGGGAGATATGGCAGACAAATACCTTATTTCTTCCAGTTTAAAGCGCCTAATGTGTTCATGTTGCTGAATTTAAACAACGCACTTTCAATTTATCCTCCTTGCTTTTCCAAGAACCTTTGTCAAACTAAGTGCAAACTTTTTAACTTCCAAATATTAAGAGATCCAAGCTAAGTCTTTAACATACATTATTGGAAATTATTTGTATTTTGTACGAAACCTCAGCTCAGTCCTTATAGTTTTCATCAGGACAATTGCACCAAATTTCAATTAGCCCTCAGTTTCAATTTTGAGAGAATAATAAATTTTAAGTGGACGAAAATATTTTACTTCATCACAGGAGTATTTGCTAATATCAAAATTCTAATTTGGTCATATTTGGAGGCAATACCTCGCCTAATTAATACAAAAGGGATTTATTTACCAACAGGAAAAGATCTCAATAAAACTAGTGTAAGAATTGTAGAGATGGTAAAAAGTACGTGTGTCTCCAACACACAATTGTATTAATATCATGTTATTTAATAATTACACGATTGGTCCTCGAATTTAACAACACATTACATAATACATCATTAAGTCCAAAATAGATAAAACTAGATACTAATTCTAACACCCCCCTCAAGCTGGAGCATACAAATCAAAAATGCCTAGCTTGGAGCACATGGATCGAAAAGAAGATCCGGATAAAGGTTTGGTCAAAATATCTCCTAACTGCGACTCGGAGCGCACAAATAGAGTACATATCTCTTTTCGAATTAACATATCACGAATGAAATGACAATCCACCTCAATATGCTTAGTTCTCTCATGAAAGACGGGATTATTGGTGATAAAAATAGCTGATTGGTTATCACAATACATGGGCATAGGGTCATGCACAAATACACCAAAATCACGAAGAAGTGAGCGAACCCATAACATTTTTGAGGCAGTATGAGCCATAGCTCGATACTCAGCCTCGGCACTAGAACGAGCAACAACGTGTTGCTTTTTACTACGCCAAGTAACAAGGTTAGGACCAATAAATGTACAATAACCATAAGTAGAACGTCTATCACTATAGTCTCCTGCCCAATCAACATCACTAAAACCGGAGACAATTAAGGATGGGGATGAACGATAAAGTAGACCCCGACCGGGAGCGCCCTTCAAATAGCGCAAGATACGACAGACGGCATCAAAATGCGGATAGCGTGGTGCATGCATAAACTTACTCACTACACCCACAACATAAGTGATATCTGGGCGAGTAACAGTAAGATAAATTAATTTTCCAACAAGACGCTAATAACGACCAACATCAGGAAATATATCACTTGAATCAATGCTAAGTTTGACCGAAGAATCCATAGGTGTATCAGCTGGACGAGATCCTAATAAACCAGTTTCCGATAAAAGGCCAAGACATATTTTCTTTGAGAGAGAGACAATCCCTTAGAGGAGCGAGCAATCTCAATCCCAAGAAAATATTGAAGTGCACCCTAGTGTGAAACTTTTTCGCTAAATAACGTTTCAAATTATCAATACCATTAGCATCATCTCCAGAAATAATAATATCATCGACATATACAAAATGATAAAAAACGTCGAAATCCATAATCAATAACAACAGCACTAAAACGGTCGAACCAAGCACAAGGAGATTGTTTTAGACCATATAAAGAACGACGAAGTCGGCAGACAAGTTGTTCACTACCAGACGTAATATAAACGGATGGTTGTACCATATAAACTTCTTCTTGAAGTTTACCATGTAAGAACGCATTTTTAATATCTAACTGGTACAATGGCCAAGAACGGCCCACTGCAACTGCTAGTAGAAAACGAACAGAATTCAAACGAGCAACAGGAGAAAATGTTTCTCTATAATCAACACCATATGTTTGGGTATAACCTTTAGGAACTAATCGAGCTTTCAATCGCTCAACGGAACCATCTGGTTGATATTTCACTGTATATACCCAACGCCAGCCAACGGTCTTTTCCCGAGGGGTAATGTTGTAAGCTCCCAAGTTTGGTTTTGATAGAGTGCACTCATTTCCTCATCCATAGCGTGTTTCCATCCAGGCAAGAGCATCATTGTGTGACACTGGAACGGAAATAGAAGACAAAGCACAAACAAAGGAGTAGAAACAGGAAGAAGTACGATGATATGAAACAAAATTAGCAATAGGATGTTGAGTGCATGTGCGTTTACCTCTTCGTAGAGCAAGAGGTAGATCATCAGAGCTAATACGAGGAGAGGGGACCACAGGAACCTTAGACTGAGAAGATCCGGTTCATGAGAAAGAGTTTTACGGAGACGAGTACGCTGATATACTATATCTGGCGGAGGAGATACTAAAGGTGGGGAAGAATGCACTAACTCTGGTTGAGAAGGCATCGGAAGGGGAATGGTTTCACAATTGGGACAAGACAGATTAGTATCCGATATAATATCCACAGAAAGTTGGTGCCCAGTGTTGGTAAAAAACGAAGTAGACTCGAAAAAGGTAACATCGGCACTTACAAAGTATTGACGAGATTGGGGATGATAACAACGATAACCTTTGTACGAGAATAGCCAAGAAAGACACTTTCGAGCACGGGGAGAAAGTTTGTCTTGTCCTATCTCAAGATTATGAATAAAGGCAACAAATCCAAAAATACGAGGAGTAACAGAGAAAGGATCAACATTAGGATATAACATTGAAAACAGAGAGCAGTTACCTAAAACAACCGAGGGCATACGATTAATAAGATGACATGCAGTTAAAACTACATCGCCCCAAAAATGTTTAGGGACCTGCATATTGAATAATAATGTACGAGCAATATCCAATAGATGTCGATGTTTACACTCAGCAACACCATTTTATTGTGATGTATGAGCGCAACTAGTTTGATGTATAATCCATGATCACCACAAAAAGAATCAATAATAGTTTGAACATATTCCAGTGCGTTATCAGAACGCAAGATCTTAATTCGTTTATCGAATGGAGTACCGATTTCATTATAAAAGCGAGACAAAATAACAGGTATACCGTTTTTCCATTAAAAATAACCAAGTCATACGAGAATAATCATCAACAAAAATCAAAAAATAATGGAAGCCATTATGAGCAAAAGTACGAGAAGGGCCCCATATGTCTGAGTGAACAAGATAAAAAGACTCGGATTTTCTACTAATACTACGACTAGGGAAAGAACTACGATGATGTTTATCAAGCTGACAAGCCTCACATTCTAAACTAGATACACAATGCAAGGACGGAATTGCAAGCTTAAGTTTTGCCAAATAAGGATGATCAAGACGATAATGCCACTGTAAAGGAGAAACAGTCGCACTTAATGCTGACGATGATGCAAAACTAGCAGGATCCAAAAAATACAAACCATCTTTCTCATTCCCCAAACCAATCGTCTTCTTCGTCTCGAGGTCCTGGAAAACACAAGAATGAGGAGAAAAAGTTACCGAGCAGTGTAAAGATTTAGTTATTTGACTGACTGACAATAAATTAAATGGAAATTTAGGCACATAAAGACTATGAGGTAAAGATAAAGAGTGGTGCGGATGGAGATTTCCTTTACCACCCACAGGACGAGAAGATCCATCTGCTAATATGATATGATGGTTTATTGAACTTAGATCGGTAAAGAGTGATGATTTACCTGACATATGAGAGCTTGCACCCGAGTCAATAAGCCAAGAGGCAGACGAAGAAGCAATACAAGCAACATTACCTGAGTTAGCTAATGTCACTGTGGAGCTAGAAGACTGAGATAAGCGCAAAGCCTGGAGAATCTCGCTGAGCTGAGAAGTGAGTGCATCATTAGTACCAGAATTAGGAGTACCAACATGTTGAGGAGATGACGTAGAAGGTCCACTAACATTCTGAGCGTAATCAGGCCTACCATAGTTCTTCCAACAATAGGGCTCCATATGATTAGTAGCTTGACAAAAATTGCATTTTCTACTACCACGACCCTCAGAACGACCTCCCCCTCTGGAATTACCACGAAAATCACGACCACCACGACCACTTCGAAAATTACCACGAGAGTCACCACGACTTCCTTGGTTAGCAATAAAAGCTGAAGATTCAGGAGTCGGAATAGGGGATATATGTCCAGAACTAGGTTGCCCCGAAGACGACCGCGATAGTCGAAAATAGGCATTAGTAGCAGTCGGCAAAGTCTCACCGGCAAAAATCTGGTCTTTAGACACGCTAAAACTTGAATCAAGGTCAGCAAGTAAGGTTGCAACCATAAAATCCTTCCATTGTTGTTTAAGTTGTGTCAAATCAGTAGTAAATGGACGGTGTTGTAACAATTGCTCCCATAGACTTTTAAGGTTTCCATAATAGCTAACGGACGACCGTTCTTTTTCGTGGTGAAAATTTTCGCATACAAATCATAAACACGCAACACATTACTTGTCTGAGAAAACGACTCGACCAACGAATCCCAGATCGTTTTCGAAGTTTCACAGAATGCAACGGTATTTGCAATCTGGGGTTCTATACTATGCCAAAGCCAACCCATAACCTTAGCGTCATTACTGTTCCAATCATCAGAATTAGCCTGGGAGGCGAATCGATAAGAAAATTTAGTTTCTTTTCACCCCTAAGATATATTTTAACGGCATGAGCCCAACATTATTAAGTTTAAAGGATGTGATTGATCGAGGACCGTCACTATATCTAGCCACAACATTCGAAGATTCAGCCATTAGGAGCAAGCGATCAATAAACCAAAAAGAGTAAACCACACAAATCAAGGCAAACAAAAAAATCTCAAATTCAACATAACCCAAATAGCCGAATAATAACCCAAATAGCCGAATAACAACCAAAACCAATAATCCAGGAAACCAACAAGCAAATAACTAAAGCCAAGGCTATCAAATACTTAAAAAAAACTTATAGTTTGCTCAAAATCAGACCATCAAACACAGCAGAGTCGGCCCAATTCGAAAACTCTATAAAGTTCGAGCCGGAAAATAGCAATTCATCAAATCAATAGGAAAGTATTCGATAGCAGATTGAAACACAAAAAACAAGTATATAGCAGTCTTACATCAGCTTAGTCGACCAGATTGGTAGAAAAAAACTGACTAAAAAAAAACTAACCCACGCGCCGTGGACAGTGGCGACCGTCGCTGACAGTTAGCCGTGCGTGGCGGCGCGTCGAGCGTCCAACGCCGGCGAGGTTGGATGGGGTCTGACCGGAATACAATGAGGATCAAGGATATATGATCAATTTAGGTTTTCGATGAAGTTAAGAGTAGTCAACTGGTCGATACAGTGGCGGAAGCGGCCAGAGTTAAAGAGGCTTTGGTACCATGTAAGAATTGTAAAAATGGTAAAAAGTATGTGTGTCTCCAACACACAATTGTATTAATATCATGTTATTTAATAATTACATGATTGGTACTCGAATTTAACAACACATTACATAATACACCATTAAGTCCAAAATAAGATAAAACTAGATACTAATTCTAACAACTAGTTTGCATTCAAAATCTCCACCCCTATGCAAGTATCCTACCTCTGTGGGTGACTGTACCTCATACAAACAACAACAAAACAAAGAAAGACCATGGTTTTAATAGTTTCAACCTAATATGGTTCATTTGCGAAATATGATTTCTATGAGCACAAAGAAGATAAAGTATCTTCAGAAATATTTATACAAAATAAAGAGGGAAAAGAGTTGCCTACTGAACACTAACAACCTCTTATGAAGGAGAAGAAAGGCAAAGATCCAGTAATTTTATTTAGCGGTTTGTAATTATATTGTCTAAAAAGTATGTTAACATATTTTTCAGTTTCTGAAAGATTATAACATTTAATAACAGAGCTGAGCATATATCTTTCTTTCTGCTCTGCTTCAGAAACTAATCAATAGACACAGGATAATATGTTTGGTTGTTAGAACCATAAGCAAATAAATACACATCACTAAATTTGTAAATTCACATCAACCAAACTAGTAAAAGCCTATTTTTCAGTGAAAAAAAAAAGATGTAACAAAAGGCCAAAATTTGTGAAAAAATCATCAAAACATCAATAACAAGGATTGCATAATAGAAAATAGAAATAGTTTCTGGTTGTTGCCATTGCCAAGCACAAAAACAGAATTGCTAAATCCACAAAATGAAAACAGAATTATCAAATTCACTAGTGAAATAAAAAGGCTAAATCATGTAAACTTTTCTCCACGAAAGCATAATAACATGAAATACAGAAAGATTTACGTAAGATTATCTAACTACAGGACCAAATTATTAGGTTCGTAAATTCATATCAACAGCAAAATCACTTAATTAGCAATCTCTAAACCAACACTAATTCAATTGGACACAATAAATACGTTACAGAAAGATTTACGTAAGATTATCTAACTACAGAAATACAGAAATACAGAAATACAGAAATACAGAAAGATTTACGTAAGATTATCTAACTACAGGACCAAATTATTAGGTTCGTAAATTCATATCAACAGCAAAATCACTTAATTAGCAATCTCTAAACCAACACTAATTCAATTGGACACAATAAATACATTACAGAAAGGATAAAAATCTAAAAACCAAGGTTTTTGTAAATAGTTAGATAGCGGAATTTGTTGTCAAGAGCATAATCACTAAATTGGCAGTTTTTAAGTCTACTAAATTAATAATCAACCAAACTAGTAAAAGCCTATTTTTCGGTGGAAAAAAAAAAGATGCAACCAAAGGCCAAATTTTGTGAAAAAGTCATCAAACATCAATATGAAGGTTTGCACAAAAGAAAATACAAATAGTTTCTGGTTGTTGTCAAGCACAAAAACTGAATTGCTACATCCACAAAATGGAAACAGGATTATCAAATTCACTAGACGAAAAATAAAATTAAAAAAAATCATGCAATGTTTTCATCACAAAAACATAATAACATAAAACAAAGAAAGATTTACATAAGGTTATCTAACTACAAGAGCAAATTAGGTTTGTAAATTCATATCAACAGCAAAATCACTTAATTAGCAATCTCTAAACTACACTAATTCAATTGGACACAATAAATACATTACAGAAAGGGTAAAAATCTAAAACCAAGGTTTTTGTAAATAGTTAGATGGCGGAATTTATTGTCAAGAGCATAATCACTAAACTGGCAGTTGTTAAGCCTGCTAAATTAATAAATTTACATCAACCAAACTAGTAAAAGCCTATTTTTCAGTGGGGAAAAAAGATGCAACAAAAGACCAAAATTTGTGAAAAAAATCATCAAAACGTCAATAACAAGGATTGCATATTAGAAATACAAATAGTTTCTGGTTGTTGCCATTGCCAAGCACAAAAACAGAGTTGCTAAATCCACAAATGAAAACAGAATTTTTAAATTCACTACTAGTGGAATAAAAAGGCTAAACCATGTAAACTTTTATCCACAAAAACATAATAACATGAAATACAGAAAGATTTACGTAAGATTATCTAACTACAGGAGCAAATTAGGTTCGTAAATTCATATCAACAGTAAAATCACTTAATTAGCAATCTCTAAACTACACTCAAATTGGACACAATAAATACATTACAAAAAGGGTAAAAAAACTAAAAACTAAGGTTTTTGTAAATAGTTAGATAGAGGATTTTGTTGTCAAGAGCAGAACCACTAAACTGGCAGTTTTTAAACCTACTAAATTAGTAAATTTACATCAACCAAACTAGTAAAAGCCTATTTTTCAGTGGAAAAAAAATGCAACAAAAGGCCAAATTTTGTGAAAAATTCATCAAAACATCAATAACAAGGATTATATAATATATTTAAAAAAAAAAAGGATTGCATAATAGAAAACTAGTATATACAGGCACACTACGTGTGCCCTGCCCACAGTTGGGTAGGTTTTTTTTTTGTTTTTTAAAAATTAAATAGTTTGTTTCTTTGACAGTCTTTTTTTAAAAAAACTGAATAGTATTTTCGAAATTTAAAAAAGTGGTAGGGGTATTTTTGAAAAATGATGGGAAAAATTTAGCAGCCTAAAAAAAACTACTTTTTCTTGGGTTCCCTTGTTATAATACTGTAGAATGATACAAATAGTTTGTGGTTGTTGCCGAGCACAAAAACAGAAGAACTGTTAATCGACAAAATGAAAACATAATTATTAAATTCACTAGAGGAAAAAGGCTAAATGCCTAAATCATGCAATGTTTTCATCACAAAAACATAATAACATGAAATACAGAAAGATTTACATAAGATTATCCAACTACCAGAGCAAATTATGTTCATAATTAATACCAATAGCAGAATCACTTAATTAGCAATCTTTAAACTACAAGAATTCATATGAACATATAAATACATTACAGAAAGGGCAAAAATCACTAAACTAGCAGTTTTTAAGCTACTAAAAATAAAATTTACACTAACATACATGAAAGAAGAAATGGCATATAAAATAAGAAAAAATAAATTATCGGACTTTAGGAGGAAAAAAACTAGGGTTTCTTTAAATCGTAAGATGCCTAATTTCCTGTCCAACAACATATTCACTTAACTGACAATTTATAACTAACAAAACACAAATTTACGCTACTTCACGTTAAAAAAAATGGCATAGAAATAAAATAAAAAAGTACCTGAGTATCGGAGAAAAAAACTAGGGTTTCTGCAAACTACAATATCCCTATGTTCCAGTCCAACAGAAAAATCACTAAATTAGTAATTTTTAAGCTACAAAATAA
Source organism: Primula vulgaris (assembly GCA_963920805.1). Lineage (NCBI taxonomy): Eukaryota > Viridiplantae > Streptophyta > Magnoliopsida > Ericales > Primulaceae > Primula > Primula vulgaris. The sequence continues at coordinate 29,768,274 of OY987212.1, forward strand.
AAATTACGCAAAAGCTACACTGAAAAGTTCATAAAAAACAAAAAACAAAAATGATTACCTGAGTAAATGAACTCGGTAAATGAGTGAGGATATTTATATTTACAGAGAGAGAAAGTTTTAAACTATTCTAGAACATTTCTGATTAATAATCTGTACATTGTGTGTGTTTTAATGTGTGTGTGTGAATGTAGAAACTAATACTACTATGTGAGATATATATATAGATACATACATACATACATATATATATATATATATATATAAAGAGAGGGGAAATGGAAATGAGAGTGTTGCAGGGGAGAGTGGAGCTGAGTGATAGAAAAGAGTGAAAACGGAATCTTTTATTTGTTAAATGGAAATGATTTAAATTATCTAAAATATTATATATACTTATTATTTCTTAATCTAATCTCTCTACATAATATATATATATATATATATATATATATATATATATATATATATATATATATATCGCCTAACATCTCTACGTGATCTATCTAACCTATATCTCTCTATTCGCACATATATCTAACCTCTCTGGAAATGATCTAACCTGACATCTAACCTGACATGTATCTCTCTAATCGCACCTATATATCTAACACACGATAATCGCACATATTTATAACGTGTGCTAATCACCTATCTCTCTCTAAAAATAATTAAAAACTCACAAAATATGCATATGCTAATTATAAAACGTCATACCCTAATTTCAAAACTTTATACACTAATTTCAAAAACTTGATACACTAATTTCAAAACTTCATACCTTAATTTCAAAAACTTAATACCCTAATTTCAAAACTTCATACTCTAATTTTAAAACTTCATATACTAATTTTAAAACTTCATACCCTAATTTTAAAACTTCATACCCTAATTTCAAAACTTCATACCATAATTTCAAAACTTCATACCATAATTTCAAAACTTCGTACCCTAATTTTAAAACTCCATACCCTACATATGAATTTCTCTCAATATTGTACATATGGATTCTTCTCTTTCAACTTGAAACCCACAATGTTTACAATAGTCTCAAAACTCAATAAATAGAAAACAAACTCACCAATTTCATATATTTTTCATATATTACGGGGTATCAAATAGTTTAATATTTGTGTATTACATATGTATATATCTGTATTTATATGTATATGGATATCTATATAATCTGGATGGTGTTCGGTAGTTAGTGACGGGTTTTCGTGATGGAGGAATGGAGAGATATAGAGTGTGATATTAAATAAATATACATACAAGAACGGAGGAGAGAGAATAAGATGAGATAGAGATAAAAAAAAGAATAAACAGAATTAAATTTAAATTTGTTTGGTATGTTTTTGATAATGAAAAGTTTTTGGGTATGTTTTTGTTAATTTAGTTTAAAAAATAGTATGTTTTGCTAATTTATCATTCTTACGTAGTTAGAGCACGCCACCCTTTACTTACATTTTTACTAACCTAATTAACTCATAAATTTCCGATTTTTATTAACTAAATATTAATATATTTTCATATATAATTATATCAACGTTTTTTAATCAAATTAATTTAATACGACAATCATATTAAATAAAATAATATTAATGTAACTTAGTCTTGTGGAGTGGGAGTGTGGGATGAGTTACATCGATGATCATTTAAATTCCATTTTATTAAATGAGAAGTTTTATAGTTAATGTGATTATATATAGGAAAGATAAACTACATTACGTTTTAATTTAGTATTTATTAAAAATGTAAAAAATGCGACAAATGTCATTGTTTAATCAACTAAAATTTAAACTAATCTGCAATAATACTTATTTTGACTTAGGGATGTACACGCGACGGATTGACCTCAACCCTAATCTAACCCGTAAAATAAATCGTGGGACGAATTGGTAAAATTTAAATATCAACTCAACCAAACTCAACCCGTTACAATTAAAACACCAACCCAACCCGAAAAAAAATTACGGATTGGGACGGATTGATTCTTAAGTTTTTATTTTGATCATTTATTTTTCAAGTTAGCACAGTCAACCTAAATTTTAAAATCAATTGTATGTTTCAAATACAAATAAAAATTAAAACCAATAATAATACGTTTATAACATTCACGAACAAGTAACAAAACTAAAATATAATAAGACCGGGAGGTTAGTATCTTTAAATACATATATATATATATATATATATATATATATATATATATATATATATATTGCGGGTTGTAACGGGTTGATGCGGATTAACCCGCGTTTTGGTAACTTCAACCCTAACCCAACCCGTAAAATATATAACGGGTTGGAGCGGGGCGGATTGATTTTTTTTGGACACTCAACTCGCCATAATCCGCACTGGTTGAATTACGGGTTGAGTTTGCGAATTTTTTGCCCATACCTAATTTTGACCATCTATTTATTCGATTTTTGTCAATTGCAATGTTATTGGTCATATATCATTCTATTATAATAAGTCAATTCAAGTCAAATGAGTCTGCCCAATTTAAACATTTTTTTTCCAAAAATATTCATACACTTTTATATTAATTACAGTAGTATCATACTCCCATAAAAATATATAAAATAAAAACTAATAAAACTATTTATCTCTCTTTAACAACCAAACATTCTTTTAAATCTTAAAATATGTTTTTTTTTATTATCCACGTATTTATATCATAACTATACATATTTTCTATATTTTTATTGCACTACGCGTCGCACACGCAACACGTGATACACGAGTACCAGTAGAATTATAATTATAATTATACATGGTTTGAGAAGGACAATATTTGTGAAATAATTGGACTATAGTACCACTTTAATATATTTTTTTAGGTTTTAGTACCACTTGTAAGTTTTATTAGCATAAAATACATTTTGAAACATTTTAATTTGATATTGGTACCACTATCTTAAAATATATAAATGAGTATAATTCTATTTTGGTTCATAACTCATTATTTTTTCTCTCTCTCAAAATTAGCTCCCAAAATACCGCACTAGATCTGAGATAGACAATCATAAAAATACATACATATATATATATACACATATATATATATATATGGATTTCTCTCCAAAAAATTGTATTAGATTGTCAAAAAATTTGTATTAGATTCTCACAAAACTTGCATTAGATTGTCAAAAAGAATTGTATTAGATTGTCAAAAAAAATAAGTTTTTAAATCTTTTAAGATTTTTTTATTTTTTTTCCATTTTTTTCCAAATTTTCCAAATTTTCTGGATTTTTTAAATTTTTCCGATTTTTTTTTGAATATTTTTTATTTTTCCGGAATTTTTATAAATTTTTTTATTAGTTTATTAATTTTTTTTTTCATTTTTTGTAAAAAATATATATTTGGGATTGTTTTAGAATTTTTTGGATTAATTTTTTTTTTCCATATTTTTAGTTTTTTTCCAAATTTTCTAATTTTTCTGTTTTTATTTTTAGTTTTTCTGGATTTTTTCTATTTTTCTGAGTTTTTTTTTCTTTTTTTTTACATTTTTTATTTTTTGATCAACGCCAGTCAACGACGGAGACCGGTCAATGGTCTTGGTCAAAGTTTTATTGTGCCAAATGTGTTACTTATGTGTATTAGAAAGATTTACTAATTTGCAATAAATAGTTTGTAAGTTGTACTAATACTTAAATATATAGTTTCAAAAATACCCACCAAAAATTCACTCCAACATTTGTACACTGCTAAGCCACTTGTATGCAATTATATATGATTGCTTCTTAGCAGCCCTCTTTGTTGAGCATGTACTTATGCCGTTAATTGTAAGTGTTTGAATGACACTTATAAATTTTTCCGACTAACAAAATTATTTCTAAATTCTGCATCGCTAAAACTAGGATCAATTAAAATTTATATCCTGCATTAAGTACCTCTCCAATTATAGTTCAAATAAGAGTGAAAAACAATTAAATTTGCAAAACATGTACAGTCCGATTTTTACAATCAATTGAGAATGATATACAATGTATAATATATTTGTAATTCATAAACGACTAGTCACTTGATCAAAGTAAAATAGAAGTATTATGTATAGAATCCTGCAAAATGAATCACTATAAAATCCTTTAAATTCGAGTACTTATTAAATCAAGTGCAATATATAAACGTAAGTATAGAAATAAGAACACGACTAGGCTATTTGAACTAGAAAAACCAATCAGCAATTCAGCATCGATAAGAAATAGCCGTACGTTTGCTATTGTTTTATTAACTAATTCATTAATGGACTAATGCTCATACTAAGCAAGTTTTACTTGGACTCTTAATTCTACGTGTTCTCAATATATACTATCGAAAACCAATCAACAAAGATGACATTGCCAGGTTATTAACATCAAGGGATCAAATATCCACTACAAAATAATGTTTGATTTAGTGAGAGTCAAAAGCTGTAACAAGTCTGTCACTAATTTAAAAAGGTGTTACAAATCTGTCGTAAATTGACTAAACTGTCACAAATCCGTCACAAAAACCGTCGTTAATAAGCTCGTAACAAAAAATACCGTCACTAATTCCGTCACTATTTGAGTATTTTTTTGTAGTGATCGTTATAAGCCAATTCACTAACCAATTACGCTTGCAACGTAAACTTATTTATTTAAATGGGTACAATTTGTAACCAAGTATTAAAAATGATATGATGTTATTAGTTATACTTATTGTTAGCATAAAATATATTACAATTAATGTTATACATTAATTATTTAATAACAGTTAGAAATTGTGTAAAGAAACATGATATGATGTACATGACAATTAATAACATGCGGCGAGCAAACATGAAAAAAATACTACTTCGAATTACTATTAAATACTGAAACGGCAATGAGTTGAAATGAGACAAATCATATAAAGAAACAGATTAAGTCACATAAATACGACTGATGGTTGTGTGTGTACGTACATGCATAGTCTATGGTATATATAAAGAGAATGTAGTAATCGTCAAGTGTACATTTGACGGCAAAAACTGTGTCAGTACCAAAATAGTTGTAAGACTTCTTTTTCCCCTCACCAAAAATTAGGGATTTCTCTATAGAGAATTTTGAACTTACTACTATTTAATTATTTATGTTAAAATCTTGTGTTTTCCTATTTTTTCTGTTTTATTTTGGTTTCTGTATACAACTTGTCAATTCCATGCTCGAAAAATTAATTGTTATGCCTTTGTGAATATTTTTTGATCGATCTATTACTAAGGAAATTTTGTATGTTCTATGTTAATTATATTTTTTCATTCACAATTCCAATTTCTATAAAATAACCGGATTGCTTGGAGAAATGATCATTCTGTTGCCTAAACTTGGCAATATTCTTTTTGTATCCATAATAGAGAACTTCATTGCAATTCCATTAATGTGTGAATATACTTTGTTTCTTCTATGAATAATCTGGATTTGAACTTTAGAATATTCTAAAAATTAAAGTTTGATACTTTGGAGAAGTGATATATCATTTCCCTCATTCTCGTTGTTGCACAACTTCTTAAAGAGAAACTAGACATGATAATAAAACCAGAGAATTATGTACATAAGTGCTCTTTTGAAATGGCCTGGATGTGGATTTGGTCCTTGGGTGCAATTTTTTTTTTTTTGTCTTGTAATGTAATAACACTGATCATATTTTTCAAAAGTTAATTAACAGGATTTAGTAGTTTGGTTTAAGAAGGTCGAGATCGGAAACAATGAAGGATATGGTCTCGGATGGGAGCTTTTACTTAGAGAGTGATGAGGATGAGGTGAAGAATTTCAATAAAGCCGAAGAAGATGGTGATGATTCGGATTTTTCGAATTCTTCAGATGATAATCAACCAAGGAACAAACCTGATTCTCTAGATACTACTTGGCCTCAAAGTTATCGGTATATCTATATTTTTTAAAATATTCCTTATATAGCCAGATTCATGTTGATTTTGCATATTCTTCAGGAATGTTTTTCATGTTCATGAAGTTAGGACTTGTTCGGATTGTACTGCATTTCGTTGGAAAGATTAAAAGCTGATATTTTTTTATTGGTTTCTGAAAAAGCTAGAACTTGTCAGGTTGAAAAAACCCTACTTTTTTCTCAGACTACGTAAGTATGATACTTATATAGTTTCCATGTCATAGAAGTATAGATACCGCGCGAAATATTTTTGGCAAAGAGGGAAATTATACGATTAAAAATACGTTTGTCAATTTAAACTGTCGTGATCGATTAGATTCTCAATTTCTTAAAAATTCATTCATGTTAATTGAATTCTGATGTTTAAGGAAACAATCGTTAGCATAGAAATTAACTTTGTTAGATGGCGTTTCCTCCTATTCTTATTACTAAAATCTGCTATACCTTAACATTCATATTTATTTTGAGTTTCTGCTTCATTCTTGTTGTTTTTGTCTTTAAAGATTCCGAGTCGTTGTTTTGTCAATACATCTAAGTTCAAATGTTTATCTTAGACTAAATTACATAAGGATTGTGGAGAAATGTAGAAAATAGTTCTTAGACTTCTTACCCACTTCATATTAACAATGCCACGTATAGATTTGATTGCATCATTACGTTCCATTTCTCGTAACTCATATAGTCATATATGCAATGCTCCATCATGAGTTGCTAATGTAACTTTTTTCAGTGACTTACCCTTTCTAGATTGCTGTTTTAATATCAGGAAATCAATCGATTTTTATAGTATTGTGCCATCACCAACAATATCATTTCTCGAGACAACTCCTTTAGCAAGATTAAGCGGATCCTTCCTTTTGAATCGGCGTCACACACCCGATATTTTACCTACTTTGAACAAACCGTTCTTGACAAATATAGACGACCAAACAGATCCTAAACGTAGACGTGATAGCTCACATTCTATCCTTCCCCCTCTTCCGGGGAAGGGTTCTAGAAGAATTGTTTCCAGAGTGTCAAGTGAACTCCCAGTTAATCAAAAATGTTCGTATGGACAAGCGGTGCTTAATGGTAAAAGATTTACTTATAGTTACTGAGTTCATATATATATATATATGTGTGTGTGTGTGTGTGTGTGTGTGTATGTGTGTGTGTGCGCGCTACATTGTGTGGATGCCTGATGAGTAAATGTGTTTTACGAATGTTGATGCGCTATACAAAATTGGTAATGTTTTCTAAAAAACAATTGTAAGCTCTTTCTCGCGGAGAAATTGATAAGCATATGTTCTCATGATAAAATATATCGTTTTCTAGTCGACTCCCCGCGTATGATGTTCAGCTTTTGTGACCCATGGCTATATCAAATATAGTGGACAAATATTTCCCTTCTCTGATTTTCTTCTTAAGGATGTTATTGGCTGAAACTTCAAGTGAATAAGATAGGTTAAGGAAAAAGATTGATGCATCTTTTAAGTTGACCAACCAATTGAATTGTATCTTAAAAAGTCAAATAGGATTAGCTTAAAAGCCGAAAACTTAACAAGACTTAATGTGAGAAAATTCTTTAACCTATGGCTACGCCTTTAAGCGATGACGTGTGAAGACTTCATTGGGACAAAACATGACGTATTCGACATACATTATACTTGGTAAAAGTCCTATTCCGTTACATTGTAGACTCGAATGTGTATTGAAACTTAAAAATCATTAAGGACTATCATAGCAGCCAGTGAATAGTAATAGCGGGTTCCTAAAAATAAACGACTCTTGTTCATTTACTTTTTCCTTACGGAGCAATATTTTCGTTATTCTAACTCCAACTTTACGCAGGCATTAATGTTTTGTGTGGAGTCGGAATACTTTCTACTCCTTATGCGGTTAAAGAAGGCGGATGGGCAGGGCTCGCAATATTATTTACTTTTTCACTCTTTTCATTTTATACCGGGATACTGTTACGTTATTGCTTGGATAGCAGACCAGGCCTCGCGACTTATCCTGATATTGGCCAAGCAGCTTTTGGTAATGCTGGTCGCTTCGCTATTTCGGTAAGTCTCCGAATAAAGTGTTTTTCACTATTCACGTATCAGAACCATTAAACCTTTCAGTTAATAGCATGCATTTGACCATAGTTTATGCAAATTAGCTGCCTAATTTGAGAAACAAAGGCTCGTTCAGCTTAGAACTTTTAGCTTTTGTCAAGAACTTTTTTCTCTGATTATATCTTGATACTTTTTCTTACTTAAGTTGGGCCTTGTTTAATTGCAGCTTTTTATGTTCGTTTTTTTTTGCCTTTTTCCTAAAAGCTGGTTTTTAAAAAAATGATTTCTAAAGGGGATCATAAGCTCTTACCCCATGATTCAAATTTACAACCTCCTATTTGAAAGTGTGAGTTTTGGCGACTAGGCTATCCCTAGTGGTTGCCTAAAAGATGGACTGCGCTTGATTAATCAGCTTAAAAGTCGCTATTTTATTTATTTTAACTGAGAAAGCGAGAAGATTAAGCTCAACGAAACCAACTTTTTTCTCAAACTACACAAATACAGCTTATTTTTTTGGAAGCAACTCCAAGCAAACACGCTGTTAATTTCACAAATTTGCTTGATGCAGGTATTAGCAAATGAGCTGGTTTATATCAGGCTTAGAAAAGAGTTGGGTTCATTTAGCTTAAATTTCATTCTTTTTCAGGCAAAAACAAACAAACAGAAAAATTCAGCTCTCAAGCTTGACAATTTAATGCAGCAGAGCTTGTAAGAAACTAAATCAAAATACATTTCAAAAGCTAAACCAAACAAGCCCATACTCTCTGAAAATGAGAATAGAAGAATATATAATACTTCGAAAAAGACTAGGAACAAAATTAATATATAGCATTCTGAATCTCTGATCATGTGTTTATTTCCGTTGTTTTTCTATGGCTGCAGATAATTTTATACGCCGAATTATATGTCAGTACACACATCCTTCTCAATTGTAACTCTTTATGTTTGTTTAGTGTAGTTTTTTTTCTATTGTTTTATTCACCGCAACGTTTTACCACCAGGCGAATTGCGTGGAATATATTATTCTGGAGAGCGATAACTTATCTTCGCTATTTCCCAATGTGTACCTAAACTTGGGTGGGATCCATTTAAATTCTAACCATTTATTCGGATTATTGGCCACTCTTACTATTCTTCCAACGGTTTGGCTCAAAGACTTGAGAGTTCTTAGCTACATTTCTGGTAAGATCAGCACATTCTCCATTTTAAGCAATTTAAAAGAGTTTATCTTCGTCATGACAAATTGAACAGAATCTACCAAATGGCCTAATTTTGGTCTTTCCCAATTGAAGTTTAGTAAGAATGAACAGAGGAATCTATGCTTTATCAGCCTTGAAAATAGGTCATGAATCCGTTTCTTTTTAATAACATAACTTGACTAAAGAGCAATTCAGCACCTACTTTGTGTTCTTTCACAGTGATTTTACCAGAATTTCCAGAAAGAGCAATAGAAATCCCAGAAGCTAGGGATGCGTCCCATTTGTGCAAGTCATAATTGTTTTAATATTAATAACTTAATCAAGTCGAAGAATTATGTTCCATTATCTCCACTGGTAGTAAAAGCTATAATATATCGTCCATATGCTATTTTTGCAATTTCCTGACTCGACGACAGATGTAAAGGAATTAAGTTTATTTTATTGTCAACCCTTACATTTATTTGTTTTTTCCTGTTCGTAGCTGGTGGAGTTGTCGCGTCAGTAGTGGTAGTTGTTTGCTTGTTTTGGGTGGGATTGGTCGATAAAGTAAGCTTTGAGAGCAAAGGATCGACTATAAATCTCAACACTCTCCCTGTTGCTATTGGTTTATACGGATTTTGCTACTCGGGACATGCTGTATTTCCTAATATATATACGTCTATGAAAAAACGTAGCGAATATCCCGCCTTCCTATTTTCTATGTAAGTATAAAATCTGCATTTTTGTGTTGATCAAAGGGTCTCATCTAGTACTCATGTTTCTAAGCTTGATTTTGATACACTCTCATTATATTGTTATTGTAATTTGTATGCAAGATCGATGTTAGGCCATTTTTAAAAGTTAGATTGTCTTTGGTTGATCAGGTTAAAAATGGGGTTTTCTGGCTTGGAAAAAGTAGATATTTAGGCTTCACGAGCCCAGTTTTCTCTCAACCTAAAAATATCCAGCTTATTTTCTTAAATTACGACCAAATAAGCCCTTGGTCTATATCTATCGTTGATACATCACCCTCCCTTTCACTATGTAAGTACAAGAGACGTAGAAATTGCATATAATCAATATTAGGGTCTCCTATATTTTGATATATTGAAACTTCGAGCTAGATTTGAATGCATCCCTGACATAAAATTCATATAGATTGAAACATTCTCAATGATATTATAATTATGAAACATTTATAAAGCTTATTTTCTTTCCTAAATTCGAAATACAGTTTTGGTATATGTACTCTTATGTATATGGGAGTTGCTGTGATGGGATACATGATCTTTGGAGAATCAACTCTCTCTCAGTTCACTCTCAACATGCCTAGAGATTTAATCGCTTCCAAAATTGCTGTTTGGACTACGGTAAATCACTAAAATCTTAATGTTTTAGTTTGTTTTCGATTTTATACAGATTTCTTTGTATATAGTCCTTATCATCAATTTTTATGTTTGAAAAATGTACTTCTTGGGCTATCTGGCCTTACAAAGCTAAAAATCTGGAAGAATTGAGCTGTTTTCTAAGCCTTAAATTAGCCAGCTTTTAAATTCAAAAGAACAGAACCACAGACTCTTACGGTATGACATACAGCTATTTTTCATATTGGGTTTTGTAATTTAACTTTTGATGTTCTGTGTTTCTTTTAAGTACTTTTTCTATGTTCACTTGTATTGATGTTTTTGTTTTCGTCTTTGCAGGTAGTCAATCCATTCACCAAATATCCTTTTTCTCAGTTGTACTTCCTGATTTTTCTTAGCGAGCATCGTCTTTTTTCTACAATATTTGAGAAAGAGTTTTACTATACACTCCTTTCGAATGCAACTTCAAAAATAAAAACCGACATCCTGCTTTAAGCATTGGAACAATTACTTTACTTTTGGTTTGCTAAAAAAACATAGCAGGGGTACATTCCATGACATATCGTACGAGACTAATACAAGTTATGATTATATTTTATATTTTCCTTAATTTGAAACTAACATATGCCTTAACTATGACTCCGGTGGCTATGAGTCTAGAGGAGCTGATTCCGTCACGACATTCAAAGTCCCGAATTTACTCGCTTTTGATTCGAACCGCCTTAGTAATTTCCACCCTGCTTGTTGGTCTCGCCATCCCTTTCTTCGGTAAGTTATCTTACTAAGTTCAAATTAAAAATGCTAGCTATTATGCAATACATAAAGCTATATAACTACAATTTTTTGAAATTTGAGCGGCTTTCTGCTTGCCAACTACCATTGTTATCTCTTGCTTTGTTGTAGCTCTTACAATTCGTTTTTTTCTTAGTACTTAAAAGCTAGGCCCTATTTGGTTTATTAGCTTAAACACCAATTTTTTTAAATATTCATATTTTCAGTAAATTGCTTTATTAATAGGAAATGCTAGCCATACATAATAACTATGTGACAACAGTGTCTTCATAGCTGAGACATTTCATATTTTCATGATTGTAAGCTTAGAAGCTGAAATTAAACAACTCCTTAGTAATTACATAACTGAGGCAAACATGTATGGCTACACCTAGTTTATAAGCTCACTGATACCTTTCCCTAATCGAGTCTAATCATATAGTTATGATTTATGAATATGAAAGAGTTTTTCGTTGTTTGGTTGTCTTATATTTTGTCGTTTAAACAGGTTTGGTAATGTCGCTGATTGGATCTTTTCTTACGATGCTGGTGGTAAGTATTTTATTGTTTCTTTCATTCCCCCTTTACAATATTTCAGGAAAGTACACGTCTGTTAAGTTTTTTCTGAGTGATTGACATATTTTTTTACTGCAGACTTTGATACTTCCTTGTGCTTGTTATTTGAGCATTCTTAAAGGGAAAATAAATTTCCTCCAGGTAAATCCAAGTTTTACTTACAGATGGTCTTTTCAGCCATGCTCATACCGGAAAAAAGAAAAGAAGAAAAGCCCATTAAAAAACTTTCAAACTATAAGGATTTAACTTAAAATCTGCAGTACCTTTTTTAGTTCTCTAGTCTAGCCTATAAAATGTAAAACTTTTAGATCAAATGCCGGTAGTTTTATTCTGAACCTCAATATAACTTTTATTGCTCAAATGCCTGCTATGAAATAACCCAAAAGAGGCAGATTACCTTTCTTTGAGAAACTTTATTGAAGAACTTCTCTAGGAGCAGTATCACTACTTCTATTTTCTTTTATATTAGCCGAAGAGAAGATGAGATTTGGAATCTCGTTTAAAATTATTTGTAAAACAAATTTCGACTTGTTTGTTGCAGCTTTTAACCTAGTAATCTGGTGTTTACAAGGATTAAGAAAGAACTAGGTTCATCAAATTAAAAATGTAAAACTTGATCTTTTTTTGTTGTTCAACACTACAAAGACAACTTACTGCCAAGTTAAACAGTAAAAATGAGCTACAAGTTAGTACAAGGCAAAAGGCAACTAAGCCTGACTAACTTTTTCTGCTTAGAATTGGATCTTCTTTAGGTCATTTCGATGCACTTTCATCTCAACTCTTTCAATATTGTTTGTCTATTGTCCATGTAGGCATCCTTTTGCATATTGGTCATAGCCGTAGGCCTAATAGCTTCGGGATTTGGAACATGCTCGGCTCTCAGGGAAATAATTAAGCAATGGAGTTAATTTTGTGGGAAATGGTTGCAACTATATGGACTTATGCACCTTGTTTGGTTACAAAACAAGGGCACCGAACTCAAGGTTCTGTCTTAAAGTTTTAACATTTTTGTTCTTTCTCTCTCAATATTTTCAAGATTAAGTCCGGGTTTTGAATCTCGTTATTTTTGCATGTTGTATTAATTAAACTGTAAGGATCTCAAGCTGGAATTTAGTTTTTCTGATCATTTCGTCTGGAGATGGACCTTTTCTTTTTCTATTTGAGGCTATGATTTGTTAGATAATGTACTTGCTACTTGTAACGAGCTTATGGTTCAGCTAGATAATACATTTAGGTTCTGGCTGTTGCTTTTCAGCAAATAAGCTGACTTAATTCAAGTTATGAAAAATTAAAACTAGGTTGATTCAGCTTTAAAGTTAACTTTTCTAGACCAGGAAACCAAAGTCAACCAGATCTTAAGGCCATCAAACAAACACAAGTAACATTTAAGCCAAAAATCAAAATAACCTAGTTTAAAAGCTGTGAACCGGTAAGAGCTATGATGGCTCATACAAGCAGTATTCCTTTATAAGGGTTTTATGCAGTCTCTTCTAAATCATTGTTGGGTCTTGGAATCATTTTGCATCTGTTGGTATTTCAATTAAAGTAATAAATACATCATAACAAGAAACAAGCAAGAATTAAAACGCAAAATGGAATGGTAACAATATTACAATAATAAAGGTTTATAACTTTTTTTATATTAAAATGAATCTAGAGGGTATTGTAGAAAATGGATTAATTTACTTATGTTATCATTGTTAGTTTAGATTAACATAATAAAGTGTGGTATGAAATGAGAAACACGACGCAAACTGGTTACTAAAACTGAAAAGATCGATCCTATCCACAAGAGATGCTATGCTAGCAGTGTTCCGATTAACAAAAAAGAATGCTTATGTGTGGTACGGTTATCAGCTAATAACCTGATTAGAACTTGAACTCTTAATTTGACACGAATCAACAGCCAATGAACAATCCGACTTATATTTAAACATAACTCGTAATTTTATGTTTATCAATTAACACATAGCAAGTCACAAGTAAATTCGCTTTTCTAGTCCACTATCAAAACACTATCAAAACTCGGCCAATCAAAGCAACTGGATATATGAACGTATAAAGAAGGGTAAAAGTTACAACACAATAAATATTACTTAAAAATAAAACTTACTAGATAAAGATCCACAAAGAATCTAATATAACTTCATAGACATGAAAAAGACTGGTGACTGTATGTGTATGTATGTGTGTGTGTGTGTGTGTGTGTGCGCCGAGAGTGAATCAATTATCATGTTATATTCGATGGCAAAAGGTGTGTCAAGACTCAGCACCAAACCCGTAGTAAACTTTTTATCTCAAACTAGAAAATAGGGATTTGTCTTTGGAGCAAACTTATTATTAACTTCAATTAGAAGCTACAACCACCAAACACGTACATCCCTCATTAAAAGCTATTGTACCAGTGTTTTAACACAATAGTTCTATATCTGGCATCCCCCAAAATTAGTTTAAGGATTTATGCTATAAAAACCGAAGTTAGTATTCATTATAAGCATTTCTCTGTGTATCCACTATAAGTTGATACTTTTCCCTTCGTTTCTGGATGCAGTTTTGGTATATGTACTCTTATGTATACGCAGGGGCGGACCCAAGGGGGGCTGGGGTGGCCGTTGTCACCCGGCGACGATTTCCAATTTTTATTTTTATTTTTTTTATATATGTAATTAAAAAAAATCTGAAATATATATATTGATGTCCCTAATTAAACAAAAAAGTTGTTGGTGTAATGGTAAAATTGGACTCACAACGTTTTGCAGGTTGTGAGTCCATTTACCAAATATCCTTTTCCCGGTTGTACTTCCCAGGTTTTATGGGGGTCTTCTTATATATGGAATATTCAGTAATTCAAAACAAGATAATATCCAAAAGAGAATGATCTTTTCCCTTGCTCACGCCGTAATTCTTAAAATAAAAAAGTTTTTTTTTAGAGAAAAACAATGGATTACAGCATAGATTCTGCTTCATTGCAAGTGCAACTCCATGTTAAAAGAAATGAAGAAACTATCATTTTTCTTTTTGTTGCTCAAAAAACGTAGCATTGGCACATGTCCTAAGATCGTAGGAGACTATATGATTCGTTCATAACCCGTTAACATATAAATGTATCAAATGCATAAAAAAATTAATTTTGATTAATATTTAAGTTTATGATATGCCTCCTAGGGTTATATATTTTTATTTGGTTTTTTAGTGTGTTCTATAATTTGTTTTTAATTTATCAATTTCTAATTTGTGAAAAATAGAAAAAATAAATTAGTTATTGAAAAACATTATCTAAGCATATATTTTTTAATATAGCGACGATTAAAGTGACCGTTTCAAATAGCCACTCATATATCACTCCCTCGTCTTACTCGCCTCTTTTCAACCTTAGATAAAACGCACACATGCACACAAAGAACAGCCATCCCAATAACATTGACTCCGTTTAAAAGCAAGATAACATGAGAAAACAAATATGCCCCTCATCTTACACAGCCCCTCTTTACACTTCAAATAATACACACGCTCACATAACAATCGTCCCAACATCATTAACCCTCTTTGGAACTCAGTATTGTTGGGAAAAACCATGTTTATGGTATTTTTCGAATTTGATCACGAGTCCAAAAATTTGGTCAAATTTCATACGAATAATCTAAAGTTTAAACTCCGTATTTAAATGTTTGAGTAGCTTGTGTGAAGAGCTTCGAAACGGTATATCGCATGATCTATTCGGTGAATGAATGTTAATGGAAATTGGCTCCGAAATTGAACCATAGAGAGACGAAATCTGAAATTTGGGAAGAGAGATTGAGAAAACAAATGGATGGGAAAGCCACCCAAATGTTTATCTCGCATCAAAGAGGAAAAATTATTTTGAATAGTTTATATACATATTCACCACTAGAGAGTGGTAATAATGTGTAGCCTCATAGAGGCTCGCTCGGGCTCGGTCGCAGACTTAGGACTTGGGACTTCGGGTTCGGATTCCAAGAAAGTCTAAGAGTTTTGGATAATAACAAAACAGTCCACAAAATTCCAGCAAGCTTCTAACTGATGCAATTAAATGAGAATAATTGCACCATTAATTCAGAAGTTTCGATTGCTGAATTAAGTGACTATTATGACTGAAATTTCAGCTTAGCCTATAAGTTTGCAGCTCTCTCCCACTCTCTAAACATACATTTTTTTACATTCTGGAAAACAACATTCATAATTTTCCCATAGCATACTAGACAGAGAGAGAACCACATACCAACGGCTCGACCTTGACTCGTCGCCAGTTTTCGACGAGTCATCCGAGACGTTGTACCTTGGTATCGAAGCGCCAACGCAACCAGAAACATTAAAGTGGTTGGACGAATATCGGTTAAGGGCAGACTGTTTAGCAGTCGCCTCGTTTTTTTATTTCTGTCTTTTAAATACTGCAATTTAAATTTTGTTTTTTCAATTATGCAATTTCAATTCAGTATTTTAATTTGTTGTACTTAGCTGTAATTTTCAATTCTGTCTTTTACCTTTCTGTAATTTTAGAGAATCACTTGTAATTTCAATTTCAATCAAAACAGTCCGGCTGTTAAGTTTATACTTACCAGTCCGGCAGTTTCTATTTATTGCAATTCAGTATATCAGATTATTAATTGATAATAATCTGAATAACGTTTGCTTTAATTTATATTCAGTCCATACATGTTGTAATATGTAATTTCAGTTTTAATTCTGAATTAATAAAGATTACAGTGATTTTGATTATTTATTTTTAGTTCTTTATTATTGTTTAATTGTTATTTCGTATACGAAAACCACCAGGTATCGAACAGGCTGAAAAGAAGCTAATCTCAAAAAAACGCTAAAAACGAAGCATCATGTAACTTTTATCGTAGGCACGTCCGATATGCAGGATATGAAAAGGTAATTCACTCTCTAATCAAAAGGTTTGTCAAAGAAACCAAACAAAGGTTCAAAATCAGTCTTGGTAATATGATAAGATCATTCATAACTTTTCAAATCACAAATGCATGGATGCTTCCTCATTACGTACCCGTTGAAGTGAATAAACATGACATTTCCACTGGACAAATTGTAATCTATTGCATAAAATTCTCAATTGGAAATAGGAAACGCGTAACTAATTTGACGATGAAATACCATAAAAGTCGATGCATAACTTAAACATTACAGTAGAAACTCTATAAAATAATACACTTGAGACCACCAAAATTTATTAATTAAAAGAGTTATTAATTAATCGATAAATTAATAATTATTAATTTATATATTAATTAATATTTTATTAATTTATAGTAAAATACTTAGTTTACAAACACCTTTCAAGCTTCCACTTAATTATTGTATGCAATGCATGTATATCAAATGAAGGGCCCAATTTGAAAGAAACCTTCAATCTCTCACCTTATTATGCTTCTTGTGTTCAATGCTTCTTGAGCTATGAGAAAACAACACCAGAAGTTCTTACCATGCTAAGGAAAATTAGAGACGAGATTCAAGGGGAAATTGATTTCAACAAAAAACAAAAGACAATTGAGTCATTTTTCAAGAAACTTTCGTAAATCATTCATGTAATATGCTATATATAAGGAATTATTAATTTATATTTTATATGTGGTCTAAAGAAATTATCAAAAATGTATTATCTTATAATTTTAGCGAATTATTAATTTAGCACCCTATCACCGAGTCGGGACCGGCCAAAAATATTATCTTAGAGAGTTTATTAAATAATCGAGTATTAATTTATCGAGTTTCTACTGTATGTCCCTAATTAATTTAATTATTGTTTACTACATAACCTATAAGAATCTGCATACTAAGTTTACAAGTTTAATAATTTACATACTCACTCATAACAGATTCATCAATTAACACATTCCAGTTAACTTAAGTTAATTTTTTAACCGATTTTTGGTGATGTGCGATGTAAGTTTTATGCTTAAATCATAACTGAAAGTGCTCACATGATCATACGTGACCAAACTTCTCTTAGATATGGGCTGAGTTGAATCATATATATACTAGTAATCGTGCCCCAAGCGTTGCGTGTGTGACGCGCAATGCAATTAAAATATAAAAAATAAGTGTAATTGTGATATAAATATGTGGATAATAAAAAAAAATAATATAAGATAATAAGACTTAAAAGAATGTTTGGTTGTTAAAGGCGGATAAATAGTCTTATTAGTTATTACTTTTTATATTTTTTTATATGAGTATGATATTATTGTAATTAATAAAAAAATATATAGATATTTTTGGGAAAAAAGTTGTTGGTCCGTAGGTGTCTAAACCTTAGAGGGGGGGGGGGGTGAATAAGGTTTTGTACGTTTTTCGCGGAATAAAATCTATGGGTTATTAACTACGCTAATTAGTGGATTTTATAACTTAAAAACTTTCGTTATCAAATAATTGCTAATATAACCTATGCAAGCAATAAATATAAGCAATTAATAAATGCGAAAAGTAAAAGTTAAGGGAAAAGAAATAACGCAAGATTTATAGAGGTTCGGCAAAACGTGCCTACGTCCTCTCCTCGGTAGTTTCACTTCCGAGTGTTTCACTAATATCTCGTTCCAAGGTTACAACCTAACGAGCTTAATCAACCGATTAAGCTCCCCCTCACCTAATGAGTATCCCGAATGAAAAGCCTAGAACTTTTAAGCTACACTTGCTTGAAAAGCTTCTACCCGATCACTCGCTCACTAATGAGTTTATAAAATACTCTTTTACAAGATTGAATTTTAATGGATCACTCACTAACAAATGATATCTCGAAGTTTATAAAATTACAAGAATAATACTTTCGAGAATATTTATGAATACAAGTGAGATATTGGAAGTATAAGCTTGAAGAATTGCTTTGTAAGAATTGCTTAATTGTTGAGTGTTGATGTGTGCATTCTACAAAGGGTTTGTAGCTTATTTGTAGAGCCAAAAAGGTCTAGCAATTAATTCATGACCGTTTGGCAGTTGTTGAGTAGATTAGCAGCTAGTTGCAGCAGTTCGCCCAATTTTCTGGAAAAGCTCAAAAGCTGGAATTTGAAATTCTACAGAAACGATCGGTCGTTTTTCATCTGCTCACTGGAAGAATTCATACTTAAAACGATCGGTCGTTTTAAGCCTGGCGATCGGTCGTTTTTGTGTTGAGCTCACTGGAAGGATTTCTGTCTAAAACGATCGGTCGTTTTAGGGTAGCGATCGGTCGTTTTTGTGTTGAGCTCACTGGAAGAATTACGCACATAAATGATCGATCGTTTTGCATGTGATCAGTCGTTTTTTGTTCTGGGAATGTTTCGGTTTTCTCGACAAACTTCGAAACCCCGTAACTAATTCGTTTCAAATCCGATTGAGGTTTCGCTTGAACCATTGGCTTCGTAATTACGCATTCTATCATTTAGAACCTTTAACACACTCGATAAATGATTAGTACGCAAAACGAGCTTTTATCATGTGTTTACAAATATTGTTATCATCAAAATAATCGATTCGAAGAACGACGTTCAACAATCTCTCCCTTTTTGATGATGACAAAATATTGACTTCAACATACTATAAGCTCTTTTTGCTTAAACAAGTATAACCGAAATGTGTAGATGACGTTTTACTTGGATAAAAGGTTTTTGGAAAGTAAACAAGTAAATGTCATAACATCCGATTTAAAACAAAGTAAAGCAATGCTAAAACGATTAATGATAACGAAAGATCAAATGCAAGCGAAAAAACGGCCATAGTTTTGCCTAAAAAAGGTCAATCGCCACAAAAAAACAATACACATAACCCAATCAACTAGCAATATATGCGCACCAATTTCAATAAGGTAATTAAGATAAAAACGCATGCTATAAGTGCACAAACTCACAACGCATAAGCAACATAATAATGATTCATAAGATAAAGCGTTTGCTACTTATTACATCAAAAACCAACGTTGTTCGTAATTGATAGAAATGAGAAATACAACGCAAAAACAAAAGAGAGGGTATTTCTCCCCCTTTGACATCATCAAAAAAAAATATAAAACGATATCCGCCTAGTCGCGGTGGAAGGTCGCGTCATCCTCTTCTTCTTCGTCATTGTTATGACCGGCAAAGTCGGGAAAATAGCCGTGGAACTTCGCCCGTTGCTCGGTGCTCAACCTATCAATTTCGTTCATATCTTCTTGACTTGGGTTCATGGAGCGAAACATGCGACGTTGAAGTTGCGCATTCCGATATTGATCGATGTAGAGATCGTTGTAGAATTGTTCGGTGCGCGGAGGAAGAGTCGAAGATCCTACTTTAGTTTTTCCGCGACCCCGAGAGGGACGGGAGGAGGTAGGGATATCGGTGTGGGGAAGAGACTCGGAGGAGATAGCTAAGTCCTCATGAGAAGCACGCGGTGTGGCCTTGGGGCCGACATACTCTTCCTCTTCGGGGGAAAGAGGGGTATAGTCGGGGCCGGATACTCGCTTACCGGACCAAGTTATGGACTTGTCGGTATTGTGGAATTTTATGGACATTTGGGAAAGATAGGAAGTGTCCCAAATATGTTTGTCCTTGTTTTTGAACAATGTTCCACCGGGAACGAGATTTAGGTCTTTTAAGATGGCCGAAATTAGGGCACCGTAAGGTAACCCATTCTTGGATTTCGTTTTAAGCGAATCCATCTTAAAGAAAATGAGTGACGCAAAGTCAATTTTGACTCGGCGATGGATGCATCCAAGAAGGAAGATATACTCATTTGTAACATCCGTGAAGTTAGAGGTATGTGGGAGGACAATGTGAGAGAGGATGTGGTAGGCTAATTTATTTTTGAAAAGAAGGCCATGAGCCTTGTTTGAGCGATTGTGATGGAGGGGATGAAAGAGCTCATTTTTAAGATCATTAAAATTTTCGATCTCGAGTGTGTCGCAAAGGTCGTCGCTTGACTCATAGACACCGTCGTTATCTAGGAGTAATAGTGTTCGTAGACGGTCTATACCGTAAACAAAAGGTTGTCCGTTAAACGATGAACGCAAGCGGAGTGCGTCATCATTATCCCTATCGAGAACTAGATGATGATAAAATTCATAAACATTTTCTTTGTAAAAAGGCTCTTTAAGAGTGAGAATAGTATCGAGTTTGTAAAAACTTAAATCTATCATTAGAGCGGAAAATCGTTCACGGAATAGAGGCATGTCTAGAGTGAAGTTGGTCAATATACCTCTTTTACCCATCTCGGGTGGATAGAGAGGAGGTAGAGAGCCGGAAGAGGCACCGGGGCCCAAGCGAAAAGCGGTGGAGGAGCCGGTGCGTGGGGCGCGAGGAATAGCCGGGCGGCGAGGGGACGGAGGCACGTAGGCTTCGTCATGTTCATCCACGAGGGAAGTTCGCTTAGTACGAACCATGTTGGATTGATTACGGATAAAAATAGGGTTTATGAAGAATTTTTGGGTGATTTGGAGAGGAGGGGGCGAATTTTGAGAGAGAGAATTGTGTGGAATGATTTGAATTAGGGTTTGAAGAATGGTTTTAAAACTGAGAAACAGCAAAACGATCGGTCGTTTTGTGTTTCGATCGGTCGAAATTGAACCAAATTGTTCCAGTGAGTGCACGCTAAAAACGATCGGTCGTTTTTAAGGAACGATCGGTCGTCTGTAGAAAAACGATCGGTCGTTTTTACAGACGATCGATCGACTGTAAATAGGATACAGAACATGAATTTTTTGCACTCTACGACACTGATTTGGCATAAAAAGTATAACAATACTTAAATATATGTAAAATCAATCAAATATATATATGTATATATGTATATTTCACACATCAAACATGCCTAACTCTCGTCGAATAAAACAAAATTGTTCCTCGTTAAGGGGTTTTGTAAAAATATCGGCTAATTGCCTATCGGTACTTATATATTCAAGTGTAATATCCCCTTTTTGAACATAATCCCTTAAAAAATGATGACGTAAATTAATATGTTTAGTGCGAGAGTGTTGGATCGGATTTTTCGAAAGATTAATAGCACTAGTATTATCATATAAAATAGGCACACTATCAAAAGATAATTCAAAGTCGTTTAGTTGTTGACGCATCCAAAGGATTTGTGCGCAACAACTACCCGCGGCGACGTATTCCGCCTCCGCCGTAGAAAGCGCAACCGAGTTTTGTTTCTTGCTATGCCAAGAAACTAAGGCGTTTCCTAAGAAATGGCAAGTGCCACTAGTACTCTTTCTATCTAGTCGACAACCGGCAAAGTCGGCGTCGGAATAGCCAAGCAATTCAAAAGAAGTATCATGTGGATAAAACAATCCTAAATTGCAAGTACCTACAAGATATCTAAATATGCGCTTAACGGCTATAACATGCGATTCCTTAGGGCAAGATTGATGCCTAGCACATAAGCAAACACTAAACATGATATCGGGTCTACTTGCGGTTAAATATAAGAGGGATCCAATCATACCTCTATAGAGCTTTTGATCCACGCTTTTACCCGATTCATCCTTGTCTAGCTTTGTTGCCGGACTCATTGGAGTTCCTAGAGGCTTTGCATCGCTCATGTTGAATCGTTTGAGCAAGTCCCTTGTGTATTTGGCTTGATTGACGAAAATTCCGTCCTTTGTTTGTTTGATTTGCAATCCAAGAAAGTAGGTGAGTTCACCCATCATGCTCATCTCGAATTCACCTTGCATACACTTAGAAAACTCCTCGCACATGCGAGCATTAGTAGCACCGAAGATAATGTCATCAACATATATTTGAATTAAAAGCATGTCTTTACCATCCTTTTTAATAAAAAGTGTAGTATCCAAAGTACCACGAGAAAAACCCTTTTTAATCAAAAATTTACTTAGTCTTTCATACCAAGCCCGGGGTGCTTGTTTTAAACCATAAAGTGCTTTTCGAAGTTTGTAAACATGATCGGGAAACTCGTGATTTTCAAAACCGGGTGGTTGTTTTACATAAACTTCCTCATTTATAAAACCGTTTAAAAATGCACTTTTAACATCCATTTAAAACAATTTAAAACGTTTAAAAGAAGCATAAGCAAGCAACATTCTAATGGCTTCTAATCTAGCTACGGGTGCGTAAGTTTCATCGAAATCGATGCCTTCTTCTTGGTTATACCCTTGAGCTATTAGTCTAGCCTTATTTCTAATGACTACCCCGGGTTCATCCATCTTATTACGAAATATCCATTTCGTACCTATAATGGTTTTCTCACGCGGTCTAGGTACTAAAGTCCATACGTTACTACGCTCGAATTGATTTAATTCATCATGCATAGCTAATACCCAACTCTCATCAAGTTCCGCTTCATGAATGTTCTTTGGCTCTAATTGAGACAAGAATGCAAAATGATTAACTATATTTCTTAATGAAGAACGTGTATGCACTCTTTCTCCCGGGTTACCCAAAATTAAATCTTGCGGATGGTGATTGGCAAACCTCCATTCTTGAGGCAAATCCTCATGAATGTGTACGCTAGATTCTAAGTCCGTTTGAAGTCTCTCTATAGTGACTTCTTCAACAACGGGTTCAACCTCTATACTAGGCGTAGGCTCTATGCTAGATGAAACATGATTGGAAGAAGATGCTTTATGAAAAATATCATCATTATTATTATGAACAATTAAAGGCTTATCAATCGTCGGTAAATTCTCATCAAACGAAACATGTACCGACTCTTCCACCAATAAAGTTCTTTTATTAAAAATTCTATAAGCTTTACTCGATATAGCATATCCGACGAAAATTCCTTCATCGGACTTAGCATCGAATTTTCCTAGATTATCCTTACCATTATTATGAACATAGCATTTACAACCAAATGCACGTAAATGAGAAATATTGGGCTTTCGCTCATTCCATAATTCGTAAGGTTTCTTTTTCAATATGGGCCTAATTAAGGCTCTATTTAAAATATAACAAGCGGAATTTACGGCTTCGACCCAAAAATAGTTTGGCAAATTATTTTCGCAAAGCATGGTCCGTGCCATTTCCTCTAGGGTTCTATTCTTTCTCTCTACCACCCCATTTTGTTGGGGCGTACGAGGGGCCGAAAAATTATGATCAATACCATTTTCATCACAATAAGTTTGAAATGGGGTATTCTCAAATTCCTTACCATGATCGGTTCGGATACTTTTGATCATATAACCCTTTCGTGTTTGGAGCTTTTTGCAAATAATAGAGAATTCTCTAAATGCTTCATGCTTATGAGTTAAAAATAATACCCAAGTAAATCGACTAAAATCGTCAACCATGACGAAAGCATATGCACACCCGCCAAGACTAAGTGTCCGGGAGGGGCCAACTAAGTCCATATGAATGAGCTCCAAACAACGAGTAGTAGATATAATATTTTTAGACTTAAAAGAAATCTTTGTTTGTTTGCCTAATTGGCAAGCGTGACAAAGTTTGTCCTTTATATAAGGAGCTTTTGGTAAACCTATTACCAAATCTTTACTAGAAAGTTTAGCAAGTAAATCAAGACTTGCATGACCAAGTCGTCTATGCCACAACCAACCATTGTCGTTGATAGTAACAAGACACTTAACTTCATTATCTACCGAACTATTCAAATCAATCATATAGACATTATTTTGTCTTTGACCCATGAGAATAGTTTTATTATCCGTAATACAATGAATGATGCAATGCGATTTTTCAAAAATGACTTTGTGACCCAAATCACAAAGTTGACTTATACTTAGCAAGTTATGTTTAAGACCATCTACAAGCAATACATTATCAATAACAACATTAGATGGTTTAGAGATACTACCAATACCGATGATTTTGCCCTTGCTATTATCCCCGAAGGTCACAAAGCCTCCGTCTTTTGGTGCAAGAGTGGTGAATTTTGTTTTGTCTCCCGTCACATGTCTTGAGCATCCATCCACTATCCAAGAACCACTTGTCCTCGTTGATTTTTGATATCAAGCATACCTACAAGACAAAATGATCATTGGTACCCTAATCCACTTTTGGGTCCTTGAGGGTTAGAGTCTCGACCATTTGAAATCCAAACCAAATCATTTCTATTAATTCTATACCTATAAGGGCAATATATATAATCCTCATAGTGGTCACTACGGTTGCAAGTAATACATTTAACATGAACGATAGGTTTAACAAAACGATTATAAACTAAGTTATTTTTATACGAGTTGTTCTTACGGGAGTAGCTTGGTGGTCTATTTTCATTTTTCGCCACTTGTTTGGTGAATAGATTTTTATGCTTTGCCGCTAAGAGTGGGTTGTAACCTACACCGGTTTTATCATACGCGCCTTGTTGTGAAGCTAATATAGTACTTAACATTTTACTTCCTTTAGTGAACTTAGAGAGGGTGAGTTCGGCTCTATCCGCCTTTAGTTTACAAGAACTTAGGTCATTAGCTAACCTATAATTTTCTATGGTAAGTTCGGCATTTTTGGACGTGAGTGAGTCATTTTTTATGGCTAAGTTCTCGAGTTCGTCTTGTAGAGTAATTAGCATCTTTCTAAATGATTTGTTTTTACCTCTAGCTTTTTCTAACGAGGCTAATACATCATTTATATCCAAATCATCATCACTAGAAATAGAAGAGTTAGAGGAGTGAAAACTTACATCCTCGGTATCGTCGTCTCTAGCCATGAGACATAGATTTGCGACTTCTTCATTGTCTCTATCGGAGCTATCATCATCGCTCCCCCATGCGGCCAAGAATGCCTTCTTGTATTCTTTTTTCTTTCCGAACTTGTCCTTTTTCTTCAAGGGACATTCGCTTTTCATATGTCCGGGCTTGTGACATTTATAACAAATGATTTCGTCCTTTTTGTTGGATTTGTCGGAAGGCTCTCCCTTATACTCCTTTTTCCGAAATCGTTGTCCACCCTTCTTTTTCCAACTTAGGAACTTGTTGTAGCGTTTGGCGAAGAGTGCCATTTCATCATCCTCACTAGAGGAATTGTTGTCGCTATCGTCATTTGTTGTGCTTTTGAAGGCGATGCCTTTCTTCTTTTTTGAGTCATCCTCATGTTTTCGAGTCGTCATATCTAGCTCATGGGTGCTCAAGGATCCTATGAGGTTGTCGAGAGAAAGTGTGTTCATGTCCTTGGCTTCTTGTATAGCCGTCACTTTCGATTCCCATTTCCTCGGAAGACTTCGTAGGATTTTCGTCACCATCTCCTTGCTAGAATATACCTTTTCAAGTCTTTTAAGATCGTTAGTAATTTTAGTAAAACGAGTGTACATAGAAGCAATAGACTCATCATCATCAACTTTAAACAATTCATAGTCATGAATAAGCATGCTAATTTTAGAGTCCTTAACTTGACTAGTTCCTTCGTGCATAATAGCTAGCTTATCCCACATTTGCTTAGCGGTGTCACATCCGGAAATCTTATCATATTCACTAGGCGAGAGCGCACAAGTGATGGAAGTCATAGCCCTACAATTTAGGGAAAACGCAAGGCGTTCATCGGAATCTAGTTCCTCTACAAGTTTATCTTCGCCATTTCTCCTAGGCGTTCTATAGCCTTTACTAATACTTATCCATTGGTCTATTTCAAAACCACAAAGAAAATTTTTCATGAGATCTTTCCAATAGGGATAGTTTGTACCGTCAAAAAACGGGGGCCTAGTTATGGATTTAGAGTCGGAGTACGAAGACATAGCAGATCTTTAAACTATAAAATCGTTAGATTTTTGCAAATAGAATAGCTAGGCTCTGATACCAATTGTTGGTCCGTAGGTGTCTAAACCTTAGAGGGGGGGTGAATAAGGTTTTGTACGTTTTTCGCGGAATAAAATCTATGGGTTATTAACTACGCTAATTAGTGGATTTTATAACTTAAAAACTTTCGTTATCAAATAATTGCTAATATAACCTATGCAAGCAATAAATATAAGCAATTAATAAATGCGAAAAGTAAAAGTTAAGGGAAAAGAAATAACGCAAGATTTATAGAGGTTCGGCAAAACGCGCCTACGTCATCTCCTCGGTAGTTTCACTTCCGAGTGTTTCACTAATATCTCGTTCCAAGGTTACAACCTAACGAGCTTAATCAACCGATTAAGCTCCCCTTCACCTAATGAGTATCCCGAATGAAAAGCCTAGAACTTTTAAGCTACACTTGCTTGAAAAGCTTCTACCCGATCACTCGCTCACTAATGAGTTTATAAAATACTCTTTTACAAGATTGAATTTTAATGGATCACTCACTAACAAATGATATCTCGAAGTTTATAAAATTACAAGAATAATACTTTCGAGAATATTTATGAATACAAGTGAGATATTGGAAGTATAAGCTTGAAGAATTGCTTTGTAAGAATTGCTTAATTGTTGAGTGTTGATGTGTGCATTCTACAAAGGGTTTGTAGCTTATTTGTAGAGCCAAAAAGGTCCAACAATTAATTCATGACCGTTTGGCAGTTGTTGAGTAGATTAGCAGCTAGTTGCAGCAGTTCGCCCAATTTTCAGGAAAAGCTCAAAAGCTGGAATTCGAAATTCTACAGAAACGATCGGTCGTTTCTGAAAAACGATCGGTCGTTTTTCATCTGTGCTCACTGGAAGAATTCATACTTAAAACGATCGGTCGTTTTAAGCCTGGCGATCGGTCGTTTTTGTGTTGAGCTCACTGGAAGGATTTCTGCCTAAAACAATCGGTCGTTTTAGGGTAGCGATCAGTCGTTTTTGTGTTGAGCTCACTAGAAGAATTACGCACATAAATGATCGATCGTTTTGCCTGTGATCAGTCGTTTTTTGTTCTGGAAATGTTTCGGTTTTCTCGACAAACTTCGAAACCCCGTAACTAATTCGTTTCAAATCCGATTGAGGTTCCGCTTGAACCATTGGCTTCGTAATTACGCATTCTATCATTTAGAACCTTTAACACACTCGATAAATGATTAGTACACAAAACGAGCTTTTATCATGTGTTTACATGTTATCATCAAAATAATCGATTCGAAAAACGACGTTCAACAAAAGTGACTAAATTGGGCAGTCTCATTTGACTTGAGTTATGTTATTATAATAGAATGATATATATATATATATATATATATATATATATATATATATATATATATATATATATATATACTATTTTGTAATTATATGAGTGCTGAAAGACTATAATCGCCATATTTGCAGTAAAATACATGGAAAAACTTTGCATTTTTTGTAATATGAGGGGTGTTAAGTTGTAGGCACTTTTACCTGTTCCTAGTTCACCCACCGGTTAGATTTGATAAAAGTTGACATTACAAAACGGCAAATATAAACATATATGATATCTCCCACGTTGTAAAAACATGAAATGCCGATTATTCGGTGGCCTTTAACTACCAAATTTCCGACTAAACGATAATTAAATGTTTGGACAAACACTGCACCTTTCTAGATTAAGGGGTGTAAAATGTAACTTTTTGAAAACTTTTACGCAATATATCTATGAAAGGCCCGGAACTTCAGGAGGAACTTGTTTTTATAATAAATCGAAGAAAAGAAAAACCCTACACCTTTTTAAGATTGAAGAACTGTTAACAAAGAAACTTTCAAATAGACAGGCATGATAAAAGAAAGTCTGCTTATATTTCGATAAACATCTCTACTATTTGGTAGAGGAAAGTTAATAAGTACAATTTCGCATTCTAACAAAGTATGGGCACCTTCAATCCGATTATCCAAAGACCACTACTTAAATACTTAATCTTCCTAATACTTAATTTCCATGTTGGACGTCTTCATTTTTATTTTTTAATAAATTTTCGCAATTTTATTTTTTGAATTAGCCTTGATAGTCAAAACATATTAAATTCATAGTTATAAATAGTTTTTTTAAGAAATTTTTATTTATTGATGTTTTTTTTATTGAATTTTAAGTGAAATCGTTTCAAATCATCAATATTACGGTTTTTGAAACAAAAAACTTATTTAGAGATGAAATATAAAATAATGTTGCTATAGTCGAGCCCGGATACTCTGTCCCCTCTTCCTTGACCATTTTCTTGTCCCCTCAACTTTTTTCACTTCAATTTTAATTGTTTACTACTTTTTTCGTGCGTTTATAAACTTTCATAATATAAATGTAGACTAATTTCATAAAATTGGACATAATTATGGTCTAAACGATTTTTTTAAGATGAAATATTTATTTTACACTACTTTTTTTTTATATTTATTGCTAATATATTGTAGAAACTTTCATAATATATTGTAGACCAATTTCCTAAAATTGAATTATATTTATACATGAATAATTGTAATTGCATAATTTATTATAAATTTGTAAAAAAATTTTTTTAGTTAAATTGCTAAAGGGCCACAAAAGATAGGACAAAGAATCCTGACTAGCTATAGTCACCCAAATAAATTACATTTACACGGTGATGTGACGGAATAAGTGTATCAATCATGTATTAAATAAAAATTGTTTTTCAATTTTTCAAGCAAAACAATTGTTCCACATAATCCGTGGTAAGGTTTTGGATTGACAATTTGGCGAGAAAAAGCGTATAACAGTTTTCAATACTAAAGTATATTGTCAACCCTTATTTATCAAACAACACGAATTTGTTTGGTTATACTTTAAAATTATTCTTATAAAGAAAAGAAAAATGTTGTTTGATAGGAAATTTAGTACTTTTATTTTTTATTTATTAAAATTTGTTATACCATTCTAACATGTAAAACCGAAATAATATTTTTATAACTTGAAAACTTGTTTTTCTTTCAAAGATTTCTAAACAAGCATATATCTGTTTACGATGAAGTTTTAAAACAAGAATACAACCTTTTAAAACAATAACTTTTTACAATTTAGAATGATGATGAACAAATAAAAACAGTAACATTATAGATACTTAAAATAACTAAGGTTTTGATCGATTATTTTTACTATTTATAAGTAAAAGTAAGTGTATACAACTATATATATTTTTCGGTTTACGGTTATATTTCAGTTTACTATTTTTTTCCGGTTTCGATTTTAGTTTTGTTTCGGTTTCAAAACTAAACACTGAACCCAAACCAAAATTCTATTTCGGTTTGCTTTTTTCAAAACAAAACTAAACCGAATGATGTGATTAGTTTCGGTTTTCGGAAAAAAAATTACCACCCCTACATTTCGGTTCATTTTCACTTTTAGGGTGAGTTTGGAACTCGAAAAATATCACAAAAAATAAACTAAAAGTAAAAGAAAGTAAAACCAAATAAAATGAACTTGCAATTATTTTCCGGATATGTATTTGGAAGATTAGTAAATCAATATAAAAAAAAAGGAAAGAGAGGGAGCTAGTCTCAATTTCCCCATTCGTTTTCATTTTACTCTCATTTTTTAAAAATTAAAATGATTTATGTCATTATACACACAAAATTTTCACTAACTTTATTTTATTTTTCATTAGTTTTACTATACAATTAAACATAATAAAATGTTTTTGTCTAGAAATCACTATCATTTTCCAATCAGTTTTACGGTTACAAACATACAATTACATTAACTAGTCGTCTTTCTCCCCTAATTACTGTATTTGCTTAATTTCGATTTTGTACCCAAAAATAGGCCGCCACACAACATGAGCAAACTAACCTGCACAATGAAAAGTCAAATACCAGATTTCAGAACCAGAAAACTCTCCCTCTCTATGTATAATACTATTAATATATTAATATAAGTATAATTCCGGAAATTTGAGTGTATCCAATTTTGCTTAATTTTTTTAAAAATACTATCGGTCTATTTTAATAATTATTAATGTATATAATCTAATTAATTAACTATTTGTTCTCATTATATTTTTCTAATTACGGATGTGGTCTAAATTAATTAACAATTCATTTTAACCTCCATAACTACGATAAATGATACCAAATCTAAATATTATATTTAAAAATAAAATATATTACGATATTTATGTAATTATACGTCAGGTGTGGATAACTTTTTTAATAGTATATACTCCATCCGTTACTATTTAATTGTTCATTACGAAACTACGTACAATTTTGATCGGCCAAGAACTTGCATCAAAATTGTCGGAATGAAGTTGATCATATCGTTCAAATGTTAAATTTTATGATTAGATTTTAAAAAAAAATCATTTCGATAATTTTAATACAAGTTATAAACCGATTAAAATTGCACCTAGTTTCGTAAGGTATATTAAATGGAAGGAGTATTATATAATAATTATATACCCACACAAACATTTAGAAATAAAATAAAAGTATTTAATTATATGATGTCTGGAGTTGTAAGAAATCCTCCTTCTCTAAGACTTAATTTCCAGCAAAAAAAACCCAACAATATTCTGTCTCCCTCTCATCAACTGGTTATCAAAACAGCTTCTTCTTTGAAAACAAGTGTACATAATTATGGGGTTGTTAAGGCTTCATTGAAGAGTCGTAGCAGCAGTGAAGATGTCGGTCCTCCTCCTCCGCCTCTCTCTCTAGAACTTAAGCCAGTTTCCAGCGAGACGGAGTTTGATTTGGTCCTTGATGAAGCCAAGAGTAACGGAGAACCCGTCGTTGTTTTGTGGTTAGTCCACATTTTTTTTTTATTATTTATATATTCTTTGAATGTGGATAAGAGGGGGATAAAGTGTTGTTTTTTTTGAATTTATGGGGCTTTTAGTGAAGTTGTTATAAAACTGGATAGCAACTGTTTCATATACAATATTCTGTATTCTATAAGTAGTGATTGTTCAGTTATAGTAATTCACTAATTCTGGTCTAGCATGTGCAAAAAAATAAAAACATGGCAATTGTTGAATTGATAATATCTGGGCTGTTATATCACTTATATGTTAAATTTTTAAATGCATAAGATTTCAATTAAAACGGTCAATGTGTTTTTAACAGTCTAGATTCAGTAATTTGGAGCACAAGCCGACACTTGTAAAGTCTCTCTATTTGAAAAATTCGGAGCTCAAAACCTTGTTTTTGTACATTCTGGCCAAAAAAACGCTGTTTTGAAGATTTAACAAAGGCGGTAATCTTTTTACGCTTGAAAAGCTTAGCCTTTGCATGCTCAACAAGCTTACACTTAATTGAAACTCTCGTAATACTTTTAAAAAATACGCTTCGCCTAAAAAAAAACATTGGGAAAATAACCACTTCCCGAGCGTAGACGCATACTAATTATTATATGCAATCATTTGGGAATAAGTGTTTGTAATTTATACTGGTAAAATGTAGTTTCTAAAAATGAAAGGGATTTTCTTACCCTCTTTTGTGTTTTGTTTTTATTTTTAATATTCTTTTCCATCATAAAGCTTCAACTCAGTTCAATATAAATTGCTATCTTTCAGGATGGCAAGCTGGTGCCGGAAATGTATATATTTGAAACCTAAGTTAGAAAAGCTAGCGGCACAGTATGATCAGAGGTGAATGGTGATGTCTTCTTCTTTTTGTTCCTAATCATTCTTCGGATTCTAGTTATAAATTGTAAATACAAGGCAACATTATCTACCCGCTGTTTTGTTCTTGTAATCTGAAAAAAAAGTGTTAATTTTTCTTTCAATTTTCATAATGGAGAACTCTACCACCTATTGGGAATTTTTGGCTGTTGCTTATAAGCAAATAACTTTTTTTACAGTTCAGGAAAAGGCTAGGTAACCAAGTTCATCCAACTTGGAGCTTCTAGCTTTTTCAGGCCAGAAAACAGAAAAACACAGCTTTAAAGCTGATCAACCAAATGCAATGTAGCTTTTCAGAAAAAATAAAATTGAGCTTAATAGCTGCAACCAAACAAGGCCAAATGTAAGTTTATTTGTCTATGTGAACATGGAAGCGATGGCGAAAGTGAAACCAGTTATTGCATCCCAAAGTATTAGTACACCCTTGTACCTCAAGAGGGCTGCATAACTGAACGTATTATTTGATGGTGCAGAGTACGTTTTTATTGTGTTGACGTCAATGGTGTATCTCACAAGTTTGTTGTTCGTGCAGAAGTCACGGTACTTTCTCAAATGCTATTACTTTTAAGTTGAATCCTTTTTGTATACTCTCCAACTTTACCTTGTACAATAAACTCATTGTTATGTAATTATAGACCAAGCATATAGCTTAGAACATATCTATGAACGGCAATTCCTGTAATTAGTAGTTAGTACCATCAAAGCTAGTAGATGGGCTTTGGATATGTCAAAACTTCTGATCCTTGACAACTCTCGTTCGGCGCCTTAAGTCCAAATTTGATTTTATGGCTTGTTTGGTTCAAGATTTCAAGCGCGTAAACTTATTTGTGGCTTGGTTATCCAGCTAAAAGTATCTATATTCTTCAGGCCAGAAAACGAAAATGAACTCAGATTTTAAGCTGGACATTCAAATGTTTGGAGCTAGGAAAATAAGCAATTATGTTAAGCTTGAAAGCTTCAACCAAATGAGACCTAAGCTGAGATTGATAATTGAACAAATTTTGTTGTCTTTAGCTTTTCAGACATTATTCTTATCACAATTCACATCTAAAATTACTTCTTTTCATCATAACAGCTCTTCCATTACTACAAGTAACTAGGGATTTGAGTACCAACATTTAAAAACGGTCCAAAATCGGTCACTCAGTGGTAAATCCGGGCAGTAAATATGATTTATGTCCTTGAAGCCGTGTTTTGGGGTCAAAAAAGAAAGAATTCGGTTCTTCTATTACGTTTTCCAATCTTTTTTCTCACCATTTATAGTACATTTGAAGACCATTTTCTGTCCCCTAAGGTGTAGTTTGTTGTAGTACAGCTGCATATACTCGTATACGTCGGCATCTAATAATTTATTTGTACCTTACATGTATACGTCGGACTACTGATCTTGCAGAAAATGCCTACTATTCAGGTAAAGTAAATGTTCGAATTTTTAGTTATTTGTTGTAATATGATTTATAATTTGAAAATACTATGAAGTAACTTCACTCCATTCTATCCATTATAATGAATCTTGTTTTACAATAACAGCTATGGAAAGATGGCAAAAAACAAGCAGAAGTGATAGGAGGGCACAAAGCATTTTTGGTTGTGAACGACGTCCGCAATATGATTGAAAGTGATAATTCCTCGTGAAATGGGACTGTGTACACGTATTCCTATAATTTTCATCTTTCATTATTGGAATTGGATCTGTATATCTATTTCACTTGTACAACATAACAATACTTGATCCCGGGAGGTAGAGTTCGCAATGTAATTTGACTACTTTCCTCAAATAATGGGCAATCTATACACTTATTCTTGTTATTTTCATGTTTCATTCTGCAAAATTTAATATACACAAAGTATTCGTATCTATTTCAGCAACAAGTATGTAGGTTTTAGAAATTTCATGGGTGTTATGTTTATAACCTGTAAGCATGGGTGCTTACCAAACTATATCACATAATACATGTTTAAAATTATAAATTAATTATGCGTCTAAAACTACTTGTGATTATTTTCTTTTCTTTTGTACACTATTGCAACATGCAGTTGTTCTTGCAAGCATCAACAATCATGAAAAGAAACTTAAAGACCTACAACAATCAGGAATTCAGGATACGTAATATTTCAGTTCCCTGCTATTATTTTCCATCTACATTTTAATTTATTACACTAGATAGAGACGCACCATCAAAGTGAAAAACACTTGAAACCTTAATTTCCCTTAACAGCTTACCATGTACGAATTAATAGCGGCAAAATAGTTTGATGGCCTACAGAACTTTTAGCTGATACCAAAACGTATCAATGAATATAATTAGTCAATTAGATGTAACCAGCTTTACGTATAAAACAATAAAAGAATACTATCATTAGTAACAAAGATAAGAAATTATGTACATAAAGAAAGAACAATTATCAGTGTTCTAAATCAACATCTTCTTTATATTATACTATTATCTTTTAACAAAATTGACAAAGGAATCGACGAGCATGTAGTTCTATATAGCTACCAGCTGCCTAAAGAGTTCCACCACTTTCTCTTTGTTTTCCTCTCTACAATTGGCACTTCTGCAAGAAGGAAAAAGCGCACACACACACACCTTGTAAGTTCAGAAGGTACAAAATTTAAGATGAATACCATGCTAAGATGTCTACAAGAAAATGAGGATATTATTAAACACGTAAAAAAAAGACTAAATCGAGGTATAAAAATTTTTACGAGCGCCAACAAGCAGTTAAATTCTCAATGGAAAATTAATATACGAGGCAAAAGTCAAAAACTCTAAAAGTGTGTAATTTTGATAAATTAAATATTTTGGTCAGATCAACACGGAAAAATGAGTGTTAACATCCTTTATGATCAGAAAACTCGTTTATGTAATATGATTGGATTCAAGGTAGGTAGTAAGTAACATGGAGTGTCATATGCTTACCTCCTTCTGGATATATCGAGTTGTAATGAACCTCCGCCCAGAAGCTTAAGAAAATAACTGCATGTAACAAAAACCACACAACTTTCATCAGTTTACCTCAATTACATTAAAAAACATTATGTAAACTCTTATTGTCCCACGACAGATAGCAACTCTTATTGTTGTATTGCTATAAATAGTAAATACATTTCTCAAATCTCGGTGGTCATTAAACAAGTATGCATTAGTTTCATAACAATAGGTAAAAAGACCCAATGACTTACTTCTTTTCGACTTTGGAGTGTGTGGAAGAATTTCGATGTAGCAAGTATCCCTAAACGACGTTATGATAAATATCTTGACACCATACTGCACATACATTCAACTTATCAGTTGGTGCAAGTGTTAATAAAAAAATGAAGCGTTATTATATTGAGTAAAGTACCAAGTAAAGATGTGCAATTAATACGATAAAAAATCATTAGTGACTAAATAACATTAATACATAGCAAAACAAAAAGATAAAAAAAAGCGAGTTCTCTTAAAGTCTAAACAAGTGAGCATAAGCCTTTCAAAATTGCAATGAGAAACAAACAAAATCTGTTTCTAAAAATAAATAAATCATTAAGGCATTAGAGTTCAGAAGAAACTATAAACTCGTTCAGGAACTCAAATATTTTATAAATATGTATTCAAATTTCAAACTTTTAAGATTAACAAGTAAAAAGACTGACTTTTTTAACAACAAAAAAGAAGAAGAAACTTGGTTGAAAAATTCTTCAAATAAAAATAAAAGTTTTCACAAGAGAGAGAACGATACCGCATCTGCTGCAGCTTGCAAAGTGACATGATCACCCCATTGTCCATTTCTTAAATCATCAAAAGGAAAAAAGTGTCACAGTTGCCTTATATTTTAAATACAAAATTTAAAGAGGGAATTATAAACACATTGTAATACTACTTTAAACTCTTTACCTACTCATGTGCTTCAAGTAGTCACTGTATGCCATCGGGACATACCCCTCGTATAACTCAGGCCGTGATTTCAGCTAAGAGTTCAAATCAAAGGAAAAAATTCGTAACCAAACAAACAAACAAGTTTTGAGTCGTTCACAAAAGTGAATACAATTCTTAAAGTATAAGATGTACCAACCTGATCGAGAACTTCCTGCCTGACAAATCTGTGGTGTTCAGCAGTCCGATAGATTTGATCAGACAAAGCACGAAACTGCCAAGATAAAGTCATAATTAGGCGATCAATATTATATGTTTAAGAGAAGGTCTCAGATAAATTTTAGGTGGAATACAAAGATGATTTATTGAGGACTAACCTGACAATTGCCATCTCCTTGTACCTTTAACTCAACCAACTCGTACACTTCCAACCTAAAAAATATGAAACATTTTTTGCATGATGTTCAATGTTGAGGAAAAACAGTAGAATTGACAGATGAAAAGAAAAGGTTAGCACCAAAAAGTAGGAACCCAAAACAAAGGAAAGAGTTGAAAAAGGCCAAATTGAGATGTAAACCTGTCAAGCAACCTCTGATGATCTGATACCTCTTCATCGGGTGTTGGTATTTCTCCATTAGTTTTTGGAACATGCTGCACAAAACAAGAAAATAAAAACTCAAAAAAAACGCCGCAAACAAAGAGAATAAACATAAACTAGAATACATCTTAAAGAACAGCTAGCTATTGTTTCAACTGAACTTTAAAGCCTAAGCATAAGTTATGTTCTCATGCAATGTACTTCCCATTTTCTATAAGCTGTGCAAAAAACCTAAGAAAGAGTAAAATTATTCAAACCATTAATTAGTTCTACTTACAGGAATAGGAAGTAATTCATTCATCCTTTTGCCAACTTCACCATCAAGTGGAGACTCATCCTCTATCTCTGGAGGACCAGCCCAATCTTCCATACGAAATGATCCTTCTATCGTACTCGAACATGATCCAAAATTTCCTCTTTCATCTAACTCTTTCTGATTGTCATTTCCAAGCTCTAAACAAGTTAACTAACTATCAAAACAGATTTTGGAAGACAGATAAATAACTTTCTGTTCAAAGAAACTCACTTCTAAGTTCTAAGTGCCATAAACTCACTATTTATCGTAGATGTAAAAAATCTTATTTACATGTTTCTGAAAATGTCAATGAACTTTAAACTGGGACATTTTTTCAAAAAGCATAAACATAATAAATCTACTATTTTTGGTTATAAAAGACAAAACAATTATACTATAAAGCTTTTTATGAACATAAGCATCTGCAATTTTTTTGTTTGAATTTCAAATAAAAGCTTAAAACTGTGAATTTTTTTCAAAAAGCACAAACATAAATCTATTTTTTTTAGTTAAAGATGACGACTGTTATACCGTAAAGTCTTTTTACGAACATAAGCATCAGCTATCCTTAGTGACCTTTCTCTATCTAATAGTGTATAAAATATTTGGTTTACTGAATTATTTACAATCCAACCTCAGTGTGCTTTCTTAGTTGGTAAACTACGTATACTAATTAGCAGAGAAATGTAAAGTCACTAATCGGGTAATTTTTAGGTTGGTGTATGAAATTAAAACCTGATGATTTGATAATGTACAAAACGGTAATCATTAATTAAGGAAAAGGTCATGATCTTGTGTACCAATACTATGTTGCTCCTTAACAGGACCATGCCAATCCTGAGCAATAACAGACGCTTGTGAATTCGACGATCCAGATGCTTCATTAGCTGCAAGTTTTGTTAATTCCTCTTGGAAAGCGCGTGCAATAACTTCATCATTTTCCACGTCGTTTCTTTTTGTGTCGCAATAACCTTCTCTCACATATTCAGTTTGTGACAAATCTTTGTCGTAATGGGTAACAATATTAGGGGACCCATTGCGAGTGCTAGGTATGCGACTAACATCTAGTAGATGGAGACCCCATCGAACAACATCAGGGTCTTCCTCAATCATTATCATCTGCCTGTTAATGTATATGATACACCTGTACTGATAATAAAAAAAAATGGGCTTTTCTTAATGTGCACACTATCCAAATCTGATATTTTTCGGGAAAATTTCTCTTGCGCTCGCAGAACAATAAAGGTTTCCAATCAAAGTGCAGGTTCAAAGAGAAATTGCAATTATTTTCCAAAAACATAGAATACTACACATGAAGAACAAGATCCAAATAATCCAGCACAGATGTTCTGGGATGGGGTTGTTCAATAACAAAGCAAAAGAACTAGTTTTGTTCCAAATTAAGCAAAAAAGCAAGATGCATCTAGCCTTGTCAAATCAAGGGGAAAAAAGTCACCTTAAGTTTTGAGCTGCCAAATGCAACACACACCAGATTTTAAACAAAAAAGAGATGTAAACATGCTGCAGCCAAACAGGAGTTGAGGCTTTTCTAGCCAACAAAAAATAAAAATTTCTTCTTTTGAGCTAAGGCTCTAAGAAACGAAATGCCGTTCAACTTATGTAACGAAAATCTGAAAAGAAAAGCTGCTGCAATCGAACAAGGGAATTTCTTTATCAATTTTACACTATTTCTTCACAATAAGCAAGATTTCATTATACAGTTTACATCCTCAATGAGCTGATTGGAAACCGACATAAATTTAACTAAAAAGAAGTTGTTTCCCCTCACGGGACCGTTCTGTATACTGATATTATTGCAAATCAAAACCTTTTGCATGATAAACAGTTGCCTACATATCATATACAAATCATTACATAATCAAACACGCTTTGATCATTTGATGATTAACAAATCTGCTAAAACATAAATCATAAGAACTAATTTATAATAAGTGATAATCTACATTAGGAGCTAAACTTATCAACACTGATTCTAAACAAAGCCTATCCTTTAATCGATCAGTAAGAAATACTATGAATTTAATAAAAATCACAAAAAAACTAATCGCGTATACATATAAAATCGCAAACCTATCAACGGTGAATCAATACTAAAGTAATCCGTAATCACTTCATCAAATTTCACCTAAAATCACACAACCAATTGCGTACACACTTAAATATAGCGAAAGAGCACTCTCTAGAAACTAATATAATTCCTAATTAACCTAAAATCACAAAATTAATTGTGTATACATACAAAATTTCAAACCTAACAACGGTGAATCAATACTAAACTAATCCGTAATCACTTCATCAAATTGTACCTAAAATTACAAAACCAATTGCGTACACACTTGAATATAGTAAATTAAAAGCGAAAAAGCAGTGCATCGAAACTAATTTCCTAACTTATCAAAATTACCTAAAAATAACAATAACTAGTTGCATAGATACAGATACATACATACATACAAAAATTGCTTACATACATACATAAATACATATTATCATATATGTAAACATACATGCGTAGATATAAAGTAAGAGAAAAGACGAAAAAGAGGAGAGAGATAAACTAACCTTCAAAGACTAAAATTGCGTCACGGGTTTAAACTAACCCACGCGCCCACTCTTTATATAATAACGCGATTAATTTGCGGTTGTGATCCAACGGTCTTTGTTCGTTACAATATAGAGGCGTGATATTAGCCGTCCGATTTGAGCGTGTTTTCGGTGGGCCCCAATATACCTGCTTCAAAAGGGATGCCACGTGTGCTTTGGGTCGTTTCTTGATATTTTCGGTCATTATTTTTTTAAGATAATATTTTTATTATTTAGTTAAAAATCACACGAAGAAATATTCTAATAACGTCTAATTAATAAATTGGGAGTCGTAGTTTTGATAGAAATTATATTCAGTCCATCTATTTTTTTTAGTTAAGTAAGAGTATAATAAAAGAAAGTGTGACCTAACCGATATATGTAAGGAAGCTCATAAGTCATAATAACAATCCAAAGTAAGAATTTTGCTCGAACAAATAAACAAAACAAGGCCTCAACATGGCGACTAGGTCGTAACAAATAAAATACTAGACATCCATCAACTAGTAACATCAAACTAAAAGACCTAAAATAGATTTAATTCTGGTTGTGTAAGTTCTTAAGCTTACGTCCACTAAAAATGTGACACGTGTCATTCAAATTAAATAGCAATTAGTTACTAATTTCTCAGTCTAGAAATATACTTGTTATTAGTAATTTAAAATCAGAAAAACAAAATATATTTTATCATTTCCAAAATTTAGGATGATAATTTATATAAAATAAAGATATTTCTTTTTCTAAAAACCATTAAATGTGTTACAAACAACGAGTTACTCAAATTATACTACTCATTTGTAATGTTTTAAACACAAATGCTAGATAAATACATCCATTTTTAAACCATGGATCAAAAACAATAATGAGCCCAAAATTGAGGAGGTGGCCTTACAAATACGATTTCATCCCAAAAACTATAAATAGAGGGGTGGGGGTATCATTATTTTCACAATAAAAAAGCATTCAAGATTAGAGTGAGAAACTATTCAACATCTTGAAGTCTTCAAACAAGTCAGAGAGATAAGCTCCTCCACAGCCGCCAGAAAATCAGCCCCGCTCCTCCACAGCTGCCAAGAAATCAGCTCCGCTCTTTACAGCCGCCAGGGGATCAACTCCTAAGCAGAATCTCTACATACTCCGTCCTCAACTAATGCCTTCAAAGTCTACAACAAATCTGCAATAAACTTGGTATTCGATCTTCAAAAACGTCTAAAACCAGCAAGCAATGCGTTTCTACGGATCAAAATCTTCAAGTTCTTCACCAAATTTGAAGAACTTCTGCAACAAATATGTCTTCGATTTTCAGGAACGACTACAAACAATAAGCAAGATGTTTCTGCAAATCAAAGTATTCAAAGTTCTTCACCAAATCTGAAGAACTGCACCTAGAAAATTTACAATAAACCGACATTCGATCTTCAGTAACGACTACACAAAGCCAAAAACACGTTTCTCTAGATCAAAATCTCCAAGTTTTTCACCAAATCTGAAAAGCGTCAAGATCATCAACGAAATCAACAAAAGTGCAAAGTTCTTCATTAAATCTGAAGAATTCTACTCAAGTTCAACAAACTCAATAAAATTCATCAAAAAGTCTACAACAGCATTTCGAGCCATCACAAATTGTTCGAAGAGGAGAATCAAAAGACTTTCATTTCTATATTTTTTTTTTTAGAAATTATCAGAGATTGTACCCGCTAAATAATTGATAAATAAAATTTACTTTGCTTCGCATTCATTTTCCCTGTCTTCAACACTTAGTGAAAATTTATGTGAAACAAATTTTGGCACACCTGGTAGGACCTCTTTGCCTTTCATCTCTTATCTTCATCAAAGTTCAGCAACAATTTGATGGCTCCAAAGAAAGACTCGTCCAAACAAGTTGAAGAATCTTCATTCGTCTGCGAGAAGAGTACGATCTCAAACGTTTACACCAGGACTCGAAGTAGCAAGTCTTCTGGCACTCAAGCATTAGATCAACCAATGGAAACTCCAACTCCCGCAGAAGGCATCAAACTTGGGGGAAATTTAAACTCAACAAAGTATCTACGCATATGACATCAAGAAGATCTCCCTCGTGATGGACGATCTACTGCGAATCTCATATATGAAAAATTAGGCAAAGGTGAACAAGATGGTGAAGAAAAAGATGATGTCACTGCTTCAGACTCGAAGTCTCCACTTGACAGCCCGCGATCTTCTAATTCAACTAGCATGCCCGCTATTACTACAAACACTTTGGCATTAGAAGAACAAGTTTTCATCCTAACAAAAACTCTAGAAGGTCTCATGAAGGCAACAACAGAGCGAGATATCCAATTTGCGATGTTAATGAATAAGGTGGAATTCCTGGCACAGACTAGTGAAACTGTTGTAAATGAAGAAAAGTCATTCAAAGTCGAAGGATTTTCAAGCAAAGACAAAGGGAAGAGGAAAAACATAGAGGTTCTTCCCGATGGTTCAATTCATGTTAATCAACTGAATGATTTCATACTTGGCACCGTTAAGGGATGCTACGAAGAAATTACACATTATTCATTAAGCTATGTTAAGCCTTACAACATGAGAATAAAGCACCTAAAAATGCCTATTGGATATCAACCCCCCAGATTTCAGCAATTTGACGGTAAATGAAATCCAAAGCAACATATAACTCACTTCGTGGAAACATGTAGCAATGTTGGAACAGAAGGAGACCTCATCGTAAAGCAATTCGTCTGGACATTGAAGGACAACACATTTGAATGGTATTGTGACTTACCAGCAGGATCAATTGATAGCTAGGAACAACTCGGAAATGAATTTCACAACTTCTTCTACAGCACCCGTCGTACAGTAAGCATGATCGAGCTAACACACTCACCAATGGAAGGATGGTCCCATCACCGATTACATCAACAGATGGAGGGGATTGAGTCTAAACTACAAAGATAGGTTGTGTGAGTCGTTTGACATCGAAATGTGTATCCAAGACATGCATTGGGGTTTGAGATACATCCTTTAGGGAATAAAGTCAAAGACCTTCGGAGAACTAGCAAGTCAAGCTCATGACATGGAGTTTAACATTTCAACATACGAGGATAAAGATTTGTCGATTCAACCAAGTCCAAATGTCAAAAGTAAAGAAGAAGACACTGCAAGTGACAACTCAGATACAAGCAAAGATGATATGAAGAGCGACTCAATCCACTTCCATGAAGAGTTCTTGAAGCATTACTATCCCTGAAAAAGAAGTGAATATACTCAATGACGCACGAGTATAAACTGCATGTTACTCACTGCCCACATGAGTATAAATTGTGCAATGTAGCAAATTGAACTAAGTTTGACTTAATCCCTCGCGGGTACGTATGCATCTTGATATTAAATTTCAAGATCAATCATACAAAAAAAACATTCCACATGTTCAAGAATATCTCAAGAATACAAAGAAGCATAAAGAGAAATTGCAAAAAGCAAAAATGCGAAACATTTGTTATTAAGTCAAGAACTGTTCAGCCACAAGCGAATACTCAAACCACAAAATTTGG
Organism: Primula vulgaris; assembly: GCA_963920805.1. Classification (NCBI taxonomy): domain Eukaryota; kingdom Viridiplantae; phylum Streptophyta; class Magnoliopsida; order Ericales; family Primulaceae; genus Primula; species Primula vulgaris. The sequence goes on from OY987212.1 coordinate 29,811,367, forward strand.
AGAAGTAAAAATAAAACTCAACATTGAAGCCAGAAAAATTCGATCATAGTCTTCAGCTCTTGAAGCCCCCCGTCTTTAGTACGTCAAAATGCTTCTTCAAGTTTCCATTCTTTTCATTTGCCGGTCTTCGAGTTCTGGCATAACATAGCTTCAAATCGCAATACTCTCCACTACAATACCCGGTGATAACAATGTCTTATAGAGTGGTTCTCGTATCAATAAGTGGGCAAAGATTCATCAATATTAACTATAAAATCAGCAAGTCTGGCGCATAGAGCTTTTTGATGTCTTCACCGCTTCGGCTGTCTCTCCATTCAAGTACATGCAGGGAGCTTCAGTAGAGTAACTTTAAGTTATTCTCCCATCAAGAATAAGAACATTTGCCACACCTGACCGTCTTTAGATACAAGTACTCCTAGTATTACGTTAGTCGAAAGATACACGACTGTATGACAAAAATAAAAAGAATTGTAAATCAAATACAATTCCTTGCCAAGTTGGGGGCACATTCATAATAACCATGAGTAGTTGTTGAGGAAATAAAATCCTTTCTTTATCCACATGTTTATGGGTGTGATTAATTCTCTCCTATCTTGACACGTCGATATATTTGGTCAAGAATTTAAATAAGTCAAAACTCATCTACGAAAATTGGAACGAATCCACAAAGATAATGACGTCCAATCCATTACAACAAGATTCAAAAAATTGGACACTCGAAACGAAGCTACGAAATTTGCAAATTGCAACGGAGCTACAAAAATTGGAACGGAGCTACGAAATTTGAAAATGTAGTCAAATATTTGACAAAAAAATTCGACACTCGTTCTTCTCGAAAAAAATTCTAGCAAACAAGTATCGAAGGGGGCATCTGTTGACACACAAATTTTACGTCCACTAAAAATGTGACACGTGTCATTCAAATCAAATAGTAATTGGTTACTAATTTCTCAGTCTGAGAATAGACTTGTTATTAGTAATTTAAAATCAGAAAAAGAAAATATATTTTATCATTTCATAAAATTTAGGAGGATAATATATATAAATCAAAGGTTTTTTTTTTCCTTCTAAAATCATTAAATGTGTTACTCAAATTATAGTACTTATTTGTAATGTTTTAAATACAAATTGGAGATAAATACATCTCTTTTTAAAACCATGAGTCAAAAACAATCAGGGGTCCAAAATTGAGGAGATGGTCGTACAAATGAGTCCACCTCAAAAACTATAAATAGAAGGGTGGGGGTACCATTATTTTCACAATCAAGAAGCCTCCAACACTAGAGTGACAAACTCATCAACATCTTGAAGTCTTCAAAAAGGTCAGAGAGAGAAACTACTCCACAGCCGCTAGGAAATCAGCTCTACTTCTCCACAGCCGTCAAGAAATCAGCCTTACTCTTCCACAACCGTCAAGAAATCAGCTCCTAGGGAGAAGCTCTGCACACTCCGGTCTCAACGAATGCCTTCAAAGTCTGCAATAAAGTTGACATTCGATCTTAAAGAACGTCTAAAAGCAGCGAGCAAGGCGTTTCTTCGGATCAAAATCTTCAAGTTCTTCACCAAATCGGAAGAATTTCTGCAACAAATCTGCCTTCGATTTTTAGGAACGATTACGAGTAATAATCAAGACGTTTCTATAAATCAAAATCTTCAAAAATTTTCACCAAATCTGAAAAACTCCACCCAATAAATCTACAACAAATAGGCATTCGATCTTCAGTAACGACTATACAAAGGCAAAAACACGTTTCTCTAGATCAAAGTATCCAAATTGTTCACTAAATCTGAAAAGCGTCAAGATCATCAACGAAATCAACAAAAGTGCAAAGTTCATTAAATCTGAATAATTCTACTCAAATTCAGCAAACTAAACAAAATTCATCACATAGTCTACAACAGCATTTCGAGCCATCTCAAATTGTTCGAAAATGAGAATGAAAGGACTTTCATTTTTATACTTTTTTTTAGAAATTATCAAATATTGTACGTGCAAAATAATTGATAAATAAAATTTATTTTGTTTCGTATTCATTTTGACTGTTTTCAGCACGTAGTGAAAATTTGTGTGAAAGAGTGATATAAAGCCGATATGAATCTTGAAAACGAGAGAACTATAATATGGGTTACAACTTACAGCCCAATACTTATATGTGATGTTTATCGGTGAACAAGTGATGTATGTTTTTCCCCCCTATCTATTTGTATGTATGTTTATTCGTGTCTCACAAGGATTCTATATAGAAGTGTCCCTTATATGACCATATAAGCATGAAAACTAGTGAGAGTATGACTCAAAACTCATTTAATAACACGGCAGTCCTCGAAAGATCACCGATGATATAAGAAAGTCCATTCTCCTTTGACCATCCTACGATTTTAATAGGAAAAAAAAATTACTATGAAAAAATGACAATGTGTGTGATTATTTTCTGCAAGAGTAGCAATTTGAACTATTGATTATGTTTAATCAAGTTGTTTATTATTTAAGTAACGAAATGATATGAAATACTACAGGGGCGAATCTATGCATGGGCAAGGGTGGGAAAGTGCCCACTGAACCGAGAAAAAGATATTACAAAATATTTTTTTTAATTAATTTTGAAGATTTTTTAATAATTTTTTTGGATAATATATAAAATTTAATACACATTGATTCATACTTACTTTTGACTGTAGTGGAAATCTACCTCTTTATTTGACAATAGGTCACAATTTTAAATCTTGTGTCCAACTCAAATAATTTATGTTTTTAATTATAAGTTTCGGTTCAATGTTATTATTTATACATTCTTTTAGTTAAAAAATGAAAATTACGTGCTACTTTTATTACTTGTTAGATTTTGTTACATCTCTAGAATTCCTTTTTTGCATTGTTTTTAAATTTGTTGACTTTAGTTTTCTTCTCTTAAAAACTTCAAATATTACGTGATTTAAAAATAAAATATAATAGTAAATCTAATTGGTTAATGAGTTTTCTTAATGTTAAATATTTTATTTTATTTCAAAAAATTAATTCATAAGTATATATAGAATCTTATAAACTCACATATTGTTATTGTATTTTGGTGGTTTAATGACTCTTGATGCAATTTGACTTGACTGAGATGCGTGAGATTCCCAACATTATGTATTTATATAAATTGTTGCATTTTGACAAAATTTTTACATATAATTTCTCTCTCCATACATAGATTCGCCACTCAAATTAAGACTCTTGTTCAAGAACATATATACATGTTCTTGCTATTAATTATGAGCTCCAAATTTTTGTAGAATGCTCTATTTATTTGCTCTCTCCAACTTAAGAAAAGAACGATAGTCACTGCATTTTGAAATTACATAGCCGGCTTTCTATATATGCGAATTTGCGACTTACCACAAAAAGACGCTTTTTATTTTCCTATTTTATGGTAGCGTATTTATACCGTCGCTCAAATCTCAATACAGTCCGAAATTCGTAATTTTAAAAACAAACTCGTAATTTTAAAATCAAACTCGTACTTTCCAAGTATAAGGCTTGACTTTTTTCATTTTGTTTACTTTTTCTTAATTTTTATGTTCCTTTGTGAATAAAATTAAAATACAAATATAAGGAATTATTAAATTGTATCTAGTTAAGGTTGAGCGTTCCTCCTCTACAGTGAGCTTATGTGTTGAATTGAATGTAACACAAATGCCCCCAAGTATCTGCAATCTTTTGGTTTCTAATGTACTTTATACTCGCAAACAGGACCGGTTTTGGGCTAAGGCCCAAGAGGCATGGGCCTCGAGCCCCCCAAAAAACTTACGTATTTAGATCCCCAAATTTGCTAAAATAATATTATATATTTTACAGTTCATCTATAGCAAAATAATTGTACTTGTCCGAGTGGTTAAACAGAAAAACATAAAATCTTTCAGTTTGTAAACGTCATAAGATTGAATCTCGCGTCTTACTTTTTTGGTTTTTATCTCATATTTTATTACATTGAAAAGCCTCATACTTTTTAAGTAACTTTTCTTCGGTCCTATATATTACATATATTAGAAAAAGGTCTTATTTATTTAAAAAGTAACAGATTTGATCGTTTATTACAAAACATATATTATTCTTGTAATATGAGTTTTTTTGGGTTTAGCCACATGTTTTTAAAACTTCAGAATCCTATAGTTTCAGATAAGGTATTTTTTTTTGCCACATATACTAAATGCATCATAAAAGTACCCGCTATTTATTTATTTATTTTTAAAAATTTGTCTTTTATAGAAAAGGGCTACTTTTTTTTAGCATGTTTTTTTCCCTTTTTTATAGTGAATGTTGTTTTTCGGTTTTTATAGCGAAGTTTGTATAAACTTGTATGTGTTATTATTGCCTTCTTGTTTTTGCATGTTTATCATTACTGGTGAATGGCAAAATATTTAATCAAAATAACTAAGCTAGTTTATAGCAGAAAAAAAAACCCATATATGGTGGCATACAACCCCCGAAACTCTGAAAATGACCCTCTGCTCACAAAATAAAAGAACCAACTAATTAGAATTATAGGTTCGAAGGAAAGTCTAAGCAGGAGACCACATAGTTACCCATTGTTTTATTTTATTGCTTACAAGTTTGTTTTGCATTATAATTCTAATTAGTCGGTTGTTGTCTTGTATAAATAATATGAGATTAACTTTAACTAGCTAGATATAATTCAATAATTCATTATATTTGTTTTTTTTTAATTCTATTCACAAAGAAACATAAAAATTGGGAAAAAATCAACAAAATGGGTTTTTGTTTTGTGTCGTTCACTGTTGAACGACACGTTGTACCGTTAAATAGGAAACCGTTAGATCATTTACTTTATATTTAGACCGTTAGATTTAAGGGTATAATATTAAGTTAAAGTTTTTTTTAATAAGGTTTTAGATCATACAGTTCAGATATAATATAAAGTGATCAAACGATTCACGAATTAACGGTACAATGTGCAGTCAAGCACAAAATGGGGACCCCAACAGACTGAAAAAAGTTAAGCCCCGTACTTGTGAAGTACGAGTTTGATTTCAGAATTACGAATTTGTGTTTGAAATTACGAATCTCGAAATGTATTAAGATTTGAGCGACTCTATAAACAGGCTACCCTCTTTTATTTCTTACGTTAATTTGAACATGTTTTCATCTATTACAAATACTAACATTATACAAAACTAATTTATTGTAGCATTGCTTCTTAAAGTAAAGTTCATCCAAATTTCGCATTACATTTTTCCAAAGATTTAGTTTTTCTACATTAGGTCTTCCATTTCATGAACCTGCTTTATCATATGTGAAACAATTTAATTATAATTTTAATGGAAAAGTGAAAAAACGAGACTAAATTTGAACATCAGTAGCACTAATCTCGTATGCCGATATTTAACTCAAATACGAAACAGCTGCATTCCTAGTGTCCGTTCAAATTATTTAGTCGACATGCATGTCATGTGGTATTTTGCTAGTCCCACACTTATCATGATGCATTTCTAATTCCATCAAAAAATTGTCCTGCAATCAAGCAAGGCCTTATATACTCTTGTCGTGATTATTTTGTTTTCATCATGACACAATAATGACACAAAACTAGTGCCTTAAGGCTTAAGCTAGAAATTCACACGGGAAGAGAAACCATTCTAATTATATATTGACAGTCTAAACAGTCATTTAACTTAACCTAGAAAGCCAATGACTGTAAAAAATTATCCAAAAGGAAGAGAAATTGAAATGATACTTATTGCAAAACTTATTTCTATTTTAAAAAGTGCCTTTGATTTTTTTTTTTGCTTCCCGCTTCTAGAAAGATTATATCAGGTTAAAAGTAACATTATTACTGTTGTAAGATTATTGGACTCTTGAGCTTTTACTTAATGGGCCCAGATGGGCTTGTAACCCTAACCCTCTATCCATATAAAGAGGGCTAGGGGTCTTGTATTTTATATACATTCATATTCCTTCATTAATAAAGATCATACTGTTCTCCCCTCTCTCTACTTCTGTCTCCCTATATACGTAGCTAATAGTGTATTACAACACGTTATCAGCACTGCTCTCGGAGATCGAAGTACGGATTATAGATTCAATAAACCTTGAGGTTTATCAGGGTTTTTATTAGGATTTTGCTATATCGACCTTCATCAACATACCGTGCGTAAGGTATCCGGATATAATTTTTTTTAACTGTACAACTTTTACATGTTAACGGTTGATAAAAATATATTGCTATGAAACACGGCTGTAAATTGCATGTTCTGTACTACTTGTACTCATATAAATAACATAGCTACTGTGATACGTTTGTATATATAACATAGCTACTGTGGTACTAAGTTACTTGTTGCTTGATTGATTGAATTGTTTACTGGTGGTTGAATTGTTTACTGGTGGTACATGTATTGGTACATGTTATTGAATTGTTTATACTCTGCTGCGAATTGCATGTTTGTACTATTACTGTGATCATGCATAGTATTTGAATTAATTGATTCTGGAATGATTACATGCATAACAGTACATATAACCGACCATATACTGACCATATTAACAATATTGATTCTGGAATTGTAAATTGATAACAGTAGCATCAATGAGTTGTGTACTTATTACATGTATAACCAATTTGTAAATCGAAAATCTTGTAAATTGTAAAACATGTATTAATCTGTCGGATTAAATCTGCAACAAACTGAAACGTATGTACTGAATTGTAATTTTCTGAAAGCTGTAAAATTACTCAAGGACTAAACTGAAACTTGTCTGAAATTCTGGACTGTATATGTAATAATGCTGTAAAATAGATATATAGTTTGCTGTAATTACACGCATGGTCCTGTAGTATAATACTTATACGAAAACAGTACATATGGTTGATAAGTTATAATATTTGGTAAATATACACACACATGCATATAAATTTTTTTTATTAAAAGGCAAGCGAATAAAAATTGCATGTTAATTGAATAAATTGATATGTTTCCATGTAAATTTAACCTTTTGCATGTTAAAATATTTTTTTACCATATATAGAATTGATTGGTAATTAAAAATATATTGCTTGCTTGCATGTTAGAACTACCATGTATAGAATTATTTATATGGCAATAAACCGTAGATAATTGATTGATATCTTATTAGTATAATCAACATATCTTTTGATATTACCATAGATATAAATATACCATATGGCAGTTAATTGATTTGATTTGATTTGGTATGATATAATTTGTGTGATTGATAATCCTGAATTGATTTAGTTTATCACCAAATCTACTGCATGATTAGATATATATCATGAATATATTTTATACTGCCTTGTATATATGTGGTTATCTAGAAAAGATATACCTGTTATTTATTGCCATGAATGGTAGAATTGCGAAATCATATATATTCACATTTAAGTTGGAAAAATTATGAACCTTCCCTAAATAGGCTCACCTATTTGGATACGATGTCTAGGAAAGATATAGGTGGAAGTCGATATCCTAATGAGGTCGGGTTTTAAGTGGCATTCGTGCCCTCCACCCTCACCGTCTTTCCTGGTCGTTTTTCAAGTAGAGCTACCGAAAGGGGTTGACTAAATAATAATTTCCCCGAATGTGTTTATATAGTGATGTATGTTTCGCCGAATTGGTGTCTCTGTATCGACCTGTCGTTCGATCAATGAGAACCTATTCACATTAAAAGCAAAACTATTTTTCGAACCTGTCGTTTCGAAATAAAGTTTATGCTTGTGCAAACCATAAACATATAAACCAGTCGTTTTATATGAAAAATAATCCAGAACTCCCAACATATGTTGGATGCCATCTATGATGAGAAAATTCGTAAAACATACTTGCGAAATGACTGTTTAAACATTGATTTTAATCTGTCACCACATGTTACTCACCCTGATGTGTGAAAATGTGATGTCCAAATTTTTTTTTTGGATGCCATCTTTGATGAGTAAAACACGAGTTTGTTGTTACCTTCACGATGAATGCTAAGGCGTTGATTTTATTCCGCCGCCACATTTGAGACGTGATGACGTCTATGGTGAACAAATGTCTGAAATTGACATATTTGAGCAATCCTTCACCAAAATACTAGCTTGGAAATTGTATTCCATAAGCAGTATCGTGAATTTATATTCACCATGTTCCTTTATCGCCCATTTGTTATTGGATAAGAAAATTACCCCGGTGAGTAGTTTTAATCCTATTGGGTCAATGGCGAATTGTTTGCCTGATATTAATGCTCTTCGTGTATATTTTTTTTCCACGAATCGAGAACCGTGACAAGTGTTATTTGTCTCGAACTGTCGCGATCCCGATGAATCGCCTAGCCAAGCGAGATTTTAGACAATCGTCAAAATCTAAAACCTGTGGCTCCAAGACAGTAATTGAAAGGAACAATATGGCCCGTTGTCACAAAGAAAGAGATAATGCTCAATGAGGCAACTCTATGCTATAAACACAAAGGTCATGCACGGTTACTCCTTAAATAGTTCAAAACTATTATAAAGATGAAAAAACCGATGCTAACGTGGTTAAAGATAACTGAAAGGAAACTCTTGAGACCCCCGGTTTTGTGGCTCAAATAAGTTTGGTACCTTTCTTTATTGATTTTGATAAATCATTGAGCCATATTTTCGCTCATCTGGATTATGTTTTTCCATTTGGATTATTATTTTTCCATTTGGACATACTTTTGGATTATGGTTTGCCTGTTTATGAAATTTCTCGAAATAATTTAAAGTGTTTTGAGCAAATTCCTTTGACAAATGTGACCAAACTTTAAATTATGAAATTTTAGGCAATACTTGTGGGATAGTTGATTTTTTTAGAAATAGTGGGTAACAGTGTACCACATAATTTCACCAACTATTTGCCTAAAAGAGTACTCAGTGACAACGATTCTGGACCTGTTGTTCCAAAATCAAAATCTTTGGTAAAACCAAATTGATTTGTCAAATATGAACTCTTATACTCATGTAGGTCCTGCCGTACCTTGTTGAGTTATAAAATATTCGAGAAAACCAGTGTTATCTGGTAATAGCTCATGAAAAAATTAAATTTTTTTTACATAGCCTCCATTCAATACGATCAAAAGCGTATTTTAGAGGAGTTGAAATGTCTTTCAAGTGGTTGCTACCACATTCTTTAAAGCATTTAAAGTTACCTTATCATTTCGCCTGTCGTCGAATGATAAATGATTTAGATGCTAAGACATGATTGTCTATACTATCATTCGCCTGTCGTCGATTGATTAGAGCATTTTGATATTGTGGCATTGACCGGATGAGATATTCCCGGGTCAAAAGACGATGCTTGATTTATAATCGCATCGCATTTGGATTCTCTCTGAGAATATATTTCGCGATTAATCCGAAATTCATGCCATTATTGCTCACTTTGAAAGACTAGTATGTGTAAAGATCACGAAATGAACTCGTAGAATTCTTGTAAAGAATTGAAGGAGTTATTGTGGACTTATCCAACCATAAGACGGACCATAAATATAAATGGTTATGGTTGATGCATCGACAATTTGGTCACATTTTAATGTTGTCCACATAAATGCAGCACTTTTCCAAACTTTTAGCCCTATCATTAAGTTGATGGCTCATGATCCGGATTATCCTGAAAAGTCTAGTCGACTTGATAATACCGAAGAGTAAGAATCGAAATTTCGATTTGAATTACTTGAATTTGGAAATTGAAATTGAACATCCTGTCGATTATGTTCAGACCCAAAATGGACTCACGGAAAGCTTGATGATGCGACTGCAAATGATTGCACGCATTTCTTGGTCTTGCGCACCAAGATTTATATTTCCGTATGGGGTTATGCTATTTTGCTGCATTGGTCCGTCATGAGGCCCATAGATACTCAAACACCATATGCGTACCAGCTGGTTACTGGTTATGAGCCAGAAGTCTCATATTAACGCGTGTTTAGAGTGATTAATTAATATTTTGATTGAGCCGCTCTAGCGTTCAAAATATGGACCTCTGAAGGGGACATAAGTCTATTATGAATCCCCTGCCTATCATTTGATAGAGTAACCTTGGCAAGCGATCTCTTTACTGCATGATATGCGAAAGTGACATCGCTAAGACTGTTATCCCCGTCGTTAGGGGGAGATTTGCACGTTACCGTTGATAAGGAACGACGTGAAATAACGTGGCATAACCCACTCAGTCTTAGCTTGATCCCCAAAACTGCACTTAGTGATAAGTAAGTGCATAGACTCCCTCAAGTCTACCTAAATGCCAGACGCATTTAATGACTTTATGAGATGTCACGAGATCATTTATACCTGCTGCAAAATGCTTGCAAGGATAGACGTCCCTGTCGGACGCCGTGTTCCTGTCGTAACACGTTGCTTTGGCCGAACCCGCCAAGCAAAGGACGCTGCCGTCGGCCGTCAGTCTGTCATCCTTCCTAAGATATGAGGAAGTTGACCGGTTCTTAATTCGTTCAGCCCCAGAGGTGGTGAACTGAAACTCGTTTGTCGCACGAGATTATAAAGGATCAAGGAGATGTGTGATTTCCTCCTCATCCTAAGAATCTCGAAATATCTGTCGATCATGATATCTTAGACGATATTGAAGCGAAACGAAACTGTCATTGATTATTTGTTCATATATTCGGTGACGACTGATAATATGAACAAATTATGACAGGGAACCATGTACCGTTGCCTGAAGTCAACGGAGAATAGACTGTACTAATGGAAACTTGCAATCCAAGTAGACTCCTTAGCGAAAGTGTGTTCGGACCTGTAGCTCCAACACCACCAATGTTAAACGAGTTCGTTTATTTGGTTATTCGTAAGGAAAATTGATGAGAATAATGAGATTGTAGAATGCTCGCCTAGTAGCGCAAGGCTTCTCTCACACCTTGGAATTGATTACGAGATGGTTGATTTCCTCGTAATGGACGTTATAACAGTCCCCTACTTTATCAGTTTAGTAGTTTTCCGAAAAACTGATTATGCAGCATGCGATTATGGTCATGGTTATATCTCTATGGGGATTTAGACAAAGAGATATAGATGAAGGTCCCTGTGTGACTTCATGTGCTTAAATCAAGTAGTTCCTAACCACGGAACACGATCTCAATTGACTGAGACGTTCACTATATGGATTAATATAATCCGAGCGGATGTGGTATACCGCCTAAGTGAGTACTTGATTAGCTTGGGATACTTGAACAAGTATTATGCCCTTGCGTGTTTTATTATGCGATCCACTTTTGGATTTGCCTTCGAGATGAAGGATCTTGGGAAGAAACGGTAGTGACTCGGCCTGATGATCGAGTCCTGTAAAGATTGAATCTAAGTTCATGATTCAGACTACACCAAGAAGGTTTTATGACGTTTTAGTCATTATGACGCTAAGTCGTTAGATTCTCCCATGATCGTTCGATCACTAGACATTGATATAGACCCAGTCCGTCCCTGATGAGACGATGAAGAGATATTGAACCATCATGTTCATATCTAAGTACAATAAGCGCATCATTGTACTTGGTCTAATGTACTAGGACGAACATCTTGTCTGCTGTGAATGGTATAGCTCGACACAGCATCGCGCTAACACGCTGCCATCGAAATGGCACTAAAGACACATTCCCTTACCTTATGGTAATTTTGGAAGTGGGATAGTTTATCCCATTTGCGTCATCGAGTGTACCTACCCCCTTCGGTACTCGAATTAACGCAACCCTTTTTCGGTTATACCGATGCCGGTTACTTATCAGACCCGCATAAGGGATATTGCTAACATGGTCTGTCTTTACCATTAGGAATAAGGCAATATCTTGGAGTTCTTGAAATGACTCCAAACGAATCACTCTGATCTACTCGTGCTCTATGAGACGATTAGAGAGTGTATATGGATTCGAGCTTGTATTAGCCATATTTGAATTACGTATGCTCTGTCTCACGATCCAGATAAAACACTTGTCTTATTTGAGGACAACTTGTTGTTATCGATCAAGAGAGACATGACTAAATTATGCTATTTAGCATTTCTTGCCGAAATAAATCTTCACATATGAAGTTTGAGAGCATCCTGTCGAATGCTCGTTCTATTCCACGTTATATTTTCTTGCATACAGTCGTGTGCAAGTAAATGAGCCATCCAGTCGAATGCTCGTACTCTTTCTTGGAATATGAAATCTTTGCACCCAGTCGTGTGCAAGTGAGGGGGAGCATCCAGGTGAATGCTTATTGCACTAATTACTACTTAGTCGAAATCTTCGCACCCTGTCGTGTGTAAGTGAGGGGGAGCATCCAGTCGCATGCTCGTGTACTCTTTTTGTCCTTAGACCAAGGTTTTTTCCCACTGGGTTTTCCTTGGCAAGGTTTTTAGCGAGACACGTTCCCATCATATCTCACTTAAGATTGCCGAAATTAGGGGGAGTATCCGGTTGTATACTTCTTACCACTGTGTACTCTTTTGTCCTTCGACTAGAGTTTTTTCCCACTGGGTTTACTCTAGCAAGGTTTTGATGAGGCACCTGTTTTGTGGTTGATCCCCTACTACTACCACTGTTGCACTCTTTTTCCTTCGATCAGAGATTTTCCCATTGGGTTTGCTCCGACAAGGTTTTGATGAGGCACACTGTTTTGTGGTTAGTTAATTACATAGAATTTCGGTCTATATCATTCGGCTACACAGTTTCTCCTAGGTACCGGTTTTGTCCCACACTGGGTTTTCCGTCTCTAAGGTTTTTTATGTCTTTAGCACTGCGAATGAACTCGACTCAGATCGACTGCATGAAGACGAAGAATTCAAGACGTCCAAAGGGGGAGTGTTGTAAGATTATTGGACTCTTGAGCTTTTACTTAATGGGCCCAGATGGGCTTGTAACCCTAACCCTCTATCCATATAAAGAGGGCTAGGGGTCTTGTATTTTATATACATTCATATTCCTTCATTAATAAAGATCATACTGTTCTCCCCTCTCTCTACTTCTGTCTCCCTATATACGTAGCTAATAGTGTATTACAACAATTACAAGATTATAGCAATTAATATAAGAATGATTATTGTTGTTAAAGTTATTGTCGCTAAATTTAGAAACTACTTAGTTAGTAATTGATTCTATTGCTACAATGTTATTCTAAGTAGTAATTGATTCTATTGCTACAATGTTATTGAATTAAGCGCTAATTATTTTACCATCAATATATATATCAACATAATATTTATTATCATTTTGAAATTTATTCATTGACTAAGAAGTAATAAATCATAGTCATACGATTACATGTTGTAATAGAAGGATTTTAGAATGTTGTGCTTTTTACTACATAATTTGAGATTTAATTATCAAAAAGTCATGGCTAATTTTTTTTTAAACTTAGGTATGTATGATATATGATGCTACTTCTTTTGATCATTTGTTTTTAACTTTGATGCTACGTTGATATGTATCAAATCTTAAATAAGAGTTAAAAATTGGTTTTTAAAAATTAATTATATTTTTATGTACTAATTAATCTATAATTCTTTCTTAGGAAATCCACCAATTACTTACGTCACTAATGTCTGATTTCATTTTTTAAATGATGAAACGTCCAATAATATATAAGTTTTTTTTAACCACCGGAGCCTATCTCCATTTAATTGACTTTGTAGGTCTCGTCATCAATCTCATCATCCATATAAATATTAAATATACCCTAGCAATTAATTAAGACCGCGTAACGTCATTTTTGCCGATTGTTCAGTTAAACAAATTTAAGTTGACAGAACTCGCAAAGAGTATATTCTAGCCTTATTATAATTTTCGAAATGAATATAAATCTTCATGAGATCATGTGGTAATTAATTCAAATGAACCAAATGAAGAAACCATCCTAAATCATGTCCAGATTGTCATTCGTTATTTCGTTTCTGTTATAGCGTATTGCATATGAACTAGTACTTCAATAATTTGCATACGAGAGAATAATTTGACTAAATAGTTTATGGCATGAGACTAGACTATCAATTACTAGAATCCCTTCTACGGTCTCTTATTTTATTAACCGCATATGCATTGCAAATTAGTATTTTAAGTATTATTTGACAAAACTATTGCACATAAACTTTGTGATAGCCACTTATTACTTATTAAAAACTTGCTTCCAGAATAGTCAACTTACTAACCTAAAACCAAGTCAACTATCACAATCAAATTCCAATATGTAGGCCTCTCAAATTATTCAACAAAAGCATCCATAATATTAATATTATGTTAATTTTAATTAATTTTATCCCATCATCATTTAATTACATATTAGATAACATATGTGTAACTTAAATTTAACATTCACATTAGTGTTTTAACTTAACAAAGTTATCTAATTTAGATTAAAACTAATTATTAATTTAAAGTTCATTGATTAGTGATTTTGTAACCCCCACTAAAATAGAAGTAGTTATTAACGTGAAACACATATGATAGATTAACAATTAATTACTTTTTGTATAGTGGTTGCGACATCATCAATTACAAATATTAAAAATATTGTTATATTTAACAACTATAAATATAACACATAGTTTAACACAAATTGTTATTATCTCTTAAACGGAAAAAAAATATATTGTTAGATAACAATTTTAGTTAATAAAAAAGATAATACAACTATTGTAGATACTCTAAGAGAGTTTACGCATAAAAAACCTTTTATGACAAGGTTTAATAATAGCAACGGCCCAAAAATTCAAAACAAAAGTTCTATTAGGTCACTGTACTCATTGTTAACGCAATAATGATTCCGCATTTTTTAAAAGTTAGAATTTTGGTACATCTTTGACGAAAAGTCACCCAACTTTATATGAGAAAAAGGTAGTCTCTTTGAAATTAGTATTATATACTAATCTTGTATTACACATACAAGGGTTGGAATTTAATAAAGTTGGAAATGTACATTTACATACGGCTGAATAGCCGGTTGACAACTGTCAACAAATTTACACATTTATTCTATTCAAATACTACTCCATCTATCTTACAATCCTTTCAAAATAAAAATAAAACCTTATAACCATCTCTACCTTCTTCATCGTTTCAAACATTTTCTCCCACACCCCAAACCCAGCTCCTTATATGTTTCTATGTTTTTATTTTTTTGGTACATACTTATTTCTACTATTCTATACCGTAGAAAATAGGAACTATCTAAATCAGATTTTCTTTTTAAAAAAGATTGCATTTGATTTCAGAAATTAGGTTTTTTTATGTGTAGCAAAATTCAGACTTTCGATTTGCAATCACTCTCTTATATACATAAGATTATTAAATTTATGAAGGTAAGTAAATTAGCTGGAGTGAGACGTTCACAATATTAATTGGGTTGGTTTGAAAAATTAAAGTTTAAGTTACTGGGTTTAAATTGATTTGCTTAAAAGAAAATTAGATTGAATCGAAATTTCACTACCAATTAATTTGGAGAGTAATAGCATTTTTCAACATTAAAGGTCATAGAAGAAAATAATTACATAAGAGAGAGAACTGAAATGGGAAGAAAGGATATATAAGAGAGTTTTCCAGTGATTTTTTGGCATGTAATTGTAATTTAGTGGTCACTCCCTAATAGTACCACGAGTAACAGTACCTTAACAATGAGAAATTATTTCGTCTATCAAGAGCATTTCTTCAGAGCATCTTATAATCACACATTAAGTGGGCATCACAACCTTACATAATTAAGTGCATGGTTATAAGAAGATGACACGAAGAATTACTTTTGAAATACCAAATAATTTCTCACTTAACAACACAGTTCTAACATTATTAAATTCCAACCCATGTACAACACATCACAGTACCTTAACAACACATAGAATGACCATGTGCACCTTTTTCAAACTTCTAAATAAAAAGTAATATATATATATATATATATATATATATCAACTTTCAAATATTGATATAACTTAATCAAAATACACCGTTATTAGTGGTCGACCATGTCGAGACTAAAGATGTCTTGATCAATAGTGTCTTGAACCACACCACAACGTAAAACCGGTAGATCATAAGAATATTTCACTTGTTTATTGGCACTAATAAAATTACTATAAAATGGAGTTGGGTCAGGAATTAGATGTACAATTCTGCATCACTTTCATTTACTACTACAACCATTCTAACGTAGCTAGCGTACTTGAGAAATGTCATTTGAGATATACTAATCTATCACCCCTTTCAGACATATGAACAAAATCCTTAAGACTTTAATCATTGAAAATTACCAATATTTAAAATGAAATTAACAAGGACCTAAATATAACTTTTTACTAATTAAGAGAACCAATATTGCAATTCAACCAGTTGTGACATGTGAACACCAGCCAAGTCTCCTCTTTTAATTAAACATGAAATGCCAATTCCACAAACCATACAAAGAAAATATATAATCAATCAAACTCCCCATTTTCCCTCCATCCCCAGCGCACGTTAGCTTGACACCGCGCAAACATCTTATTTCTCTCTGATGATGTGCCGAACCAAGTCAAGCACCGCAGCTATCGCCCCGAAAACTGCCACATCACAGCCAAAAGCAATACCCAATCCCCCGCACTCTGGCGACCCTTCCACCAGTGGCAATAACTTCACCGGCAGCTCAAACTACACGTGGCAGTCCTCCGCCTCTAGCGTCGCCTCCCTCTCTAGCGCTCGTGAAACCCTCCCTGAGAACACCCACATCTACGACATCTCAGAGATTCGCACAGCCACAAACAACTTCCTCGCAAAGAAGGTTTCCTCCTCTGCCTCCTCCGCCACATGGCGGTGCGTGGTACGCGGTCACAACGTGGCCGTTGTCCAGAGGAAGCTTAGGAGGAGGGTCCACACAGAGGAGATATGCGACCGGCTTTCCTCGGTGTGCAGAAGCCACCACGCCAGCCTGATCAGGCTGCGTGGTGCTTCCCTCTCCGGAAACTACATATACCTCGTGTATGATTTTGTCCATGGGGCAACCTTAGCTGACTGTCTGAGAAGTTCAAGAAACTCGAACTTCTCAGTACTGTCCAGCTGGATGTCTCGTGTCCAGATCGTGAGTGATCTGGCGCACGGGCTAGACTACATACACAATAACACGGGCGCCAGCTTGGCGTTCGTGCACAACCATATCAAGAGCTCTAGCGTCGTCGTGACGGAACCAGGACTTCACGCGAAGATATGCCATTTCGGGACTGCTGAGCTCTGTGGTGAGTTGGTGGCTGGGTCGGACCAGTTTGAAGGGACGAGAGGGTACATGTCACCGGAGTTCCAATTGTCAGGGACACCAACGCAGAAATCAGACGTGTACGCTTTTGGGGTGGTGCTTTTTGAGATACTATCTGGCAAGGAGCCCTTAAAGTACAAAACTGAGGATGCTGGCGGAGAATTTAGACGGATATCTATTGTGGAGACTGCGAGGGAGGCGGTGGAGGGGGGTGGGATGTGTGTGAGGAGGTGGATAGATAAGCGGCTTAAGGATTCGTATCCGGTTGAGGTGGTTGAGAGGATGGTCCGAGTAGGGTTAGATTGCTTGGAGGAGGATCCGGATAAGAGGCCCGATATGGGAAGGGTTGTGGGCCGGATATCGAGGCTATACTTGGATTCGAAGATATGGGCTGAGAGTATTGGCCGACTTGTTGATTATAGCGTCTCGTTAGCCCCACGATGATGTTTTACGTCAAAGGTCTTGATTCTTGAATACATGTTTATATATGGATTGATTGCTTTAGGCGAAACCCGGTGCTAAAACTTGCTCTAAGCTAGTTTTTTTTTTGTTATTGGATATGCCAATGTGACATTGAAAATATTGGATGGTAAATGCTAAATGTAACGATTGATAGAAATGCTGAAATAAAGATAAATATCCAGTATCCCAACTTACTTTTAATCTGTATATACTTTTTTTTAATATAAAATAGTGGGGAAGACCCAAAAAAAAAAAGTTACTTTTTCTACACTAAATACCATCAACATGTAAAATTATAGGTTGTCGACTCGGAAGCTAATTTTTGACTTTAAGTCCACGACCTACTTTGAAGGGAGACTTAGAAATATATACATACAAATCAACTTAATTAAAAAAAACTCACATATGTGTATTTTTAATAATTAGATACATATACTTATTTACAATTATATAACATATGTCATAAAAAAAACAAACAAAAAAAAAACAAAAAAATTGATAATTTATACATAATATCTAGCAAGATTAGAAATGATTACACATGATTAGATATGATTAAACAAGTTTGTACATAAAAAAATTGGGCATGATTGGACAATATTAGACATACAGTATTAAACAGGATTAGACAGGATCACACATATTTTGTGTATAAAAAATATATTTTTTAAAATTTTGATTTTTAATTTTTAAATATTTTTTCGAGTTTTTTGAATTTTTTAATAACACATTTACCTATTTGTAAATAAGTTCACAAAATATGTACGTTTTTATAAAATAGTCATTAAGTTCAAAACAATCGGGTTTTTTTTTAAATAAGTTTCTAAATATGTACTAAATTACCATTTTTCCTTATATATAACTCAATAATTGTAATTTAGTTAATATCTTTACAATATATTTTTACTAAAATTTATTAAGAATTGATGATTTAAGGCCTCTCATGATTTATTTTTAAAACTTATTTTTTATGTAAATCTGACATACTTATCTATAAGAGAAATTATTTAGTCCATTTTGAGGAGTACTCCCCTCATTGATAACCACATATTTATTATTATTAATTATAGGAGTAATTCCCTATTAGTTACAATTTTGATAATTTATCCTCAAAAGGTCACATCACAATGTTTCTATCCTTAATAAGTCATATTTTTTTTAAAATTCAACCAATTTACAAAGTTGCTATTATCATAACCTAGGAATTATCATTTATCTCCCTAAAAATCTATAAAAAAAAATTCATATGAAAAAAGTAACAAAATTAGAAAAAAATGCAAAAAATAAAAAACTTACTTTTTTCACAAAAAAAATTAGTTTCTTTCACAAAAAAAAAAATTCATAAAAAAAATAGTATTTTCACAAAAAAAAGTTTTTCCACACAAAAAAAAGTTTTCCCCAAAAAAAAAAGGAAAATTTTTCACAAAAAACCAAGAAAAAATAAATAAAAATAAAAATTTAAAAAATTTAAACGGGTTTGTAAAAAATGAATATGGGTCAATAAAAAGTGCATGTGAGTCAATAGAGGTGCATAAAAATTGTATACCCGTCTCAATAAAAAATTGCATAAAAAATGCATATTGGTCAATTAAAAGTGCATACAGATCGATAAAAATATATAAAAGGTGTATAGAAATTGCATAAATAGTGCATACAAAATACAAACGGCTCGATAAAATTAAGGACATAAAAAGTTCATAAAAATGGGAAAAATATGTGTAAAAAATATATAAAAAAATCATACGGGTCGATAAAAGTACATACGTGTCGATAAAAATACATAAAATATGCATAAAAGTGCATACGGGTCGATAAAAATGCATAAAATGTGTATAAAATGTGCATAAAAATGTATAAAAGGTGTATAAAAAATGTATAAAAAGTGAATAAAAGGTTCATAAAAGGTGCATACGGATCGATAAAAGGTGCATGGAAGGTAAATAAAAATTGCATATGGCATGGGTTGATAAAAATGCATAAAAGGTTTATAAAAGTGTATAAAAAGTTAATAAAATGTGCATAAAAGTGTATAAATTTTAAATAAAGGTAGATAAAAGTTTATAAAAAGTGCAGGACCATTGGTGAAAAAATAACACACGCTTCATGTTGCATTTTGGAATTTTATATATAGAACGTCCAGTTTTTCAAAATTTTTTTTGAGGATTCTTGTCCATCATTTAATTAATGTTCCTAAATTATATGATTCCAATTGCATTTCAAAACCAAACAATTGTGCAATCAAACCTAATTCTTTTGCAGTTGTAGCCAAACAAATAAAAGAAAGTCACATAGTGAAGCTATTTCACAAATATAAAGCAAAAACATTTCTGTAAGATCACATAATCGTCGGATATACATAAATATTAACGCACACCAGTGTATATATATCCAGATTTGTATATATAATGACGATAGTGATGATGGTGTTGGTCCCGATATTCACCCCTCCTCCAGATCTTCGTCCTCCCGTCGGAGCTCCGACCGGACCTTCGCCCATCCACCAAGCTAGCATATATATATATATATGTACTCCTATATATATATACATATATATATGTAGGGGAATGATCTATATACATATATATGTATATATATATACATATATATGTATATACACTGCACACACACACACCTAGATCCAGTAAGGTAACATGGCTCCTACTGGAGGGGAGGATCTCCAACAGGAGGGCGGAACTTCGATGGAGGGAAGAAGGGCGGTGGATGCTGTGGTTTGTTAGAGAAAAAGATAGTTTGTGAGAGAAAGCTACCACATCTTCAAAATTAGATTTTTAGTGCTATTTATATTTTTCATAATTTGTGACTAAATGGGGATATTGATTTTATATGTGACCTTTTGAGTATTTAATTCAAAAAATGTAGCGTATTGATCATTTTCCCTTAATTATACTTGTCTGCGCTGAATGTGTAATAAACAAATTATAAATATATCGTTATCAATAGTGTAGATGATCCTCCAAGATGACTAAATAATTTCTCCATTAATTTGACGTAAGATGAGCTCATTGTTATAAGTTAAAACCAGGGTCGGTCTTAATATTTTTGTTACTAGGTGCAGAAAGAATTTGAGTTCTTTTTTTCATTGTTGTTCAAGTATGAAATTTCGATATAAAATATATTAATAGTAGATTCATCGAAAATTAACTCTCTAAAAAAAATCATTAATATAAAAAGAATTGTGCCATTCACTTGTATTTTTTTTTTACTATCATATATTCACGTATATAATTTTTTTATATATATTTAATTCTTTTTATCGAAGTTTTAAGGTCCTGAAAGATTCACTAGAATCGTGAGCATCAATAGGATTACACCTCCTATATCTTGTCAGGGCCCGGTTAAAACATCCTTCTGACTTTAAAAGAAATTTTGTACCGTTATATACGCATTGACCAAGGAAACTACTAATTCAAGAATATATATATGGATACGTGTATTAGCCATAAAATAGTACTCGTTACATATTCAGAGCAATCTGAAGAACTTAGGTTCGATTCTTATATTTTCAAATCAAATTTTAGATACTTCCTCTCCGATTTAATTTTGCATTATGAAAATACGTGCTTTAGTTTGAAAAAAAAGTTATAACTACAATGTCAAAATAAATATTCCAAAAGTTTGTAACATAGTTTACATGTTAAAGTACATTCTTAAATTTTGAAAATTTCCTCTTTTAAAATTTATATAATAATTATTCGTATGTCAAAATTGCACTCGACTATCAAATTGGAATGGAGCTAGCTAGTATAAAAGAGTAATGCTACTTGAATTCGTTGGCTAAACCGCGCGCTTTTGGCTATTTCTCTTAGAGTAATTATGAACACATTGAATACAAAAACTCAACCTTGTATTGTTCTGTCTTTTTGTTTATACTTCTCTCACAGTGAGCGTTTGAAGGACTGTGAGAGTTGTTTGCATATCATTACCTTTCACGTAAATTATAGAAAATATGATAAATAAGCGAGTACACTGAGCATAAAAATAGACTCAGTAAGTGTCCATTGCAAGGAGCAGATACTGGATGATGATATCGATTGAGAAATACTTACCTTGTTGCTTGAAAATGAAAACCGATAAAAAAATTGGTCATTGTACGTATATCGACTTAAATTTCACTACTACATTATATATTTCAGGGCATATATACATGATACAAATACAACAAAAGAACGTTTGCAGACATTATCAAATTCACCAAATCATGTGTAGGCCAAATCTATTCTTTGCTATATATTTGAATAAAATACATGCATGTGTCATTCTAAATAATTTTGACCCCAATCTCTTTAATCTCCTGATTTACAGTTCGAACAGAAGACTCATGCACACAGCAATATATCTTTCAACATCCCATGTCCTTTAAGAGATAATAAATAAAAATGGAGTTTCCACCCGAAAAAATGCTAAAAGAACCCAGTCCAGACTCAAGATTCCAGAACATTAGATTGGATGTGAACAGGGTCGGGACGGAACTATAATGATATCGTTGGGGGGCCGTAGAAAAAAATTGCTACTATAATTTTTTTAAAAATAATGTCTAAAATAATCGAAAACTGAGTTTAAAAGTCTATTCTGAATGGTAAAAAAAAACGAGTTGACAATTGTAAAAAACACAGTAAATTTAAAATTATAATTTATTTTTTTTGCTAACATCAAAATGAAATATTCGAAAAGTATTTGTAGATTTAAAAAAAAAAGATAGAAATATAGGAATGTTATTGAAAATAATGAGTAATAAAGCGTTACTCATGTATAACTAAATGAACATGAAAGAAATAAAAAAAAATTATGACCGTAAAGAAGTGGACCAATGATCTATTATTAAATTTTAGATAGAATTAACATATGAGCTAGGCATGATTATATATCTTATAGGGGGCTATTAATATATATAACCTAATTTTTAAAATTTTTCCTATAAACAAACCGTTTTTAAAATTTTCGGAGTGGCGATGGCCTCCCATGGCCCCCCCCTAAATCCGCCCTTCGATGTGAAAATCAAAACTATAAACTTTTAATAATTAGTCTAAAAACTTATCAACTACGTGGTGGAGTTAAGTGAGAGCTGACATGCCTCCCATTTAAAATGAATAAATTTTTACAATGAATTTTTTTATTTATATTATGAAAATATCAATTTAACCCCACTCTCATATTGCACATTTATTGATTTTAACTCCGCTGCTGCAAGTTAACCCCTCACCAAATGTTATAACTTAGTATATAATCAAATTCCATTAATATGTTTTCGTGGTTTTTTGTTTCCCTTAACCTCCCTCGCCTTTTTTCGGATTGCCAGATATTCTGTGGTCTTTTGCATGAAGCGATCGGTATCAAACTTGGTTGTACTGCTCCGTATTTGCTCCGTGGTACCTGTAAGTTGAAAAATGAAAAGGATAAAAAGATACATCAATAAAAACAATACAATTATGTAAGGAATAGAAATTTTCTTGTATACGAATCGTTATTTTTTCTAAAATCTTCTTCTTCTAATTTTTACTTGAAACGGACCCCGGCCCCTACGAGACAAGGTAACCTTTTTCTAAGCAATTGCTTCGTCTTCCTACATTTCTTGACAAACTATTAGTAGATAGTAAATTAGTAACACTCACATATAGGCAATAACGTTAAAAGATATGTTTCTTTCATTTTAGAACACAAGCAGTGAGGGAGAAATACAAATTTACATGAATACGAAGAAGGGAAATTTACATGAATATGAGCAAAAACAATACCTTGGTGGCCTTGCTCTTTGCAAAAGTCTGTACATACTTTCTCACATACGGAAACTGTTGCATCCTCGACCTTAAGACACGAAGGCATACATTCTTTATTACATTCAACGATATTTTTTTCTTGACTGAAAGCGGTATACGCCATAGCTAGGAACATAATGGCCACGAGCACGGCAAAATTTCTCATAGAAACCATTTTAAATTTTCTCCTTTAGAATATCTACTATTATCTTGTTTTTTTTTTTTTGAAACAATATTTTCTTGTTATTCAGGATGAGTTTGAAGATACACGGTATGTATACGGGGAGGGTTAGAATGTGGTTTGGAGATATATATGGAGAAGGTTGTTATTGATGAGAGGTTAAAAATGAAAGAGGCAACTGGCAAGCGTGAAAAGTTTTCTAATAGGTGGTCGGTCATTTTCCCATTAGTCCAAACATTTGCGAAATGTAAAAAAAAATTGTTAGGATAATTGCATCCTTGGAGATATTGCAGGACTAAATGTTCAATTAAAATGTGAGACTTAATTATCGAATATACAAAGTGAAAATCTTCTTTGAAATTAGCTACAAATATCGGGTGCATATTTGGTCATGTTTATAAGGTCATGTTTTAGTCATTTTCTTACTTTTTTATATGTATTAGTAAATTATTTTTAGATTTTTTTTTCTTAAATCAACGTTTTATTTTATTTTCAAAGTGTTTGATAAAAAAAAACTGTAAATTTTGACTTTTTACAATTTTTTTGGATATTTATTAAGATTACTACTCTATGAATTGGCAAAACAAATAATAAATACCCAAAAAATATAAAAATCCAGATTTTTACAGATTTTTTGAACAAACAATTTAGAAATAAAATAAAACGTTGATTGAAGAATAAAAATCGATTTTTTTCCGAATACATGAAAAGAACGATAGTATGACCAAATGCCTATTAATGATATTGTTTTTTTAACTTTTTGCATTAAAATTTGATATGTTTACCAATTCTTAAACAAAAAAATACGTATTACGTTTTCCTAATTTTGGTATTTCTTTAACTTTCACTATCATATCAGTCCCCAGTTTAATTATCACAATACTCGGGAAACTCCTTTACCACTAACTAACTATATTCTTATAAAGGTCGGCCAACTTCAATAAAAAGAGTAAAGTGGAAATATGCAACCAAGAGAATATATATATATACATATATCGGTTATATGAACATCAATTTATACATCAACCTAGATACTCTTTTGTAAAAACGCTCCAAATCAAGATTTGGCTAATGCAAATCTCCACGGTTTCACGATGGAAACAAAAATATGTGTCTTGTTTTTTTTTTCCGGAATGTATAATGACATGTTTTGAATTTTTAAATTTTACCATAATTTCCAAAACAAGTCATTATACATCTCGGAAAAAAAAAAACAAGACGCATGTTTGTATTACCGTCGTGAAACCGTAGAGATTTGTATTAGCCAAATCTTGATTTGGAGCGTTTTTATAAAAAAATTTCCAAGTTGATGATTAAGTTGATTTCCCTTTATCCTCCGCATATATACATGTATACAACTTTTGAGAACTTACTTCAATCAAAGAATTAAAAAGGTAAAACAGAAGAATACTAGTAAATTTTATAAACACGTACACCTACTGTCGTACACATCTTGAGATGGCTGGAAAAAATAGATTTAATATACTGTATTATCTGCTTTTTAATAATTTAGGTATCAGACTATAAAAGTTAACAATTGACGTACTGAACTATCATAATATTCACAATTCAGGTACTGACGTTAATTTAGTTAGATGAAATCTAGTTTCACTTTTTATTTTGGTCATATTGTTTATAATTTGTATAAATTTAATCATGTCTTTTCGAAACATTACAATTTACATTGTTTCTACTAAAACACATACGTATACATACATAATAAGTATGTCAGTTTAAAAAACATATTATTTGACTAGATTTTCTTTGATTTTTTTTCTAAAATAAAAAAAATTATAATTTTTTTTTACACTTTCTCTAAAACAAAAATAAAGTAAGTTTTAGATTTATGACATTCGAGTAAAAATTATTTAAGACCACATCATTATTTGAATATTTTCATAAAAAAACGACAAGAAAATTATTTTTTTTTCAAAAAAGTATTCATTTTTTTAAATATAATATATTTGTTAAGTATTTATAATTTCTTTTTATATACAAACATCATTTAGAATTTACATTATTTGCAATAATATGTATACATGCATTATATTATATATATTTTTATACATATATTAATATAACATATATATATATATGATATAATTATATATTTTTGAATTTATACTAAAATGAGACATTTTAAAAAATTAAGGGTTAGATTTATACAAGTTACAAAGAATAAGACCAAAATGAAAATTGAAAGTAACTTACATCCAACTAATTTAACGGTGGTACCTGAATTGTGAATATTATGATAGTTCAGTACGTCAATTGTTAATTTTGGTAGTATGGTATCTAAATCGTTAAAAACAGATAGTACAGTACATTTAATGTATTTTTTCGCTTGACATGGTCTTTTCACCCCCTAGAAAAACTACTTTATAAATTTGTGACAATCAACATTTTTAAAAAGCATGTCTATATAACCTTCACTACAACAAACTTAAAAATTAGAGACAATATTGTTATAGACAATCAAATTTTGTCTGCAAATGATAACTTTTTGGTACAAAAATAATATTTTAAACACAAAAATAATTTTTTTGTCCCCAAATCTTACTTTTAGGCACATAATTTGAATTTTTTGTCTGCAAAGACAATCGCATACGAAGATAAGGAGGCAATTAAATTTAGTCTCCAAATAGTTTTTGAGATGAAATTAAATTGTCTTTTTATGTCCTTATGCGATTGTCTTTGTAGACAATTTTTTTTTTCAAATTATGTGTCTAAAAGTTATATTTGGAGACAAAAAACTTATTTTTGTGTCTAAAATATTATTTTTGTCCTGAAAAGTTACTATTTAGAGACAAATTTTGATTGTTTCTAAAAAAAACAATTGTTCTATAGGTATTAGGGAGAGAGAGATAGAGATATAGTGAATAGTATTGTATTATTAATCAGTATGAATGAATAAGATACAAGACCCCTAACCATCTTTATATAGATAGAGGAGTAGAGTTACAAGTCCAATTGTACCCAACTAAAACCCATAAAACCCAAGCACAAGATATCTACTAGAATCTTCTAGAGTCTTCTAGAACCTTTTACAACACCCTCCCTTTGACGTCTTGAGTTCTTCGTTTCAATATAGTCGATCTGAATTGAGTTTATTCGCAGTGCTAAACACATAAAAACCTTAGGGCCGAAAAGCCCAGTGTGGGATAAAACTGGTACCCAGTACAAACTGTGTAGCCGAATGATATATGCCGAAATACTATGTAAGTAACTAACCACAAAAACTGTGTGACTCATCAAAACCTTGTCAGAGCAAACCAAATGGGAAAATCTCTGATCAAAGAGAAAAGAGTGCAACAGTGATAATAGTAGGGGGATCAACCACAAAATAGGTGTCTCATCAAAACATTGCCAAAGTAAACCCAGTGGGAAAAACCTCTGGTCGAATGACAAAAGAGTACACAGTGGTAAGAAATATACGACATGATACTCTCCCTGATTTTGACAATCTTTAGTGACATGCACATACAATATTTTTAGCGAATTACAAAACAGTCCTATTGTTTTCAATATATAACATATTCATTCCTGCAGTTTACTACATGTTTTATAATTACATGATTTTCGATTTACAGATTATATGTCTTTTACTGATTTGTTTGTATGAAAATACAATTTCACAGTGCATACATATACTGAATAACTATGCTTTACCATGTTTAATTACAAAGATTTTACTCGGTTATACATGTAATCAAGTAAACTGCTAGTGTATTGTATATTGAAACACTACTACCATGCACACACATATGCTTTTATGATAATATAGTACGCGATACATATTACATATCAATAGGTTTTTTTTTTCATGTAATAATTTATACAGTACACGTAATCAACGAAGGGTATTCAAAAACCATCATAAACCATAACATATATGTAGTCTGACATGCATTTAATTAGCAACTATTGTTTTTCATATTTGTTGGCCCGTGCGGCTAAATCTTAGAGGGGTGAATAAAATTTTATGTGTTTTTCACGTAATTAAATTTATGTGCAACTAACAACCCAACTATCGCAATTCTAACCTTAAACGTTTAACAAAAGTCAATGAAACGCTAGAAATACTATACGCTAGTAAACAAATAAGCAATAATGAGTAATGCATAAAGTAAACAGTAGAAAAGAGATTGACACCACGATATATAAAGGTTCGGTAAACCCGCCTAGTGCTCTCCTCGGTATTCACACTACCGAGTATTTCACTATAATCTTCTTTCCAAGATTAAAACCTAACGAGCTAATCGACCGATTAAGCTTTCCCTCACTCCATGAGTATCCCGAATGAAAACAACTAGAGCTTTTAACCAACACTTGCTTACAAAGCCTCTAGCCGATCACTCGCTCACAAATGAGTTTATAATTCACTCAATAATTTGAATCGAAAGTGTATCTCTCACACACAAATATTCTCGAAATGTTTATAAGATTACAATAAGAGTACACTCAAGAATTTATAAGATTACAAGTGAGAAATATGTAGTATGAAATATTTTCTTGGTTTGATCTTGTATTGAATTTCTATAGAGTTTAGGCGTGTGATTGGTGTATTTATGAGAGGTATTTGAGGGTTTTTGTAGACCAAAAATGTCTATTAGATCTCTCATGACCGTTTGAAGTGGTTAAGAGTTTTATCTAATTGTTAAAGCCACTTTTTGAAAAAGCTAAAAAACTGTTTTTTGTGATATGCACTTTGACCCACCGGTGGGTGTCTTCTGACCCATTGGTGGGTGTAATCTTCCTTAGTTCTGGAATTTTGATCCACTGGTGGGTTATGTATAACCCACTGGTGGGTGGTACCTGGTAAAAATCCTCTTTGTTCTGTCCACTTGACCCACAGGTGGGTGTGTAAGACCCATAGGTGGGTTAGCATTAATTTACTCGTTCAGACTCCGAATTGACTTCCGTTCGAACCGTTCATTTCATTATTTATAGCTCTATCATTTTAAATCCTGAAATATACATTCTTTTTTTTGGAAAAGGTAAAGTATTAAATCATCCAATAGAAAAATCCTAAAATGATTAATCTGTAATCAAACGTATAATCAAAATCAATTATTTAACCCATGGTTTAACAATATTTTACAAAGAAAGAATTAAGTATGTTAGTTAAACATCACATGCGTTATACAGGGGATAAGTTTGAGTTGTTGATACAAAGTTGCACATGGAGTTGCACTATTTACTGATTAGTTACACAAATCATTCACACATACATAGTAGTATAAATCATATATCATACAATAGTAATAAACTCTTTATGCATGGTTACTCTCTTTTAACAAAGGTTTTATAATCGCGTACCTTTCTCCTGCTATGTTGATAAAGGTCGATATAGCAAAATCTTAAAAACCCTGATAAAACTCAAGATTTATATTGAAATACCCAGAATCCGTACTTCGATCTCCGAGAGTAGTGCTGATAATGTGTTGTAATACTATTATTATCTATATGTATTGGTAGAGAGAGAGAACAATATTGTATTATTGATTAGTATAAATGAATGTATATGTTGAACTTAGAGTTCAATAATAGATTTTGATTATAACTTTGGTTATGTTTTTAATGATTTTACGATTTCTCTATTTCGATGATATAATTCTTGTCTTTTCCAAAAAGAGAATTTGTAAATTTCAGCACGCCAGAAAGATAGAGCATTTGAAAACGAAGCCACAGGTTCAAGCGGAACCAAATTCGGAGCTAAAACGAAGGAGTTATGGGCTTTCGAAGAAGACCGAAAAACTGCCAGAAGAACAACGACCGATCGACTGGACAAAAACGACCGATCGTTTTTGGTCCAAATTCTTCCAGTGAGGACGTCGAAAAAACGACCAATCGAAACTCAGAAATGACCGATCATTTTCTGAATAACGACCGATCTTCTGCAGAAAAACGACCGATCGTTTTCTGCAGAATTCGAAAACACCTTTTCAGCTTATTCTGGAAAGTTGCTTAAAACTGTTGGATAAAAGCCTCAACCACTACCAACGGTCATATACAGAAAAACAGACCTTTTGGTCCATATATACCACCCCTAATAAATCTCCAAAATCATCCATTCATACCAATCAATCATCATAAAACCTCTCTTAATAAAAACCCTAAAAATCACCATTTTGGTGAAAATATTCAAGAAAGAGGGAAATTAAGGAGAAAGCGATTCAAGCTCAATCAACATCAAAGACTCACCAATTAGCTTATTTAGAAGCAATAAAATAGTGAGTGTAGTTACATTATTGTAACAAAATTGTAACGAGTGTTTTATAAACTCATTTGTGAGCGAGTGATCGGGTAGAGGCTTTGTAAGCAAGTGAAGCTTAAAAGCTCTAGGTCTTTTCATTCGGGACACTCATAAAGTGAGGGGGAGCTTAATCGGTTGATTAGCTCGATAGGATTGTAATATCCGAAAGAAGATTTTTAGTGAAATACTCGGTAGTACCGAGGAGAGGACGTAGGCCGTTAGCCGAACCTCTATAAATCTTGGTGTCATTTTCTTTTCCTATCTTTTACTTTCCGCAACTTATATTATTGTTTAATTTATTGCTTGCGTTTGGATTGTTTTAAAGATTATTAACGCTTAAGCTTAGAATTACGAAAGTTGGGTTGTTTAGTTGTCATTAAGTTTTAATTAGGCAAGAAGCACAAAAACCTTATTCACCCCCCTCTAAGGTTTAGCCGCACCGGGGCCAACAGTATAAAATACAAGACCCATAACCCTATTTATATAGATAGAGTGGTAGGGTTACAAGCGCACTTATGCCCAACTAAAACCCATAAATCTCAAGCACAAAACATCCATTAGAATCTTGTAAAGTTTTCTAGAATTTTATATAACAGTTCCTAATTATTAAGTTGTTGTAGTGTTTTGACAAAGAATATTATGAGTAAAATACATGTCTGTATAATAAAGATCATAATTTTATGTGCCTATAGGAAATTGATAGAGGAGCACTATCCCACTCCTTCAAGCAATATCCAATTTTTCCGGAACAAATCGCGAAGTACACCTTGTTGAATCCCTCTTCCGGTGACCCAACTTTTTCCCCAATGAGAAAAGTTGAACCAATCTCCTCTCTCATGAACTTGTATATTGGCTACGATATTACATACACTATTTGATCCTATTTGGAATAGAACTTTTTCCACTTTCAACTTCATTTCTTGTATTTTCAACTTCTTTGGGCAAAGTTTTAGCTCTTCTTCGAATGCTCCGATCTTTTGGAAGATTGATAAGTTTGGTGATTTTTCTCTTCATCGACATCTATCAGAGCATGCTCGACCATCACATGTTTACAAATTTTGAAGTATAATTAATTAGTATTACTTCCTTCTAAGAAAAATATTGAATCTATTTATCAATAAAACATTATATTGAATTAATTGGTCAATTATAATGTACCTGACTTAAAACATTTTTCCATCAATAAAACATTATATTGAATCTATTTTCGAAATTCTAAACTAGAAACACAACCTGATTATCTCCATTGATAGTGTACCCAATAAATAATAATACAAGTTGGTACTCAGCTACAATGAAAGAATTTAGGTCAGGTACAAGTTATCAAAATTCCCGGTCCTTCAAGTTAAAATTCACACGAAGATTCCTAACTCAGTAAACTAAGATCTCGCAAGGGTACTGATAGTAAACTATATAAAGCCTCGTATAGGAATTTTCAGGTACATCACCAAAAATATAATATAAATAAAAACAACCCTTAGATTACGCCATCAATAAAATACTAACACTACAAAAACACCCTACACATAGTACATACCAATATCTTTCCATCACTGCCAAGTGCCGATTATGTAACTTCGTCAACTGCTCAAACTGTCATACTTCATTACTGACGAAACCTTAAAGTCGATCTCCAAACTATGTAAATAAAATGAATAAGTAATCCTTAACTTTGATTCCTTATTATCCCTATAAGAAGTTAGGAAATCATATACTTATATGTTCTTCTAACTGAGTCAACTTTAATTCCAACCTTTCAAAATTCAAATCGGAGATATACAATGCATCTGCAAAACGAAAGAACAACAGTAGCTACAACAATATAACCTAGCTGACGAATATTGTATTACAACTAAGCTAACCAATGGATAACGATATGGAAATTCCACCCACAACCAAAAACAAATAACCCAACTCAAATAAGTAAACCGACATTTTCTCTGTTCAACTTTACAAATCTCATTATCCAAATACTTGTGCCATGAGTTCAATTGTCTAAGAACATACAATACCTTTAATGTTAAAGTGTATACTAATAGTAACGTAAATAATCAGAGTCTCCAAAATCACCTTCAATGCATGTCCGAAAACTATAAATTATCACTACGACCATGCAATTCACTTTTAACCAAAAATAAAACAAACACCAAATTCTAACTGCCTACTCAATAACAATTTACCAAATAAAGTACTCTAACCCTCAACAATATCCGACCAAACAGAATAAACCTTTTAACTTATGACCTACATTGGGGACCAGACCTCATCTAGCGTAAGTGAACTACCGATACAAGCCTAGGATCTTTCGGCTCTGATATCAAAAAATATAACATCCCAGACCCGATGGGTGTCACACGGCTGAATAACACGTGTGGCGGTACGTGCTAAACAAAACCTAAATAGAACAACTATAAAAATCTCACTAAATGACTCATTAAATCGACTCAAATTTCTATCAAAACTTTCAATAAATATAATCTCGAAAATTACATTCATTAAAAGAACTTAATCTCTTACAAGCTAAAACAAAAATGTAATCGCAGCGGAATTAACACATAATCTTAAAGGTCTGTCTGGTCCCCAAACTGACTCGATATCAACTCTAATTAACTGCTCGTTAACCTGAAAATATTTTAAAAAGAAGAGTGGAGCCAAACGTGCTCAATGAGAGAGAAAGCCTCGCAATATATAATACGGGTCGAAAATAAGATTTTTCTTTTCAGTTTCTTGCAAAATAATATTTTCTTCAAATTAAATTCTCAATGCATAAGTATTTAGAATAAACTCTTCACTTTTCGTTCATCAAGATTAAAAATCCATCGCAATAATAATAATAAAAATCTATTTCTTTCTTTTTATGATAAAAGCAAAATGATAACATGTATATCTTAGGGTACCAAGGCCGATTGACTTACTCAATCTCTTTACCGTCGATCTTTTTCTCAGGTGTATAAACCATACGTGCACTATGTAATTAAGGTCACCACAACATGACGGCTGAGTCTCTTCCTTAAAACGTTTCGGTTAACAAAGATATGTACGATCGCTAAGTTAACCGTTGAGAACTAAACTCTTTCGTTTAGTTGCCAACGTCACCCCACTTTCCTCTTCCCCTTATTCGGGGATTCTCTGTTGGACTTATTTTCATGGTCCAAATACAAATCATACACAAATCATAAAAATAATAATCTCATTCAAATCTTTGTATAGAACCTGCACATAATCACTTTATTTGTTATTTTGTTCATTTCTTTCTTTGATACAGAAATCATATAAATATAGATAGTACTTTGATAATAATAAAACGAGCTTGCGATACTTGTCAAAAATATGCAACGGGATACTTTGTAATAGTAAAACAAAACTCACTCACCTGACTTGGATTGTCGCTAACCCGAATGTCTCTATTAAACAAGGCTACCAAAAACACATTCTCATTGTCCAAAAACTGTATTTTTTCTTGTTAACAGTAAAATAGGTGACTGCCGTCTTGACTTAATATAACATGTAAAACATCCAAACTCATAACAAGCCCCGTGAATTCCTCCAATTCAACCTTAAATATCCAAGTCTCATGCTATCAGTTAAGTTAATACTTATCAATTCTAATACCCAAAATTGTACTAATCATGTATACTAACATATTTACATCGAGTTAACCAATTAATAAATCTGTCAAAAGATTCTACCTAATAACTGCGCATACATTAAGTAATATAGTACTACTAACTGGAGGTCGTATTGCACAATATCAATCGTTCTTTTACTCGTTATTTTCTTATTCTCAATTATCCGTTGTATATTTCTAATTTCAAGAAGAACCCTAACTTTTATGTTATCAAACAACCCTCGAAAGGAAATGAGACGATGAAGTTACCTTGATGAAAAGAAATTAGACCCCAAAGCGGCCTGCTGTGCTATCTCCATCCATCTCTCTCTTCTTACTACTATATATATATATATATATACACACACACACACACACTACTGATTAACTATGTGTTGGCCCGAGTGTGGCTAACCTAGAGGGGGGGGTGAATAAGGTTTTGGCGATTTTCGCCTAATTAAAAATCTAAGCAACTAACCACCCAACTAATGCAATTCTAAGCTTAAGCGTTTTAACAAGAGTAAAGAATTGCTAGAATTACTTAACGCAAACAAGAAAATAAGCAATAAAATAAGTTGCGTAAAGTAAAAGTAAGGGAAAGGAATTGACACCGCGATTTATAGAGGTTCGGCAAACGGCCTACGTCCTCTCCTCGGTACTACCGAGTATTTCACTAAAAAATCTTTTCCCGGATATTACAATCCTAACGAGCTAATCAACCGATTAAGCTCCCCCTCACTTTATGAGTGTCCCGAAATGAAAGACCTAGAGCTTTTAAGCTTCACTTGCTTACAAAGCCTCTACCCGATCACTCGCTCACAAATGAGTTTATATTTTACTCTTTACAAATTTGTTACAAAAAAGTAACTACCCTCACTATTCTATTTTCTTCTAAATAAGCTAATTGGTGAGTCTTGTTTGTTGATTGAGCTTGAATCGCTTTCTTCTTTTATTTCCTCTTTTTCGAATATTTTCACCAAAATGGTCATAAATTGGGTTTTTATTGAAAGAGGTATTTGGATGATGTATTTGTGTTGTGATTGGTGACTTTGGAGAGATGATTGGGCTGGTTTATATAACAGCAAAGTCTGTTTTTCTGGGTTATGACCGTTGAAGATATAACAGCTATTTTCCAGAAAAAGCTGAAAAGCTGTTTTCGAAAACTGCAGAAAACGATCGGTCGTTTTCTACAGTCGATCGGTCGTTTTACAGAAAATGATCGGTCGTTTTCTGAAAACGATCGGTCGTTTTTATACTGGACTCACTGGAAGAAATTTGATCAAAAACGATCGGTCATTTTTGTCCAGTCGATCGGTCGACTGTAATCCTGGTCCCGTAAATCTTCGAATGCTCATAACTCCTTCGTTTTAGCTCCGATTTTGGTTCCGCTTGAACCTATGGCTTCGTTATCGAATGCTCTATCATTTAACGACCTGAAATGTACATTTTCTCTTCTTTGGAAAAGACAAGCATTATATCATCGAAATCGTAAAATCATTAAACGCATAATCAATGTTATAATCAAAATCATTATTGAACTTTACGTTCAACACTATGATTGTGGGGAGTTTTATCAGACTAATAGCCCTGCCTCTTATTTATACGCATAGGAAAAGAAAACGGTGAACATTTATTCTCCAATCAATCAATCTGACGTTTCCTTTTTCTTTGAATTTAATCCTACACATAACTTCTATTATTTTTAATGTGTTGTATTCCTTCCATATTACTAGTCTGAGTTACAAATTATTAGTACCACTAATAACACCACCAAGTTTACAGTATTTCCTAATAACAATAATTTTTTTTTAAAAAAAAGGTGGATGTGCAATTTAAGGACCTATTTAGCAAAAACACTATGTGATGTATTTTTTATTTGACTAATCACTCGCCCGACTTATCATATTGTCTGCATTTTTTTCCTTCAAACAAACTCTCGTTGTGTATTTGTAGTTGTGATAAATTATTAACTTTGATCGGGTAAATTAAGCTAAATATATAAACCATTAACTCTGGTCGGTTAAGTTAAGCTTCTCAACAATAATGATATAAATTGACAATATGAAATATTAGACGAGATAATATTCTTTCTTTATTGATCGGTGAATCTTCTTGATCGGGATTACAGTTTTTATTACACTTATGTTCGGTCTGTTAATTTAATCTTCATATTGTTGTTTAACTTAGCATTGATGCTCGATCTTTGACTTGACTTCTATTCACTAACTTTCGAGTGAGATAAACTCTGAAAAGTCTTTGTATTGTATTCTTTTTGCCCAGATCTCAGGTCCTTTTTCCAGTACTAATACTTGACTATTTATAGGCGTCCGTGCGTCATAAGATATTGACAAGTGTCAATCTCATCTGTCAACTCATGAACTTTTTAACTGTTATACCTTTACTAATTTGGATTGGATGCTCATGGATAATTACCATCATCTTTAAGTAGGGAGAAGACCATTATATCCCGTACCATATTATAATTGCGTTGGGTATCCGTTAATAATGAATGGGTCGGCTTATACCCGAATAGATATATTCGGGTCTGATTTTTATGTTATATCAAGTTGCATTTGGGGAATTTGGCTAGAAAATAATGTTTAATATAAAGGACAAAATGGACATGACACATATCAACTTCTTTGTTTTTATTTCCGGATTATTCGAACTTTTGATGATCAAGACAATTAGAGCTTCGACTATCTAAAGCAAGAGAAATAATTAAGCCTTACTGCCAACCCCGAAGTGTTATTTTATATTATGAAATAATGTTAATTGGTTATGGAGAAAACGAATGATGATATGAAGACACGGGCATAAGATTTGAGTCTAAAATTCTTATGCAACGATCTATATATATATATATATATATATATATAAATGTGACAATTGAGATGAGTTATATTTTTGCTTACGTTTTTTTTAGGTTGATTTGAGTTAATTTCTTGGAGATGATTTAGGTGAAGTTGAGGTTTTGTGACTATATATTTTCGATTATGTTTAGTTGTTTGGAGCTTGTTCCAATGACAATGAAATTCGTAATAGCGCACATTATTATCAATAATAATGACCATGTTCATGTTAAAATAATAATAAAAATAAATAAATGTGTTAATAAAATTTGAAATCATACATGGTGACTTTATGTATCTTAATATCTTTAGTACTAACTATGTAAATGTAATGCATCAATTACACAAAGTCCAAGGAAATAATATTGGGAAAACTATGCATTAGTACTCAATTAGCAATAACACAAGTAATTCATGAATGTTTAGTATATTAAAGGGGTACATAAAATATCCAACCTTTTCATTTTAATGAACTGATCTAAATATGTTTTTTTAGTACAATGGAAGACTGGAAGTAATTGCTATTTATTTCAAACATAGTTGTGCAATATTTGAGGTTGTGGGGATTTGGCTAGAAAATAATATTTTATATTAAGAAGGACAGACTGGACACGATTGTTCGAACTTTTGATGATTTGTTTCAAACATAGTAGTCTATTTTTATTTTTGTTTTTTATTTGTTACTTTATTTGATAAAAAAATATTTGGAAACCATAAAAACAGTCAGCACCGGATCCGTCCATATTAATTATAGGGTAAATTTTGGATTGGACCATGAAAACAAAATTATTTAAGGATTGGTCCATAAAATTGAAACTAATTAAGTATTGATCTATTTCCCCTAACTAACCAATAAAAATGTAAAAAATCAGAAAAAATAAAAAAATTCCAGAAAATAAAAATGCAAAAATGAAAAAATAAAAAAATATGAAAAAATCAAAAAAAAAATAAAAGAGGCAAAACCCCGAAAAAACACGATTTTTTTTTAAAAATCCCAAAAAATCAAAAAAAAATCTCAAAAAATCAACAAAAATCTAAAATCAACAAAAATCCAAAAAAGAAAAAAAAAACAGTCTGAATCATTTTAAGTTATTTTAAAAACAGTCTGAACCATTTTAAGTTATTTTAAAAACAGTCTGAACCATTTTAAGTCATTTTTAAAAACAGTCTGAACCATTTTAAGTCATTTTTTAAAATTCCTTAAAACAACTCAGACTATTTTTAAAATTATTCAGACTGTTTTTAAAATGACTTAAAACGACTCGTAATGTTTTTAAAATGACTAAAAATGACTCAGATTGTTTTTAAAATGACTTAACAAGACTTAGACTATTTTTAAAATGATTTAAAACTACTCAGTCTGTTTTTAAAATTACTCAGACTATTTTTAAAATAATTTAAAATGACTCAGACTATTTTAAAAATGACTTAAAACGATCCAGACTGTTTTTTAAAATGACTCATACTGTTTTTTAAAATGACTCATACTGTTTTTTAAAATGATTACTCAAACTGTTTTTAAAATGACTTAAAACGACTCAGACTATTTTTAAAATTACTTAAACTGCTTTTAAAATAACTTAAAACTACTTGAAATGTTTTAAAAATGACTTAAAACGACTCAGAGTGTTTTTAAAATGAATCGGACTGTTTTTAAAATGACTTTTAAAATGACTTATCTTGTTTTTAAAATGACTTAAAATGACCAAGACTGTTTTAAATGAATTGAAACGACTCAGAATGTTGTTAAAATGACTTAAAACGAGTCGGACTGTTTTTAAAATGACTTAAAACGACTCGGACTGTTTTTAAAATGACTTAAAACGATTCAGACTATTTTTAAAATGAATTAAAATGACTCGGACTATTTTCAACATGAATTACGACGAGTCAGACTGTTTTTTTTTTTGCGTTTTTGGATTTTTGTCGATTTTAGATTTTTTGGGATTTTTATTTTTATTTTTTGGGATTTTTAAAATTTTATTCGTGTTTTTTCTGGGTTTTGCCTCTTTAAAGTTTTATTTTTCAGATTTTTTTATTTTTCCATTTTTATTTTCTGGATTTTTTCCATTTTTTTATTTTATTTTTATTGGTTAGTTAGAGAAAATCATATACCAATACTTAATTAAGTTGTAGATAAGATATCAATTCAAAATTTATCCTACATAACACCAATATAATACATAATGTTCCTTAGCTTACATAATCTTATCTATTATTAATTGACTTATCAATCAATCGTATCACTAAGGCATCTAAATATTTATCTAATTAGATATATAGTACATGGGGACATGGGAATCTGTTGATTTTTTTTTTATCAGTAACTTTATAAAGTCGGACCGTTTCAAACAGACTAATTGTCGTACAGTCTTTTATATAATTTTTAAAATTCTTTTTACACCTAAAAATAAAAGCCCAAATATAATACTTATGAAACTCTAGTTGAAACTACCCTAAATTTAAATATTAATTAAAAATATTTAAAATTTTTAATGATTTTAATATATTTTATTTGAGATTCAACAAAATAAAAACTCAAAGATAATATTATAGAACCCAATTTTAGACTATTTTAAAGTTAAATATTAATTAAAAATATTAAATATATGGCCGAATAGCACACTCTTAAATTTCGGGCTGAAAATAAAATTAAAAATTTACATTGAGTATTGTTGTGTTGAGAGTCCGACTGTGCTTTCTGGCTCATTAGCATTATTGTTTTTTAATATACTATCAATATTTATTTTGTTTTTAATAAGAACATCACATTATACAACCTTAACTGTTACTAACTTACCATGTGAAATTCTATTAGCAGTATTTTGGTTTTCAAAATTATAAATTAATTTTCAGAAATAAAATATTTAAGTAGTTACACGAACCAGTCTAAGGCCGGTTGCCAGGTCACTCCTTATCAAGTGACAGTTCAGCATAATATAGTTGTATTGTGATTTTGTTTGTATTGTTCCTTAATCATGCTGTTGTTTAGTATAATTACATGTACAATCCTTGTACTATTTTTTAATATTTTAGTTAATCCTTCTGTTATCTACATCGATGCCTATACTCTACATGCGCAAATTAATTTACTGTAAATTACACACGTGCAACCCTTTCTTTTCTAGATGGAGGATGGTAAGATACCCAATGAGAGATGGGCCAAAACTGCATATATTTCGATAGAAATGGATAAAAATATTAAAACTCAAAAGATAAGAACCATATAGATATTAAGTGGAAACATGGCAAAATTGCACTTATGTGTCCTAATTTATAAAAAAAATTGTTGGTGTTTAGCACTCTAACGTATTGAAGAAACCGAGACAGTCAATGACCTTCCGTTATATTCTTGGATAGTAAATAATATTTTACCAAAATACCCTTTGATAATTTACACTTTTGTACCCTAACATATTCAAGAAACTCGTTTTTATACCCTGGCCTATATAACAAACTCGTTTTTATACTCTAACCTTTTATTCTCTCTATTTAGTACCCTCACATATTGAAATTTAGACAATAAATAACCTTACGTCATCTTCTTGGATGTTAAATAAGATTTTACCAAAACATCTTATTACATCACCACCTTTATTAATAAAACAAATACCAATTAAAAATAAAACTACAAAATATTATGTTTTGATGTTTGTTTATAAGTTTTGGTTAAAATTATCATAAGGTAACTAATTCGTGAATTTACCTAAGGTTATGATACTAACCAAAAAAATGGAAGGTTAGGGTATAAAATCCAAGTTTTTATAAAAGGTTAGGGCACAAAAGTATAATTGGCCCTCAACTTAGTTGTACAAAGACTATGTTACCCTTGATAACGGATGGAAGGTAACTAAATAGTGAGTTTACGTTAGGTTGGGTGTTAAACGTAGAAAATAAAAGGTTAGGGTACAAAAACAAATTTATTGTATAAGTTAGGATACAAAAACGTAATTTTTCTGTGGAAACACACACGTGGAA
The DNA here is from genome assembly GCA_963920805.1 of Primula vulgaris. Classification (NCBI taxonomy): domain Eukaryota; kingdom Viridiplantae; phylum Streptophyta; class Magnoliopsida; order Ericales; family Primulaceae; genus Primula; species Primula vulgaris. The sequence continues at coordinate 29,851,693 of OY987212.1, forward strand.
CAAAACAGAAAACATATGTAGAGTCTTAATTCAAAGGATTATATCGGGTTTTTGTTTTGTACATTGAACGATACAAAGATGCAATACCATACCGTTAGATCATTTAATTTAGATTTAGACCGTAAAATTTAAAGATAAAATAATAATTTAAGGATTTTTTTTAATAGTATTTTAAATAATAGAGTTCAGATTTAATCTGAAGTAATCAGACGGTACACGAATTAACGGTATAATGTTCGGTCAAACAAAACACAGGTACCGATTATATCAACAGTTACAATTGGTTTGGAACTTTGTTATTCGTTACGTACTCAATTAATTTCTTTTTTTTAGTTCCTACTTAAATATTCGTCTTTGATTTTCTCGACACTTTTCCTTAAACCTTCCCCTTTTCTCCCTCTTCACTCTTCATTTCTTCCTTCTTCTTTTTCTCTCATTTCAAATGGGATTTTTCAGCAGTGTTTTGGGTATTTTCGGTTTTGTACTAGGGATTATTTTTGGACTTATTCTTGGGTTTTATTTATTTATTTATTCAGATCCCGAAGATGTCGAGGTAATATCAATATACTGTACTTTTTATTCATGTTAGATATTTCCTTTCTTTGTTGCATGCTGACCATAAGTAGTGTTGATTAATTATGTATTTTTGCATATTTTTTTCTGTTTAATTAAGTTTATCTTATCGTCATTTTTGATAGCATATATGGAGAGGAGTAGTGATTATCTTGAAGATTTAAGAGTTATTTCTTTTAAGGTGGGCATATATGCAGGCTTAGATATGCTGTTTGATGAAACCTTTTTTATCCAGAGTACGATTTGTAAATGCAAAAATTTAGTATTCGTTTACGTATTTTTTTGAACATTGATACAATATTGTCTACATTTAGAAGTTTTCTAAACTGTTCATTTTCCAGTTCCATCAAAATATATTCCGAAAGGGATATGCAGTTTTTGAAACAAAAAGAGTAAAAAGGCTTTAAAATTCATTCTGATTAAATTATTAAATAATATTTTATCATTTGAATATACTTTTATGCACTAAAAAAGCAGATGGTCAAGGTCAAAGAAAAGTATACGTACTAGTTTGCGTTTCACTCAGGACTCTGTTTCTTTACATTGATAATTCTATAGTAGGTTTGACAATGACTTGAATGAATTTGTGGGTTTGGTCATTGAACAATGATAATTAGGTTTAATTAGGTAGAGGAATATATTTTGGATTTTTTTATCAAATAAACAACGTCCAATTATAGAAATTAATGTATAAATTTGGAATACGAAATACCAAACAAGCTTATGTGTTGATTTCATATTTTCATAAAATCAAACATCAATATGTATATATCCTGTTTTTTAATATACAAATAATATCGTCACAATATATATATATATATAATTACTCCTTTTTTTTGAGCTTTTCTGTAATTTTTTCTCTTTTTTTGTACTTTCTTGCATTGCAAAAAAGAAACCATGTTATTAGATATTTCATTTAGAACATTCACGTTTAGTATACAACAATATTGTATCTAAAATACTGTTACAACTAGTGCTGTAAGTTAATTAATATGTCTTCGATCATTAATGTGATGTAATTTGCATAAGAAGTACTTATTATGTCATTAAAGTGAGTACGTATTTTGTAAGCACTATAAGTCGGGACATTTAATAAGCACTATTGGAAATTAAAACAATTCAGCACCTAAATAATTTCTTCATGTAGATTTTAATGTGCATGTACGCACCATGTTCCATGTTCAATTGCAGAAACTCGAAATTAGGCCTATTAATGAGATGGATACGTGCCAGCTACAAGATATTATGCCTGAAATTCCATTGTGGGTGAAATGTCCGGATTATGATAGGGTATGATTTGTTTTAACTTTTTAATGTGTAGTACTTCCTTCTATTCATCTAAATCCTTATCAGTTAGTGAATTCTATATATATTCAGTAAGATTTATATTTTTAGTAAATTGTCTATCTGCGCTTTTGGTCCTATACTTCAAATACCGTTATCTCCATTAAATGTATTCACAATTTTTTTGATCCTGTACACCTTTAGACTTTTAGTCCGGCCTATTCCTCCTTAGGTATTAATGATGTTTAATAACTTTGAATTGTCTAATAAGTTCACAATGTCTTTTTTTAATTAAACACAAACTTTTATTAATAATACTTGGAAGTAGTTGGACCTAACCCTGGTTACGGCAGCTAATTTACGAAAGTAATACGAAACCAGAACCTTACAACCTTACTAGCTTAGATGTTCCGTTTAGCATCTAACTTATACAAAATTCTAGACAGTCTCCGAGCAAAGACACTGCATACGTATAAAGACAGAAGCGAGATACAACTATATCAGTATATTTATAAAGTAACCGAAGAATTATTATCATCATACCAGTTCTTTACAAGCGATATGACTAAAATCAGTATGCAAATGACATAACTGAAGAGTTTAGGATGGCATTTACCACTCAAATTTTAACTCTTTTTTCATGGTCTCATTTGAATTTATTACACAGGTAGATTGGTTAAACAAGTTTCTTTTGCTCATGTGGCCTTATCTCGACCAGGTACTTTCCGTACTTGAATAATTTTCATTTTCGAAAAATATAGCTTTTTATAAGACCTGAGTAAGCTTTACTTTGGCGAACATACAGGCCATTTGTCGTGAGATACAAAATGCCACAAAGCCAATATTCGCTGAGTATACTGGGAAATATGGTATTGAATCGATCGAGTTTAAGAAAATAATGCTGGGAACTCATTCGCCTGTAATTCATGGTGAGTTTTCCCCCTATTCTTTTTTTACTTTTTTTTTTATTATTTTGTGGAAAATTTTAATATATCTTCTAGTTGGGCAGGTCTCAAAATATACGAGACTAACGAGAGTCAACTAGTAATGGAGCCTGCTATAAAATGGGCTGGCAATCCAAATATCGTCTTAGACATCAAATTGATGGCCCGGAGGATCACCGTTCAGGTCAGTTGATTACAATCAGAACCAATGCAAAACCAATGTTTATTCTCTTTGTTCTTAGTATGAATACAATTAATTTTAAGACATTATTGATTTTACTTCTTATTAGTTAGTCGATTTACAAGTATTTGTTTCCCCACGAGTAACGTTGAGGCCTCTTGTGCCTACATTCCCATGTTTTGCAACCGTCGTGGCATCCTTGATGGAAAAGGTTAGCTAAGCCTATATTAACTTTTCTTAACTAAATGTATATACATTTATATTTATGTAGTCAATTTCTGTGTAGCCTCACGTAGATTTCGGTTTGAAAGTACTCGGAGGCGATTTTATGTCCATACCTGGACTGTACCACTTTGTTCAGGTACAATGTCGCCATCAACTTGTTATGCCATTTTTGAATTTCCGTGAGTTACTTAAATAGTTATATTTGTTTTTTTGGTAAATTCAGGATACTGTCAAGAAGCAAGTAGCAAATCTTTATCTCTGGCCTCAGACCCTCGAAGTCCCTATACTTGATTCCTCGGCGTTTGTTCATTTCCTTATCAATCCTTCCTTTTTTCTTTTCTTTTTTTGTAAAATAATGTTTGATTATATTGTGTTCTGCTATAGGGTGGTGATAAAGAAGCCCGTAGGGATATTACATGTGAAAGTCGTTAGGGCAATTAAGCTTTTGAAAATGGACTTATTGGGTTTATCCGACCCTTATGTTAAGCTTAGCTTAAGTGGGGATAGATTACCGGCAAAAAAATCAACTGTCAAAAAGAAGACGCTTAATCCTGAGTGGAACGAGGAATTCAATCTCACGGTTAAAGAACCCCAATCGCAATTTCTCAATATTCACATCTACGATTGGGATAAGGTTATATATATTTATATATATATTTTTTATTTTATTTTCTATTTTAATTATTGGATTTGATAGTACTGTTTAAAGTAATCTTTCTTTTCCTGATAAAATCATCTACTTTTAACTAATGAGTGATAAGTGTTGTAATTTCATTCTTAGTATTGAATAAAGTTGTTCAAATTTGAGAGTAGAGATTAAATGTAAATGTCGATTTGATAGACTTATTTAGAGAAAATCTAATAGACAAATCTTTGCTATTATTTAGTTTTGAATATTGTGAAATTGGTAGTAGTAAAAAAGTTTTGGCGTCGAGTCTCCTTAATGATTACCTCTTCGTGGCGATGCGGGTTTTCTCCTTGCTCTCTGGTATCGTATACTGAAGCAAAAAATGAGAGCTAGTATCTTTACTTTGTTAAATAATAAGTCATCCAAAATATTGTTTTTTTTAAAAATATTTATTCATTTTTTTCGTACGCGGAAATACTAGTACCAAATGGTGTCATATATCAAATTATCAATGGTGCATGACTAATATTTGTTTTTGATTTTTCCTTCTCAGGTAGGTACTCATGATAGATTAGGAATGCAAGTAGTTCCTCTAAAACTTTTAACACCAAATGAGCCGAAAGAGTTTAAACTCGATTTGCTAAAGCATACAAACATAACTGATCCAAGAGACAAGCAACAAAGAGGGAAAATTGTGTTGGAACTAACATATGACCCTTTTAAAGATGAGAGCGGGGATTTTAGCGGGGCCCTCGAGAGGAAAGAAAGTGGAATCCACGGAGCGAGTTGTAGCGATAGCCCTGGTGGGGCTGGTTTACTTTTAGTGACAGTTTATGGGGCCGAAGATGTTGAGGGCGCTTATCATAATAATCCCTATTTTGCAGTTCTTTTTAGAGGCGAAAGAAAGAAATCAAAGGTCAGCAATTTACTTTGATCTTGTTTGGTCAGAGCTTCGAAATGCAACCTTTTTTTTTTTGCTTCAAAGTTTGGCTACATTTGGTTGACCAGCTTAAACGCTATATATATAAGTAGTTTTACGCTGGATTAGTCTAGCTATCTTTTTTAACTTAGAAAAACCAGCATGTTTGCTTGTAAGCTGCATCTGAATTCTGGAGTAGCCCTGATGAGAGTTATAAACATTTGTGTTCTTGCGGCTTTTTAGGAAAAAAAAATACTTAAATTAGTAAGTCTTACAAAAATCTCAGTTTTCTCCATATAAGGAAGTAAGAAAATAGCAAATTATAATCCGGCTAGCCAAATGCAGTACAGTTTAGAAGCAGAAAAACTTAAAATCTGCAATCGGACAATCCTTGATAACATTTTAATTATTATTTTTAAGGTAATGAGGAGAACTAGAGACCCGTTATGGAATGAAGAGTTTCAATTTATGCTTGAAGAGCCTCCGGTGAGTGATAAGATACATATAGAGGTTCACAGCAAGCGAACCGGAATAAGCTTTCGATCTAAGGTGTGTAAAATCATCATAATGGTGTTTTTTATAACTTCTTGAAAATGTTTGTTTATAACTTAGTTCTATTGTAATTTAGAAAATACATATTGTTTTAATACCTTGTATAAATTGTAGGAGTCCTTAGGCCATGTAGATATTAAGCTTGCGGACGTCGTGCATAACGGACGGATCAACCAAAAATACCATTTGATAGGTTCGAAAAATGGAGTTATACATGTCGAGCTCGGGTGGAAGACTGTTTGATACTCCAGATTTGGTGGGATCGTAACTAGGAAAAAGTGGATTAAATATAATTACAAAAGAGTAAATACTACTCGATATAGACAGGTTCTGCACATGAACTTTCAAAATATCAAGCACATAAAGGAATAAAATGCGTTACCTTGGAATATGTATTCTTGGTTTCCAATTTATATTTGTTTCTGTAAATCAGTTATTATTTTGTTATGCAATTTATTTTCAATTCTTTTATTGGTAAATTTGCATCTCTTTTTTTCACGACATGAGCTTAGTTTAACGGTTTCTGAACCTGTGTACTCATGAATCAGAAAACATCTGCATCGCTTATTTTCACAACACGAACTTTGTCTACACTTTCTGCCCTTGTTAACTCATGGATCGGAAGCATGGTTAAGTTTGCATGGATCTGTTGAACCTATATTATAACAGTGCTTTGACGATGTTATATTGTTAACAAACGCTTCAATGATTTCCACGAACAAACATAAACACCAACTCTTCTGATAATAAAAACAATATTTAATTCTTCAAATTATGAAACCAAATTCATAGAAGTAGAACACTATTAATGAAAAGAATGAAATCAATACATAAAACACTATTCTAAAAAAATAGAGCACTATTCGTGGACAAACAAATCAAAAAATAAACACTTTCTTACAAGAATGAAATTCAATACATCAAAATAATTTTTAATTGAATCAAATGAATAAACAATGCACTTCTAAATAAATCTAACCAATAAGTTATTTATCCACGCTTCGATGATTTTTTGCATTCAACAATTTGATTATTTAAACGCTTCGAAGATTTTCCCGAACAATTTATAAAACTCATTGAGTTCCCAAACTTTTTGCAAAAGGTATTCCACTTCCCTTTACTCCTCTCGAGCTTCTCCATCTCCCGTTTCATAATCGAGCATTGCTTTTCTAGCTCAAAAACCCGATCTTTCATGTTAACAAATTCAACAATTTCATTATCATTAAAATCATCTTCTTCTTGGTTGTCAAAACGGGTAGAGCTACCAATTTTAGAATAAGAAACACTTCCACTTTGATTTTGTGAATTTTCATTAAAATACCAGCTGGTAACAGAAGATCGTAGGCGAATTTGTTCGACGAAAAGAATTTTGGATATTAATCGAATTGGTAGTCTTTCATTTTGGGCCGCGTGAGTGGTGGCTTCCAGAGAGAGTTTATTCGAGTTCATGAGTCTGCATATTTGGTCTCGTTCCGAATCTGTAAGCCATGGATGTGCCTACGATATGTTAAATAACAATCAGGACTTAAATAATGTAATGCTATTTCATAGAATAAATTATTTGCTCGCGAGTACAAAAATAGAGCTGAAAGACCACAAATGATTTATGATACAGAAGCAAAACACTAAGAACACGAAAACACATAAGCCAACAAAATCATACACTGACAAATGTAAAACTAAAACCACTAAATCAAGAGCAACAGGAACAAAACTTCAGTCCAATGTTTCTTGCACTTTAAAACGGACTTTGCAAGTTTTTTCCTAGCTCTCCGTCGTAGTGCTACCAATGTGTTTAAAAACGTTTTAGAGCGTGGTTTTTACACACGTTTCCACAGAATTTCTTAAGAATGATGTAAATTCTTCAGAAATATTGCAACAAAAATCTCGTCAAAACTGTTTAACTAACCAATTCAATGACTGAATCCAGAAACGCGCTTTTCATAGAAGTGTATTTATTTTACAACAAACATATTAATGCAGAAAATGAAAACAGTGTCTCACATATTTCTAAAACTGAGGTGTCTCGTCAAATTCTTCTCAAAAGATTTAAGACTGAAAATGCAATTGAGAAACATTGAGTCACAGGTGTCTAAACAATTTTGAGACTTTTCTTGGTTACGTTATTTTATCAATATCAAATTATCTCACCAGGTTGTGTTTTTGTTTTTGGTCAAGTCACCAGGCTCAATAACACAGAAAGTGTTCTTAGCAATAACGCCTCTTGCGTTATTTTGACCAAGTGGGATAAAACGACGGTGCAAATATCAGTGCTCAATATACTAAACATGCAAAATCAGTTTAACTATTGATTCACTGGTGTCTAAACGACAGTGCTAATTATGCAAAAATGGTTTAACTATTATTTTTTTACCTTGAGGTATATATCAATAGCCCGATATAGCCCGTCATCCAAATCCCTTACATAATCCGGAATTAAAGTCGAGATGGATATAAACTTGGATAACTTGAGATTAGCATCAACCGCCACCTCAGCTGAATAGCTGTCAACCAATATAGCCACCATCTTAAACAGAGCTAACACCCGATTATCTTTAATCAACTCATCTTCATTGAACCCCACTTCACCCAGATACCCATATTCGGCTATAAAATAATCAATTATCCTTTTAACACAATCCACATCATAAAGAGTATCGACCGAGTACCCCACATTTGGTATTAATAGGGACTCAAAATCTGCTTCGTGTAAGTGGGATCCAATTCTTTTTTCTAAATTTTCTCGGCTCGATGAGGTTGTGTTAAGAATTGTGCATAACTGGAGAAGTTTAAGTAGGATTTTAGTTGGTATTATACCTTTTTTGTCCGGTAATAAGGATATTATTTCTTCCAGAAGAGCTCTTTGATCAGACTCGGTTTGGAACAATGGTGCTGATTCATATGTAGAACAAATCAGTTTTTGACTTGAGTGCCTGAAGAAGTCAGAAAATTCAATTAACCAAAAAACTGAATATGATGATAGCACCTTTCACGATATTATGGATAGAGTATTCAATTTGTTGTGGCCGTGATATGATTACAAAACATATTGCAAATTCTTAGTACATTGTTGTAGCTTCTAAGAATGTCAAGATATTGTAAAATTGTTGAGATTGAATTTTTGAAAATAACACTACATTGAAAGCTTTACATGAATCGGTAGAATTTTTTTTCCTAACTTAGGGTCCGTTTGGTAGCAGATTTTTTTACTTGATTTTTGGATTTTGGATTTTAAAAATATGTGGGTGTTTGGTAAATTAAATTATTAGCTTTTAAAAATCTGATTTTTATGCTGAAAAAGCTAAAAAATCCAGATTTCTACAATCCAGCTTTACGGTGGATTCTTAAAACAGATTTTTAAAATCTGATTTTGGACCAAAAAATCTGTTACCAAACCAACAATTAATTTCTTGGTTACATTGTTCTTAGGATGTAAAAAATTATCTTGCTGTCAATGTTGATTAATGAGAGCGATAGAGGTCTTTTGACACAACAAGATTGAACCCATTAGTAACAATAACACCCACAGCGCAATATATGCATTTTCAGTTAGAGGGTTTGGACTGTTTTGTTGCAGTTGATGACAAAATTGGCTTGCATTACTGTTTATTTACTAAGTTTATCAACAATTGGGCTTTCCTGACCAAAGAGATATATTCTGTAAAAAAGTAGTTACAAGAATGGATTTAATTAGCTTTTTATTTCAGGCTCCAACAAGACAGCTTATTCAACTAAATATGCAAACAAACAAATATGTGCACACTTCAGCCTTGACTAGACAATTTCTCTTTTCACAAATGTGTACACACATAATTACAGATCTATGAGTTGGAAGTAAGTCTCAAACAAATCCTTACATAATTTTTCTGTATAGAGATAATAATGTTTGTGTTACCTGCTCATTAAAGGGAGATATTTCTTTGCATAAAACACGAGGGACCCACCAATCCTCTCCGGACCTACACCTCTCAGTCCACAAGCAAGGATAAACCTCCGATAAAACGACAACTTAAGACACGAAACATCCTCGTACCACCAATCATCGCTCATATCTTCACAAGCTTTCACCGATAAAGAATCTATACACCTTGATACTATACATATCGTCTCTGCATATGTAATAACCTCTTCGCATGTCCTAAGAGCTCTCATCGTGTCATCCAAATCACAGAGTACCTCATCTAGGTATTTTTCTGTTTCGGAAATTAAATTTTTTTCTCCGTAGTTTTCTGTCATTTGAAGATATTGAGCTGCACATCTTAGGGGGACTATGTTTGATGGGGTGAGTTCTATTTTAACACCGTAACAAAATTTTGCGATGAGTAGAAATGTTTCTGGTCCACCTGGTATGTCGTGAAGCTGTATGACAATATTTTGATGATTGGCGGGGGTTTTGTCGTCTCGTTTGGAATATTCTTGAATGAGATTTTCTAATAAGCTGCTTCTGGAGGACAACGGAAACTACGATTTTTAAAGAAAGAAAAATGGCGTTGAAATAAGGCTGAGAGGAAGCTAAAATAGCGAAAAAATTTATAAGCGATAGAAAAGACAATTTAGCGATTGTTTCGGCTGCAACTGCTAGTAACTTTTTGCTTATTTTCAAGAAAACAAGTAAAATGTGCTGCCTAAAACTTTTAACTTTATCAGGTCAGACAAAAAAAATTAAGCATGTCAAGTTGTCAACCAAATGCACTGCAAAGAGCATAAGAACCAGATAAACAAAGCCATAAGGCTGATCAAGCAAAATTGAAATAAGGCTGAAACGAGGTTTTAATTCTGTGGCTTCTATTAGACAAATATCAAAATCATTATAAATCGGTGAAGAATAGAAATTTAAAAGGTTGTTTGGCAGTAACAGTGATTTTTTTCTTTTTGCTCATATCAGGCTTATAAAAACAAGACTCATCCAGTCTCAAACCTGAGTCCAAATCTTCTACCCCCTATTCTCTATCCCCTTCCGTGCCCCCTTGCTTATTTTTATTCAAATTTTAAATTTTCACAACTTATAGCGCAACTTTATAAACTTTTATATTGTATTGTATTCAAATTTTAAAACATTTGAACATAATATTGTTTTAAACAATTTTTTTAATATTCAATGTTTAATTTACACTAATTTATACATTTATTCCCAAACAAATTTTGTGTGGATTTTCTTTTAAAAATAATTATTGGAATGTATTGATACATGTATTATAGTAATTGTACAATTTTTTTCAAGTTTTTTAGAAAATTTTTTTGGATAAAATAAGCAAGGGGGCACGGAAGGGGGTAGAGAAATTGGGTAGAAGATTTGGACTCCTCAAACCTCCACTTCTTTCATTCCAGAAAACACAAACAGCTCATATTTCAACAGGTCAATCAATTCTTTGTGCAGATTCTAAGCAATACCAATAAGTTGAGCATAAAATAAGTCACAAACAAGCCATAAGGTTGATCAGGAGATTACACCTTATGGAGATGGAAAGATACTTCTCCTACTTCAAAAGTGACATCACTTGGAAGACCAGTTGAGCAAAGCCTACAAAGGATTATAACAGCAATCATTTAAAGCCGAATTTTTCACAATTCACAATTCACAAATGGTAGTATATTAGCTAGCAAAAACATACTAATCCCTATCATCTGTAGTAACTATTTGTGGTTGCCCAAAAGAAAAAACGAAAACGTGAAGTAGTAGCATCAAATCAGATTCCTGAATTGCAATCATCAGTGTTGGTTTATTCAACAACCAAACTAAGTCTATCAAGTTTTCATTAAGCTTTTAATAAATTAACCTAATCCTGTTTTGAAAATTCCAATAATCGACCCTAATATTAATAAGTTAGGACGTTCAAAGAGCCAAACATAGTTGACATTCATTGTTGTATGATTCATCTCAAAGATATGAGTTTCTTTAATGTTCATAATTTCCTCTTGACACAATCAACCGACACTGTTTTTGTCTATGCATTGACTCATAAAATTAACTACCCTAAACAATGGTACATTATACAGACGTTAATGAAATACTACCAATACCTTTATAAGTATAAAATCCATACGCATATATTACTCCCTGAAACAAGAAGTTTTCCACCAGTTTTTTAGTTTGTTTTCTTGCTTAAAAAGCGAAAGATGTTTGGCATGCATGCTGTTCAGCTTATAAAGTCTGTTTTTTTTTCCTGTAAAAAGCTAAAACAAGCAAAACTTTTTTTTTGATAAATAAGAACAAAAACACCCTTCTTAAAATGAAACGATACATATTCATTTTCTAACCTAAGTATTATTTTTTTGTGCTCATAAACAAAAACCCTACTGCAGTTTCTTTAACCTAGTCTTATATATGTGTGTGTGTGTGTGTGTGTATATATATATATATATAATAGTCCTTAAATACATTTAAGCTTTAATGACATTAACAACATGAAGCTACTAAACAACATCAATAATAAATAAAAAAATAGTACATAAAAAAGGAGTAAGAGTTAACCAGGTTTGGCCGTCTTGAAGAAAAACATCTGATTTAGATCCCAGTTTCATCTTATATAACTTGTTAATATAACTGGTGCCACTATACACACTCACTGACTATATATGTACGTAAATATGTTTGCGTAAAATATTGTTTAAACTCATATTAATGAGGGTGATAACGATGAAATAACAAAGAGAGAAACGGCCGCAGGGAATACGGTTTGTTTTGTTATAATCTTGGGCTTTATTTGGCACCCATGATTTCTTCAATTTTTATCTTTTTATTTTATTTTATTTTATTACAGTAATGATCCCTAACATTTTTCTCTTGGAGGTTTTAACAAGCAGATTTGGGTGTCATTACATTTTGGTCAATGTTCTAAAAAGTTGTAAGACATGGTTAGTGACAAATTTTGATTACTTACATCTAAACAATTTGTCAATAAATCCTAATTTTCTTTGAATGTATATAATTCGCTAGATCCCGTTTTATAATTTTGATCACATCTAATTATCTAAGCGTGTGAAGCCCGTCTGATACTCTTAATTTTGCCTAGCCTCACTGTTTATAATAATGTTTTTGACCAATTAAAAAATATATCAAACTAAACAGAAATATACCGTAGATTTAATCTTCTAAGAGCGTCGAGATCTTTTGCCCGACCATTTTTCAAACTTAATTAGGATGAAAAGACTGTCTTTAAAGTTTCTATGTAAAAAAGTTGAGGTGGAGAAGGTTTATGATGGAATAAGAATATAGAATATAGAGAAAAGTAAAGATATGGGAGGAAAAAAAAAACATTCCTGTAAGTATGATAGAAAAAAATATTTGATCATCCGATAATACTCTTTCAAGACACTCCCTAACACACCAATTTAGTCTTTATGGTCGTTTATGGTTACGCATGTAAGTGCTCTTATAATTTAAGGGACAATTCAAAGTTACACACAAAGTCGTGATATTTAAATTGCGATTTGCGACAGCCAACCATTGTATTATATATTTATATACTCATGTGATCAAGTTTTTTTTTTTTTTTTGAAATAATGTGAACAAGGTTTGAAACTAGCTACGTATGAGACTTATAACATTTAACCCTTGTTTGGTTGGTCTAGTATTTCAATGGGATTTGGCTTTTACTACACCTAGGATCAGTAATACATGTGTTTGTTAATCAAAATTAGTTTGGGACTTTGTAAACACGATAGACTAGCTTGCATCACAAAGTACTCAAAGAGTGAAAAATCAAGCATTACTAGCCACAACTACGATCTCTATTCTTGGCTTTTAAAGTAGCAATCTCCTCTTTTAACACAACATTAATTCCCACGCGACTAGATGCTCCTTTTCTTCCAATTCTGTCATAAATCTCAACCATAAACCATAATACCATAATTCTATAATAGTCATAGCTCATTAGGTAATCTCCAAATTATCAAAGCTTATTTGACACACTCTTTAGCAGACTCTGGTATTATTTAAGTCAGCCATAGAAGCTATGTCTTTTCTGAGGAAAAAAAAAAGATTCTTCTTAGCCTACATTTGAGTAGAACAAAGCTACTGTAGAGGGAATACCCAGAGCTCACTTCTCACACAATCAACATCCACTGACTAACATAGCTAGGCAGCAAATATTTTACGAGAAAAGAGAGGAAATCCCATTGTTCCACAACTTTATACACTTATGATTTCTGAAGTTTACGCAACCACTATAGTCCATATAGTATTTGCCATACATTTTTTTTTTTGTAGTTCTCTTATACTACAAATAATTTCATTAATACCACTAGCATTTGGCTAATAATTCATCTTCCGCATTATTCTGCTCCTTCCAAACGTGAACTGATTCTGTACCGTTAATCAAATCCATAAACTCACTAATATCCTTCCACAAATCCATGAATTGAATTGGTATTTTAGCTAGATATACACTTCTTTTATTCCACTATAGTTTTAAAATAACTTTCAATAATAACCCCATCTAAAGTCAGAAAGTAGCACGTTTAAAACCCATATAACAAAGCTCTTATTTCAGATTCACGAGCACTGTATTGTCTAAAAAAATTTGAAAAAAGCCAACATAAATACTGTTGGAGATCTCGTATAATCCGATACGAACTATATCTTAAAAATGAACGGGCATAACAACGGTACTAAATTATATACTAACAACAAATAAATAAATGTCATGTTATAAATTAAATATCTACACATGCAATAAATTTAAATATAATATTGCATTACATAAAATAAAGAGAGTGTTAGAACGGGTGCACCTTTATTGTAGTTGGAACAGTCGATATAAAGAATGAAGTCCAAATATTGAATTGTTGATAAAGAAATAATCCAAAGTTGAGTCGATAGCTAGACCATCTCTCCTTAAATTCTAATACGTCCCCTACCGGTTAACTTCTAGTTTTACAGACGTCGATCTCCCAGAATAAAGCGACTATGTCTGATGTAGGAATGGCGGAAACACGCTTCCCTACAAACGAACCAAGAAATGACAAGAGTTTCTCCTCCGTAAGCTAAAATGTCTATAATAAATATTATAGGTTCCTATAAAATGTCTTATGCACGAAATGTAAGGGAGAGAAGAAATTAATCTGAGTATGACAAGTCAAATATTCATAATGGAATGAATAAAATAGTAGGCGGAGGGTCTTATTTATAATAAATGAAGGGGTGTGAATGAAGGGACGCGTCTGTTCAGAACCAGAAGAGTGAATCTGGACATATTCAAAGTATGAGAACCTGTTTACGAAAACACCCAACTGTTTGGCTCATAACCGTTAGGGAAAAAGATATAGAGTTTCAGGAATACGGATTAGGTGTATTGGGAACACGCACTTACGTGTACACCACACCATGCCACGACCACGTGTTATGGGCTCGGGCTCCAGGACCATCAGCGCGTGGGTGAAGTTCAAACCAAAATCGGAATCGAACAATACTCATCGCAATCGCGCGTGAAAAATTTGAAGCAACAAGCCCCAACCAGTTAGTTTAAGGTGGGTGTATATGAACACTCCAAACAACACAAAACCCGTCGATGTGGGATAAATGTTTCAAATGACTTTTGTAAAAGTGAGTTATAAGAAACTTTTTCGGAATTGTGCGTGACCTCCAAAATGGAGGCCAATATCTTTTATTCTGCTTATCGATTTTAGATGTGTGACACACCGTTATAAAGCTCATACAACATACTTCTATTTGGTACCTTACATGCTCCGTATCGTGGCACATAACACGTTCAAACCGGTCCTCTAAAAAGGACCAAACCAGTTCCGGTATATTCCAAATATACCGGAATTCCAACAAATACTTCCAATCTCATCTTTAATAATTACACCGCCAGTGGCGGAAACATGATTCAATTCTTGGGGGGGGAGTTAATTTTTTTTTTGTTAGTACAATAACAATAATCGGTATAAAAACCCTGAAGTTTAACACTTGGATGACTTGTCAATTGATCTAAAAATTTAAAACGATATTTTGTTGTTGTTAATATAATAACAATAAACGGTATAAAACCAAAAAAAACATGTAGTTTAAAACTTAGCTCACTTGTCCATTGATCTAAAAATTTCAAACGATACAAAAAAATTGACTACAAATACGAATTTATTAGTTTAAACTTTGTTGTCATATGAATATGAAACTAGAAAAAAACATTTATTTATAAAACCTAGTACTAGTACCTTAAATATGTAATTAATTAACGGAGAAGTCAAAAAGTAAACTAATGTTAATTAAATGAAAAGTAAAAAATAGCCACAAGATTCGAACCAGCAACATTATTGTAACACCCAAACGTTATGTTTTACCATTTTAACTAAGTTACTATTTATTCATTTGGGGGCTATTAATGTATAAAATATTAAATCTCCAAATTTTTCTATACAAAAAAAATATTTTTAAATTTTTTGGGATGGCGGTGACACCCCCTTCCCACCCCTAGTTCCGCCCCACGTCAACCGCCCTCATCATTCTTGACATTTTTCTTAAAGTCCCCATCTGCAATGGAATTTCATTTTACTAGAAGAGAAAAATAATCATTTCACTGCCATTAAATTGATTTCTTAACTTTGCGAGGCAAATAGGAATCCAAAACATTTTTTTGAAGGGTTAATCATCTTGAGAGGTTTAATACTAGTTCAATTCCACCACCTACCTTTTTTACTTTAGCAATAACTCTCTCCTAATCCATTTTAGTTCAAATAAATTTTGAAGAGACAAGTTTCTCAAAAAATTAAAAATGAATAGTGATATCAATGAGATTAAATTGTGATCTCCATCGTTCTCAAACACTAGTAATTTATTGAGTATATGTTTATATTTTGGACTAATAAGTGTCATTACAGAAGTTACAGGACCTATATGAAAACAACAGCAAACTAGCAGATTCGTTGTTAATAATTGTATATTAAAATATGTTACTTTCTGTAATTAAAGGATCAATTTGTATAAAGTCGGAAAGTTATTATCTGTAGTATATAAGGACTATGAATACCTATTTGTAATTTAACAAATTCATTTATTAATATACAGTTTTTCACATCTCTCTCTATACATATATGTATAACCGTCTATTACGATCTCAGTAATTCTTGATTAAACACTACCAGAACGTGGATTTCTACATGGTATCAGAGCTTTGACGTTATTATCCGTTGTCAATTTTGCCTGCAATTAAAGTTGGTTTGATCTTATTTAATCTTTAGATTAGGGTTTATTTTTTAGGGGTAATTCCGTATAAATACTTCATATCAACTTATATTCCTCCTAAATATCTTGATAAGTTCGCATTCCTAATAGCTACCACTTTTTAATTATTTAGTTTATTTACTAAATTGTCATACAAACCAAAATATAATAGACATATTTTATCTTTCTACAAACCCAAAAAAATAGTTTTAAATTATCACAAAATAAAAAAAAACACAAAAAAAATTATAAAAAAAAATCACAAAAAATCAAAAAAAAAATCAAAAAAAATCAAAAAAAATCAAAAAACAATTATAAAAAATAAAAAAAAAACACCAAAAATTATAAAAAATCACCAAAATTATTAAAACATACAAAAATCACAAAAAAATTATAAAAAATCACAAAAAATGAAAAAAATCAAAACTTTTTAAAAAATTACAAAAAAAAATATATAATTTTTTTTGTCAATATAACACTTTTTATACCGAAAAATCAAAAAAATATAAAAAAAATGACAAAAACTTATAAAATATCACAAACAATTATAAAAAATTATTAAAAAAATCACAAAACATTATAAAAAAATAACAAAAATCACAAAAAATTAGAAAAATTGAAAAAAATCACAAAAATGAAAAAATGAAAAAATCATAAACTTTTAAAAAAATTATAAAAAATATATAATTTTTTTTGTCAATATAACACTTTTTATACCGAAAAGTGATTTTTTTTATATAAAAAAATGGTTTTTCCAGGATAAATGTGTCTTTTTTTTAATCTAAATGAGCTGAAAGTGCATCTAGTTCAGTCAAAAATACATATAATTTAGTCAAAAGCGTATATAGTTCAATAAAATTGCATATAGTTCAGTTGAAAGTGTATATAGTTAGTCAAAAATGCATAAAATTGAGTCGAAATTGCATTCAATTCAGCTGAAAGTACATCTTGTTCCGTTGAAAGTGCATATAATTCAGTCGAAAGTAAATATAGTTCAATAAAAGTGAGTATGCATATAGTTCAGCTAAAAGTGCATCTGGTTCAGCTGAAAGTACATCTAATTTAGTGGAAAGTACATATAGTTAAGTCGAAAGTACATATAGTCTAGTCGAAAATGAATATAGTACAGTCGAAAGTGCATATAGTTCTGTTAAAAATGCATCCGATTCAACCAAAAGTGCATCTGGTTCAACTGAAAGTGCATATGGTTCAACTGAAAGTGCAGATGGTTCAGCTAAAAGTGCATCTGGTTCAGCTGAAAATACATATGGTTCAGACAAAAGTGCATCTAGTTCAATAAAAGTGCATATCGTTCTGTAAAACTTGCATCTGGTTCAACTAAAAGTGCATCTGGTTCAGCTGAAAGTGCATATAGTTCAGCTAAAAGTGCTTCTAGTTCAGTCGAAAGTACATCTAGTAAAGTCGAAAGTGCATAAAGTTCAATAAAAGTGATTTTTTTCAATTTTTTTTTATAATTTTGTGATTTTTTTCATTTTTTTTTCATTTTTTTCATTTTATATAATTTTATGTGTTTTTTTTTTCATTTTGTATGAAATATGTGTATGACATTTTGGTAAATAAAGTAAATAATTAAAAAGTGGTACCTATAGGGAATATAAACTTATGGTGGTAGTTAAGAGTAATATAAGTTCAAAAGTGGTACCTATAGGGAATATGAACTTATGGAGGTAGGTAGGAGTAATATAAGTTCAAAAGTGGTATCTGTTGGGCATTATTTGTATTTTTTATATATATTATCTTGATCTATTCTTAGAAGATAATATAATTATTATCCTGTTTCTTATCATGATCTAAAATCAGAAGTAAAATTTAACCACAATTCTTTAGAATTAGGGGTTTTCTGTAATAGATTATTCTATTATTTTTAATTTACTACAAATTAAGATTAGTTTGGTGCTTAATATTTTTTTATTTTTTTTTGTTTGTTTTATTTGGTATTTGAATATTCCAAAATCAGAAGTAAAATTTACCCCAATTCTTGAGAATTAGGGGTTTTCTGTGGTAGATCTTTCTGTTTGAGATTAGTTTAACAACTAAGTCTGATTATTTTGTCCTCAAAATATGATTTTTTTCTTTCTTGGAACAATAGGTTTGATTCATTTTTTATCTCTTTTTTCTTCTAATTAGGGTTTCTTTTTGAAACAATAGGTTTGATTCATTCTTTATCTCTTTCTTCTTCTAATTAGGGTTTCTATGGATAGTGTAACTGCACCTGTGATTACAACCATGAATTCATACTTCATAGGAACTAATGAAAATACTAGTTCTAGTCTAGTTTCTCCTGTTCTTTCTTGTTCTAATTTTCATTCTTGGAAAAAGGGCAATGGAGATTTCTATTAGGGCCAACTCTAAATTAGGGTCTATTAATGGTACTCTACCATGTCCTGCTGAGGGGATCAGATGTTTGGGGTTTGACATCAGTGTAATTTGATTGTAATGTCTTGGATAATAAATTCAGTGATAAGAAGATCTTTATTAGAAACAACATGATAATCTTGTAGATATGCTGGTGCATTATGTGACCTTTTTGGTCTATTATTAACATAATATATAGAATGAACAATATCAGTATTATTAAGAGCATTAGAATTAGGATTATCAGTAAAAACCTCAGAATTTTCTCCAACAGAAAGATCACTATCATTGCCAACATTGTCAACAACACTCTTTTTATTAAAAAATATTGTATGTTCATAAAAAGTTACATCACTAGAAAGAAAAAACTCATGTGTTTCACAACCATACAATTTATAACCTTTTGTGCTAGTACCATAACCTATCAAAACACACTTTCTTGCTCTTGGATCAAAATTAGTCCTGTTTCTAGATAATGTACTGGCAAAACACAAACAACCAAACACCCTAAGGTGATTATAATAGGCCTTTTTATTATATAACATTTCATAGAGTGACTTGTTTTTTAACAAGGGTGTAGGCAGTCTATTTATTAAATAAGCAGCAGTAAGTATATAGTCTCCCCAAAAACATAAAGGTAGAGATGAATGAAATCTTAAGGCCCTGACTACATTAAGAAGATGTTGGTGTTTTCTTTCCATTATGCCATTTTGTTGAGGTGTTTTCACACAGCTTCTCTGATGTATAATGTCATTATTTAAGTAAAAATTGTTTAAATTAAACTCAATACAATTATCTGACTTTAATACCTTAATATGCAAACCAAACTGAGTATTAACCATTTTGCAAAATATGAAATAACAACAGCAGTGTCAGACTTGTTTTCGAGAAGAAAAAGTCAAGTACATCTAGTATAATCATCTACAATAGTTAAGAAAAAATGATGACCACTCTGTGTTTCTACTGCATAAGATCCCCACAAGTCACAATGAATTAACTCAAAAGCAAGAGTAGTATAAGAAGTACTTAGAGGAAATGAAGATCTATTATGTTTAGCAAGATGACATGACTCACAAACAACATCAGAATTATTATTCACATCATTAATAGCAAGTTTTAACACTGATCTACTGGGATGACCTAACTTATAATGCCAAATAGATGGCTTATTCTGAGAAGAAGAACTACGAACAAGAGGCTTTTTATGGAGAATACTATTACTAGTCATACTGGAAATAACATGACTCTGGAAAATATAAAGACCATTTCTCTCTGTAGCACTACCAATCATCTTCAAAGAACCCTGGTCCTGAATAAAATATACATCTGACTCAAATTTGACAGTACAAGAAACATCCCTAGTTAGTTTACTGACTGATATTAGATTGAAACAAAAAGAGGGAACACATAACACATTATATAATACTAATACATACTCAAAATTTACTGTTCCAATACAACTTACTTCAGCTTTATGACCATTAGGTAGATTTACATAAGGAATATGACTAGTTTTGAAGATAGAAAATTTAGAAAAATCATTAATCATGTGTTCACTAGCTCCACTATCTAATATCCAAGTATTTTTATTATTATCAAGCCCTAAAAAATTATTAATAGAATCAATAGAGCAATTATAAACTACAGTCGTACCTGTCATGTTAGTATAGATAAGATTTGAGATAGGTGTGTCAATAATAGCAACTTGCTGTGAAGAACTTGTATCATTAAATTGAGAAGAATTAGTAGCAGCTACTTGATTCTGACCTATCTGAACCTAAGAGACTTGATTCTGATAAGAAAACTGATTCTGATAAGGCAAGAGATGAAGAGACTGAAGATTCTGTTGAAAAACTCCAGAAGGTTGAGAAACAGATGCTAAATAAGCTTGTGGCCTAGGTTGAAAGGAAGGTAGCCTAGGTCTAGGTCTCCAACCATGTGGATATCCATGAACCTTATAACACTTGTCCTTAGTATGTCTGTTAGAACCACAATGAGAACACTTCATATTATTACCCCCTCTTCCAAAATTAGGCCTACAACTACCTTGGCTATACCCAACTGCCCACTGACTACCCTAAACATTGTGATATTGTACACTTAAAGCCAAACTCTGAGATTTTACCACATTATTATTATTATGTATATTGTTTTGTTTTTCATCATGAGAGACCATTGAGTAAATATTATTCATGGAAGGCATGAGTTTCATAAGCAAAATCTGACCTCTTACCATAGAAAATCTACCATTTAAACCCATCAAGAAAGTCATTTTTAACATTCTATTTTCTCTAGCAACAATTGCAGCCATGACATTACAAGTACAACCAGCAAGTGTACCTAGGAATGGGGTTAAGAATTGATAATGCATTCCAAGAGGTTTCTAATTTTGTAAAATAAGTTGACACAGACATATTGCCTTGTGTGGTAGAATTAATATCCTGATGAATTTCATAAATCCTAGCTTCATTACCCTGAGAAAACATTTCATTTAATTCCATCCACATTCTAGTAGTTGTGTCTACATAAAGAATAGACTGGGCAATATCCTCACTCGCTACTACTTTATATCCTTTGTCTTCTTGTCTTACTTATGAAAATATTTCACAAAAATGTAAATCTTTTTGCTTAGCTATATCTTCTAAAAGTGAACCTAGGAATTATAAAGAAGCACACAATGATCCTTTATGGCAAGAAGCAATGCAAAAAGAAATTAAGTCTTTAGAAGAAAACAGTACTTGGGTTTTAACTACATTACCTATAGGTAAACAACTAATTGTTTGTAAATGGGTTTGTAGAATTAAGTATAAGGCTGATGGCAGTATAGAAAGATACAAACCTAGGCTTGTAGCCAAAGGTTATACACAGTTAAAAGGTATTGATTATGAAGCAACTTTTTCACCAGTAGCAAAAATGACTACTGTTAGAGTTTTCTTAGCTATAACTGCTTCCAAAAACTGGATTTTATCTCAACTAGATGTCAACAATGTTTTTTTACATGGAGACCTAGATGAAGAAGTTTATATGCTAGTACCACCAGGTTTTCATCAAGAAAATACCAATATGGTTTGTAAATTACAGAAATCTTTATATGGTATGAAACAAGCCTCCAGACAGTGGTTTTCTAAGCTTAGTAGTGCTTTGATTGTTTTTGGTTTCATTCAGTCCACTGCATATTATTTTTTGTTTACTTATAATAAGAATGGTAATTTCCTTGCTTTATTAGTTTATTTTGATGACATACTGATTGGGAGTTCTTCTTCTACTTTAATTAATCAATTTAAGACCTTTTTAGTTAACAAGTTTAAACTAAAAGATTTAGGGCAACTTAAGTATTTTATAGGTCTTGAAATAGCAAGAAATAAATATGGTATTCATGTTTGTCAAAGAAAGTATGCTTTAGAGTTATTGGCTGAGACTGGCCAGTTAGCTGTTAAACCTACAGATTTCCCAATGGATACCAAATCTAAATATACTGTAAAGGATACAGATTTGCATGATGATATTACTGAATATAGAAGTCTAATTGGTAAGTTGTTGTATTTAACAATCACTAGACCTGACATTAGCTTTGCAGTTCATACACTTAGCCGATTTTTGGCATCTCCAAGTAAGCAACAATTTGCAGCAGCTCTAAGAATACTAAGATATGTCAAGACAAATTCTGCTCAAGGTATATTCTTCTCTTCTTTTACTAATTTCAGTTTAAAAGCTTTTAGTGACTCTGATTGGGCATCATGTATAGGCATTAAGAAATCAATTATTGGGTTTTGTATATTTTTAGGCGATTCTTTGATCTCATGGAAAAGTTAAAAACAGAACACCATATCTAGAAGTTCAGCGGAAGCTGAGTATAGGGCTTTGGCAGCAACTGCATGTGAAATTATTTGGCTTTTACAGCTCATAAAAGACTTCAATTTGATACACCAACAGGCTGCAATTCTTTATACTGACAGTAAATCTGCATTAGCTTTAGCAAATAACTCAGTTCATCATGAAATAACAAAGCATATAGAGATAGACTGTCATTTTATAAGTGAGCAAATATATAAGAAAATAATACCTCTTTAGCATGTGTATACTTCAAATAATTTGGTTGATATGTTTACTAAGGCTTTAGGTGCACCAATTTTTTCAAATTTATTGTCCAAGTTGGGTGTTTTATCCTTACACAGCCCAACTTGAGGGGGGTATATTGAGTATATGTTTATATTTTGGACTGATAAATGTTATTGCAGAAGTTACAAGACCTATATGAAAGCAGCAGCAAACTAGCAGATTCAGTGTTAATAATTGTATATTAAAATATGTTACTTTTTGTAATTAAATGATGATGATAGAACATAAAAATTGGACCCGAATAGGTATATTTGGGTATGAATCGACCCACCCATTATAAGAGGGTATCCAAGGCTAGAACCCAAAAAGCCATGGTCCAAAGAGCTTTCCTAACAGGCCATTATCTATAGAGGTCTTAGCCCAGTTATTAAAGGTCCACAAGGAAAAAGCCCATGAGGTGACGCCTAAGATGGCGACATTTGTCAACATATTAGGAGGCATAATTGCTTATAAATAGCCCAGTACCCCTCCTAAAACAAGGACCAGAAAATAGATCTCAAAAATATAGAGAGAAGGAGAGAAAAGATAAAAACTTGTCAGAACTTATCACATCAATAAACAAACCGAGCAAGGTAAAGAATCGAGCACCGAAGAGAAGAGAAAGATCAAGTTCAAGGTCAAATAGCGAATCCGAGCATAAGCATAGCAATAGAGTTGTATTCCGAACAAAGGCAATTGCCGAATAATAATAAAGAGCAAGAAGTGTTCATCGTTTATTATCAATTTATTATACATTTATTGTTCAAAAGCCAAACGCTACCGATTAAAGTTATGGCTTTGTCAAATGGCGCCGTCTCCGGGAATCATCTAGTTCCCAACTAGCTTCGAAATCGAACACCAACATTCTACCAGACGAGCAACAAATGGCAAACACCAACGAAGAAACTCACCTAGAGGAAGTAGGCACATCGACAAACCAGGAAATCCCAGTCCGCAAAGACGTGTTAGCGCATCTCCTCAATATCAGAGACCGCTACGAAGCACTTCAGGTCGGATCTCGACCAACCATCTTTAATGTCCAAACATAACAATAACCCAACCATCCCCCTCAGGTCGACGGTCTTGTCGACAAAAATCCTACGGACACGGAGGCAGAACGAGAGCCGTCCGTGACTAGGCACGCGGGGGCAACCTTGCCGGACAACCGCCGTCCTGACATCGCAGGGCCAAGCTCAAAGGCCCCTCAGCCAGTGGCCTCGGTCAACTCCAGTCCCCAACGGGTTCGTTTTCAAACGAATGAAGCCCACCGGTATGGCATGACCGACGACCCCGTACTAGAACAGGTAGTCCCATATCCAACCCTCCCACCGCGGATAATTACGCCGTACACGGTGGAATAACAAATCCATGTTCACCAAGAGAGTACTACAGCCGCATTGGCAAGGGCTGCAGAAAAACGCAATGCCCAGCTGCAAGCCCAGCTGGGAGCATGTATGTCGGCCATGGCAGCGGCCGGCATCACATTACCGCACCTCCAACCGACCAACATGCAAACCGACCCCCGACGCAAAGCGGAAGATTCTGCTTACCGAGCAGCGATGGCATCGATAGGCCTACGGTCACCAAGGCGCGCCTCCCGTACCTGACCTCGGTACCGCAATCCGAACGATGGGAGGTACGGCGAACACAGGGTCGTAGTCGGTTACTATCCACAACCCCACTATGGGGGATACGCCCCACACTACCCAGCACCGGATGAAGCGTTCCAACAGGCTTGGAACGTATGCCAAGAGACTCCATGTACCGATCAGATAACTCGGTACCGCAATCCTGTGGGGTTTGTCATCCCCGAGTTCAGACTATATGATGGAAGGAGCTGCCCCATCGATCACCTCCGACATTACAAAACGATGATGAAGTTGTGGAGTGACGACAGTGCACTGATGTGCAAATTTTTTAAGAACAGCTTGGGTCAGGAGGCGTCGTCGTGGTATCATAATCTACCACGGGGATCCATACGAAGCTGGGCGGAGCTCCTCCGTACATACTCCACCCGATACGCCGCTCATAGGAAGAAGAAGGTCAACATTGAGACCCTTCTGAAAATGGCTATGTTGCCCAATGAGAGGCTCCAGGACTACTGCATACGCTTCATTGACGTGGCAAACCAGATCCCGCAGTATGCCAATAACATAGCCATCCAGAACTTCATCAACTCTATCCCCAGCGGCTATTGGGCGAGAAGAAAGTTCATCAGTAAGAATTTTCTGACCACTGACGCCCTTCTGGCCTATTACACCCACCTTACCGATAAGAATGAAGAGATGCGAGTCCTCAACCGAGCTCCACCAAGAAGAGAGACGGACCAGGAAACGCAGGTGGACCGCAAGAGAGCCAAAAACAATCAGGGGAACCAGTCCACTAGTCCAAATGGGACAAGGGCCCCGAGGTTCAACGAAGGGAATACAGACCCCTAGAGCCCGAGCCCAAGCCGCTCCGAATCGCCTATCCGACGCCACCCAAACCACCTCAGCAAGGTCGTGGGCCAGAAAGGGAACGCCAGAGGCGTTAAGAACCAGTCGAGTTGAAGTACACTTTCAACCTGTCTGCCGAAGATATCCTAAAGGATATATGCAGAGAAAGCTGGTATTCCCGACCCGAACCAATCCATTCCCCCCTGATTCCAGAGACACCAAGCTCTTCTGCGCCTATCATGAGGATCACGGCCACCTCACCGAGCATTGCCGAAATCTACGGTGGAAGAAGAACGTGTGGGGAGACGCGGGATTCCTCAACAAATTCATCAAAGGCGCTAGGGATAAAGGCAAGCAGCTAGTCATCGAGGGAACCGAAAACCGACAAGGCAAAACGATCAACGTTGTCCACTTGTCAAGGCCAAAGAGCATCGGGGGGGATCGATCCCAACAACGGCAACTGGCCCACTTTGGGCAAGTATCTAAGGCGTCACAGGCCTCGACCTCAAAGCGGCAATGCATGCCGCAGCGACACCCGCCCATTTCTTTCTCAGACCTCGATGAAGAAGGGGTGATATACCCCGACGGGGACGCCATTAATCTATGCGTCTAGATCGGCATAGACACCGTCAGCAGAGTGCTTGTCGACCAAGGAGCCTCTTGTGATATCATGTACAAAGAGCTCTTTGACAAGATGGAGCTCAAATTGCAAGATCTACACCCCACGGACGTCACACTGATTGGGTTCATCTCCGAGACGACTAGGCCGTTGGGAAAGATCGTCCTAAATGTTACAACTGGATCCGTATCTGTCCCCGTGGAATTCTTGGTGGTCAATGATCATTCCGGCCATAACGCAATCTTGGGCCGACCGTGGCTACATGCAATGCGGGCAATACCTTCAACATACCACCAGAAAGTGAAGTACCCTAATGCCAAAGGGGAGATCGAGACAGCCCGAGGATGTCAGGAGGATTCAAGACGATATGAAGACATCACCGCTACATTGAAGAGACAACTTGTAGTTTTCGAACAGCCCACAAGCGCCAGGAAGCTGATCGTCCAAATAGCCCGAGCTGAGAGGGTTGTTGAAGAACAAGTCGGAGAAACGCTCCGAAAGGTATATATCCCAGATACGGATGAGGAGCACTACTTCCTCATCGGGGATAGCCTTCCTGAAGAGGAATCAAAGAAGCTAGAAGAGTTCCTCTTCAGGAACATCGATAAATTCGCTTGGAGCCCCGAAGACATGCCCGGTCTAGACCCAAAAACAGCATGCCACCACCTCAGCGTAAATGCCGAGTACAAGCCCATAGCTCAAAGGAGCTGGAAGGTGTCCGTCCAGCACATAGCGGCTATAATTGCTGAGGTCCGAAAGTTGTTGGCAGCAGGAGCAATACGGGAAGTATTCTACCCGAAGTGGCTATCCAATCCTGTCGTCGTTCCAAAGAAGAACGGGAAGGAAAGAGTCTGTATAGACTTTACCAATCTGAATAAAGCCTGGCCAAGGGATCCATTCCCCCTACCAAGGATTGATCAATTGGTGGATGCCATGGCAGGAGCAGAAATGATGACCTTCCACGACGCATACTCGGGATATCATCAAATCCCCCTCTCCCCCGAAGATCAAGAAAAGAACTCGTTCATATCGCTTTTGGGAAACTACTGTTATACGGTTATGCCGTTCGGCCTACGTAATGCAGGAGCGACATACCAAAGGATGATAACGAAGGTATGTCAAAAGCATATAGGGAAGACAATGGAGGTGTACATAGACGACATGGTCGTCCAGAGCGAAAAGGCCCCTTCCCACCTCCAAGATATTAAAGACGTCTTCCAAACATTGGGCGAGCATAAACTAAAGCTAAACGCTAGCAAATGCGCGTTCGACATCAACAAAGGGAAGTTTTTGGGGCATATGGTCAGCCAGAGAGGGATAGAGGCTAACCCCGACCAGATAACGGCTCTGCAAAACCTAGCAGCACCAAAGAATAAGAAGCAAGTGCAAGAGCTCACAAGGATGATGGCCGCACTAAGCAGGTTCATTAGTCGATCCGCAGATAAGTGACGACATTTTTGAGACCCTCAGGAAGGATAGAAAGTTCGTATGGGACCCGGAGTGCGAAGTGTCCTTCAACAACCTCAAAGAGTATCTAAGGACGCTGCCATTGCTGGTAAGGCCGAACAAAGGAGATGTTATGGCCTGCTACCTAGCAGTTTCCACTACAGCTGTGAGCGCAGTCATCCTAAGAGAAGAGGGACGAGAACAGTTTCCGATCTACTTCGTCAGCAAAACTCTGGTCGAGGCCGAAACACGCTACCTACCTTTGGAAAAGTTGTGTTTGGCGTTGGTCGTTGCTACCCGGAAACTCCCACACTACTTCATAGCTCACAAAGTCCAAGTCTATACGAAGTTCCACATCAAGGAGTCCATTTGACGGACGGATATCAGCGGTCGGGTGGCGGCATGGGGGGTCGAGCTATCCCAATTTCATATCGAATTCGCATCCCGACACGCCATAAAGGGACATGTGCTGGCAGATTTTGTCGCTGAGTTCACCGAAGGGTACGACGAGCCACTTACCATATCACCACAGTCACACTGGGAGATACATGTCGACGGATCGTCCACCAAGGACGCATCGGGAGCAGGCATTGTCCTCAAGTCCAGAGAAGGAGCGATCATCGAGAAAAGCATCAAGTTGGGCTTCCGAGCTACTAACAACGAGGCGGAATACGAAGCCATGATCAACGGCATGCTCATCGCCCGATCCCTCGGATGCACCCACTTGATTGATAGCTCCGACTCCATGCTAATTGTCAACCAGGCTACTGGTGAATACCAAGCCAAGGACGACCGAATGATCCTCTACCAAGAGAAAGTGCAGAGCATAATGGTCAGGTTCGCACATTGCGAACTAATAAGAATCAATCGCACCGAAAACGCACATGCCGACTCCTTGGCAACCCTAGCCTCGACATTAACGTTGACCAACACTTGGACGATCACGGTGGAGCTCTTGGAAGCCCCGAGCATAACCAAAAGAATAGACCGAGTGACGTCAGTACAATACGAGCTGGGGTGGATGGACGACATGATTCAATATCTGCGAAACGGTATGCTCCCGGCAGACAAGATAAAAGCGTTGAAAATCACAAGAAAAGCCCCTCGGTTCTGGCTATCTGGAAAATCACAAGAATTCTTGGAACGTGGCGAATCTCAAGAAGTACTACGTATGAACTGGCTTCCATTACAGGTCACAACGTACCTCTGCTTTGTCATAACATTATTTTTGAATTTATAAGATATTTTGCTATTTATAATGATTGAGGAATACTAAAAGTCCTCCAACGTAACCGGGGGCATAAGAAATTCCTAAACGGCATGTATGATTGATTGCCTAGGAATACTAAAAGTCCTCCAACGTAACCGGGGGCATAAGAAATTCCTAAACGACATGTATGATTGATTGCCTAGGAATACTAAAAGTCCTCCAACGTAACCGGGGGCATAAGAAATTTCTAAACGGCATGTATGATTGATTGCCTAGGAATTCTAAAAGTCCTCCAACGTAACCGGGGGCATAAGAAATTCCTAAACGGCATGTATGATTGATTGCCTAGGAATACTAAAAGTCCTCCAACGTAACCGGAGGCATAAGAAATTCCCAAAAGGCATGTTTAAGTGACTGCCTAGGAATACTAAAGTCCTCCAACGTAACCGGAGGCATATGAAATAATATCTCAGTCCCACTTATGCAGGTACCAACTCATTCAGGGAACAGGGACAAACAAGGGAAAATAATAGCTCAAGCCCACGTTACGAAGGCGATAAAGTATTGAACGAAGAAATCAGCAAAGGAAAATCAATCCAATCAATGAAATATCAGTACGACAATGAGAAGATCCGAACACATGAATAAAGAAACGAAACAAATAGTACTCGCCCGCTTTACGGAGGCAACAAGGTACAAAAAATTATAAAGAAATTGATCTAAGAAGAGCTGCTACACGAGGAGCACGACGGTAATTGACCGAGCATGGCCTCTTCATCATCGGTCGTCGTATCCCCATCGGTCTCCTCGCCATCAAAACGCTCCTCAGAAATGAGGGCATCAAAGTTGGTCGTATGAGCACCCACACATTTCATCGCATCAAGCCGCGCTGAGAACTCAGCTCCTTTAGCGATCTCATGAGCATCCGAGGCCGCTTTACCGCTTTACGGCGGTCATAGCTGCAGAAGCGTCGTATCTGGATCGGGACAGGCGGAAATACTTCACCAACATATTGGCTTTGGTTACCAACGACTTTAGTTTACTGAGGTATTTTTCCTTTACACGCCAATATCGATCTAAAGGACGCTCCTGAACCTGAACAACATGCTCGGCACGACGAACATATTCCCGGAAAGAGGATGCCTGGGTTTTCAACTTAGCCCTAAGTCGGGCACACTGATCAAGCAACTTGACGTTTTTGCCCATTAAAACGATGTAAGGCCAATTGGCATGCACTTCACTAGCCGCACCAGATGAGACCTCGTCCCGGGCAGCCCCAGTAGGTCCTAGCCCCGGACTAACTAGGCATGGAGAACCAGCCTGGTGCGACGTACTAGCATGTGCCTATAAAAAAAATAGGGGGAAGAAGGGAAGAGATGAATATTCATCCGTAAAAAGAAAAGACAGGGAAGTAGAAAAACGAAGATTTTTATACAAGGAGATAATTAATGTTAAGTGTATTCAACTTTCAGCTCATTTCGATTTACTATACTCAACTTTCAACTTTTTGATTTAGTATACTGGACTAAATAAATTATTTTGATTTAGTGTTATTCCGTCTGTTTTAACGGAAAGAAGCTCTGCACGTGACCTCACGTGCCTGTTAATTGGCGGTGTGAAGGGTAAAATTGTCTTTTCACAAACTTAACGAAATATAAACATTTCTCTCCATTACAGCACATATTATTACATACATATATACATACATAAATATATAGGGTTTATAATTCCCAAATTAATCCCAAATTAAAACACAATTAATTACGGTTCTAATCACAGTTGTATTGAGTGCAATCACATCTAAATTAGGGTTCCAATGGCGCCTAATGTCATACCTAAATGGAGAGTTAGGGGTGACAATGAAAGCGCTCCAACTTATGGTAAGTCGTTTTTTCTTCTTATCTAAATTATAAATTTACATTTTAGGGTTTACGTTAGATTAGGGTTTATGTTAGAATTTTCAATTAATGATTTTTAATTTAAGTTTGAATTTAAAAATGTGTACTTCAAATTAAAAACATGCACTTAAAAATCTGTAATATTTTTATTGCAGACATGAACAGTTCTCAGTTTTCTATTGAATATCATCATGGGGGTTTTTTTGAATGGGGAAAAAAGCGAGGAATTCCTGTAGGTTATGGTGATGGGTTGATAGGTTATGTTGATAATTGTGAAGTTGATGAACTTAATTACCTCTCTATAGTAGGAATGGCAGCTAATTTTGGTTGGATGGATGTCAGGTATTTGTACTTTAAAAGGGTAGGTGCAAAATTTGACACTGATATTACTAAAATTCAGTACGATAATGATGTCAAAGCAATAAAACAATTTATAGATGGTAATAGAGTTGTTCAAATATATTGTGAGGGTTATTATGATGATGAGAATGATAATGGAGAAAGTAGTAGTTCTGATGATGAGTCTTGGTCCGGTGAAGAAGAGGTTGACATGGGTGAAAGTGAGGAGTTTTCTGATTATGTTGATAGTGATGGGGAAGAAATGGGAAAAATAGGTGATGTTATAGTTGATGTAGGGGAGAAATATGATCTGAGAGAACCTAGATGTGCCTCAATGCCAAGTTATGAGGATTTTGTTCAGAATATTGGTAAAAGTGGTGTTCTTAAGGAAGGTATAATTGATTCTGATGAGGAGTTTCTTGAGCATGTTGGTTCAGATACAGATGAAGAAAATTATCAAGTGAAGTTCCCTGTGTTTGCAAGATCTGACTTAGACAATGTACAACTAAAATTAGGTATGAAGTTTGCTACTGCAGATGAATTTAAAGATGCTATTAGAGAGTATTCTTTTCAGCAAGGTAAGAGAATTAAATACAAAGTACAAGCTAAGAAAAAAATGTATTTATATTGTTCAAACTCTAATGAGCAAGGGGTTGTGTGTCAATGGTCAATGTATTGTGGTAAATTGCCAAATGAATTGACTGTACAAATCAAAACATATGTTGATAACCACACATGTACCAGAGCCTATAAAATTGCTAGTGTTAAGCCTAGATACATTGCTAAAAAGTTCTTAGAAATGATAAGAATCAACCCTAAGTGGCCAGTAAAAAACTTTAGGATACATGTAGCAAAGGCACTTGAGGCTCATGTTTCATTGTCAAAAGCTTATAGTTCCTTTAAAATTGCCAAAACCACAATTCAAGGTACAACAGGGGAACAATATGACCTACTTTGGGACTACTGTACTGAGTTAAGAAGAACCAATGTTGGGTCAACAATTCAGATGAAAGTGAAAAAGGGGGCTGGGGAAAATGGTGAAGATGTGTTTAGGAGTATTTATATTTGCTGGGGTGCTCTTAAAAGAGGGTTTGTAGAGGGTTGTAGGCCTTTTATTGGTATAAATGGCACTCATTTGAGTGGTCCTCACAGAGGGGTTTTGCTCACAGCAGTGGCTATTGATGCCAACAACTGCATTTATCCCTTTGCATATGCAATTGTTGGTAATGAGAATTACAAAACCTGGAAATGGTTCATCAAGCTGTTGGTGAAGGATTTAAACATAGAAAGGGCTGAGGATTACACATTTATTTCTGACAAGCAGAAGGTAATGTTTTTCATGTTATATATTTTTTTTATTTGCACTATTTATCTACCTGATTACATTTTATAATGTATTTTTCATGTAATAATGTTAGGGTTTAATCAAAGCAATGGACAAACTCCTACCTGGTGGTGAACACAGATTCTGTGTCTGGCATCTCTACAATAATTTTAAATTATTGCACAAAGGTGTTGCTTTGAAGAATGGAGTTTGGAAGGCAGCTGGTGCCACAACAAAACCACACTTTAATGCTGCTCTTGAGGAGATTAAGGCACTTGATCCAACTGCTTATGAATGGTTAGCCTCCAAACCAGGTGAACAATGGAGCAAATCACACTTCTCCACTCATTCTAAGTGTGACTTGCTATTAAATAATTTATGTGAAAGTTTTAATGGTGCTATAAAAGAAGCAAGGTGTAAACCTATTTTAGAAATGCTTGAGGATCTTAGGTTATACTTGATGGAATTTGTAATGAAAAGAAAAATAGCCATAGAAAGACTCCAAACCATGTCAAGATTGTGCCCAATAATAGCTGAAAAACTTGAGAAAAGGGGAAAAATATCACATGGGTATATTATTTCATTTAATGGTAACTCTGGATTTGAGGTGGCCGGTACTTTTAGAACATATGCCGTAGATCTCCATCATAGATGGCGTGGTTGTAGGAGTTGGCAATTAAGTGGTATCCCCTGCTCACATGCAATTGCATGTATAAATTATATGGGCTACAACTTAGAAAATTATGTGCACTTGTGTTATAGTAAGGAGGTGTACAAAAAGACTTATTCTAACATGTTAGTGCCAATTAATGGCAAGGATATGTGGAGTAAAAGTGGGAAACCTAAGTTATTACCACCAGATGTTGCTGTAATGGCTGGTAGGCCTAAGAAAGCTAGGAGAAAGGGGCCTGGGGAACCAAAAAATCCAACAAAAATATCAAGAGTGGGCACAATTATCAAGTGTAGCATATGTAAAAAAGAAGGACACAACAAAAAAACATGTGGCAGACCTGAAAAAGCTAACAAAAGGCCAAAAAAGAAAGCTAAAAAAATTGTTGTATCCCCACATCAACTTGTTAATGAAAGTAATGAAAGTGATGATAGTGATTCTGCAAATGAAGCTAATGATGGGGTGGATTCTGTTCAAGTGGATGGAGCTAGTGAGGGTTTAAAAAGAGTTATTGATGGTTTAGAAAATTTTGTGGAGGCTAATGTGAGTGGAGTTGATGCTAGAGAACAACTAGAAGAGTTTGATGTTTTTGAGATGATGTGTGAGAGAGAAGAGAGGGAGAGGTTGTGGGGTGAGGATCAGAATAGTCAAAATGAGGAGGATGATAATGGTTTTAGCACACAAGCAAGTGGTGTTACACAAGCTAGTGGAAATGTTTTGGTAAATGAGCAACTTCAAACTACACCAGAAAGAGTCCAACCAGATCCACAAATTAAGAAAAAACTCCCTGTAAGTATAGTATTTTAATGAACATGCTCTTATTTAACTTAGTTTTTTAGTGCACTACTTTTGATAATATTTGTTTAACTATCATGTTTTAATATGTACAGGTCAGGAGGAGCACAAGAATCATGTTCTCACCAAACAAACAGTCAAATGAGGTGAGTTTTGTAGATTTATCAGATGAAGGACAAAACGATGGCACCATACATGCTGGTATAATGAATAAACCAGACAAAAGGCCCAAAGATTTGCTTAAAGGCCAAATCTACAAAAATGGAAAGCGCTATGCTTCACCAGCAGCCTTCAAAGTGGCACTTGAACATGAAAGAATTGCAAGGCAAAAGAGTGGGTCCAAATGAGTATCAACTTTTCATTTTGTAAGGGTATCTTTTCAAATTTAGGTTTTAGGTAAAATGTTTGGTATTTTGGACATGTGTGAGCATGTGTATCCTGTTGAACTTTTTTATTTTGTGAGCATGTATGAGCTCTTCAAGTAGATGTTGATTTAAATGTTTGATGTTTTGGACAAGATGTTGGTTTATGTGGAAGTTTATGTGTAATTTTGGTATTTTGAACTTGTTATCATTTTGCTATTATGGAATTTCTTGTTAATTTAAGTGTTTATTAAATTTCATGTCACTTTGATGTCAGTTTATGGCTAGTTTGTTAGAAAAAACAGGTCACAATTGTGATCAATTTGCAGGTCAAAAGCAGGTGCTAAATTTCAGGTAAGTGATCAAATTTGTGATCAATTTGCAGGTTCTAATGGGTGCTAAGCAATTTGCAGGTGCTAAATTTCATTTTACGATCAGATTTGTGATCAATTTGCAGGTCCTATTGAGTACTAAACAATGAGCTGGTCCTATTAGGTGTGATCAGAATTGTCAAATTTCAGTAAGAAAAGATCTCGGAATGGCAGGTAAGTAAATGTAATAAGAATTTGTTTACTTTTGTCAGAATTATTTGCTATGACATTACAGTACAAACACATGAAAAAACACATTTCATTTCATTCCACATTACATCATTCATTACATTTCTCACACACCAATACATTACATAAGCTCTAATACAACTGCTTTTTTTCTTTTTCATCATCCAAACAGAGCACCATCATCACTAGAAATAAAGCTAAAATAGCCAAAAACACCCAAAAAAAATTCTTACAAACCCCATTATTTTCTTTCAGTCCTATTTTCTTCAACTTCAATGCCTCAATCATCATTTTTTCAAGCTGCTTTTTCTCATTAGCCAAAACTGCATTTTTTTCCTCCAATCTGTTTTTCTCATTAGACAGAACTGCATTTTTTTCCTCCAATGTGTTTTTCTCATTAGACAGAACTGCATTTTTTTTCTCCACTGTGTTTTTTTCAGTAGCCAAGACTGCCATTTTCTCATTCATTATGTTTTTCTCATTAGTCAATACCAAAATTTCCTCCTCCAATGTGTTTTTCTCATTAGCCAAGACCAAAATTTTCTCCTTCAGTGTATTTTTTGATTTCAGTAAACCAGGAATTATGTTAACTGCTCGAGCACACATTGGTGGGTCATACCAATGAAAAAAATTGCAGCTTTTGATTCTGCAAGTATAGTACCTTCTTCCTGGATTAATATCCGTCCAAGATGTTGTTAAAAGAGCTGGTTCTTTGCATAAACAGAGCATGATGTGTGTGTGTGTGTGTCTGTTTGTGTGTGTTTCTGTTGATGTGAGAGATAGATAGATATGGAAATAGATATTAGTAGGCAGTCCAGACTACAGTGAAAATTTTGGTCACTTTTGGGGGGAAATTTCTTTGTCAATTTTGGAGGGAAATATTTTTGTCATTTTTGGAGGGAATTTTTTGGGTATATTGGTCATTTCCACATTTTACAAGGTTTTTCTGGTTAAATTTAACAGATTTATACTAAATCAAAATAATTTATTTAGTCCAGTATACTAAATCAAAAAGTTGAAAGTTGAGTATAGTAAATCGAAATGAGCTGAAAGTTGAATACACTTAACATTAATTATCTCTTATACAAGCTACAAGTAAAATGACAATACAAGCTACTCAATCGTTAGTCCGATAACCCATCGACCGACACGGAGGTCTCCACGGCATCAGCGAAATGAATGTCTCGCAGCGAGACTATTTGCGTCCCAAAACGATCCTTCATGGCCGCATCCACTCGGTCCAAGGCAGCCGTGGTCTCAGTTACCCCGGCCATAGCATCAACCATACGCTCGGCCCGTGCAACACCAAGCCTTCCTTGTACATGCTCGAGCACCTCTACTGCGCGCCCTCGAGGCCAATACGCTTTTACGAAGGATAGTACCAGGTCTGCGTCTTCGAAAATGGCACCTAACACCAAGTTCAAACTCGTCACCCGGCCTCGGACTTCATCACGAGAGCGCCGCATCGCACCGAGTTACGGTATAGCGGGCGGTCTTCTTGCTGTATAGCGGGCGGTCTTCTTGCTGAACTTCTCTCCCAAATCGCGTAACCGAGTTGACAAGTTTGAAATATGAATATTCAAGTCCTCGATTTCACGACGAGCAGAATTCAACTCAGAAATTAGGAGCACCTTAGATCTTTCTGGACCACCTATAACAGTATCTTCACTGCGACTAGGCGAGGTCCAGACCACTAGGGCAAGGGGGTTAACGGGTACCTGACAAGATTTTGTTTTTTTTACATCCCTCAAAAGACGACAACTAACAGATTGGAAAATTAAATAGGGAAGCCAAACAGAAAGAAAACGGAGCACCTGTATTACCACTTTCCAAAAGAATATATTTCTAGATACAAAAGAGGCCCACAATTCGGGTACCAAAAGACTTTACACTAAGATACATAGAAAATATTGCAAGTAAATGGTCAAGGCACCACCTGAGGGGATGCGGGTGGAGGAGTAGCAGCAACAGCAAACTGAGGAGTGGACGGGGCCGACACGGAATGGGGACGGAGCACTGTCGAAGTCGTATGCCCTGGCATCCGGGGGAGCTCCTCATCCCGAAGATTCGCCCAGTCTAGGGGTTTCCGCGATGCACCTTGAGGACAGGGGTACACCAATTCCGACCACGCCCGGTCCAACAAAGGAACCTTCGCGAAATTGAGAGCATGAACATGAGCGCAAAAGGCGGAAAAGTTAGCCATCATTGCAAACTTTGTCCGCTCCTCCGCTTGCGCCACTTTAAGAGCAGCGACCTCGGATTTTTCGGCCTCCACGTCCTCCGCCATGAGCAGATTATCGGCCTCTAATAGGTCGTACTTCTCGACCATAAGCTCCTTTTCGGCTTCCAGCTTCTCAACCTCCTCGGTCAACCGTAGGTTATCCCCTACCATCCGAGTTTTCTCCTCTGCCATTGCTTTATTATCAGCAATCAGCCTCTCTTTCTCAGCCTCGAGCGCTGTCAGCTGATCCTTTAGCACCACGGTACCCACGAAAGCCTGCAGTCAGAAACATCAGACACCAGCCAAAAATAAAAAAACAAAAAACAAGCAAAACAAAAAGGGCGAAACGTACCCGAAGTACATCACTGTTGGCCTGCTCAATGACCGACACCATAGGACGAGCAGCCATCTCCCTTGCATCCTTGTAAAGAAGGGGCTCAAGAGCAGTGTACCCCATCTTTAAGGCTCGGGGTTGCTCCAGCAATTTACCCTTACACCGATCAATGTAACGGGTCATTGCGACCCCGTCCACCAACACCTTTTCAGGTCCCTCGGGAACCTCATCTTCCCTACCCATCACAACATCCACGGCAGTCTCTTTGCCGGCTTCCACCTCCACCTCCTCCCTCACGTCCTTCTCCGAAGGACCAGTCTCAGGGGCCCTGTGCTCACTCACATCTTCAGTACGGATGGGCGAGACGACAGGCAGGTCCATCGTGTCCTCGGTTCGGATGGGCGAGATGACAGGCAGGGTCATCACGTCCTCGCCCATGTTCACCAGGAGGTTGATATGTCCGAATACGTTATCGAACGACCCCTGAAACACAATAATACCCATAGACCGGGCAAGAGCAAGGGTAACCAATGAAGAAGTCAATAGCTGAAACAGGATGACAAATAAAGCGAAGAACAAGAGAATCAAAAGACAACAATTCAAAAAAAAATATATATATATACACATACATCGACATGCGTAGAAGCCCCCTCATTGGTATCACTCTGGGAAGAAGCAACCAACGCCACACCCGTGCCAATATCGACAACATCCTCACTCACCGATGTCTCTGCCCCCCTAGCCCTCTTTGGGGTCCCAACAACGGGGTCCGATGCTCGGCGCTTAGGACGAACAGGCTTTTTCCCTCCCCGAGAAGCGCTCCGAGACTTGACAATTTTGAGGAAGTCCTCCTCAGTCTCTGTGGGAATCTCGGGCTCAGGATTACCCTTGGTCACTGACCCCGCAGGATAACCTAGCAGCATGGGAGCAGTACGGCTTACCGGATCCTTCGTCGGACCAGTCCCCCACCAATTCCAAAGGGCCAAGAGAGCTTCAACATTGGGAGCACCGAGGTCTGGAACATCGGGAGCCATGGTAGCAGGTCCAGGAATCTGATGTCCAGCACAACCCCACTCTCCGGAAGCAATCACAACACCAAGGTTATGCTCCTTGTTGGTATCCGGCAGACCGATGACGAGCCGAGAGAAGGAGTGCAAAGTCTTCAAATACGAGCTGCGGCGCTCGAAACTCAAACTGTAGACCCCGAAGACATCTTTCAGTTCGATAGGTATCCCGGACAACTCCGACAACCTTTGAATACCGTTCAAGGTACGGTAACCATTCAGAGCCAGTTGGGCCGGAGCAATCTGAACGGCCTCAAAGAACGAAGCCACCCAATTAGTAAACGGAAGCCTAAGACCCCCAGTAAAAAATGCCGAAGAACGAACAGCTACCTCGTCGGCAGGAACAAATCCCATCACCTCCTCGTCAGAAACAGGCAGCCGAATGTGTATGTCGACGGGTATCCCGGCGAGCTTCTTAAATTCCTCTTCCACAAATGGGCCAACTTGGGCCAGGCATTGGGTCAGAATTTCCTATCCAAACATCAGCAAAACTACATCAATCTACTAACCAAAAACACATGACACGACGAGAGTTTCCCCCCCCCCAATTACCAGAAACCCTAGGTTTTTCCACCAACCCAATAAACAAAAATCCTATATGAAAAGAAAAAACACCAACCCCCAATATAGATCGACAAATATAGGCAAACAAGACCATATATCCACGTTACATACATGACCCCAACAACAAATAAAATCCAGACACTAACCACACAAGTATACAGAAAACCCCACACACTATGAAAACACTTACAGTCATATTCAAACGTAGGCAGGAGAGAGCAGCAGCAAATCTATCAGCAAGCAGGCGAAACCCTAGATAAAAAGGCAGAAAATTTTTTGGCGGGAAGAACAAACCCTAGAGAGAGAAAATAAGAGATATTTCTTCAGGAAATTATGCGATAAAAACAAAAGGGATTACTTAGCACAGTTAAAAGGAGTGAAGCCACAGAAAGAATAAAATAATAACCGTCCTTTCGTGTGACAGAGGTTTACCTTTTTTCCACCCACAGAAAAATCCACAACTGCTGCTATTTTCCACAAATCAACGCTCCAGATTTTGCCACGTCAGATAGTGCATCCCACTAACCAAGGCAGTTCACATCATTACACCTAAATAAACGGCCAGTGGACCCCGCCACGAAAAGCTTCTAGCATACGCTACCAATATTACCAAACCGAGTATGTCCTCCGATTAAGTTCCTCGACGCCAAACCGTTTCTTACCCAAATGGCACACCGAACAAGGTGGACGGAGACCGTTCCTAGCTCGACGGCATTTAAGCATCAAGTCTAACAATGCTCTCCGGGGGGATAACCACGGTGCACTTTGCTCGGTGTCCAATACTGAGAGACATCGACTGATGTCAACATAAAGACAAAGCAAATAACACAGCAAATAACAAATAAAATAGACAGGATCAAGTTGCAAAACAGAAGTTTTATTCATCCACAAAGGGGGATACAAACAAACAATACAACAGGAAAAGAAAAGTTTACAAGAAAATACACCTATCCTACTTCCTCGAACTACCCCCCATATCGGCATCCTTCTTCGCCAAGAGCTCCTCTAGACGCTCTTTTTCCCTAATCAAATGAGAAATGCCAATCTCCACTTGTTTTAAAGCATGAGATTGAGACTTGCACTTCTGCTCGGCTTCAAAACGAGCAGTGCTCTCCTCCTGCCAGTACTGTTTGAACCGCCTCATTTCGGTCTGAGCACACTTAAGATCGTGTTTCATCCACGACATCTCAATTTCTTTTAGCTGAAGTGGAGTCAATTCCTCTTCTCCAAAACCAGGGGGACGGGGTAGCAAGAAGGTAGGCTCTTCAACAAGGGTCTTCTTTTTGGAGGCAGATCTGGTGATGGGAGCCATCTCAGATAAATGCTAATTGCAAAAAACAGTAATTGTAAACAGGAGAAAGAGAAAGGAAGAATTGATACTGAAGTACAAAATAATATGGAGCATTTATAAGGAATCAAAGGGCACAAAATACGAAAAGGCGCCAAGAACGAGGCGTTGCAAACGGTTCAATATACAGAGAGGCACGGAATACGAAAAGGTACAACTTACCAAAAATAGAAAAGAAAATACAAATTACGAAATGAGAAATACATCAGAAAACTAGCCCAATCTAACTAAGGATCAATGGCCGGAAAAACCGAACTACCAGACCGAGAGAAAGCCATCCGAGCTGTGCAATTTAACCGAGCTTGATAGGAATCATTTATGACAACCAAACACTCATTCTCCGTGGAGAGGTCGGTGTTCTCCTTAGTAAGAACCTTGATGCGCCCCTCAAGCCGAGCATTCATAACGGTCAGGCTAGCTAGGCCTTGAGGGGAGTTATCGAACTCACCCTGAGCGTGGTCCCAAATCTCCTCGGCATCATACCATGAGTGGGCTAAATGATTTCTCTGTAGCAACAACTTATCGAGCTGACGACTCAAGGCCGAGATCTCAGTCCACTTTATTGTTTCCTCGAGATGAGAGACAATCAGACTCAAGGCCAAGGTACCATACTCCTTCTCGAGTCTGGCCATTCGATGACGGACCCGAGATACCTCAGCATCTAAGCCCTTCATCTGAGCATGATATCTCACCACGGGCTC
Organism: Primula vulgaris; assembly: GCA_963920805.1. NCBI lineage: Eukaryota > Viridiplantae > Streptophyta > Magnoliopsida > Ericales > Primulaceae > Primula > Primula vulgaris. Next base: position 29,892,527 of record OY987212.1, read on the forward strand.
AGACATTCTGGGAAGTTGTTGTAGTGCAGAAGGAAATAGGGAAAGAGGGAGAAGCAAACAATAGGAGTGTGAAAAATGATAATTAGTAAAGAAAATATGAGTATTTATAGAGCAAAGATAGTATGGCATTGACTGACAATGCTGGGAAACGTGCATATTCGCCTGACAGATACTTGGGAACATGCATATTATCTGACATTGCATGGGAGCCTGCATCCGATACAGGCCTCAGACGTCACTCGGCTACAGTACGGCGGGAAATAAAGATGCAAAATATTCAAAGATCCACATTCCAACAAAACTACAAACCGCAAATGCAACATAAAAAGAAGTGCAATATACAAGGGCAAAGGAAATTTTCATTAATAAAGATGGGATACATCACTGTTCATTACATCAGAGGACAACAGCAAAAGAAAATCTATTACATCAGAGGACAACAGCAAAATAAAATCTATTACATCAGAGGACAACAGCAAAAGAAAGTCTATTACATCAGAGGACAACGACGAAAGAAGATCGACTATATCAACGAGCCGAGCGAACAGGAGACGCGAAGGAAAGAAGCATAAAAAGAGGAAGAGGAACATAAAGAAGAAAAGAGAAATACAAAGAAAAGAAACATAAGGAGAAGAAAAGAAAAGGTGGTGAGACCGAGGATGAAGAAAGAGAAAAAGGAAAAAAGTAGACAGAACAAAACATAAAAGAAAAGGAAAAATGACAAAAACCCTAGGGTGAGTACGAAGAAAAGAAAAACTGAAAGGTATAGAAAGAAAAGAGTGATGGGATAGAAGATGAAGAAAAAGAAACAAGAAGCAGAAGAAAAATATAACAAAAAACCCGAGGGACTCGGGGTTGATTGTTACATCGTAGTGGTGAGAAAAGAAGATGAGGAAAAAGAAGATGAAGAAAAAGAAAGGGGAAGCACAGAAGAAAAAGAAAAAGAAATGAGAAAAGATGAAGAAATGAAGAAAATTGAAGAAAATAAAAAGAAAAGGAAAATGGAGAGGTTAGGGGGAGGTCGATCGGTATCGATGAGAGGGCCCGGCAGAGACATTCCTGTCTCGAAGCGTCGGGTTCCCCCTCAACACCTCATTCTCTTTGACTAGAGACTGACGAGCACGTCGGCAATAATCCAGCTCGGACCTTAGCCAAGTTAATTCCCGAACCATCTCGGTATGGTGATAACGCATCACCTTTAACTCCTCCTCAGCATCCTTCAACAGCTTTAGTGCATGGCCATATGAGGCTTCAAAAGCCTCCACTTGCAAAACCAATGCAGATTTGGTGAAAGAACCAGCCATTTTAAGGGCGTTATGGGATAAAATTCTATATATGGTAAGGAGAGATAAAGAGGAGATTATGAATAAACTCATATCTTAAGAAGGTATTTATAGTAAGTTTAAGGATGGTTTAGTGTGGGGAAGTGCAACCGTTCGTCAAAAGACCCTGGAAAACATGGGTAATTAAAAGATGCGACTGTTGAGAAGAAATTAAAAGTGGGGAATAGCAACCATTCATTATTAAAAGACGCATCTATTAAGAAGAGACGCTGGGATTCATGCCAGTATTTAAAGAGGGTAAAATTCCAAAAGGCTTCTACACGTGTTTCTCTGCGAAATTGCAACAGTGTTAAGAGATAAAGGATAAGATTTGTGCACAGGGTTCAAGAAATCCCATTAGTTCCTAGATACAAAGACTCAGAAGATTCAATGGATAAGGTCAAGCACAAGGCCCAAGAAAAATCATTAATGAAGCCAGAAGCATGCGCAGCCAAAATGAATTGCATTGGGAGAATAATTCAGATAAAAACAAGAAAAAGAAGTCTTTATTGATTGATTGAAATTTCATTACAGAAGAGGCAGTCAACATAAAGGAAATAAAATAAGAAAAAATCATTTCGTAGAAGGGTCTGCTTCATCATTCGGCCTACTCTTCGTCCGAGCATACACTTCCTTGAGGACCAGTTTGTAAGCCCTCTTGGAAGCAATGTGCCTGTCTCTAGAGGCCTCGAGCTCTTTGATCCGAGCACGTGCCCAAATGTTATCAATCAAAGACCTCTGATATTCACTCTCCATGGCGTCCAATCGCTTGTCCAGTTCAGCAGCCCGACGAGCTTCCATGGACAAGGAGGCAACCTTCCCCTCAAGAATACGCGTCTTTCTCACCTCCTCGTCGAGATGAGCAACATACTCAGAAAGGTTGTCACCACTAGTTTCCCGAGGAGAAGCCATTTGATTCGTTAATAAGGGGAATTATACAAAAAGGATAGGTACAACCCCCTTTTATAAGAAGAAACAATGGAGAAGATCAAGGGTCATCTCGAAGAAAGACCAACCCTGTTGAACTTCCCAAAGACATTTATGTCCAACTAACAACAGTTCAAGTCCAATTGAGTCATCCAATGATGTATTAAGGAAATAAACAGACAGGAATGAAAATAGGAAATATTTTATTAATATTTTCAATAATTCGATTACAACTTGGTGATGATACCCAATACAAAAGAAATTACAAAAATTAATTATTCCGAGGAAGAGCTTGCTTCAACATCATCCGACCCCGGCTTGGACCGATCATGCAGCTCCTTGAAAGCAAGCTTATAGGCCCTTTTTGCTGCATTTTGCTTAGCCAGAGAAGCCTCGAGCCTCTTTATACGCTCAAAGGCCCAATCCAGGTCAGCCATCGTCAAGTGATGAGCCGCGTCCATATCAGACAACCTTTTTGTCACGTCCGCCAGTTTCTTTTTCATGGCGCGAGCCTTCTTGACCTCATTCTCCAAGTAAGCGATGTAATCTGAAGAGTTGTCTCCAGTAGAACCATTGGGAGAAGCCATTGAGCCACAGTCGAAGTAATAATAAATGAGATAATGGGGGAGGAGGCACTTCCTTTTATAGTAGATAAATGTTGGGAAGATCAAGGGTTTTCCTCAAAAAAAGATACCAAGATAGGACTTCTTAATGACCTCAAAGGGGCCCCAGGGAACAGTCATAAATCTATCGCGTTTCTCGATAAAACCTTGGGAACAACGAGACCGAAGCAACATCCTCGACAGACCAATCATGACTCCCTCGACGTGGAGACCACACCGAGGAAGTCAGGGAGCACTTGATAGAACATAAAAATTGGACCCGAATAGGTATATTCGGGTATGAATCGACCCACCCATTATAAGAGGGTATCCAAGGCTAGAACCCAAAAACTCATGGTCCAAAGAGTTTTCCTAACAGGCCATTATCTATAGAGGTCTTAGCCCAGTTATTAAAGGTCCACAAGGAAAAAGCCCATGAGGTGACGCCTAAGATGGCGACATTTGTCAACATCTTAGGAGGCATAATTGCTTATAAATAGCCCAGTACCCCTCCTAAAACAAGGACCAGAAAATAGATCTCAAAAATATAGAGAGAAGGAGAGAAAAGATAAAAACTTGTCAGAACTTATCACATCAATAAACAAACCGAGCAAGGTAAAGAATCGAGCACCGAAGAGAAGAGAAAGATCAAGTTCAAGGTCAAATAGCGAATCCGAGCATAAGCATAGCAATAGAGTTGTATTCCGAACAAAGGCAATTGCCGAATAATAATAAAGAGCAAGAAGTGTTCATCGTTTATTATCAATTCATTATACATTTATTGTTGAAAAGCCAAACGCTACCGATTAAAGTTATGGCTTTGTCAGATGAATTTGTATAAAGTCGAAAAGTTATTATCTGTAGTATATAAGAACTGTGAATACATATTTGTAATTTAACAAATTCATTTATTAATATACAGTTTTTCACATCTCTTTCTATACATATATGTATATATAATGACGATCACCGCCTAATACGATCACACAGTAATTTTTGATTAAACACTATCAGAACATGAATTTCTACATAATTTATAAACTCATTTACAAGGCATTTTAGCAATCTAAGAAAAAACAAATGTATTGCAGAAATGAGACTATACATTTCTAGCAAACATCAGGTTCCTAGAAGAGATGATAGGAAAAGTTCTTGAGTGAATTTTTGCAGCAGTAGCATTTTGAGGCGAGAGAAATACCAAACTTTCTAATCCATCTTAATACAATTGTTCCAGACCTTCAAACCAAAAAGAGAATTCCAAAAGACGAGTTTAAACATCATTTAGACTTAGGTTGTAGGGCATGCCAACTACGCACCATGAATTTTTGCAACGTCCAGTAGATTAGACGAAATTAGGTCAACGGCAGTGAAAGACATATTCAGAGAGGGATTATAGGTAATCATGCAGTTAAATACGATGGTAGCCGGTTAAAGGCGGTTTAATTTTTGTTTTTGGAAAAGGAAGAACCTGAATAATAGAACAAATAATTATAACATAAAGGGTAGAACTGAAAAAACTAAAGTTCTGTGTTCATTTTCTAGAAAAAACTAAACTTTTGATTATCCGCTATTTACAAAAGTGTAATTGTGTTTTAAAAAAAAGCACATTTAAGTCTATGTATAAGGCCTTTGAACAAATTAGAAAACGTGTAAAAGTAAAACCATACACCGTATTCAAGCAAGTTCAAAAGAAGGAAAGACCACAAGAGGCATCTGAAATTCCGGGAGGCATCTCTTGTTCTCACGATCTCGATGACGATGGGAAGCTGAAACAGTAAAATTTAAAATTTTTGATCAGAATACATGTAAAAAAACTATTTTTTCATCAAATTTTTTCCAAAATGGAGAGATTAGTTGTAGCCCCCGATTGTCCATATCTAGTTAATTCTCTGCTTGTTCCATACTACTATCCGTCTAAATTAACTAAAATACGTACTAAATTAATTCTTTTTCCGCTAAATTAATTTTGTAGCAATCAAGGGACTATACCCTACTTAGTGTCTCCGTTTAAGTAGTTGCATTTAGTAGAATTCAATTCATTCTATTGTTTCTAGAGGATACTAGGACGAGATGAAAAATCACTCAGTTATTTACTTATTTATTCTAAAACATCCACTGTTAGAAGCTTGGAACACACGGATTACGCACGTTACACAAGCATTATTTTTTTGGAAAATAAATTTTGAGATAAATAAATTTGTGAAAATGAAAACCAGTCACGAAAAAGATAATAGTACCTAAATCAATAGCACCACCGACGCTTTAAATTTATGTATTCCATGGTATATGGTGACCTCTAATCACCGGTTTTTGGTACTTGTTACAAGTAACTTGTTACATAACCACTTACCAGTGTTCTATTGCATTCACTATTTTGACGGTGGCATTATTGTCGGTGCCGACACTACAGGTCAATTTATCTTGAGTAGTACGGAATTATATTTGGACCTAAACAAATTATCAGTCTAATTCAAGTTATTAATTGCTAATGACCATAAATCACAAGATTGTTGGTAGACTCCATTAGTCCATTACACCTTACAATAAAAACAAATGACAATCATTTCCAAGATTCGGTAGCTTCGAAATTACTCCAAAAACAAACACTTTTGACATAGAATCCGTTTGGCAACAAATTTTTGTAGTATGTTTTCGAATTTTTGATTTTAAATATATATGAGTGTTTTGACATAAGCTAAAAAAGTTTAAAAAATCCAGATTTTCAATGGATTAACTTAAAACATATTTTTAAAATCTGATCAAAAATTTTGTTACGAAACATAGCCATAGTTTAGTGTAATAAAACGGATTTGGATCCTCTGCCCGTTTTGAACAACAAATGGATAGGTTATGTGAATTTGTTTCTATAATTTTATTTTATTTTCAGTTTAGTTCTTTTTGTAAATTTAATGATGTATTCCTCTTTTAACTGTTTTTTAAAAGATATCATCCTGCTAATATACTTTCACCATTATTAAGAGGGCGTTTGGTGGCATAGTCAGAAATTATTCCTGAGGCCAAAATCATTTTTAGAGAAGTTAATTTTTACGTTTGGTGAGCCTTTTTTCGCATATTTTTTGAATTCTAATGTTACCTTATGTTCATTGGATTATGTGATCATGTGTTTGTACGATCATGTCTAATCTTGTGTAGATTTGTGTCTCCTGATCTTGTGTGATCATGTCTTATCTTGTCTGATCATATGTACTATTATCCCATGTAATCTTATATGATCTTTTATGATCTTATGTCCCCCAATCATGTATGGTGTGATCATGTGTCCTCCGATTCTTCTGTGGTCTTGTGTAATAATTTGTCTGTCGATTCTTTGTAATCTTGTTTTCACTTGATCATGTGTGATCGTATGTCGCTAGGTATTGTCTGACTTTATGTCCCCTGATTATACGTATCACGTGTTAGATTGTGTCCTCCCGATCACTGTGTGATCCTAAGTCCGAATTTTGTTAATTTGTGAGTGTGTTTTTCTTTTTGTTATAGCTTTTTTGTCATTTTCTAAGACATTTTGTTAAAAAAAACGGACATTTCCCGAACCTTTTGGTAGTTTTTGATATTTTCTAATTATCTTTAAAAAAAATCTTGGTTTTTTTTTTTGCGGTCTTTCATTATTTTGATTTTTTTAAAAAAAAAGTATGAGTTATTTTTGGATATTTAAATATATTTTTTTTACTTTAATGGATTTTGGTTTTTGTGTAGTAAAAGTAGAATGTATTTGTAAAAATATGATTGTGAATATTTAAAAGATTAATATGTTTTAAAAAGTGCACAAATACCAAAGTAAAATTACTAAACTAGACTGATCTCCAATTACCCCTCGTTATTCCAAAGAGGTGCACTTAATACACAGCAATTTTTCTCTTTTTACGCACAGACCGTAGATTTAATCTACGGTCTGTATCATTCAATACAAACCGTAGATTAAATCTACGGTTTGGATTAAATGATACAGACCGTAGATTAAATCTACGGTCTGCGTAATTTTTTTGAAAATTACACAGTCAGTCCCTGCTTTTCAAAATTACACAGTCAGTCCCTGCAAAAATTACACAGACAGTTCCTGGAAAAAACAGAAAGTTACGGATTTTTTAAAAAAAATTAAATTTTATTCTACACTCTCTCTCTTTCTCTCAAAAACCCCCAATTTTCAACCCAAAAAATCACCCAAATCAATCAACCACATTAACTATCAACTTTATTAACAAAAAACCCCAAATCATCAATCAAACTTATCCATAATTCAAGGGTATATCTTTTATTCTCTAATTTATTATGTATTTTGTGTAATTTAAATTTGTAAAATAGGAAAAAATATATAAAATATGCAAATCCATAATTCACTTAGCTATATATCATTGTTTGTTGTTTGTTTATATTAATTATAGAAATTTTAATAATTGTTGATATTTGTCCCATTTTTGCATGTTTTTTTATTTTTTGTAATTTTAATTTGTAAAATAGGAAAAAATATATAAAATATGCAAAACCATAATTCACTTAGCTATATATAATTGTTTGTTGTTTGTTTATATTAATTATAGAAATTTTAATAATTGTTGATATTTGTCCCATTTTTGCAATTTTTTTTATTTTGTTTGGTTAATTTGAATTGTTGAGAATGTGTTTGGTTATGATTAAAAAATTGAGTTATTATTGTTTGGTTTATGATTAAATGTGTTTGGTTTATGAAAAAATGTGTGTTTGGTTATGATTAAAAAATTGAATTATTATTGTTTGGTTTATGAAAAAATGTGTGTTTGGTTATCATTAAAATATTGAATTATTATTGTTTGGTTTATGAAAAAATGTGTGTTTGGTTATCATTAAAAAATTGAATTATTATTGTTTGGTTTATGAAAAAATGTGTGTTTGGTTATGATTAAAAAATTGAATTATTATTGTTTGGTTTATGAAAAAATGTGTGTTTGGTTATCATTAAAAAATTGAATTATTATTGTTTGGTTTATGAAAAAATGTGTGTTTGGTTATCATTAAAAAATTGAATTATTATTGTTTGGTTTATGAAAAAATGTGTGTTTGGTTATCATTAAAAAATTGAATTATTATTGTTTGGTTTATGAAAAAATGTGTGTTTGGTTATCATTAATTGGTTATAATTGAGTTATCATTGTTTGGTTATCATTGAGTTATCATTGTTTGGTTATCATTAATTGGTTATGTTATCATTTTTTTGGTTATCATTAATTGAGTTATATTTGGTTATCATAGTTAGGATGACAGACCCAGGTCCACAGATTAAAGGGAGGTTGGGTATTTTACGACAGACTGGTCACATTTCTAGTCAGACTTGGGATGCTGGCAGAGAAGCGGGTAGAGGAGATGCCAATAAGATTAGGGTTTATAATTATAGTTGGCAGATACCGACGCCTGAAAGGGTAGTTCAAAATATCATTAGGGCTGGTTTTTACGGTATTTACAGTATAGGTAATTATACCGTAGACCGAGGGTTGATTACAGCCTTAGTTGATAGGTGGCGTGATGAGTCGCACACGTTCCATTTTGTCGGGGGAGAGTTGGGGATATCTTTACAGGATGTAGAGATTATGCTCGGTCTGAGGGTGGATGGTCTTGCTGTGACCCGGTCGGAGCGGAATGACACGAAGGCGAGCAGGTTGGCTATGATGGAGAGTTTGTTGGGTGTTAGGCCGGCTGACAATCAAGTCGATCTAAACTGTCTGACAGTTAGACTTGATTGGATGTTACAGACCTTCGGTGAATTACCCCCCAACCCTAGTGAGGAGCGTTTACTATATCAGACTAGGGCTGCCATGCTTTTATTACTGGCTGCACATGTGTTTTCGGATAAGAGCAGTGATCAGATTCCACTCTGGCCTCTGCCATTTCTGGAGGATTTTGACACATGTGCTGAGTATAGTTGGGGATCAGCTCTTCTGGCCTGGTTAGAGGCTAATCTATGCAGGGTGGTACGTTGTAAGACAACCGGAGTAAGCGGGGCGGTGATGTTTCTGGATATGTGGGCGATTACCAGACTACTGGCGGTTAGACCGTGTGAAGAGCTGCCGGAAGATGTCGAGCCACCGGAGGGCTTGCCTAGGTTCCCCCTCGGTTACAGGTATGATATTTATTTAGTTTTTGAATTGGATTTGCTTTTTTATATTATTGTGTCATCTATCATTTACTTAGCTGCCGGTTATATTTATTGTTTATCGGTTTTTGTTTGTATATTACAGATGGAAGATGTGGAGGCAAACTAACCTTACGCCATATGTCTACGGACATAATGTGGTCCACATACGTGACCAGTTTGACAATATGTCGCCTGAACAGGTAAATTTTAATTTTCGTATTACATGTAACTTACGTATTATATGTTGTATATGTTTGCATTTGTCTTATGTTCGCAGAATTTATTACTCGTCTATTTGTAAACCATTGTTTATATATTCTAATTTGATGATTACAGATAGTGTGGCAATCTTACGGGGATCTCAATCAGTATCCGGAATACTGCACGCGGGGCCGTTATATGTGGCATTGTTCTGTGCCTCTCATTTGTAATGAGAAGATTGAGTACCACCCCGCGGACAGGTTCATGAGGCAGTTCGGTTTTGTGCAGCGGGTCCCTAAATATATTTGGAAACCAAGACAGGGTCACGGCAAGGATAGAAGATATGGGACTGGGCAAAAACACGACTGGCCTTTACTAACCGGAGAATTTATAGCCGTGTGGAATGACCGCCATACCCGTCTTATTAACGGCGAATATGGGTCAGGGACGTCACCGTATTACATGAGATGGTATAGAGAGAGGACCCGCATCTTCATAAACTCACCTGAACTTGCCCCGCCCCCTCACGGTTTCCGGGAGAATACGGGTGTCTTCAATAAAATGGTAACTACTAAATCGTTTTTGACTAATAAATCGTTACTTCTTTTTCTGTATATTTCAATACTAATAAATCGTTTTTCATTGTTTTTTTTTTCAGAAAGCGATGTTGCGCCGCAGTTTCAAATCGTTCAAACGGGCAAAAATGAAAACGGACGTGGACTTACTACGAAAGGAGTTCGCTGAAATGGGTATGAATCCGTATGGGTCAGCTGATGAACAGTCGGAGGGGGATGACGACGACGACGACGACGACGACGATGGTGATGACGACCTACGTTACGACCCACGAACTTACACTAGGGCTTCAAGTTGTCGGCGTCCCGACGAAAGAGGCGAATCTAGTAGCGGGGGTAGAAGATCGACTGGAGGTCGACACCCGACTACAGATCAGGGTCCGGGTCCGAGTTCAAGCAGTCATCGTCGTCGTTCTTCTTTTGCTGGGTCGGACTACGTTCAGACCGATGTTCCGTTCGATCATCATAGACAATCATTTGGTTCGTACGAGCATCATCCTAGTCATCAGTCCACCGACAGTTGGAGTCGGGGGTTGACAATTACATCCCACGAGCGTGCGCCGCATCCAGAATCGCAGACCCGACAAAGACGGCGTACGGAGCTAAACGAAATCGAAGAGTCTGCTGAGCTGTCATCGGATAGATTAACATCGGCGGGAAAGATGCTCCCTATGTCCAACTTTAAAACATTTAGTCGTTACAAAAAAAAATAAATGCACTGTTTTTGTATTTGATTTCTATGTTTGATTTGTACGTTATAATTTCGTAAGTTTAATTTGATTTGTATGTTTGATTTGTATGTTTGTAAAAAATATTCTGTATTTTAATTGATAGGACCAATATTGAGTTTTTACAAACCGTAAACCCTAAACCCTAAATTAAAAACCCTAAACCCTAAACCCTAAATTACAAACCCTAAACCCTAAACCCTAAATTAAAAACCCTAAACCCTAAATTAAAAACCCTAAACCCTAAATTACAAACCCTAAACCCTAAATTACAAACTCTAAACCCTAAATTAACAACCCTAAACCCTAAATTACAAACCCTAAACCCTAAACCCTAAATTACAAACCCTAAACCCTAAAATAAAAACCCTAAATCCTAAATTACAAACCGTAAACCCTAAACCCTATATTAAAAACCCTAAACCCTAAATTACAAACCGTAAACCCTAAACCCTATATTAAAAACCCTAAACCCTATATTAAAAACCCTAAACCCTAAACCCTAAAAAACCCTAAATATTCTGAAATTTGCATACAAACCGTACATTAAATGTACGGTTTGTACAGATTTCATACAAACCGTACATTAAATGTACGGTTTGCATGTATTTTGTGCAAACCGTAAAAGTAATGTACGGTTTGTACCCCTGATTTAAGCAGCGCCACTTTACGAATGTACTTTTTGCACCGAATCACCGTTAATAACGTAAAAAAAAAAACTACAAACCGTAAAAATAATCTACGGTTTGTAGTGTAAATGACATTGGATATACCATATCTATCAAAATAATTCCGACAACACCTTATCACTTTTGAATTATTATGACTTGACAACCCTATCCGAAAATGACTACTCAATGCATTATTAAAGTTTGGAAATGACTACACCAAAAAAAACACTACAACCCGTAAAAGTAATCTACGGTTTATAGTGTAAATTACATTGGATACCATTTCTATCAAAATAATTCCGACAACACCTTATCACTTTTGAATTATTATGATTTGACAACCCTATCCGAAAATGACTACTCAATGCATTATTAAAGTTTGGAAATGACTACACCAAAAATTCACTACAGACCGTAAAAGTAATCTACGGTTTGTAGTGTAAACTTACACTATAAATATGACTCAATTTTGCCAATTCTAACAAACCATAAAATCAAACACAAACACATTTCGGAAATCTCTAAAAAAATCCTCATTTCTCCCCAATAAAATATACAAACAAACACTTTTCGAAAATGAATTACAACTATGGTTATGACAACAACCAATGGAATAACAACAACAATGCGAATTCATCCAGTGGCTCAAACGATGAGCTAACTGATTATTCAGAGCACTTTGAAGTCGATGAATTGACTTGGGAAACAAGGGATGAAATGCTTGCTGATCTTGCTGATGTGGCTGGAAATTGGGGTTTCATTCTTACGATTCGTAGGTCTGGAGGGGGTGATGGGAGCAGAACACCGTATGTTGATATTGTGTGTGATAAATCGGGGGTTTACGAAAAAAAGAAACCATCTTCCGTAAAATCAGGTACAAAGAAAAAAGATTGTCCATTTTTCATTAAAGGTTACGTAGTTAATGGTGAATGGATGTGTCACGTAGAAAATGGACAACATAACCACCCACCTCCAACTTACCTCCAAGGGCAAGCACGACGTGCTCGTTTAACCCAAGATGAAAAAGAAATTGTTAAAACTTTAAGGCAAAGTAGTTTTAAAGTTGGTGCAATATTAGAGGCCATAAAAAATAGAAATCCTGACAATGTATCAAACGCTAAAACGATACATAATTTTTTGGCCGGACTGAAATTTAAAGAACGAGATGGTAGAAACCCGATACAGGAACTGTTTAATTTGTTGGATAGTCATCGCTACACGTTCTACTATAATATGAACCCATCAACCCATTCCCTTGAGAACTTGTTTTTTGCACACCCCGATTCTATAAGGATGTTCAAAGCTTTTCCTGATGTCTTGTTAATGGATTGTACATATAGAACAAACCGTTTTAATATGTCATTTCTAGAAGTCGTAGGAATGACATCAACGAACCAAACATATTGTTTAGGTTTTGTTTTCATGAGTGACGAGACAAAGGAAAGTTATATATGGGCATTGGAAAAATTTAAAGTTACATTGGAGGGGTGTATACTACCTAGGGTTTTTGTAACCGACAGGGAAATGGCCTTATCAAATGCTTTGTCCGTTGTTTTTCCCGATTCTCATCATATTTTGTGCACTTTTCATATTGCAAAAAATGTTTTGAAAAACTGCCGTAAAAAGATCCCTGATGAGGAGTGGCAAACGTTTCTAGATGATTGGGGTTTATTGGTTGATTCTGAGTCGATAGAGGAGTACAATCATAACCGAACTTATTTCAATTCCTCTTACAAATCGTACCCTGCTGTGATTAAGTATGTAGACAAGCTTTTAAATGATTATGCTGAAAAGTTTATTGCATGCTATACCAACCATACAACACATCTAGGTAACAGAACTAGCAATCGAGCCGAACAACAACATGCTAAGCTGAAAAGATCCCTTTCCACAAATACTGGCACGCTTGAAACTGTTTGGGTAGAGGTGAATAGAATTCTAGAAAAACAGTTTGAGGATATTAAGATGAAGTTGGATAAATGCAAGTCTTATTTTCCACATTCTGAACGAACACCTCTATTTATAAATCTTAGGTCGTATATCACACACTATGCCTTTGATTTATTATTTCAAGAACATAAAAAATGTAGTGGCCAGGCTGATGAGAATTGTTCTTGCGGTTTCAAATTGTCTCACGGTTTACCTTGTCATCATATTATGAGTGAACATATTTTATTCGGGAAGCCTCTTCCTCTAGAATATATTCATCCATTCTGGAAAAAATTAGACGTAATTGATGATAATGGGAACACCGATGATTATGGGGTAGAGGGTGATCTAGAAGAGTTTAAAAGTGTTTATGCTAGGAAAAGTAATGTTGAAAAACGGCGTATGAAAACACAACTCCGAGAGATAACCGTACCAGCCAGAACATCCATCAGTGACCCCGAAGTGAGAGTAAATAGGGGGAGACCTAGAAAAGGCGACAAATCTAGTAAGAGGGATAAGTCGGGATGGGAGTATGTGGAGGAGGAACATGGTGCTGGTGCTAGTAGGGACAAGGGCAAAGGCAAGGCTGATGAAACACCGGAGGTAAGGGTAAACCCAACTAGGAGGCCGCGAAACCAGAACCCTAAACCCACCCCCAATAGGCCAACCTTCCTGTACAGTGACCAAATATGGTTCATGTTACATAGTTACATCGAAACGGTTTATGATGTGCGTGGGGATGGTAACTGTGGGTTCCGGGTACTTGCAAATGTGACGGGTAAACAACATGGGGAAGATGATTGGTATGCGGTAAGATGTGAGTTGTTTCAAGAGCTGCAGCAAATGAAAGGTGTTTATTATGAGCTGTTTGAGAATCTTGGCTTTGATTACCGGTATGATTATATTTTATCAAGTTTAAATTTTTATCATGCTACAAATCCCGCACCTCTTGACAAATGGATGAGATTTCCGTCTTATGGGTTTTTAATTGCTTCTCATTACAATATTCCAATTGTATTGTTGTCCTTATGGCACAATAATGATGGAGGGGTAAACGTGTGGAACAGTACTTTTTTACCTCTTTATACTGGTCCGCCTCGGGGAACGACAAATTACATCCCGACTGTAATGGTGTTCGTCAACAGTTGTCACTATGCTCAGGTTATTCCTAAAGAAGAAGGGATCTTCCCAATGCCAGGAATTATAGCACGGTGGGAACAAACGCGCACTGAGACAGCTGCGCCATGGAAGGAACTTTTTCGACCAAATTTCAAGTTATATATGGCGCTGGAAAAGCAATCGGGAAAGAAAAAAGCAAATGAAGACGAAGCTATAGACCTAAGTCCATAATCATTTCTTTATTTTTAATTTGATGTGAATTACTATTTTTTCCAAGTTGTTGTAAATTTATATGATGTAAACAAATGTTTAATAAATTTGTTTTATGAAATTTAGTTCTATGAAATTTTGTTGTAAATTTTGTTTAATAAATTTGTTTTATGAAATTTATAAGTTCATATTCATGTTCGCATATTGAGTTAATTTTTTTTATGAAATTTATATAATTTATCATTGTTTCATTCAACAAAATTGATGATTGACACCAAATTGACGACTTATTTAATGTTTCATATTGCGTTATACAAGTGTTAAAAACAAACCAAAGGTACTTCACAAAAAATGACGATTTAGTTAATGATTCAATAAATATCAACTTATACACTTGACAAAAATATAACATGTAAAATTTTGAACTTATACAATAAATATCAAACATAAAATTTATCAAATCAACTTTATTTGTGTAAATTTGTGTAAAATTTGTGTTTATTTTGATAGATTATTAGAATATTGGTAATTTATTTTATGTAAAATTTTAAAAATAAGGCATTTAGTTTTTTTATTAAAAAAATCATGTTTAATTTGAAAAAAATATTCAGTATTTTAATTTTAATTATTAGAATTTTTATTTTAATTTTTAATTTCAAAAAATCTGTCAAAAACGCATAAACCGTAGATTTTTTCTACGGTTTATGCGTTTTTAAAGATTTTTTGTTGTTAATTAATCCACCCTCTATTCCAAAATGTGATTCCCATCAAGTTTGCATAGACTCTTGGTGAAATTTTATACCGAAATGTAACAATCAATTGCAATTACCACCGTGTTGTATCATTCGTACAACATTTTCGGTAGTACCGCACATGTGGTACAATAATACAGATCGTACGGTTCAAGTGAACCAGTACTATAATGGTATTAGTTTCTGAGTACCACGGTAATGTACCGTTGTACCTATAATACCGAACATATATAATAATTAATTAATTTTTTTTTATAACCTATTCGCAAGGTTTAACACTTTGTGATTTGATTTATCATCGTTGTATTTAAGCATGTTTTGTTGACATAATGTATTGTCAAAGTGTTATTTGTTTTGAAACATCATTTTAAATGATGTTATGTTAACGTTGAGAGTTATTGTGTTGGCACAAAACTTGAAAATGTATGTTTTATTGTCAACTATATTTTTCTCGACTGATTATATAAATACATACTATCTTATGTAATTATACAGAAGAGGAACAAAAGGATTACGATGCTTTCATGTTTAGCGATCACCGACTCCATCCTACCCGGGTCCATACTATTTCCTTATTTTTCCTAGTTCTAGTTGGTTTTTTACACCCCCGTGGACACCGGAGAGTGGAGACATCTAATTCCGACCTCGCTAGCTAACTACTCCCTCCGTCCCAAATTTTGAGCTATACGAAACTAAGCGTAATTTTGACCGTAAAAAAAATAGTCAAATAATTTAAATATTAAGCTATGTGAACAAATTTTAAAAATTTATATTTCAATAATTTAAACACTATTTGACATTTAAAATTGCAAGATGTCCAGTATTTTTTGAGGGGAGAAGTACTGTATTGGTTAAGTAAAGGAACAGATCAAATGGGAATTATTATTGGTATTTATTTAACCCAAATAAATTGGAGGTGGTGAAAATATAGGTTAGACACAAATTTGAGTAGAGTGATTGATGGGAAAGGGAGAGAGAACTGCTTCTTTGTAGGACTATTATAACTGCTACTAATTCAAGCCATTAGATCTTAAAACGTTCAGATAAATGGCCAATATTCATTATGAGCAATATACAATAAAAGTTGAAGATTATATCTCATAAGTGAGAGATGTTAATGGAGAGAGAAAATTCGGTATTCTATCGTCTTCTTCTCTAACACAAAATAAAAAATCCACCCATCCGATTTACCATCCATTTCTTTTTCAAAAACTATTTTCATTGGTACCGTTTAATTAACTAGAACTATTGACGGATTTGAGTTTTTGAACCCAGTTCCAAGAAAATTATAGATGGGTTTTTTCCTTGCAACACAAATGAAATAATATTTTTTTAGTCAAATGAACAAA
The DNA here is from genome assembly GCA_963920805.1 of Primula vulgaris. Lineage (NCBI taxonomy): Eukaryota > Viridiplantae > Streptophyta > Magnoliopsida > Ericales > Primulaceae > Primula > Primula vulgaris. The sequence goes on from OY987212.1 coordinate 29,909,036, forward strand.
ACCCATTTGGATTTCGGGATTTTATGCTAGCAATACAAATGAAATTACCAATTTTAACCAAAAATCAAACCCATTTGAATTGAAGAGTTCTTTTTTCCAGCCAACACAAATGAAATAAACAATTTGAATAAAAAATCAAGCCCATTTAATTTGGAGTTTTCTTTTAAGTTCAATAGGAAGCAACGAAAATGGAATTTTCTACCATGTGTTGATTTATTATGATATAAGAGAAGTGTATTTTAATTTTGTTTCACATATTTGTATTTAGATCTTGACCGTGAAAATTTAAACAATCTAATGGTCTGACTTGAGCAGTTATAGTAATAGTCCTACAAAGTTTGTAGCAGTGGGCTATCTACCAATTTCCCTGTGATGGAGAGGTGGAATAAATAATTAGTGGGAGGGGTAGAAGGTTGTAGTCGCACATGATTAGCTCCAGCACGTGACTTACAACAATTGCCTCATCACCTTGATCTTGACCGTTCAACTCCCTAGCTGGAGGAGCCACTCTCTACCCACTAATTGTTATTAAAAAAATTACTCCAGTGTATTTTAATAACGCCAACAAAATAAAATAAAAAGAATCATCCGACTCCGTGCGGCAGGAAACCAATATACATTTAGTATTTAAAAACAAATTATACTTTTTTTCTGTTTCTTTAATCTGTTTGTTTCATTGAGAAATCTTGTACTCGATTATATATGTCGGCAAAACAAACGTTGGAAAGTACAAATAAATAAATAAAACACCTTACGTACTTATACCGAATTTGAGCATGGATGAGGATGAATCAAGCTGTTTTTTCATGTATAATTTTTAGTTTTCTTTGATTATGGCCGCTACATTTTGAAATATTATTTTTCGATTTTGTTTTCGGATGGAGTGTGTCGATTATAGTTATTGGATTGGTTGTTTGGGTACTTAATTGGTCTCAATAGCCTTATTCTTTTATCGGATTTATTAGTGCGTTGGCACCCCGATGGTTTTTTCTGCAGTTGTGCTGATTAATACATTTTAAGCATTTCGTGTACACTTGTTTGATCTTTTTGTGCTCTTTTCTGCGACCATCGGTTAACCTGCTTCTGTATCGCATGTTTAGGTTGTCTTACACGATAATATTTCATTTTTCATTAAGTCAGAGTATCATTTGTATTTACGGCTTGTTCAATTACGCTTTAACTTGTCTATTGTGTAATGATTTAGATAGAATTTTAGTTATATATGGCATTGTGTGCTATGTAATATTTGATTTTACTTAGCGTTTGAAGTTGTTTTCAAGTACAATAACTTTTATACTGCTTTCACACATTATTTATAATAATAATGAGCATGCCGATTTTGATTAAAAAAAATGACTCAAGATAAATGCAATTATTTATTTGTGTGCTAATCTCTCAAATGTTATTGAAAACTTACATTAATATATACTACAATGATGAGATTTATGTAAATAAACCGTTTTGTATAATTAAGTTCAGGTGTTTATCGCTACGTAATGGATAGTGTCACAATCTAGTATGCTACTAGATTAAAAAATGGAGAATTGAAAATGTGAGAGACGATGCATGTAATCCTTTTATTTTTGAACTTCCCTTTTACGTACTCAACACTCATTATACAGAAACATGTGAGTGTTTTATAATCATAATATATAATGGATTAAACAATGAAATTAACTTTTCATACATTAAAAATAATACAAAAAGATAAATTAAATGTTACTACTAAATAATGTGCATTAATATGAAGCAATAACTTTTAGCATGAAACACTTTCTTTGCCACCTCCAACAGCATGTAAGTTGTAACCATGGCCCATAGGTCCTAGATTGTACGGGTAACCAGTCCCAGATAACATTATAATCATGGTTCCTTATATCTTAATCATCCCTTTAATTTTATGTCACAAACTATTTAACTATAGTTTTCAAAAGAAATATGGATGCCTTACTTGACAAGGACCCTTATATAATTCCCCCATCTTGTATACTCTTCTCATAATTATGACTGTTGTACTAAAAAAACCATTACATAGGTAGAATCGTCTAACATACATGGTTACATGTGTCCCACACATTGTGGCACAACAATATGTTAAATTATTAAAAAAAATGGACAAAACAAGGTTATGACGTACGCTAATTGATATTTTATAGATATAGTATAAGGTTTATTTATATATATTTAGATTACTAAAATAAATTATCAACACACACACACATATATATTTTCATTACAACTGGTAAATTTTAGTAATAATTACAATTTATTTTAAATATTTTGTAAGTTTTTTTTTGGATAAATTGTAAATTTGAAAGTTAAAAAAATTTGTTATAGTATAATTTGTGTTTCTCATGTATTTAAAATGGCTCATGTGTTTAAAAGTATCGTAGGCATGTCCTCTGATGTAGTGATCAATAAGTCAAATACTCAAATACACATGAATTAAACAACATGTCACCGACACGACATTTTCTTAGTAATTTTTTAGTATACCCGTGTGCTGCATAGAGCATTAGACAAATAAGTTATATTTCTTAATTGTCTTAATATGAATGAATGTAGAGGAAAATCAGTTATCAAAAAAAGAGAGGAAAATCAGAAATCTTTGTATACTTTTCTATAATTCAAATAAATAAAATAAGCATGTGTATGCATACAGATTTTCGACGTAATAACAAATTTTAAGAGATACATGGACCAGTTGACATCACTGTGAAATGATTTTGTCAAAAAGAATGACTTTGTTTCTAAAATCCAACATTCCACACAAACACACACACAAAAAACACCCAATAGTTTATCATAGATAAATAAAAACTGGGCCAGGACATCAATGTAAGTAACTTATCTCAAGTGAATTTGTGTTAAATATATTATTGTTCGTTACGGCCAAAAATAACTTTGACAAAGAAAATGAAAAGAATTCACATACAGTTAAAGCCTTTTAAATTAATACACTTGAAATCGAAAAAAATTATTCATTTAACGAGTTTATTAATTTATCGATAAATGAATAATTATTATTGATAAATTACATTGTATATGTGATAACAAAATTCAAAAGACACTACAAATATTATTTGAATTTAGAAAAATTTAAAAGTTTTTGTGGAATTTAATGTATCTAAAAATTAAGTTCATATACATAAAAAAATGATTATTGTGATGTTATTGTTGATTGATTGAAGATTTTGGTCTATATTATATATTTTTGTTTATGAAATTTAATAATTATTAATTTATATTTTTATTGTACCATTAAGGATTCAATTTTTTATATTACTTAATGTATTTAACGATAATATTATTTTATTAATTGGTCAAACTCGGATGGAAATAAATTATTATATTGACGAGATTATTATTTTATGAAACATTATTTACGGAGGTTTAAAATTGTTTATCTAACAGGCATAGTCATGTGAGGTTGTAGCTGGCAATCACGCAGCTTGATTTGGAGTCTATGGGTCCAAAATTACGTCGATTCTTGCCACGTGGACTTAACGTGACTGCTTCACCGACTGGTAACGTGCCCCTATGGGTCCCGCACGTCGTGGGTTTTATTTTTCTAATATGCAATCATCTACTTTTCTTTTTCTTGTCAAATTTGAAAAAGAAAGAAAAATGCATACAACCCCCCATGTATTGCGGTTGTTTTACGTAAACCTTATAATTATTGCACCAGTTAAAGAGACTTCAACTTATTAAAAAAAAAAGTCTTAAGACTTTTATATGGATATTATTAATCTTGTTGTGCACTAGACTAAAAATATATAATCATTTTATTATATATAAAATTATATATTTTATCTGTCTCATAACTTTGTTCTCTTTCTTGAATACGAATAAGATATATTATAATGAAAGTGGTTAATTATTTTGAAACGGAATGAGTAATAAATTAATTTACCTTTTAACTCATATGAGACGTGCAGTGTAGAATCTCACATTCTGGATGGGATTAGGGATAGAAAGTGATGAACGCAACGATAATAAAAAACATTTTAAACCAAAGGTTAATTTAAATAGTAATTAAACTTTATTTTGTTGTTAAAGGTACTAAATTTGTCTATTGAGTCAATTTTCATTGAAAATGTTTAGCTCGATGATTATGCCATTTTCTAATTTTCTTTGCAGCGCCAAACAAGTTATATTCTTTTTTACATACAAGTGAAATAACATAGTACTCCAAAGTCTCGGGCTATTTAAATACAAAGTACTGGTGATATCATATGTTAAGTACCGTATATGAGAAAAAGTTTGTAAAGTCTACTGAGCGACCGCTAGCGCTCAATTTACCATGAAGTCCGCAACATGACATGCCTCTCTCGAAACATGGCAAAACACAATATTGTGGGATAAGCATAACTAATGAATGCTAGAGATATGTAGATATGTTGAAAAGGACGAGATCCTTTGAATAAAGCAAAGATTGTACCGTCATCGAGAATTTTTCAACATCGGTATGCTGAAATCCCAAAGATTCCGGCTTTTGAAGCTATTCATAAATAATCGGCCTCTAGTCCAAAAACTCAAAGAGCCCTCAAATAAAGTCGACGTTATCCCGTAAAATGTCTATTGCCGCTGAAAGCCTTAAGTTTTCTTAGAGCACACGTCAACTTTTAACTTGAACCTCCCTGAATTAGACTGAGTCGGATAAATTGACGAACGCGATGCACTCTAGAAAAATGGGTATAGAAGGTGGACATGAAAGTAATATTTGTGTCTTCTCTCACCTGCTAAGACGAAAATCGGTTGTAACGCATATTTACTGAATGACATAGATGATAATGAAAACAACTGACTTCTATATGTATCCGAATCTAGTCTCTCTGTCAAATATGTGAGTATTGCGAGTACACATGCCACATAAAGTATAACATTGTGAGAACATGCACATATCCAACGAATGAGTCCTCTCGATGCCATTGATTAAAAAAACTTTTATAATCGAAAAGAGATACTGGTGTGGAACACCAAATAGGGACTTGAAATGTTAGTAGACCCATTAATTCCACCTGAATATTGTTAATTTTATGGAGTATTTAGTTTGGTTTAACCGATCTTAAGATGCATATTAGAGTATTTTATTTTGTACCCGATAATCTATTTTTGTGTTGATTTAGTCTTTTTAGGTCAAATAACGTGAAGGTATCAAATGAACCGATCAAGATGAAAGATTGAAGTATTTAAAGGACCATAAAAACCATATGAAGAAGTATGTACTCGTGTCCAGACCAAAAAGGACGAAGAAATCGCTGAATTTTAATCCAATGCACTTGATCTGGATAAACAATTATTTTTTCCATTCTTTCAAGTTCTTTTTCCTTTTTTCGCTCAGCTGATCAACACTGGTCACCAGAGTTCGACAATTAACATTGTCGTCCAATGGTACCGGTGAACATTGTCGTTCAAACTTATTTAGTCAATAACGTATAGTCAAATGAGCTTGATCAATGATGTGTAATAGAGAGTGAATTTGTGGTAGTTAATTATTGCAACTTAGTACACTTTTACTAATATACATAAGTCAAATACATTTGGCCCAATAAAAGTTTGACAAAAACCATTGACCGGTCATCGGTATTGACCGCCAGTCTCTAGCGTTGACCATCGGATTCCGGTATTGACCACCGTTGACCAAAAATAAAAATAAAACTCAAAAAATCCAAAAGAAAATTAAAAAAAACCATAAAAATTATAATATTTGGTAAAAAAAAATCTAAAAAAAATTATTTTTTACAAATTTCCAAAAAAAAACAAAAACATTTTCTTTTAACAATATAATACAAATTTTGACAGCCGTCGACAAAAAATGTAAAAAAAAGGGAAAAACTCAAAAAAATAAAAAATAATCCAGAAAAAATAAAAATCCAGAAAAATGAAAAATTTGGAAAAAAAATAAAGAATATGGAAAAAAAATGAAACAATTCCAAAAAATTCTAAGAAAATCCAAAAAATCCAAAAATTGTTTTTTTTTAGAAAAATTTGAAAATTCCAAAAAAAAATTAAAATAAAATATTTTTGACAATCTAATACAATTTTTTAAACAATCTAATACAAATTTTCGACAATGTTATTAAAGTTTTTGACAATTTAATGGAATTTTTGTGACAATCTAAAAGAAGATTAATACAAAAAATTGGAAAAAAAATAAGAAAACTAAAAAAATCCAAAAAAAATAATACAAATTTTTTAACAGTCAAATAAAAGTTTTTGACAATTTAATACAAATTTTTGACAATCTAATAGACAATCTAATGCAATTTTTGTTACAATCTAATACAAAATTTATGACATTCTAATACAATATAATACGATAAATTTTACTATCTAATACCGTTTTTTTGGTAATTTAATTAAAAAAAATTAACAATCTAATTCAATTTTTTCGGCAATCTAATACGATTTTTTTAAAAATCTAATATAAATCTTTTAAGAATTTGTTACAATTTTTTTGACAATTTAATACAATCTAATTTAATTCAATTATTGTCAAATTTATTTGATTTCATAGCTTAAGGTTTAATTTACATATGAAACTAACTTGATGGACTGTTTTTAAAATAACAAATTCTATTGAATTTGCAAAACAAGTCCATGTTGACAAAACCAACACACTGTTCACAAACCCATCGGCTAGGGTTTCTGCCCCAACCGCCGCCGCCACAGATGGAAGCGGAGAGAGGCGGCGACGATGACCCATTGTTGACGACCCACCGCCAGTGACGACGACTTGTGAGAGAGCGTGCGGTGTATATATATATATATATATTACATACTGATAGACATGTATATATATCGTCGGGGAGAGAAAGAGCATGGCGGCGAGGAAAGAGAGTGAGTGTGGCAGAGAATCGTCGGAGCTCCGCTCAAATCATGGTGGTGGTGACGGATTTTATTTTAGAAAGATACATTGTTTTTGGTTAAAAATATAATTTAGAAAGGTAGATGGTAGCAAAATCAAATTAAAATGTTTGAAAATGTTACTCCTAAAATCTAATAATTCTTTTAAATTGGTACTGACCTCCAATTTCTTTGTGTAGTAGATAGTCACTCCTAAACTGCTTTTTACACCAAAGCGGAAATTTTAGCTCCAAGATAGTTCTTTCAATTAATTTTTTTAATTTCTTTTACACTAAAATGTTTCCGCCAACTCTAAAATTTAGCTTTTCGCCAAAAGTAAAACAAGTTAAATTATTCTATAAATGCAAATAATTCTCTTCAACTCATTATCAAAAGTTTCTATTTGTAATAGTCATCTTAGCTATCGTTAGATTAGAAAATGAATACTTAGATAATGTTTTTCAATAACTAATTTATTTTTTCTATTTTTAACAAATTAGAATTTGATAAATTAAAAACAAATTATAAAAGACATTAAAAACTCAAATAAAAATATAAAAACATATGGGACACCCTAAACTGAATTAAGGGGAACGTATGCTAGATGGAAAAAATCTGAAACAAAAGGATATTTTTGCTAGAAAACATTAACATATTTATTCACATTACCTTTTTCTATTTATTCACATAGTTATTCACTTTTTTCGAAAATTTAAAATAATAAGTCAGATTATATTTACAACTAAAGCATCGATATTCTTTTAAATTTGAGTTTTTATCTTTTCCTAAATTATAGCGCCATTAAGCTCTCCACTATCCTTTTATATCTCTTTATTTGTATAAATATGATCCGGCACAAATAAATTTAATATTTTTAAAAAGTTTACAAAAATAATTGGTTGAATATCGTAAAAATATAATGTTTTATTGTTATAGTAATATAAAAATACATGTATGATGATTTGTTTGACAGATGATTTGATATGTGAAAAAAAAGAATATTTATTTATTTAAATTGCATTGAGTTATTTTATTAATTAGTAAATTGGAATATGGACATTTTTTAAAAAAAATTGGTAAAATTGGACAGTCTTAAGATTTCTTGAGTTCTCTTATATTAATAGTAGGATATCTTCTACTACATCATTAAACATGAAGAAATTGAAGAACTGTGTAAATATCAAGGTAGGATTCAAGGTTGAATTCTTTTAAGAGCATTTTATTTTGTATAATTGATATCTATTCTTCAAAACTTGTAGCATTTTTATGTTTACATTATACAGTTGTTGCCTATTGGAAATATATGTTTGATCATAGTATTCAAACATATAATTTTACTTACATGACAGAAGCTTTTTTGTTGAAGGCTTAAACTTTTTTAAGCTACGCTTTAGATTTAAGAAACATTGTGTGAGTATCAACTCATAAAAAATCAGTTTACACTATGCAAGTATCATCAATGTATCTTATTTATAAATAAAAAAACCTTTTTTTCATGTATTCTTTGTCTATATTTTCTCTGTGCTAATTAATTCTAACATTAAGTTTTGTGTATCTTTTGTTTTGTAGGCTTCTAGAATTGCAGATATTGTTCAAGTTTAAATGGAAGTCATTGGTTTCAATTCGGAATATATAATTATTACTAATTCCCCTTGGTTTTACAATAAATCAAGACAAAATAAAATTGTGATTGATATGGATGTTTATACGATAGATCAACATCTGCTAATGTTTAAACAAATAAATAATAAAAGAAATTATAATATAATTAGTTTAAATTTCAATGAAAATAGTTTTGGACCAGCAAAAGAAAAGCTGCAACAAAAGAATCTGGGACCTGCAATAGAATTAATTTTAATTACTACAAATGTATTTTCAATTAGCAACAATAATGTTCAGAATTAACAACAAACTAATTGTTACAAAAAATGGTTGGTATTTAACCTCAAATTCTAATATTGTTGCCGTAGCTTTTTGCAACAAGGCTTTAGCAACATCTTGGCAACAAAATAAAATTTGTTGCAAATAACTTATTACAACAAAAAATAAACAATAGGCAATAAATGTTTTTGCTGTTGAAAATGTAATGACTATAATGAAATACGGCATAAATTAAATATTTTAATATCTTGAGATGTTTCCCATTGTCTAGAAGACTAGAACACATATTTACTATTTACCCCAGTGATCAGTGAAACATCAAGTAGGAGAAAAAAAGGAAAAAAGAAACTTCTAAACGCGTTAAGGAACTACGTTGTCGTAAATGACGGCACTGAACCCAATTTCGTTTTATTTAAACCTCATGCACAAAAACAAGAATATACATACAGTTCCGTTTTCTAATATGATTCTACAGTATTATAATAAAACAACGCAAAGTAAATGAATCTGTTCAATTTAGATTTTTTTTTTCAAAAATACCGCTATATTTTTTATTAATTACAATAATATCATATTCACATAAAAAAAATATAAAAATTAATAACTAATAACACTATTGATCATTATTTAACAACCAAACATTCTTTTAAGTCTTATTATCTTATACTATTTTTTTTTTGTATTATCCATATATTTGTATCATAACTACACTTATTTTATATTTTTTAATTATACTGCGCGTCACATACGCAACGCATGAGATACGATTACTAGTATTTTTATACGCGTAGACAAATAGTCAAATACCTCTCATTCAGAAACAAGAGCAAGCCACGGTAAGGATATAAGAGAAGCCAACTGATTTCTATTGAGATACTTCCACTATTTTATTTTACCAAGGTATTATATTATATTAAGATAAATTATGAATCATAAAGATATAAAAAAATTCTATTTATTTTGATTAAAATATTTCACTCCCATTTTACGAAAAAAAAAATATAGAATATCCGGCCCTCTTATTTTCAATTCCTGGTTACGTCAGTGACTTTGATTCTTCACATCTTTCGGTTTTGCCAAAACAAATATCTTGTTTCTCGATTCTCATGAGCAAAAACATAAAATTAATACATTAGTTACATTCAAAAGAGTGATACTATTGTAGATCGGGTTTACTAAAAATGTGAGTGTGATAACCACTAAAAACCTAACACATGTGTGAGAACCCAAAAATTATTATCGTAAATTTAATTTAAAATTTAAACTAAATTATTTTATTAGTTAGCACATCCTTAAAAAATGTAGATCAATTTTATATAAATGTTTCTTCATTCAAAACTAATCCAAATGAGCTAACTCCAAAGTTTGATAATCCTTATGTCCAAAAAAGCAATAATGCTAATGAGCCATATAGAATTAATCAGACTCTCAACATAGCAGTACTTAATGTAAATTTAAAATTTCATTTTCACCCCGAAATTTAAGAGTATGATATTCGGCCATATATTTAATATTTTTAATTAATATTTAAGTTTAGATTAGTCTCAAATGGTGTTCTATAATATTATATTTGAGTTTTTATTTTGTTAAATCGTCAAATAAAATATATTAAAATCTTTAAAATCATTAAAATTTTAAATATTTTTAATTAATATTTAAGTTTATGGTAGTCTCAACCAGACTTCCATAAATATTATATTTGAGGTTTTATTTTGTTAAATAGTCAAATAAAATATACTCCATCCGTTCCCAATTAATTGTCCATTACGAAACTACGTGCAATTTTGATCGGCCAATAACTTGTATCAAAATTATCGGAATGAAAATTTTCAAAATTTAATCATATAGTTCAAACATTAAATTATATGATTTAGTTTTGAAAATTTTCATTTCGACAATTTTGATACATGTTATAAACCGGTCAAAATTGCATGTAATTTCGTAGAAGACAATTAATTGGGAACGAATGAAGTATTAAAATCATTAAAATTTAAATATTTTTAAATAATATTTAAGTTTAGGATAGTCTCAATTAGGGTTACATAAATATTATATCTGGGATTTTATTTTTGTTTTGGTTGAGTGTTAAAAGAATTTTAAAAAATAGATAAAGTAACAATCAGTTTGTTTGAACGACTCTACAGCGTTACTAAAAAAAGACAGTATACTTTGCTTTTTCACCAGGATTGAAGTATATTTAAAGGGAACATAATTTTCTAAATCTGCAATGTGTATTTATTTCACTTTTTACGGAATTATTTGATTATTTGGCAGTATTATTAATTTCCTTATTGAATTATTTTTATGTTAAATGCCGACGCATAGCGGTGGAGTCGTGGGACCCGTGCAAGAGGCAATGAAATAAAAGTATTTTTCCAAGATCTAATTTCACAAAATCAAAATACATTGATTTATTGATAAAAGATTACACAGCTGGCAATGAAGAAGAAATAAGCTCACCTACTTGTTCCTTTTCCTTTTCCTTTTAAACCAACCTCTGTTTCTCACTTCTCTCTTGCAAACAATTATACAAATCCAAACATATACATATATATATATATATCATTCTATTATAATAGGTAGATATATAGATTGATATGCATTTATAATAAGAGTTGAATAAAGTAGGAGAGTGAGGTTCTTCTTTTGTAGCAGCATTGCTTAGTCTTTTAGCTCAGGTTAGTCTCACTAATTTTGTTTATTTTTATTTCAAAGAGAGTTTCATTTTTATTTTTTAAAGCTTTGGTTTCAGTTTTTTTAACAAGTTAAGAAGAATGATTCAATTTTGGCTATTTACTTGATCTTCCATTTTTTAAGAAGGTTTACATAATTTTGCTTACGTGAGAAAGAATTGAGAATTTTGTATTTTCTGTTTGTCAGTTCATGTGTAATAAATTTTCAGTTAGGCTCAGCAATTTCGTTCAAGCTTCAGTTTTTTTTCTTCATATGTTTTGCTGCACTTAAATAGGAGGAAAGAACCGGAATTTGTAATTCAGAAATAAATTTCATTTCATTTTGTAAAGAAAAGATTTGATTTTACAAGTTATTGTATTTTTGCTACATTTGGCTAGAAAGAAACAATTTATTTCCTTTCCAGTAAGGCAGTAAATGTGTCCTATTTTTGAGGGTTAATTTTCTGTTTTTTTTTTGTATATTTATTTTTGAGTTAGGCTAAAAAAAATTACTAACTTTTTTTATAATTTCAACAATTTTATTTAATATCATGTCAGAGAAGCTTCTTTCAAATATCTTTGAAATTTTGCTTTGTTCAGGGTTTTGGTTCCAGATTTTCAGCAGATTTTATTATTCGCTTGGGTGCGTTTTACATTTTTTAAATAACCTTTATTTTCTTAATTATCTGCAGGTAGTAGTAATTCATTTTCACTGTGAATTTCGCTATTTGCATAGCGTCTAAATCCCATTTTTTGAAGGTTAGTTGCATCATTCTGTTTCCGTTTCATTTTCCCGTCTTTTCACTCGGCATAAGATATATGACTACGGTTATAACAAATTGAAATTCGAATATATTTTTCAAATTTGAGAATTGTTTTTCACTAGTTACTTTCTCACAACTCACAAGAATTCAAAAAGTCGTACCGTCAATTTTTGGCTATTCCGTTTGAACTCATTTGATTTCATTTATGTTCAAATTCTACAAGGATAACAACACGGTAAAGTGTGATTATCTTAAATTATTTACTGGCTCGAAAAAACTACTTTTAGAGCCAAAAGAAAAAGAAGCCCAATATATATTTTAAGAGTGACGTTTATTTCTTCATATAATGAATTCAATCATATTACGAGCTACTGGTCCATATTTGTAACGCCTTCTTTTGGTGCTTTCAGTTTTTAGTCTTTTAAAATGTACTACGTGTTTAATTTTTACACTTTTAAGTCATATGACCTGTCATCCCCTTCAATTTCAAATATCGGGACTAAGTTGTTATAATTGAAACTAAGTACATCAATTTGAAACTCAAACTCAGGAAATGAAAGTTTTAGTTTACCCCGTTTTTCTCACATTTTCAGCATTGGGTTCAACAAAATAAAGTAAACTTAATAATAAAGTTAGGAACCTTGTCCACCGTTACAAAATAATGCCTCACATTCCCCATTGCCTCGAATTTTTAGTGATGGGATATCACTATTGACTTTTAGGTAAATTAAATTTAAACTATATATAGGACCTAAATTGTGAGTACTTGTACAGTTGTACTATTGTTCACATTTAGATAATATCACGCATTTTCAAGATAATGAAACTTGTCATTACTGTTTTTGGCTTTGTATAGAAGTTTGGTACCTTGCTTTGTATCTACTCAAATGTTACAAATGTATATGGTGTCTTCTGAAAAGGGGAAACTAAGTATAATTTACCACTTATAGAAAAGTGCTTTAAGAAAAATAAGCTACTTCACATGGACCAATTGTGTACACTCCAATTCAAATCATCTCCCTACCAAAAATCAAAATCATTGAGCAATTGTTATCGCCAGCTAACAAGTAGCAACCACCACTGGCCCCAAATTTAAGTAAAGTTAAAAGCAATAAAATTTCAAAATAACCCTCATCTCACTTTCATCTGTCACTTTCACCTTGGTATTCAGGAAAATAAAATATAACAAAATGGACGGTGGAGATTACATGAATGAGATGGACGGTAACAGTTTCTTTGATCAAATGGATGATCTGGTTGAGTTTCCTGCCGACACCGACTCGGGCCTATTCTCCGCCAGCTCCTCTGATCTCTCCGGCATTTGGTCGAATCCCTTGCCCGTAAGTAACTTAATTTAATTAATTTATTTATTAAAAATAACAACAAAAATATTAATTTTTCCGTACCCTACCGATACAAAGTTATGGTATTTACTTAATTTGCCTACTTTAGTAACGTAACTTCATTACGTTCGTGTAAAATTTTAATGCCTAGTATGTATTTCTTTGTTTGTATGTTTTCTTGTTAATTACCACATTTCATAGTCTCAATATGATAATACTACTACTTATGAATAAATCTAATGAATCATGAACCTCACGTAGGGTTTGAATCTCTTGCGTGCTTCTTTTGACACAATTTCTAGAAATCATGACTAACAAACAAACAAAACATATTTCTCATACAAACTGATTAGGTGACACTTAATTGTTTTCTAACCAAAATGGCAAATCTCTTGATCTTTCCAAAGCGACATTATGATTTATTAACTTGTTAATCTTTACTAGTAGTATTATCTTAGTAAAAGATTTTTAATGTGTCAAACAGTCTGTAGGTGCTACTTACAAAATAGGAGTAGTAAGTAATTCCAATAAATAGTAACCCCACCTTGACACTGAACAAACTGGCAGTGTCTCCCTGTTACACCCCCACATGGATCAATAAGTTTGTCATAAGATAGTACTCCATTTTATAATGTATGATTGGGATTGCTGACATTTATTATCCTCTGCTGTGCGCCTGTACGCTTATCTGAATTTCAAGAATGACACGATTGAAAATTCGAATGACATACTACTAGTTAGTACTAACTCACAGTTTATAATTAGTTGGGTGTTTTATTATGCCTTGTTTAACTATCAGATATTTTTTGCTGAACGAACGTAATTTATTTCTCCAGTCCTATATAAGCAGCCAAACAAGCCCTTATTATAAACTGTGAGTTACTACTTGTAGACACCCTATATCATTTTCTTATCCATATTTTTGGTATTATTTGAACTTTTATCCCAAAAAAAACTGTATCAGGTTCCTCTTTTGGACCATCAAAATTATAAATGCCTTTCAACATGCTACATAAATGAGGAATAAAAAAGTCTCCCTCGTAATTATTTAATATTAAAATCTCAATCATTGGTGTTTTTATTTTTAGTTAGAAGGAGAAAGAAAATAAAAAAAATTTATAAGGAAGGTGATGTTTTGTGTAAATATAAGTGTTATGTAAAATTAAAAAAAATGTAGTTTTTTTTTTTTAATTTGGAAAAATAAAAAAGGAAGCCGTAGTGCTTGTTCTTATGCCTGAGATTGAATAAAAAGGATCACTGCCAATGTTTTTCCATTTACATATACGCAAAGCAGTTTAGAATCTATGAATAATTGATAACTATGACAAACTCATTTTCATTATTTGTCTTTTTTCAGTATGAAGATATCACTCAACTAGAATGGATTTCGAACTTTGTCGAGGATTCATTTTCCGATGGAGGCTTAACAATCACAAATGAAAATAATTTTTTTAATAAAGAATCATCAAGCGAAGAATTCCGAATCTCGAGCCCAGTTTCCTCTGGTAGTTCATGCACGGAGGAAAAAACTTTTCACCCGAGTCCAACTCAGCGCGGCGTACGTACCAAACGCCCTCGCCCCACAACCTTCAGCCCTCCCTCGTTCCCTATTTTAAGAGAATACGAAAATATTAAAATTCCTGTTTCAGGTAAAAAGTTGCCCAAGCCCAAATTAGTTTCGTCCGAGCACAAGAAAAAGAAAATAAAACCGACAACCCCCTTGACTTTTGTACCGGTGAACAATAACAACAATAACAACAATAATGCAACGGAGCAAAATGTGAGGAAGTGTATGCATTGTGAAATCACGAAGACACCTCAGTGGAGGACGGGCCCAATGGGCCCGAAAACCCTGTGCAATGCTTGTGGGGTCCGATACAAGTCAGGCCGACTCTTCCCTGAGTATAGACCCGCTGCGAGCCCAACTTTTGTCCCCTCGGTGCACTCGAATTCTCACAGAAAAGTGCTTGAGATGAGGACTAGGTGTGAGGAGGGTAGCCCCATAGAAATGACTGATCCGCCCCTAGAGCTCATCCCTAACACTGTACCTTTGATTGATTGATATTTTCAGCACCATTGGCCCTAAGGCAAGGCAAAACAGACAGCTATCTGAGGCAACTTGGCAGAATAACTGTGAAAAAGTGAACGGGAATATTTTTCAGGGGCATAAGAACCTTAGTTGACTTGGATAGTAAAAAGATTGACTTCCTAGGGCCACGTACGGCAGTCGGAGTTAGTGGTTTGAATCTCAAGTAGTTCTCCTTCATGTTGTTTCATTATTTACTTTGTTCGTTCTTTTTGTACAAAGCTGTAATGGGGGGTTGAGTGTAATAGACGAACTTTGGTAGGTAGATCAGCGAAGAAAAAAGGAATGAGGGGTAATTAGGTTTGGTTAGTTATATTTGGTAATTTGAAGGTTAGTATGGTTGAGAAAGATTTTCAATGCAAGTTGCACTTTAGTTTTTTTTTCCCCTTTCTGGGGGAATTATTTTTGCAGCTAGTTTGCTAGTACTACATTTTCTAATATGAATTTTGGAGTTATATCTCACTTTTATGTAGTTTTGCAAAAATAAGTGGTTTTGGCATCTTGAGAATCAGAACGCTAGTTGGTTGTTTACGGTGCTGCCAGAAATGGAGAAATTTCTCTGTTCTTCATTTATCACAGCATAAAAGAATTTTAATGAATGGAAAAATAACCTCTTTCGGCTCTGTAGCACAACTACATTTTCATGAAACGGGAAAACAATTAATGAACTGAAGTACAAAGACCCCAGAGTAATTCGTATGAGAAATAGAATGCAGCTAGAATTAATCACAAGTACAGAATAACTATTGATTGATGAAACACACCAGAACACAAAATACTCAAACATCACATCCACATTTCACGAAATTGCTTGTATTATTTAGTTAGAGAAGTAACAAATCTGATGAATCTTTTTGTACACAAACGGACTGATAAAGACACTAAATCATAAGGTAACGATAATAGTATTTAAGTAAAACATACTCTGCTGCAATTTGCTGTGGATTAGTCCCTCATTGTTCATCTTCACCTGCTAGACCTCAGTGTTCCAAATGTACCTGTAAAGGATAAACGAAATACAAAAGGTTATGTTTGCTGATATACGAACAGACTTCGGTTCAATGGAAAAAGAATTCACACGATCCTAAAAACTGCAATATTTGTGAATAAAATGTATCACAGGATCTAAAGATACAAATAACAAAATATTTATAGCATAAACAAGAGAGCAAAAAAGGAAAAGAATGTTCCCTCCTGATAACAGAGACATTCACACCGAGCTTATGTATCAGAACATCTCATAAATTGAACAACCTAAGTTATGAAGTATAAGCTACATAACTTAGGTCCAATTTAAGCAAGCAAATTCAGATACAGAAGAAGTGAATTACCCAAAAAGGGTCAAGAGGAAGAAGGAACTCCATAGGAAACCCTAAAGAGCCTATAGAAATTGATTTAGCGTAGCTATGACTCGAAACACTTCCATTGATCAAAGTGGAAGGAGGTCTTAAGGGCTGCGCATAGTTATACAGAGAAGAAATAAAAGTAGTCTCAAACAAAAGCAGTTACACAGATTGAAATAGTGAAGAAAATATTGAAATCCACTAACAAGTAACAAAGTGCGACAAGTACCTGAGTAAGATAAACTACAAATAAATCCTAAAGAGTAAAGATGAAAGAAGAAGCAAGATGCATAAAGCTTGAGCAAAAAGTTGATGTCCTTTCTTCAGACAAAATATCAAATCAAACCGCAAATAATATAATATTAGCAAAATCGATATTTTCATCCGAAAACCTAACATTAAAACCATAATCCAACTATTAGACATCAAGGCCCTGGATTATGCTTGAGTACTGAATCACCTAGTAAAATTTACTAGTTATAACCAAGATTATTTGTCAATTATAGCAGACCTTGAGGCCGATGCAGTTCTGGATCCATAATTCTTAAAGGTTATATTGCATTTTGATTTAATTATTTATGGCTTAAAAAAGCTATACGTCGTCAACAGGATTATCCCAACTCTAGTGTCTACCTCAATAAGTGAATTCATTTGCTAAAAGAAATCTCTAATCCAAAATATTAGACCGTACTAATAGAAAATTTAAACATATTAAATTGTAAATCCAAAAGTTTAAAATTTTAACAACCCATAATTCAATTCTTTAAACAGATAAAATCAAAAGTAGTAACTAATTGCAGTAGACCAACAAAGAAAGGAGCAAAACAGCAGACTCTATTAAGACATTAAATAATTAAGTATCAATCTTTATAATCTAAAGGGTTCAAAAACAAGAACCCACAATTAAATTCTCAAACAATTAATAAAGAACCAATTATTTGCTAATTGTAGTATAGCCCAAGGCCCCTGTCTTTGTGGATATTTTAGTCACTTAGATTACCAATTATGAGTCTTTTTCGGGTTCTGTAAAATGAAAAGAGGAAAAGTTTTCCGTTAGAGGATCCAAGTCTGTTCTCAAGTTTGTATATCTCAAGCTTATTTTCTCAATGGGGCGCGGCTAAACAAAACTTTTATAATGAGCAAACAACTGTTGACCCCAAATTATCAGACCGAACAGCAGATTACCAAGAATCAATATTTTTATTCCAAAGGTTAAAAATATTCAGCCAAAATTCAATTCTTTAATGATACTACTAGCAGTAATCATTTAAGTTCAAAATAATAAAAATAACAGTTAAAAGTGACAATAGGTTCGTACTGATTGTAAATGAGCTTGAGCAAATGCTGGCGTAGTCTTTAAGGGTAGTATGGTTTTTGTTTTGTTAAGAAAAGCGTGAAATTCTAGCGAGGACCGCAGCTTTGTCTACAACTTTAATTAAGCCGGCTTATGTTCTTAAAAGCTGCAGACAAAAACCATTAAGATGAAAAAAAGGATTTTCTATTAAAAGTAATCAGACCTAAACTCCTACCTAATAACAGAAACTTATACTAAATATCAATCTTTCATTCCAGCTACCTACATATATAAACCCAAAATTCTTAATTTAGAAAACAGTTCTACCACCCAATCAATAATTTGCAATCCCTAAAAACAACAGTTTCCCAAGTTCTAATTTGAAATCCTTTTGATCCAAAAGGTTAAAAAACACTTACCCATAACAATTAACACCAGAGCTAATCATTATTTATCAATTCCCTAACAACAGCAACTTAAAGATTTAACATCCTTTCGATTCTTAGGATTTACATAACAATTCATCATTAAATTCTCAACCAATCCAAAAATAGACCTGCTTATTAGTATTGCTAGTTGTAGTATAGCTCTGTGCCCTAAATATAGCAATCCATAATTCTCGATTCCGAAAACAATTTACATGAAAACTTATTAGTAGTCCTTCAACCTTAGTAGCAATAATCCAATACATATAATTCAACAACGCATATTACAATATCTAAAAACAACAAGAACCCATAATTCAATATCAACTGATAATCAGACCCAAACAAGAACAAGCTAAAAAGAAGCAATCTTTAATCATCCTGGCTCAGCTCTTAAACAATAATAATAAATAATAAACAGGCCTTATTAATTGTAGTAAAGCTCGAGTCCATATATGAATATCTTAAAAAAAACAAGAACCCATAATACAATATCAACTGATAATCAAACCCAAACAAGAACAGATTAAAAAGAAACAATCTTTTTTAATCCTGACTCAGCTCTTAAACAATAAAACAGAACTAATTAAATATAGTAACGCTCGATATTTAAATATCTTAAGAAATCAAGAACCCATAATTCAATATAAACCGATAATCAAACCCAAATAAGGACGGATTAAAAAGAAACAATCTTAAGAAATAAAGAACCCAAAATTCAATATCAACTGATAATGAGACCCAAACAAGAATAAATAAAAAAAACAATCTTTATTAATTCTGACTGAGCTCATAAACAATAAAAATAACAATAACAATAAGAAAACAGACCTTTATTAATTGTAGTAAAGCTCGAGGCCCATGCCGTCGTGAATCTCATAATCACTGAGGGTAATATGGTCTTTATACACGTTGTACCACTTCTGTATGCGGATCTTATCGGCCCTTGTACCGGTCTGAGCTGCTACGAGCTTCTTTAGGTCTCCGATCGTGTCGTCTTCGTTGCACTTTACACGTACCTTCTTCCCCAGCCTGTCGTTTAGCACAACCTCTATCATCTTTTCTATATATTTCTATCTCTCTCTATACGTATACATATATGTTGTGTTGTATTTGTGTTGAAAACCCTAGCTTGATTGAGGTAGGAGAGGTATTTTTAGACTAATTTGGGAGAGGACGTGGAGTGTTAATTTTAGATATAGTCCATTGAATTAGTTGAACATCGTCATTCATTTTATATGCCACATACAAATAAAACTCAAGTTTTTAAATGGGAGGTATGGGAAGTACACATACAGATTTGAAGCAACCGAACCGATTGGATCGATGATAACGAAACCGATTATCTTTTGTCTTGGTTTGGTTTGGAAAGTCATAAATCTATATAATCGGTTTGATTTTGGGTTAAAGCATTTTTGAAACCGTACTGAGTATTTATAGATGCATCAAGATTTATATATAAAAGTCATAAATCCATATAATCGGTTTGATTTTGGGTTAAAGCATTTTTGAAACCGTACCGAGTATTTATACATGCATCAAGATTTATATATATATATATATATATAAAAATATATATATATGGTAAATGTTTATATATCTTACTGTTACTCAGCTCAATAACCTATGAAGTCTTGAAAAACTAATAACTAAAAGACCCCTATAATTATAGAAATTACAAAAATATCAAAGACTTAACTGCTCCGTGATTTAAAATTTAAAATTGAAAAAATAACTTCTCTTGCTCTTATCTAATCTAACGTTTAATAATTAAAATCATAAACTACCATCATTATTTCTATCTCTTCTCTCCCTCCCTCCTGAAACTGGATTCCACTTTATTTTCATTGAATAATTTGTTCTCTCATACAGTTACTATTTTAATTGTTCATCCGTTCATCAAAAATTCTACCATAACGGGTTACATATATATTTTTTTATTCACACTCATAGGATGGGCAGGTCCGCTAATATATATATATATATATATATATATATATATGTGTGTTTATCTGCTTTTATATATATATATATATATATATATATATATATATGTTTATCTGCTTATATGAGCATGTACATAATTAATGGTAACATTTAGTCATACTCGATTAATAACTAATAAATAAAAAACAATTAACGAAATATCTTATACCATGCATAGGTGCATGTGTACATGTCATGCCGCATAACATACATAACGTAAACTAATGGAAAAACGGTGTTTCACATCTCATAATATGTGCGGTTATATCCCAACTATAGATAATTTATGAAATAAATTTTATTAAGAATTTCAACACAAAATTCACTAAACTACTCTTACTAATAATTGTATTTATCTTCTTATGTGTTTTTCTTGTTGCCTCCATGTTGTTTGACATAATTCTTATATTTTATAAAATAGGATGAGTGTTGTGTAACATATTAGCTCGTTATAGATATATATAGAGATATGTATAGATATAGAGAGATGTATGAGAGAGACAACAACAGAGTCTTTCATTAATCAGAATGTATGAATAAACATCAAATAGAAGACCCCTAAACCTCTTTATATAGATAGAGGGGTAGGGTTAGAAGCCCACTTGAGCCCATAAAGTACAAGCCCAATAGTCCAATAATATATTACAACACTCCCCCTTTGGACGTCTTGAATTCTTCGTCTTCATGCAGTCGATCTGAGTCGAGTTCATTCGCAGTGCTAAACACATAAAAAACCTTAGGGCCGGAAAACCCAGTGTGGGACAAAACCGGTACCTAGGAGAAACTGTGTAGCTGAATGATATAGGCCGAAATATCATGTAAGTAACTAACCACAAAACAGTGTGCCTCATCAAAACCTTAGCAGAGCAAACCCAATGGGAAAATCTCTGATCGAAGGAAAAAGAGTGCAACAGTGGTAGTAGTAGAGGATCAACCACAAAACAGGTGCCTCATCAAAACCTTGCTAGAGTAAACCCAGTGGGAAAAAACCTCTATTCGAAGGACAAAAGAGTACACAGTGGTAAGAAGTATACAACGGGATACTCCCCCTAATTTCGGCAATCTTAAGTGAGATATAATGGGAACGTGTCTCGCTAAAAACCTTTCCAAGGAAAACCCAGTGGGAAAAAACCTTGGTCTAAGGACAAAAAAAAGTACACGAGCATGCGACTGGATGCTCCCCCTCACTTGCACACGACAGGGTGCGAGGATTTCGACTAAGTAGTAATTAGTGCAATAAGCATTCACCTGGATGCTCCCTCTCACTTGCACACGACTGGGTGCAAAGATTTCATATTCCAAGAAAGAGAACGAGCATTCGACTGGATGCCTCATTAACTTGCACACGACTGTATGCAAGAAAATATAACGTGGAATAAAACGAGCATTCGACAGGATGCTCTTAAACTTCATATGTGGAGATTTATTTCGACGATAAATGCTAAATAACATAATGTAGTCATGTCTCTCTTGATCGATAACAACAAGTTGTCTTCTATGACAAGTGTTTTATCTGGATCGTGAGACAGAGCATATGTAATTCAAATATGGCTAATACTAGCTCGAAGCCATATACACTCTCTAGTCGTCTCATAGAGCACGAGCAGATCATAGTGATTCGTTTAGAGTCATTCCAAGACCTCCAAGATATCGCCTTATTCCTAATGGTAAAGACATGCCATGTTAGGAATATCCCTTACGCGGGTCTGATAAGTAACCAGCATCGGTATAACCGAAAAGGGTTGCGTTAATTCGAGTACCGAAGGGGGTAGGTACACTCGATGACGCAAATGGGATAAGACAAGCCCTCATCCACAGTTACCTTAAGGTAATGGGAAAATGTCTTTTATGCCATTTCGATGGCAGCGTGTTAGCGCAATGTTGTGTCGAGCTATACCATTCACAACATACGAGATGTTCGTCCTAGCACATTAGACCAAGTACAATGATGCGCTTATTGTACTTAGATATGAACATCATGGTTCAATATCTCTTTGTCGTCTCATCAGGGACGGACCGGGTCTATATCAATGTCTAGTGATCGAACGATCATGGGAGAATCTGACGACTTAGCGTCATAATGACTAAAACGTCATAACACCTTCTGGGTGTAGTTTGAATCATGGACTTAGATTCAATCTTTACGGGACTCGATCATCGGGCCGAGTCACTACCGTGTCTTCCCAAGATCCTTCATCTCGAAGGCAAATCCAAAAAAAATGGATCGCGTAATAAAACACGCAAGGGCATAATACTTGTTCAAGTATTCCAAACTGGTCAAGTACTCACTTAGGCGGTATACCACATCCGCTTGGATTATATTAATCCATATAGTGAACATCTCAGTCAATTGAGATCGTGTTCCGTGGTCAGAAACTACTTGATTCAAGCACATGAAGTCACACAGGAACCTTCATCTATATCTCTTTGTCTAAATCCCCATAGAGATAAAATCGTGACCACAATCGCATGCTGCATAATCAGTTTTTCGGAAACTACTAAACTGATAAAGTAGGGGACCGTTATAACGTCCATTACGAGAAAATCAACCATCTCGTAATCAATTCCAAGATGTGAGAGAAGCCTTGCGCTACTAGGCGAGCATTCTACAATCTCATTATTCTCATCACTTTTCCTTACGAATAACCAAATAAACGAACTCGTTTAACATTGGTGGTGTTGGAGCTACAGGTCCGAACACACTTTCGCTAAGGAGTCTACTTGGATTGCAAGTTTCCATTAGTCCAGTCTATTCTCCGTTAACTTCAGGCAACGGTACATGGTTCTCTGTCATAATTTGCTCATATTATCAGTCGTCACCGAATATATGAACAAGTAATCAATGACAGTCTCGTTTCGCTTCAATACCGTCTAAGATATCATGATCGACAGATATTTCGAGATTCTTAGGATGAGGAGGAAATCACACATCTCCTTGATCCTTTATAATCTCGTGCGACAAACGAGTTTCAGTTCACCACCTCTGGGGCTGAACGAATTAAGAACCGGTCAACTTCCTCGTATCTTGGGAAGGACGACAGACTGACGGCCGACGGCAGCGTCCTTTGCTTGGTGGGTTCGGCCAAAGCAACGTGTTACGACAGGAACACGGCGTCCGACAGGGACGACTATCCTTGCAAGCATTTTGCAGCAGGTATAAATGATCTCGTGACATCTCATAAAGTCATTAAATGCATCTGGCATTTAGTTAGACTTGAGGGAGTCTATGCACTTACTTATCACTAAGTGCAGTTTTGGAGATCAAGCTAAGACTGAGTGGGTTATGCCACGCTACTTCACGTCGTTCCTTATCAACGGTAACGTGCAAATCTCCCCCTAACGATGGGGAGAACAGTCTTAGCGATGTCACTTTCGCATATCATGCGATAAAGAGATCGCTTGTCAAGGTTACTCTATCAAATGATAGGCATGGGATTCATAATCGACTTATGTCCCCTTCAGAGGTCCATATTTTGAACTCTATAGCGGCTCAATCAAAATATTAAGCACTCAAACACGCGTTCATATGAGGCGTCTGGCTCATAACCAGTAACCAACTGGTACGCATTTAGTGTTTTAAGTGACTATGAGCCTCAGACGGACCAATGCAGCAAAATAGCATGACCCCACACGGAAATATGAATCTTGGTGCGCAAGACCAAGAAATGCGTGCAACCATTTACAGTCGCATCATCAAACTTTCCGTGAGTCCATTTGGGTCTCTGAACGTAATCGAAAGGATGTTCAATTTCAATTTCCAAACTCAAGTAATTCAAATCGAAATTTCGATTATTACTCTTCGGAATTATCAAGTCGACTAGACTTTTCAGGATAATCCAGATCATGAGCCATCAACTTAATGATAGGGCTAAAAGTTTGGAAAGTGCTGCATTTATGTGGACAACATTAAAATGTGACCATATTGTCGATGCATCAACCATAACCATTTATATTTATGGTCCGTCTTATGGTTGGATAAGTCCACAATAACTCCTTCAATTCTTTACAAGAATTCTACGAGTTCATTTCGTGATCTTTACACATACTAGTCTTTCAAAGTGAGCATTAATGGCATGAATTTCGGATTAATCGCGAAATATATTCTCAGAGAGAATCCAAATGCGATGCGATTATAAATCAAGCATCGTCTTTTGACCCGGGAATATCTCATCCGGTCAATGCCACAATATCAAAATGCTCTGATCAATCGACGACAGGCGAATGATAGTATAGACAATCATGTCTTAGCATCTAAATCTTTTATCAATCGACGACAGGCGAAATGATAAGGTAACTTTAAATGCTTTAAATAATGTGGTAGCAACCACTTGAAAGACATTTCAACTCCTCTAAAATACGCTTTTGGTCGTATTGAATGGAGACTATGTAAAGAAATTTTAATTCTTTCATGAGCTATTACCAGATAACACTGGTTTTCTCGAATATTTTATAACTCAACAAGGTACGGCAGGACCTACATGAGTATAAGACCTCATATTTTACAAATCAATTTGGTTTTACCAAAGATTTTGATTTGGAACGACAGGTCCAGAATCGTTGTCACTGAGTACTCTTTTAGGCAAATAGTTGGTGAAATTATGTGGTACACTGTTACCCACTATTTCCAAAAAAAATCAACTACCCCACAAGTATTGCCTAAAATTTCATAATTTAAAATTTGGTCACATTTGTCAAAAGAATTTGCTCAAAACACTTTAAATTATTTCGAGAAATTTCGTAAACAGGCAAACCATAATCCAAAAGTATGTCCAAATGGAAAAATCATAATCCAAATGGAAAAACATAATCCAGATGAGCGAAAAAATGGCTCAATGATTTATCAAAATCAATAAAGAAAGACATCAAACTCATTTGAGCCACAAAATCGGGGGTCTCAAGAGTTTCCTTTCAATTAACTTTAACCACATTAGCATCGGTTTTTCCACCTTTATAATAGTTGTGAACTATTTAAGGAGTAACCGTGCATGACCGTTGTCTTTATAGCATAGAGTTGGCTCCTTGAGCATCATCTCTTACTTTGTGACAACGGCCCATATTGTTCCTTTCAATTACTGTCTTGGAGCCACAGGTTTTCGATTTTGACGATTGTCTAAAATCTCACTTGGCTAGGCGATTCATCGGGATCGCGACAGTTCGAGACAAATAACACTTGTCTCAGTTCTCGATTCGTGGAAAAACAAATATACACGAAGAGTATTAATATCAGGCAAACAATTCGCCATTGACCCAATAGGATTAAAACTACTCACCGGGGTAATTTTCTTATCCAATAACAGATGGGTGATAAAGGAACATGGTGAATATAAATTCACGATACTGCTTATGGAATACAATTTCCGATCTAGTATTTTGGTGAAGGATTGCTCCAATATGTCAATTTCAGACATTTGTTCACCATAGACGTCATCACGTCTCAAATGTGGCGGCGGAATAAATCAATGCCTTAGCATTCATCTCGAGAGTAACAACAAACTCATGTTTTACTCATCAAAGATGGCATCCAAAAAAAAATTTGGGCATCACATTTTCACACATCAGGGTGACTAACATGTGGTGACGGAATAACATCAACGTCTAAACAATCATTTCGCAAGTATGCTTTGCGATTTTTCTCATCATAGATAACATCCAACATGTGTTGGGAGTTCTGGATTATTTTTCATATAAAACGACTGGTTTATATGTTTATGGTTTGCACAAGCATAAACTTTATTTCGAAACGACAGGTTCGAAAAATAGTTTTGCTTTTAATGTGAATAGGTTCTCATTGATCGAACGACGGGTCGATACAGAGACACCAATTCGGCGAAACATACATCACTATATAAACACACTCGGGGAAATTATTATTTAGTCAACCCCTTTCGGTAGCTCTATTTGAAAAACGACCAGGAAAGACGGTGAGGGTGGAGGGCACGAATGCCACTTAAAACCCGACCTCATTAGGATATCGACTTCCGCCTATATCTTTCCTAGACATCGTATCCAAATAGGTGAGCCTATTTAGGGAATGTTCATAATTTTTCCAACTTAAATGTGAAAATATATGATTTCGCAAATTATATATGGCAATAATATTAACAGCATAGATAATATCTATCTAGATTAACCACACATATATAAACAGGTAAATATATTTTAGGATCTATCTAATCATGCAGTAGATTTGGTGTTATAAACAAATCAATTTAAGATTATCAATCAATCTATAAAGATTCTAACATATCAAATCAAATCTATTTAAGATTATCAATCAATTCATGAAGATTCTAACATATCAAATCAAATCAATTTACATGCATTTTTATTCGTTTGCCTTTTAATAAAAAAAATATATGCATGTGTGTGTATATTTACCAAATATAGTATCTTTATCAACCATATGTACTGTTCTCGTATAAGTATTATACTACAGGACCATGCGTCTAATTACAGCAAACTATATATATCTATTTACAGCATTATTACATATACAGTCCAGAAATTCAGACAAGTTTCAGTTTAGTCCTTGAGTAATTTTACAGCTTTCAGAGAATTACAAATCAGTATATACGTTTCAGTTTGTAACATATATAGTCTGACAGATGCATATTAGTATGTTTAATAAACAAAAAATATAACACAGGTCCTGTTTCTGTTTATACATGTTTTAAAACAAGATTACAGTACTAGTAGCATAGGCTTTTTTTTTTTTTTTTTTTAAAAAAATAAAAAATACTCAGGCTTCTAATTCTAGATTAGTAATCATGGCAGTAGTACACATAATTGTGAATAACATAGTATACATGGCAGTAATCATGACAAGTTTTAATAACATAGCAGCAGTATAATCACACTACTAGTAACATGGCAGTAGCATAAGGTTTTTTTTTTTTAAAAAAAAAAAACCTACGCAGGCTGGAATTGTAATCATGCAATTGCAGTAGTATAATATACAAACCATGCGTTGTAATCATGCAAGACACTACTAACATACAAACTGTACAGTAGCATACAAACATGTAATATGTAACGTGTACGGTATAAAAAAATTATATCCGAGTACCTTACGCACGGTATGTTGGTGAAGGTCGATATAGCAAAATCAGGTTTATTGAATGTATAATCCGTACTTCGATCTCCGAGAGCAGTGCTGATAACGTGTTGTGTAACATATTAGCTCGTTATAGATATATATAGAGATATGTATAGATATAGAGAGATGTATGAGAGAGACAACAACAGAGTCTTTCATTAATCATAATGTATGAATGAACATCAAATAGAAGACCCCTAACCCTCTTTATATAGATAGAGGGGTAGGGTTACAAGCCCACTTGGGTCCATAAAGTACAAGCCCAATAGTCCAATAATATATTACAACAAGGAGCTCTTTTTCTAGGTGGAGTCTTTTTTGAGTCTGTCCAATTTTATCCAAATTTTTCAAAAATACACTCACTCTAATATTGTAATTACTCTTAAATGTCATCACTCACTTCAATACATAAATAACTTAAAAAATGTTATTTTTCACACATTTATATTCAAAACAAAATATTTGTGTATTTTTTATAAGAGTAAAACGTTATATTACTCTTTATATACGATTGTTAATTAATTATATTTAATCATTCGATATTTAAATTTTAAAAAAAATATTAAATTTATTTGTTGGGATCATATCTATGTCATTACGTATCGCATACGCAACGCGTGAGTATACTACTAGACGTGCCAACCCGGTGCGTTGATTTGACGATAACTTATATCTATTAAATACACACGTAGATATCAATTAAATCGAATATAAATTTGAAAGGCATAAAACTGAAATAAAATAAATTATTAATAATAATAATATTATAAAAAAAAAGTATTTGCATTTATTTAATATTACTTTTATTTACAATTTGTCTGATTAAATGGGTTTTTGTAAATATTTGTTTATAGCAGAGGAGTGTTGACATAAACCTAAACTAATATATATATATATATATATATATATATATATATATATAACCCAACTCAATATTTTTTTTTTAGACTGCCAAATTTTACCCTTTTTTTTCAAAAATACCCTTACACTTTTTTATTAATTACCACAATACCATATTCTCATAAAAAATAGAGAAAAAGTAATAAATAATAACACTTTTTATCCCTATTTAAGCTATCAAAATTATTTTGAGTCTTCTCATCTTATACTGTTATATTTTTTTTATTCTTCAAATATTTATATGATAACTACGCTTATTTTCTAAATTTTATCGCATTACGCGTCTTTACCGTTATATATATATATATATATATATATATATATATATATATATATATACTTTTATACATATATATATATATATATATATATATATATATATATATATATATATATATATATATATATATATATATATATATACATACATGTACAAGGGCTTGGGCTTATTAATAGTAGTACAATCGCTGAGTAATAAATATTAAGGTTTTGTTGTAAAGATGAGTGGTCGAATATCGAGTAATCAATTGAAGAAGAACAACAATCATCCCCCTAAAGAACTCCTCGATGATCTCTGCAGGTTATCTCTCTCTCTCTCTCTCTCTAACATCAATTATTTTCACCATTTTTTTTGTATTTTTAAATGTTTGTTTTTACTTTGTTTATTAAGTTGTTGAATTTTAGATTGAAAAATCTTGTAAATATCTGAGGAGTATGATGTAATTTAGGGTATAAAATCGAAGTTTAATGTTTTTGTTAGTCTATAAAACTGTAATTGAATGTCTGTATTTTGAACTATGTGATCAATTTGGAAATTTTCAATGTCGGCAATTTAGATAGGAGCTTTTTACGAGTCAAAATTGCATGTATTTTCGTTGTGGACAAGTGTTTACAAAGGGAGTTAGTAATTGCTAAATTTAGAAGGTAAGGATTAAAATTTGAAGCCAACTGATGGGATCATTGTTATCCGTCTGGTTGAAATGGTGTTTCTTGTTTACTTAAATTACCGATTTTTGTGTATTTTTGTGTATTTATGTGTGTCATCATTGAATTCAATGTTAAAATACAGTGAATTACTGGGAAATATATGTTAGTGTACTAATGACAAAATTTAATAATTGAATTGTTAAGTTTCGGATTGAAATGTTGTAAATATCTGAGAAGTATGATATAATTTAGGGTACAAAATGGAAACCAAATGTTCTGTTAGTCTGTAAAACTGTAATTGAATGTGTGTGCTTTTTACTATGGTTATTGAATTTTAAGATTTTGAACTATGTGATCAATTTGGAAATTTTCAATATCGGCAATTTAGATAGGAGCTTTTTGCAAGTTAAAATTGTTATAGAACTGTAACTACATATATCTATATTGATCTATACATCTGGTTGACATAGTGTTTCTTGTTTTTTTTGTTTTTTTTTAAGTTTTACTGGTTTTTGTGTATTTATATGTATCTTTAAACATGACTCATTGAATTCAATGTTGAAATACAGTGAATTACTGAAATATAAGCATACTAAATGCTAGATTTGGTTGGTTGGTGAACACAATCGAAGTTAAATTATATGCTAGACTATATATGCATGTGTGTCTGGTTAACTTGGTTATTTTGATAAATTTCAGTTTTACAATGAAATGAGACAAATACAGATATGGAATTGAGGTTGTGAAATTGGAGGAACAAGAGAGTAACACTTTAATTATATTGCATTCACTTTTGGTTACAACTTTCAAGTTGTTTCTCTTTGGTTATGGTGTTTTTGCTTTTCTGGTCGGAAATTCCACTTTCTTCTCAGCCTTGATAAGTTTTCTATTAGTATAAGAGCTACAGTCAACCAAGGGCAATTTATTAATAGAATGCTTAAAAGCTTATAGCTTGTTTGCTTTTCTGGTATTAAATAGCAACTTTTTTCTCATCCTCATTTTGGTTCTCTTGTTTGCTCAAAAACTACAGCGGAGCAAACTCAACCTTTTCAGCTCTCAGTTGTTTTATTTTTAACTTTCCTTAAAGAGGATTGTGAATTTATGAGAGGATTCTGTTTCTTACGGAGCATGAGTGTTAATTACAGATGAGAAGAAGCGTTCTTTTTGTGATTTGTTTGCATTTTTTTTTTCTAAAAGTATTTATAATTTTAGGAGGTGTCAAAGGAAATAACCCCATATGGAAGGCCAAAGAAGCCATTGAATAGAAATTGTCCTTTTGTACTGTTTAAAAATAACTCTTAACTTCTTATCCTATAAGATTTGATAAAAATAATTACAGTGTGTGGTGTAATTTATCAACCGTAGATGCTGTCTATTCCGTGTTTTTGTTTCTTACATCATCGTATTCAGTGTTGTATTGTTTAGTTTGATGTACAAATCAAAACTGTTGATATGTTCATGTATACAACTATAATAATTCTTTATATATATGTATACAAATCTATATGTCTGGTTGACTTTGTTTTTGAGTTTTGCAATTGAATTGATACTAATACAGATGTCGAGTTTAGAACGGTTTCGAGATTTTTGAAATTAGAAGCACGGAGAGGAGAGGGGGAGCAACGGTTTTTCTTTGTATTGCATTGGCTTGTTTGGTTACCTGTTATAAGCTGTTTTTTTTGGGAAAAAATGTTATTGCATTTTAGATTCCCTGCTTAAAAGCCGAGTTTTTTCCCTTTCTAGTCTGAAATCCTGACCAATTTCTCAGCCTCAAAGGTGCTATCTTATTTGCTTAATAGCTAGTACACCATAATGAGCCCAACTTATCAGTAAAATGCTGAAAACGATAAGTTTAAACCTGTAGAAAGGGATAAGAGGTAGTTGATGCTTAGACACCGTCATTTAAACATTAAATTTCGTTGTGTGTTCGTATTTCTTTCCAAAGGGACTTCTGTTTTGCTAAAAGTTGGATTTTTGTATTTTGGTTGCATATGTTTTATCCTGATTACTTCTTGAAAGGATTCTGTATATAAGGAGTATGAGTGTTAATTACAATTAGCTTTAAGGGTTATGTTTGTAGACTTGCAGTTTTGTCTGCGCTCTGTTTTTAACATATGTATAACTCCATAACATGTTTAAATAAAGAATTGACTGGAACCCGGCAAAGGCTGTGAACAGGTATTACTCTTTTGTAATGTTTTAATAGATCGTAAACTTCTTTTCCTGTTTGAGATGATAGTTTTGTTTATTTGCAACGTATAAGCTCAGATTTTTTGCTCCAAAACTATTTTGCATTTGGTTGACAGCATAAAAGCTGAGCCTTTCTGATATTTTTGGCCTAAAAGAGCTAGATCCTTTGATCTGGATAGCTGGATTTATATCTTTTTTCTGAATCTGAAAATATCTCCACAGCTTCTTTACTTAAAAGCTGCAGTCAACCAATGCCGTTCATCAACTAGAGATTTTGTTATTTCCATGTTTTAGCTTCCTCTAGTTTCTGATGTATATGTGCATTGGATGCTTATTTGAACTGAACCTTCTGTGTTCTTGGTCTGATCAAATCTGACCTTGCCTTTTCTCTTTATGGCAGTCGGTTTGTTCTTAATGTACCAAAAGAAGACCTGGAGTCGTTTGAAAGAATTTTGTTCCTCGTCGAGTATGCACACTGGTTCTATGAAGATAATTCAGTGGAAAATAATCCATCTTTGAAGTCATTCACTTTAAAAGAGTTCACTTCCTTAAGTATCCTCAATCTTTAAGTATTGAATGACTATTTCGCAGACATATTTTCTGTTGTTAATTGCTACATTGCCGATTCAAACTATCTTTTCCTTATTGCTTATCTTCCCTCTATATTTAGAAGCAAATGGATTTTAAGTTAAGTAAGCATATATGTATCCAATCAGCACTTTCTGGTTATATTGGTGTCCTTAACAAAAATCAGTGTTTAACAGTTGTGATGTTTTAAGACCTTATGTTGCTCACATCGACGATATATTCAAGGACTTCACCTCATACAAGGTTCGAATTCCTGTGACGGGGGCAATCATTTTAGACGAGTCTTATGAGCGGGTAAGTTGTACTTTGAAGAAGTTTACGCTTTTCTTATATCTATCCCTTTGCTTAACTATTTATTTTGAGATTCGTTATGCCAAATAAACGGGGTTCATTCAATAGTTTTGCTTGATCTGCAACTCTAATTTCTATCTCTTATTATGATTGTGTAAGCTGGCAAAAACATAAATGTCTGATAAAGTAATGTCTCATTTCATATTTTTGGCACGATCCTCATTAAGGTTTAGTCAAAATACTTTTGTGATCGTTCAGTTTGGGATGAATATAGGTAACCCATTATGGGAATAAAGTGGGTTAGTGGCTTAACTGCATAATTAATTTCCTATCTTTTATTATGACTATTGCCCTGCTTGATTGCAGCTTATATGCTCAGTTCTTTCCGCTTCTATGCTTAAAAGCTGAAGCTGAGCTCTATTTAGTTAGCTCAGAAAAAGTCTGAGTACTTCAGCCTTTTATTATTTTATTTTTCACCTGTTTGGCCTGAATAAGCTAGAAGCTTTGATTTGAATGAACCTAGCTTTCCTCGTAACCTAAAAAATCTAGCTTATTTATTTCAATCCTGCAACCAAACAAGCCAAATATGTGAAATGTAAAATGCGGTGTTAGCCTGAGACTTGTGTTTCAAAACATATAAGGAATCGGTGAAGTCGTATGTTGTATCTTCCTTTTTCTAGTAATTTCACAACTTAAGTGATCAACTTTAACTTGTCGCCAACTTGTACGGTTTACAGTGTTTACTAGTGAAAGGATGGAAGGGAGCAAGCTGGAGTTTTCCTCGTGGGAAGAAAAGCAAAGACGAGGAAGATGATGCATGTGCCGTT
This sequence comes from Primula vulgaris, assembly GCA_963920805.1. Lineage (NCBI taxonomy): Eukaryota > Viridiplantae > Streptophyta > Magnoliopsida > Ericales > Primulaceae > Primula > Primula vulgaris. Next base: position 29,942,498 of record OY987212.1, read on the forward strand.
AGAGAAGTAAATTCTTGCTTCTATTAAATGTTCTAAATCGATGACCGGCCGATTTTTCTAATAATGAAAGAGAAAGAAATAATGAATGTTTGAAATCTCTAAATCGTTACTAAAGAGTTTTTCTTTCCCCAACATAGACTAAACAGGAGAAAGAACCTTGCTTTTACAGGTCCAACTGTTTTTTGTTATACCGAAGCTTATGGTTTAGAGCTTCATGACACGTGTTCTTTGCCTTATCGCGTTAAAAGCTCTTTTTGTTTTTTGCGCTTTTCAATCTCTGTGTTCAAAATTGAGGCTTGTTTTTATTACATTGAGTAGGAGGAGAAAAGTAGCAAGCAACTTGTTTGCAATTTTAATCTAATTTCTACTTCTTATTTTTAAACATACAGCAGAGCAAAATTTGAATTTCATTTATGACTTTTTTCCTTGTTCATTATTGGCCATGGAAGATGCTTCATCCTAGCATCTTTGTTTTTTTCATGCAGGTCCTTGAGGAAAGCGGGTTTGATGTATCCAAACTCTTAAATAAAGATGAATACATTGAGAAGGTTTTCGGTCAACAGAGGGTTCGGCTCTATATTGTTGCTGGTGTGAAAGAGAATACATCATTTGCCCCACAAACCAAGAAAGAAATCAGTGTAAACTCTCCTGTTGTCTTCGGATTCGTTCTTATTTTTTATTTTTTTTATTTCATTTGGTTATGTTATTCAAATTTTAATTTTTGTATTGTACTAGACTTGGGAAATTCCTAGCTCTCCAAATCCACCTGTGATTCCTCTCTATAGTTTATTAGTTGTTTATTTGCATTTTAAAGCCAAATGGCTGCCTTTTTTAACATAATAGAAAAGTAGCTGTTTCTTTAGTGTTTTTAAGCTGTGTGGATGCATTTGATAACCAAAAGAGCGGTAGCGTATTATTAGAATGTTTTAATACCCGATTTATCTCTTATCAACAACCGTCCAACTTCATTTTCCACCATTGTAGTGTTAATGGTAACAGCTTATTAACTTCGACATCTGTTATGCTTCACGGTTACAATTTGCAATATAGATCGGATAGATTTATGCACCAGTTAGAACGGAAAGCGGATTAAAATTGTGTTACCAGATGAGCCGTCTTTTCCTTTATTAGCCTGTAATGTAAGAGATGGATAAACATGACGAGAACGAGCGACATGATCGAAAGTTAAGGGGGAGATCGTTATATATATAAATATATATATATATATACTGAGAGAGAGAGAGATTTCGGGAAGAAGCTCAACCAGTTTAGTCCCCTGTTAATTTTCAGTAGTTAAGAGGGGGGAAGACGGGAATGAAGGGCAGAACTGTAACTGTTAAAATATCATTTAAAAAGCTACCATGTTTTGTAGCTAGAGAATCTCTATTATCTTAACTTAATGATAAATAAAATTGTGAGTGAAGAAGCTATAAAGTCTAGCTAATAATCGAGTCATCCCAATGGCATTTAGCTTAAAAGCTTGATAAGCTAGTTAGCTGGAAATTTAAGCTGCAATTGAATAAGCACTATACATGTTATGATACTCTTGAATTGTACGTGCAGCCGGAGTTGGACGGAAGAACTCCTTTATAATGTCAAGGTGTTGTCAGATTTTCTAATATTCGTTTGGTATTTGCAGGAAATTGCGTGGCATCGACTTGATGAACTGCAACCTGCAGTTGATGATGTAATATCACGGGCATATTCTGGTCTCAAGCTTTACATGGTTGCTCCGTTCTTAGCGTAAGTTTTACCAACGGTATGTAGTTTTTCTATTCCTTACTAGATAGTGTTATTGAGACTAAATTTTTTTTGCAGATCCTTAAGACAATGGATTTCAGTCCATCAACCGCCCGTACCATCTAAACCAGGCACTTTCTTAAAAGGTTTGTCTTTTGCTTTTCCATCTCGTTTCTGAAAAATATAATAGGGTCTCAAGTACTTCAGTGAAAGTAGGTTTATTGCATTATATATCCTTTGGCTGAAACTCAATGGTTTGCCCTTCGTATTGTATCCGATTTTGGTAGAAAAGCTGCTTGAACATCTGGCTCTTCAGTTTTTTACGAGGGAATGAAATCAAATTGAATGCACTGTGTATTTTATCGAAAAGAAACAAATAAGAAAGAGAGAAGAAAAGGCTAATCCATTGGATTTCTTACAGTACGGAAGTCACTTTCTTTGCCAAATTGTAGTAGAATCCCATTCACTTACCCCCTGGTTTTATTGTGCGTCTTTAAGTGTCAAAGGTCGTCTTTATAGCTTAAAGATAAGGTTTCCTTTTCTATTTTTTTATTTTGATAAGCAAATGAGAATTATTGGATAAACACTTTTAGCCGTGTGTGGGTGTGCAGGTATAGTAATGCTCTATATAATTATTCTGTATGAACTGCCTTATGCGGTTGGTGCCATGTTTAGATAGATAGTTTGTCTATCAGTTTTAGATAGAGGATGATAAGATTTAATGATTTAAATCTCTTTTTATTCCATTGAGGGTATAAGTATAACTCGCAGCACGTCATGGGTGCTACGAATTATACCCTTCAATTCTATAAAGGGATCGGCAACCCATTTATTATTGTACATGTAAGTTATATATAATTATATTTCTCATTTATTAAGAATGTCTTATTTTAACTGTCTATAGGAGTTTGTGTATGGAAAGTACAGAACAGTTCCTCGGGGGGCAGCTCAACAATACCCGATATTCAAGTAACAAAAGCCGTAGTGGAAGCTCAATCGTTAGACACAAGACCTGGAAAGTCCTTCAGAAATTTTAAATTGGATAGGAATTTGGTAATTCAAGCATTGGAAGCTTCCTTCTCTTGATCACATGCCTTTTTATTTGATCTGTCGACTTGTCATGTTCATAAGGGCCTGTTTGTAGTAGCTGTTTATCGCGTTCTTTTTCTTTCTCATGAAATTGTTGGACTTAGATTACTGTGGGTTTCATGTTACGTGTACATTTCTGTACAGAAACCCTAGTGACGTACTTCAGTCAGTTTCCGTTTGTGTATGAATAGCCTGTTAAAAAACAATACTTTGTTTCAAAATGTTACTGGATTACAATGTTTTTTGTTTCCTTCCCTGTGATCTATTGCTGAGTTGCTAAATTTCTTCGTTGAAGATATCCTATGTGTTTGTGTTGTTTTGGTAAGGATGACTGATAGTTTTCCTTGTATGTTATAACGAAGACTACAATAAGAAATGTTCCATTATATTTCATATTCTCGGTCTAGTTTGGTAGTTATTTTTTTAAAACTACGAGTTGTCCAGAGAGAGCTCCAGATCCATTGTTAGAAAGTGAGATCAAATGCTTATCTATTTTGCTTAAGTTTGTCTTTAATCTAATTAAACATTGTGAGGAAGAATATGATTTCATTTTATATCTTCTGCATCCCCTCCGTCTCCACCCACATATAGTGTGAGAGGTTCTGTATGTCGGGGTTGCTTGTATTGCAAATCTCTTCATATAGTGCGTATATAAATATATCTATTTTACGTCTTATCGGTCTATGTTTTGTTCCGAAGTCTAGAGGTTCTCAATGAGCTCTATCAAACTTGACGGGCTCTCTGTTTTTATTTGGGGTATCTTATTCGCACCTATAAACAATTCGTTAGTTAGCAAGCAGGGTACTTCTAAGGGTAGTAGCTATGGGTAGAATCAAAATATTGAGCGTTAATTGATCTTCAAACTGAACTGAAAAAAGTTGGTACCGGAAAGTTTAGTATACTGCCTTATCTGTATGGTACAGCTGTACCCATATTGAAACCTTATATTGTATAACGAGGTACAATATATTATTTAAAATTCAATATTAAACTGAAACCTTACAGAAACAACCAAAAAATGCGCGATAACGGTATTTCTACATATACGGAATCTTTTGGTTGGTAATTGTATAATAATTTCTAACCAAACTAGTTCGGTCAAGCATTAGCATTTAAGATTCGTTTACAGCATTAATCCATTAGAATGAAGTTTTTTTCCACATCTGTGGTGTCTGAGTCGGATTCGCCATTATCGTGAAGGGATACGAACTACTTTCTCATAGTGTTACATACTACTACTAGTATCATTAAAGGGCCAGTGGGTCGGTGTTGACCAAAATTAGTGTGGTCGGTTTAGTGACTATTGTGGAGTGCCTAAAGAGCTATAAAAAGTAACATATTTGTCTCTCATGGGCCTCTTTTCCTTCGTGATTCTAGGGAGTAGGGACAATATGAACAAGGAGCACTATTAGTAGGTTAGCAATTTTTTCAATTTCATTTTTTTTTGCAACAACAATGTCAACATTTAACATGTTTTTCCACGATTTAAGTAACTGTCGCTCCAATATATGGAAAAGTATATGAACAGTTGTTGGTTTTGTAGTGGAGTGGCATAATGACCAAGTAGTCATTAATCAGTTTCAGAGGTGAATTATGTCTTCTTTGGCTGCACGTTTGAGTAAATTAATTGGCTTTAAAGCTTGGACCAAAATGGTTTCATTTTTCTCAGAACTTTTATGGTTTTTCAGCCCTCACTTCGGATGTTATTTACATCTTAAGGCATCAGATATCGGATTCTGACTAATCTCTTAACCAAGTTAAACAACACATTATGCTCGTTTCTATTAAAATAATAATCCTAATATAGAAGAGGGAAAATTATTCGCCGTATGCCATTGCCAAATTTATTCAATCCCAGCTATACTTCGGGCACCTCTATGGCGTTGTTTGTTTAGAATAATACAAGGAACTAATTAGTAAATCATATGTTGGATGGTAGTCTGGTGGCAAATCACAATTCGGCTAAATATTTTACGTATCACTTGTCCTGAGGGGGAACCCAGGTCTAAACCAAGCTTCTTTATTGAAAACATTTTGTGATAGCACGATAGTGATTTTTCCACATTTCTAACTTTTCAAAACTTGATTTTTGCTTAGGGCCAAGCTTAAAGTTTCGTTTATTAATTAACAATTTTTTTCCCATAGCTAACTTGTGTATAAAACAGCTTAATTATAGTTTTTAAGAGTTTAAAGTCTTAACAACAAATTAGAAACTTAGTTTTGTGCTGAATATAGCTTGTAACAACTAACTTGTCACAGTTAGCAATATACCTCGAATTAGTTACAGTTTAAGTTATGTTTGGTTGATGTCTGAAGGCTTGTTTTGGTTGCATTTAAGACATTGGGGCAGCGAAGTCAAGTTTGAGAAGAAAAAAACGAGTCCATTTAGCTTTTGTTTAGAAGATTTTCACTCATATTAAACCATTAGCTTACGAGTCAGAGGAAAAAGCATAGTTTCAGTTGGATAAACTGAATGCAATTTAATTTCCAACGACGAAAAATTTAAAAACTCTAAAGGCTACGGTCAAACAATCCGTTGGTGTCATTTGTCATTTGTCCTTTGCCTAATTTTCCAGCTCTATGGGTCTACAATGATCCAATTTACATAAAAATCTTCTCTATATACTTCAACGTAATTTATTATATGTCCACTTGCTAATTTATTATATGTCCACTTGCTAAAAATGCTCATAAGTATCATTCCTCACTACTTTACATTACAATTGTCTTGTTCATGATTTTCCTGAATCAAGGAACCAATTGGTTGGTATAAGTGGTTGAAACGACGTTTATCATTAGCATTCGATTCCTGTTTTTTGCGAAACAGGTTACTTCTAAAGTGAGGACTATTAATTATAAAAACATGATGTAATTATGTTTAGATGTAATTACAAATAATTTCCCAAAATTAAATGAGCTTTTGACGATATAAAAAATAAAGTAATGGACAGGAGATTTGCAACGTAAGGGCAAAGGCAGCCCTTGTTTTCTCGAACTTCTAGTAATGGACAGGAGCTTTAACGATAAGATTTTTAAAAGAGCTTTTTTCTTCTTCAAAAAATACTCAATAATTATCACTTTTAAACTTTAATTCTTGCTAGTTACCTTCTATAAGTTGCATTACTCATAGGTAACATTTTTTATAATATATAAACCCTAAATTTTCTAATTTTTTAATTATCGTATTAAACCATTAGTGTTTCTCTGTTCTTCTCTCTCTCTCTCTCTCCATCAATGGCAAAAACGATTTTGCTCCTCCTCTGACGAATCGATGACCCCTCCTCCGAAAAAGTTGCTCATCCTCTAACGAGTTTGCTCCGCTGTTCTCCTCTCTCTCTCTGCGCATGTGTTGGTGGCGGTATAGATTCGCCATATCTGAAAATGATCGAAACTCCGACGACTTACAGAAGAGGTTCATCGCGAAGGTATTTCGCGAGTGGATTAGAGGTGATGGTAGTCGAGGATCATAGCCACGTTTACGGTAATGTCTGTTTAATTTACATATTTACATGTATACATATATATTGTGTTTGGTTTGTTGGATAAATTAGTACTTGTTTCAAATTGAGATATAACTATTTAAGGCTTGTTTCTTTCAAATACAAGTGGTTTGAAACAAGCCTGTTGTAGGGATGACACAGAGTCAATTTTGTGGCCAAAACGGAACATGTTTTGTGGTTGGAACGAATCCCGTTTGTGGCTGAAACGGAGCCTGTTTAGGGGATGAAGTTAAGCTCCATTTGGGGCTGAACTACACCTCAATTCGGGGCTTAACTATATGCATTTGTGGCTGGAACGGAGCATGTTTGTGCCTAATACGAAACCTTATTGTTAATTTCTTTGTTCATACTTATTTTGAAGTGTCAATAGTGTATCAGTTTGTTATGCTTTTTGTTTACTGACTACATAGATACGTAATCTCAAAATGGTAAGAGCGCTTGCACCCACACCGAGGTACAATTTGAAAATTAATTGTTTCTTTGGCGTGCGTTTAGTGCTTGTTTGGTTGAGTTCGTTTGATTTTTAGGTGTACATTATGATTGTATTTAGTGACTATATACATCTGTAAGCTCAAAATGGTAATAGCGCTTGCACCAACAACAAGGTTCTAGAGTTTGTTGGTTCGAATCCATCCGGATTTGTTTTTTAAAAAAATTTAATGTAAAATATGCAATTTGTGGCGAAATTTATTGAGTTACATTATGCAATTTCGACTTAACTAGATGCACTTTTAGTTGAACGAGATGAACTTTCAGTAGAACCAGATGCACTTTCAGTTGATCTATATGCACTTTCAGCTGAACTATATACATTTTTATTGAACTATATGCACTTTCGACTGAACTCTAAATGGTATGCCTTTTTGACTAAACGCGATGCACTTTCGACTGAAACGTATGCTCTTTTAACTGAATTATATGCAATTTTGATTGAACTATATGCACTTTCGACTGAACTATATACACTTTTATTGAACTATATGCACTTTCGACTGAACTATATGTACTTTCGACCGAACTAGATGCATTTTTTGCTGAAATAGATGTAATTCGAGCAGAACTAGATGAAAAGACCAAATTTTGATGAAAATGCCACTTTTTGATGGAAAAAATGGTGAGAAGACAACTTTTTGATGAAAATGTCACCTTTTTTTGTGAAAAAGTCACTTTTAGGTGAAATAGCAGCTTTTCCGATGTAAAAAGTGGGGTCTTTTGAAAAAAAATATTTTATATATTTTTTGTGATTTTTTTTTTACTTTTTAATATATTTTTTTTCATTTTTTATGATTTTATCTTCTTTTTTTAATGATTTTTGTGATGTTTTTTTAGAAAAATACATTTTTTATGATTTTTTATAATTTTTTCATTTTCATTTTCATTTTTTTTGGGTGATTTTTTGTGCTTTTTTTTTTAAAAAAAATTCTAATTTTTTTCATTTTTTTAACTTCCTAGACTTCATTTCAACATTTTTAAAATTTCATTTGACTTTAGTTTTTTTCTCTAAAAAAAGTTCGAACATAATATGTTTTTGATAATATAAAAGTAATTGGAACTCACACTTTCGTGTAAGCATTGATTATTTTATTTTAAAAAATAAAATTTGCTACATGACAATATTATTTATTACAACTACATCATTATTAACACATGATTGACCTAATATATCTAGATATTTCTATGAAAAATTAAGACACAAGTATATATAAAATCTTATGAACTCATATATTTTAACTGCTCTTTTTTTGTTTTACTCTTGAGTTTTGATATAAAATTTGAAAAATTATACGTATTAATATATATATTGTTGCACTTTGATAAAAAAAAATTTACATACAACTTGTCCTCTTTACTCAAAATCCTTGATTCGTCACTAACAATGCTTAAGCCATTATTTTGCTCTAGTATCATTTTTTTAATCGTTTGGAACAAGGTCTAAATTATAATGGTTAGAAATTTAACATTTCTCCTTGTCCACAGTTAAGTTACGACTGTTCTTGATACAATGTATACACAGTTTGGCCTAAACATAATTTGGTCCTAATAGTGTACGTGTAACTGCTGAGACACTAATGACCCTCACATCGCTAATAACATGCGAAAGTAAGTCTTAATATATAATCCGTTAATAATAATCCGTTAATAATATGGTTTAGTATTTTTGATTTGTATTAGCCGGAAGAAAAATTTATTGGAAAGAAGTGAATGATGATTTTGTTGTAATGCTTATCTGCCATTAGATTGTTTTCACATTATCTATACTTGGGTGAGCATAAACCGGTCAAACCAAGCTAAACCATTCAAACCAAGCCGAACCGATCAAAAGTCGAACCAAACTGATTAAGTGTTTAGTTTGGTTTGGTCTAAAAATTTAAAAACCGATTTAATTGGTTTGATTTGCGACTTTTGTGGTTTTTAAAACCAAAACAAACTAAACCGGACCGAACCGACTAACTATAAATATACAAAAATAGAATAGATATTTATATAGATACTCTCTAATGAGTGGAGTGGAGTAACGATTTACAAAGTTTAAAAACTATGCAAGTCTCTGTAAGTTAATTACAACATTTAAATTATTTTATACACATTATTAACATAATTAGCTAGGATATTTTCCTACATAATGATCATACATTATAAACTATAATAAGTATGTCGAAACGCATACCTTGAGTCATGTGGAAGGACGGTGGGTTTGGGACTTGAAAAAGGAACTTCAGAGTCGAGTTCGGATGTTAGAGATAAATCGTCAGGGTAGAGACGTGTGCTTCTACTCTTTAGCCTATTACTACACTAATTTATGTGTTGTTTATGTGTGTGTGTCTGTGAAACAAATAATATGGTATTGTGTCCTTTATATAGGTAGGAGGAGGAATCAGCACTCATGAAATTCCTCTAATTTTTAACGTCCATCAAGGTAAAGTTAATTATCACCGTTCATTATGTCAGGATGTAAAAGGTCTTGAAATTCACATACTAATTAGCATTAGTCATTAGACTTGTAACTTATGAAATGTGTATGGAGCACACTAATGAGTAAGAATTAAATTATAACTCGTGTGATAATGGAGAGTAATGAACTTGGTAATAACTTTTACAGTCTCTCATTTGGTCCATTTAACAATCCATATGCAAACATAAACTCACGATAAATAAATGACATGTTTTATCAAACAAATCGTTAATGGGAGTCATGGCGGTTTCAAACTATTTGAGAGCATGGTTCCTTTCATGTACTACTACAACAACAACTTAATTCAACAAAGCCTATAAAGTGAGTTAGCGTAATGGCCCAACAATGTTTTAAGAAAATACAGTTCCAGTAAATGTCCATAACTTTTTATTCATGTACGTACTTAACTGGATAACAGGAACAATAGAAACAATAAGAAATGAGATATGTACTTATCAAATAAACAAATATCATTATTTAATACCATATTATTATCTACAATCAAGACACATGATGTTAAAAAAATCTTAACTGTCTTGTGTAGATATCGTTAATATGTAACCGATCATTATTTGTTTATTGATATTATTGTTTCTAAAATTAGTATCAAAAACTTAGCATTTACATTATGTGAACTCAACACCATTTGAATGCTAGCTGTCAAGAATAATTGCAAACATTTATTTTCAGCGACTCAGCCATAAACTCGACATAATCTAAGTCCTGTAATTAATTTGCAATTATTATTATGAGTTTTGTACTCAAAACATTATATAATTTATTGATGATACATTAAGAATGTGATAATACATTCAATCAATTATGTCATAAAATTGTTCCAATCTTATATTGAGCAATAAGACATAAATTGCATAATATTTTATTGAGAAATGTAACTTATAATTTCTCCATAACTTTATTGAGCAATAAGATATAAAATTGATCGGTGGATTTATTTATCATTATAGCATATATTAGCGTCATAAGACTCGTAAATTTAATGAGCAATAAGTCATTATGAAATATTTAGTTATCACACTTCCTTTCAATGTATCACATCAATGATACGTGGGCATAAAATATTTATATTCTTGCAAAAATAAAACATAAATTAGGCATCTATAATATTATGTAAATAATAATCGACTATGAATAATGATTTGAGTGTTGCCTATAATAATACGTGTTTCAAGTATGAGTCATAAAACACTTTTAAAACCTTTTAATCATTTAGAAACTCTTTAAAAAAACTTTTGAAAACATTTTACCATTAATTATGGGTATAATAACTTACTTACATGAATATAACTATTAGTAAAATAATAAGTTACAAAAACAAAAATGATAGCGAGTATTACAAACATTTACTCCCACTAATCTTTTGCTTACTTCAAAATGATAGGTTATGAACACAAAAATAAGTTAACGTTTTTATTTAAACTCAAAGAAAATGGTATTTCAAATAAATCTCAATAATGAGTTTATTTTAAAATTATTAGTTACTCCCACTCATCTTAATTCCCGCTCATACTATAGAAGTATATAGTTAAATAATACATTAATTATCTCTCACTTGTTTAACCATTACTTTAAAACTTAAGACAAGTAACATATAACTTGATAGTGGGTATAATTATACATTTATTTTTTAATAGAAGTTAGGAAAAACATTAATAGTGGTTGTACTGAATAATCTAATTCTCCCACTAATGTTACCGTAACTTCATCGATAATCAAAACTCATTTGTTTAATAAAATTCAGTAAAATTTCATCAACTATAATTATAGGAAAGTATCAATCTAAATGCATATTAATGTGATTGAAAAACGTTAATTTTCTATTAGATCTAACAAAATAAAATTAGTTTCAACTAAAAACTTTTCGTTTACTAGCAAACTAAATATGCGACCTATAGAAAAAAAACCATAAACAATAAGGCATAAGACAATAATTTAGTAAAAGCTCACGAATCTGTACTATGAGATTTAATGAGTTTAATCATATTAAAAAAAAGAATATCACAACTAATGTTGCCATAATTCTTCTTAAACAATCACTGTTTTCTTACGAATTAATAATCATGTAACACTATATAACATTTTTCTTCTTTTCTATTTTTATTTATTAAGTTAATTGATGACATAGATTCATCAAGTTAATTTGTTACCTGTAATTATCCAAATCTAAGTTGACACCAATAATCATATTAGATTGGTAGAACTTAAGACCAATTTTTTTACATACTAAACAACTTATATTTTAACAACACATTTAAATCAAGCACAACATTTTGCAAGACAATTTATAACTAATGGAATAAGTCAATCAAATGGATCATTTTTGATAATTTAACTATAAAAATATGACATATTTATTTGAGCTATATTTTTATTCGTAATATTAAATTTAAGTTCGTCCATAATATTTATTTAAGTATGAAAAATGTGGTATTTGTGGATATCCTATATTTTTCATTTTAATGTTAAACCCGAAGAAATCATTCATAATGTTTACTTAGTCAAAGTAACTGGACATGTGGGCAACTAAGTTACAAAAAATGATTAAATAATGATAAACATATAATAGTTATTTGTATCATAATATTTTTGGACCTGTAGGCAACCAAAAAAAAATATACATAAAAATCAGTTGTTATGCATCCCCAATCCATAGCAATACTTGACGCAAACATAATTTAGCAACCATAACTAAGACACTAGTGGATGCAAAACACAACGTTTGTTATCAAACATTCGTCTCCAAGATTTTGTATATATGGGCAACCAAAGTCTGGACATACTGAATATACATTATGAGAGAGAAAAATAGTCATAGATGGCTTTTTACAACATAATATGGGTACATTTTCCATAACTCTTAAATACAATACTCAAGCAGAGGGAGAGTTTTGACTTGTTTAAACTTTGTTGGAGTAAATGAAGCAATTGCTAAATTTCTAGCACATATAGTAGATAAACTTGTTCATTCAAACTGTTTCTTCATGTAATAATGCTAATGAGTCAGATAGACTCAACGAGACTCTCAACACACTAGTTCTTAATGTAAATTTAAAATTTTATTTTCACCCCGAAATTTAAGAGTAAGCTATTCGGCCATATATTTAATATTTTTAATTAATATTTAAGTTTATGGTAATCTCAAATAAATTCCTATAATATTATATTTGAGTTTTTATTTTGTTGAATCGTCAAATAAAATGTATTAAAATCATTAAAATTTTAAATATTTTTAATTAATATTTAAGTTTATGGTAGTCTCGACTAGGGTTCCATAAATATTATATTTGAGGTTTTATTTTGTTAAATAGTCAAATAAAATATATTAAAATCATTAAAATTTTAAATATTTTTAATTAATATTTAAATTTAGGGTAGTCTCAACTAGGGTTCCATAAATATTATATTTGAGGTTTTATTTTTGTTTTGTTTGGGTGTCAAAAAAATTCTAAAAATTACATAAAAGACTGTCTGGTAATCAGTCTGATTGAGCTAGTCTGGCTCTATAGCGTTACTGTTCTTCATGTGATGTTTACTAGGAAACTTTCACCATGTTGAATGGGTACATGAGGAGCAATATGTTAGAGTTTATACGCTTCCCATTAAAATGCCTTTAAATGAGAAGTGTATGGACTCTAACATGGTATCAGAATGGGTCGTGAATTGGGTCGGTCCTCCATTGGGTGGTACTTGTGGGTCTTTCCTGACCCGCAACTGAGGAGATGTTTCGGGCTTTTATGTCATTCGTGTTATTTAGGCATTCATGCCATTTGTTACAATTGTTAGGTCTTTTCATGGAAACAAATAATGATGCGTGTAAGAATATAAATCACACATCGGTGTGTTCATGATTGTTTATATACTATGTATAAAAGTTATACTCCTTTCTACTAATAATACTTTTAGGGGGAAGTGTACCTACTCTTAACATTATCCATATTGTTCTACTGCTTTCTTATTACTTATTAGTGTCGGTGACATTGTATACTTCAGTAATCGCTTAGATCTCAACTTTTAAAAAAAATTTAGATCTCAACTTTTAAAAAAAATCATATCGCTTTAAGAAGCTCGCTTCCGAATGGAAAACGCAATCTAAACCTCGCAAAAAACTTGATTCAAAGCTTAAAAAACATGTTTTTCCTCTTTGACCCGTTAAAATCTTATACTTTTTACGCTTTTTGCTAAGTTTTGCCTTTTGAAACAGTGATTTTAATGAAACTGGATGATTGTCTTTAAAAAAAAAAAAGAGGTGAAACTTTTCATGGTTAACAGAGGAGGCTCCATTACAAAATTTATGATTTGGAGACGATTTTTTAGAGATATCAAAACTAAACTGTACCTTTTTAAGGAAAAAAATAATTTTGTGTTTTCAAATCTAATTTTTAAGGACCAAAATTTTAAAAAACTATCTCTAAATACAATATTATACCAACACAAGGATACAATTTAAATTGGGTTCCAAATCTATTTTGACAGAAAAAGTTAGTTGTCCTCTTCTATGAAAGAATTAATGTATTTGACAACATTTTTATATATATATATAAAAAAGGAGTTATTGTTAATGCTATATTTGGAGACAAAAGAATTTATTTTGACAAAAAATTGATTTTCTTTAAATAACGTCTCTAAATGCTGATTTTCTTATAGTGCAGACTGGATGAAAGTATTTCAACCCGTTTATTAACATCTACCATGCTAGCACTAAAAATAAAAGACAAGTCAAAAGACTCATTCACTGTTTAAAGCATATATAAGTGAAAACTATGGAGAATATTGTTAGGAACAATGGAAAAAAAGGAATAATTTTTGAAAAACCCTTTGCAACAAAAATATCTTTTGTGTAAGTAATGTGTAACCTGTGGTTCAAAAGGGAAAGACCCAAAATCTTTTTCTTATATGAAGACTTTCTACAGTATTTGATAATTCAGAATACATTCTAAAACTAATATTGTCATCCCTATATATATGCATCAATTGCACAAAATAGGTTACATGAGGAATGACCATTTTGGTGAGAGTCCTAATAGGCCGTCATCATAAAAAAAGAAAAGAAAAAAGTGCATATAAGCTACTTAACTAAAAACAAAAGAGAGTTACATGTGTTAGAATATACATTCCACACCGGTGTGTTCGTGATTATTTCTATGCTATTTATAAGAGTACCACTCCTTCCTAAAAGAAAACATTCTGTCCATATTTTATCAAAAAGGGAAAGACTCCGGACTCCTAATTCATCGCAATAAAAGATGGCTCATATTTTTGTTTGTTTTGGCAGATTCCTTACTATACCTTAATTCTATCTGTCGCGTGCTTCAATAATACTGATTAAAGATGTTTAATGCTCCAGGATGATGTGCTTTTTATGATTTTTCGATCATAGGAATGTTTCATCCTAGATTTACTGCCATTGAGTGCGTAGCTGTGCCTTAGTTCCATCGCCCTGGCACACTTCCTCGCCCTTCTTCTCGCTCTCGTCCTGATCATAGCATTATTGATATCTCTAATGATTCAGTGATCCATCCTCGAACTGAAACTGACGCATCTTGGTTGTTCAAACTGAAACATTATTTGTCTTCATGTGCGTTTGTTGAGGTGGCCAGATACTTTTGGCGCTTCATTGACTCGGAATTCCTTGTAGCGTTATTATACTGTCTTCTGTTGTGTATTTCAAAATTGATAGAATATGATCTATCTTTCGAAATTGACTAGACGAGGTTAGGCATAACTATAATTCTTGGTATATTCGAATGTAGCTCGTTCAACATGTTTGAGTGTGTTTTAGGCCTTTTAGTGGAAAGTGTATGGACTCTTAATAACAAGATTATGTATTTTCACATCTATTGCTTATAATCTTTCTTCCAAACTCTTTCTTAATCAGCATAGAAAAGTTTGGAGTGGACAAGTATAGCGCCTCCAACCACCCTCGTATTAAGAAACCTTATTGATCATTATATATTTTACATATAAATTTTAAAGATAGTTTATTAGCACCCTATTTATTTTGTTGCAGTTCCAGCACTCTCAAATTCCAACTCGGCCACTGCTTCAAAGTTGCAAGCCTACGTAGATTTTGGAAGCACGTTTTATTTTGTAGCGAAAAATCGATATTATATTCTGATTATAGTATATATAAATTATATAAAAACGATACAGAAATATATCACGAGAATAGGTAGATCACACTTGATGTTATGTTATATTCCTATTATATGTCTTATTCTTAGAGAGCTGAACTCTCATATGACTAGAAAATTCTAATTTTAATCTGGATTATGATATTGTCCGTTTTTTCTTACCATAAGACCGGTATATATAGGTTACACCACTGACCTAGTGCATAAGAATAAATAGACTTTTACCATACCTAGAACTCTAACTCTACTTAGATTAGTACTTAATTAATAAATATTATATAATTTTATTAACAAGAATAATTTAATATTATCTAATTAATACTTTATCAATCTTACGATATTTTATCGGTAAATTATATTCATTTTCACTATAATATATAATTGCACTCTACTTGCTTCTCAAATAATATTTGAGAGCACATTATTAAATACTTAATTTTCTCCTCACGTTAATATTACAGATATCTACCAAGTAAATAAATTACTGATAATTATTTTACTCGACATATTATTTTTTCGACATTTCCACTTAACTTATTTGTTGTGCCGGATATAAAATCCACTTGCAAGATTTGACACAAACAAAACTTATAAGGTTTTCGAGTGGATATCATCAATCCTTGTTAAGAGACGTGAATTACTTCGATTATAGATACACACCATATAAATAATATTACTGCCCAACGTACGAGTTTGTTGACCAAAACAAATCTCATTAATTGCAAATCAAAACAGTATCATACTATTAATATAAGTCAACCCAAGCATTTTGAGGCTGTCAAATTTTACCCAAATTTTTCAAAAATACCCTCACTCTAATATTGTAATTACTCTTAAATGTCATCACTCAATTCAAATACATAAATAACTTAAAAAATGTTATTTTCCACACATTTATATTCCAAACAAAATCGTTGTTTATTTTTTATAAGAGTAAAACATTACTCTTTATATACGATTATTAATTAATTATATTTAATCATTTGATATTTAATTTTTTTTAAAATATATTAAGTTTATTTGTCGGGATCATATGTATATCACTAGTATATTATAAATATGTGTATCTAAAATAATTTAGTGATTAAAAGTAGAAGTAATCATAATAATTTATTATGTATAATTATTTTATTCTGCCTAGTACCATAAAATAATACCACTTTGTCATGTTTAATATATTCTAAGTATACTAGCACAAATAGTCAGAACACAACCGTTTCATGTAGTCAAGACAGACCTACTAAAATTTTGTGTTACAACTATACCGATGGTTGTCCATTCCATATAAAGTTGTGAACGATAAAATATATATTCTGTAAGAACCAATGATTTGATTTTCCGTGTGTAATTCGTACTATACACACCAAATTAATTACTATACAAAATAAAGACACATGTACATATAAATAATATGTACACAATTACTCAAAACTATTTTCAAATAAATTATTCATTGTTAAAAAATAAATATTAAAACCAACAAATACATGATGATGAATATCGGAATTCAGCCTAAGATATTTAAAGAAATGAAAATCTTGACGAACTTAAAAAATAAATATTTTAATGAAGTATCAAAATTTGAATGTGTAAGAAGTGTCACCGCAAGAAAACAAAAACTATCAGTGTTTAGTAATAACGACATACGAATGGAGAAGATAAATTCGTAGTAGGCTGAAATGACTACAAGTCTACAACACCCACCATATTGCGGAAGAAAAAAACGATTGTTTAACATGCATTTTAAAGCAAAAATATTGATTTTAGTCTTAAAGCAATTACTATAATTGCAACAACAAAAAAATTACTCCTCGTTACATCATCTAGATATGATGTCCAAATAGCTATTGGCATAAGATCTTTATTTATCATTTGCTTACTGCCGGCAAAAATAACTAAAATCCAATCCAAATCTGATTCGAATCTAATCCTATCCGAATATTATATTGGATATATTCAATCCAAGTCCTATGGTTTTGGATTGGATATGAGTTTCAATATCAAATCTGTAAATTCGAACCGAAATACGATCCGAAAACCAATCCGAAAATCCAAAACCGGAAAAAATCCAAAAACTAACCGATCCATACTAGTTTTAGATGTATGTATAATACTCCATCCATATATATACCGTAGGAGTAGGAAAGATAATATACTTTTAATTTATGAAATAAATTTATTTCATAGATTCTTTGATTTCTTCAAATAATGCTAATTATTACACTAACACTATTGATTTTCTTGCTACGGATTTTGAAATTAATATGGACTCAATTGAGTTGCATACACAATGTTGCACGAATATAGTGAATTTATCAATTATTTAAAGTTCAAAATTTATATGCTACTTGGTATTTTATTTCATTCAAATGTTCAAAATGTCAAAGGTCTCTTTGGTCATCTTAATCGTAATTTATTAATTATCTATTAAAAATGAAAAGAAACTTCCTTAAACATTGAAATATATATAATAATAAAAAAAAAGGATGAAATCCGATCCGAAACCAATCCAGAACCGTTTAGGTTTGGGTATGGTTCGGCTATTTTGGGGTTATTTTTGCAATAAAATCCGACCAGAATCTGACCCGAGAAAAAACAAATCCGAAATCCGACGGATCGGATCGGGTTAAATCTTTTGCTAGCCCTACATTTGCTGCTGGGTTTTGCTCTCCGAAGCTAGTCGACATGGGAAAACCAAACTATATATTACTGATTGAGTGATTTCATTAAAAACAAAATATCAAAATATGAGGATCGGAATTATAAACATCTTCAAATGGTTCAAAAAAAAGAAAAAAGCATAACCACTTCAATAAGATTGAAGCATCATAGAAGTACCATATACATGAAGTTTTGAGCAGATTCCGCCCTGTATGCTGTACAATCATACTGGCAGATCTACCATCTTCATGAATTGTAGTATGTATGTATACCTATGTATCGATACTTAATCACCAAAAATCTAGCTTAGAGGAATCAAATGAAGAAACATTGTATGTCCGAACATGTTAAAAGGAAAACTTGGGATGACACATCCCATGATTTTGATAATTTGAAATCTTCAAGAAATAATACTAGTGAGTGGTGATCATTGTATTGCCCGGCCGATAGTGTAATGTATTTTGAAATAAAGTAATCCTAAGAACGTGAAACAAATTAGAATCAGAAAGTTATTTTCTTTATGTTCAACTATTCAGATTGATCATATTCAGACGGTATAGCACAAAAAGTAGGAAGACATTTACCCTTTATCATAATGATGAACCACCTTGATTGCAAATTATCTAAGTTTGCTAATCGGATTAAACTAAGTGGACCAGAAAATGATAGATCATCTCATCGGATTATACCGAGACTATGGAGAATAGAAAATGATATATATACTTAAGATAACCGGATTAAACTAAGAGGAAAAGAAGATTACCTAAATAAATAATGAAACAACTAGTTTATTGCGAGAAATTGGTCTAGTAATTAACTACGGGATAATAAGTAATTAATTAACAAATCTATGCTGTATGTACGATTCTATGGTATTCATTTATGCTAATTTAAAAGACAACTAGAATATATAAGTATCGGAAAGAACTATGATTTAGAAACGAAATGGACAACATAATTAACCATAAGAATCACTCTAATAGATCAAAGGCTAGGCTAGGGTGCCAATTCTACCCGATCCGACCCAATAGTTTTTGGATATTCGGTTAACAGTTTTAGCGGTTCTCTCATCGTATACGGGTCGGGTCGGGTCTATATAAACTTTTTTATTTATTTTACCCGACCCATACCTGTGTTTGTAATGAGTATAACGGTTCTCGGTGCGGTTATTTAACCAAAATAACCAAAATTCGTAAAATTTATTCTACTTTTCTAGATGTTTTTTTCTAAATGGTATTTTTACATATTGATAATAAATATTTTTTTGCAAGTTATTATTAGAGTAATTATCCCACATCGACTAAAATATGATCTAGTCTGTGACTTATAATGAGTTATCTATGCTTACCCTTACGAGACCTTTTAACGGTAAAAGAATATGAATTCTTACATGATATCAGAGCGGGCATAGCGATGTTAGGCTCACCTTCATCCATTTAATATGTCCGCTCGTAAGACTCTTGAAATGTTGGGCCACGAGCTAGGGGATTGTTAGAGTAATTATTCCATATCGACTAAAATCTTATCTAGCATGTGGTTTATAACGAGTTACTCATCCTTACCATTACGAGGCATTTTAACGGTAAATGAATATGAATTTTATAGTTATTTCTTAACTTACTTCTTAAAAATAAATAAATAAAGTAATGACGTACTATCAATTTTTTTGCTTCATATTGGTAAACAATGTGTTTGGTTGATTATTCATTAATCAACCAAACACATTTGAAAACATATTTGAATCACGTAAGCATTACACAGTCAATTAAACATTACAAATTAATAGTTCTATTTTTCATTTTCTTAATTACCCATTTTATTATTAATGATTTCCTTAAATTATTAAGAAAAATGGACTAAATTAAAAATAAATCGTAAAATTTGAAATCAGAACAAAAATTAACAACTATTTTTTTTTATTAAATGGTGGAAAAACCTATATTTTTATATTATTAATGATAAAAATATAAAAATATGGGGAAAACCCCCACAAAACATAAAAGAAAAAAGTAAATAAGTGTCAACTAATGGAAAACAAAACAAATATAAAAATATCATAAAAACTAATTGTTTAATGTTAAATCTTCAACCGTATCTTCGCACATATTCAAAAACGGTTCATCTTTCTTCATCCGCCATTGTATGAGTTCTTCTTGTGTTATTTCTCGTACAGTTATCCAATTTTCGTTGCACATACATAATATGTATAAATATTTTTAAAATTCGCGTATATATTGCGGTTCTATAATTCGTAGTTGAGAACCATACCCGCCCCAAGAACAAGTTGGGTCGGGTCGGGTAGACCCAAAAACGATTTTGTGACGGGTCGGTTCTTACAGTTTTTAGGTATTTACGGTACGGTTTTCTTATATTTGGTCTTTTTGACACCCCTAGGCTAGGCTAACATGTAAAGAAATAAAGAATAAGCTGACGATCATCGAAACAACATGCTAACAGGATTATATTAGGAGAAATTAATATAAACATATCATACAACTATTATATTAATAAAAACATACTTTTAAAAATTATATTATCAAAAACATACATTCAATTAATAATTAATAAAAAACAAAAAATCTGATTAATCTCTCTCAATCTCTTTTTCCTCTCTCCTCCTCTCACTCTCTCATACTCTCACTCCCTCTCTCATCATTCTCCCTTCATCCGATCTCTCTACTTCTCATTCTTAATATATCCAATCTCTCATTTTTACTCTCTATTTTCGATCTCTATCTTTTCGATCTCTCTCTCCTCTTTCCTCTCTCTGTCCGATCTCTATTTTTGGTAGAGATTGAGACAGAGACATCCGTCGGAGTGGGCAGCGAGTGTGTAGAGCGAGATCGAAAACTCGAGATTGATGTCGACGAAGATACGATCGTCGAATGAGAGGTCCATGACGACGACATGGTAGTTCGAGATCGGAGAACGGGAAAATTTGGATTTGTTAACTAGTGTATAAATTTGAAAAATAAGTGTATAAATTTCGTGAATTAATGTTATGGAGTTGAAAATTATGGATATGAATTATGTAAGTAAGTATATGAATTATGTAAATTGGTGTATGAACTTTGAAAATAATGATGAAATCTACGAATTAGTATATGAACTTTTAAAATAATGGTATTAACTTTTGAAATAATGGTATAAAAATTTACAAATTAGGGTGTACACTTTTGAAATAACGGTATGAAAATATACAAATTAGGGTATGAACTTTTGACATAAGGGTATGAACTTTGAAATAAGGGTATAAAATATACAAATTAGGGTATGAACTTTTGAAATAATAATACATACTTTTGAAATAATGGTACATTCCCTTTTATTAACATGTATGAACCTTTTTATGCATTTTTTATGCATTTTTATAAACATGTATGCACTTTTGATTATTTTTTTGAGTTTCTTCATATTTTTCTGAATTTTTTTTATTATTTATTTTTTATATTTTATCGAATTTTTTGTTAATTATTTTTAATTTTTCATAATTTTTGATTTTTAAAGAGAGAAAGTGAGTGTTTAATATTGAATAAGAGTGTTTTTGTAAATAGAGTCAACACTGATAAAAAAAAAAGTGACCTTATGGAAAACTCAACTTATGAAAAGTGTCATTGTGTACAATAAGTTAGTAAATAATTTTATGCACTTTTATAAACCCGTATACACTCTTTATGCATATTTTAAGCACTTGTATGTACTTTTTTATGTATCTTTTATTGATACGTATCCACTTTTTATGCATTTATATTCACTTTTTATTGACACGTATGCATTTTTTATACATTCGTATGCAATTTTTATGCACATTTTTATGCACTTTTATAGACTCGTATGCACTTTTTATTCATTTTTTATGCACTCGTATCCACTTTTTATGCACTCGTGTATGCACTTTTTATATTTTTTTTATTAACATGTATGCACCTTTTATATAATTTTTATGTACTTTTATAAACCCGTATGCACTTTTTATGCACTTTTGAATTTTTTTGATTTATTTATATATATTTTCGATTTTTTTTTTTTTAATTTCTTCATATTTTTCTGAATTTTTTTTATAGATTTTATCAAAAAAAAATTATATTTGTTTTATTTTTTTGTTAATTATTCTAAATTTTTCATGATTTTTTATTTCTAAAGAAAGAAATGAGTGTTTTATGTTGAATAATTACTTTTGTAAATAGAGTCAATATTAATAAAAAGTGACCTCATGAAAAACTCAACTTATTAAAAGTGTACTTTTAGACAATAAGTTAGTAAATAGTGACTTATTGGATATTCCCCCTTACAAAAATCATAATTTTCAGAATGACGAGAAGTGGTATCGTCCCGAGTAATAAATTTTGTACTCATTTCTCTGGTAAAAATTATAAAGAATAGCGTTAGAATAATGAAAATATATTTACTCTAAGAACATTCTCAACAGTCTCTTTTAATTTTCTCTTCAGATATGATTATATACAAATTTTATGAACTCTGTATATCTATTTTTTCATATGGCGCACAACAATGCTATATAAATTTGATATATACATATAAAAAATAACTTTTTTTTTTACTTTTTTCTATTTTAAACATTTTTTCTCTAATCAACCATTAAAATAACAAATATAGACATGTTAGATTCATTTATAACTTTGATAAAAAAAAATGTTTTATTTTAAACTTATCACCAAAATATAGTAAAAAAAACATAACGCAAAAAATAATATCATGATTTTAAAGATGAAAGCATATAAAACTTCACAGATTAGTAACTTCTAACAAGAATTTACGTTTCGATTATACAAAGACAAATGATCAAAATATCTATGATCAAATTAAGGTTTTAAAAACCTACTAGTACATAGTATGATTGTTTGTAATAAGGAGTGTATGGCTGATAATAATTTTTATCTTTAATGGAGAGAAGTAGGAGATCATACGAGAGAGATAAATAAAGTTTTTACATGAGAAAAAAATACTATATGTCTAAAGGGAGAAATAAAAATGAAAAAGAGAGAGAAAACAAAGTGAACTTGTTTTTCATTTGCTAGTTGAGCCAATAAAAAATATAGATATATATAGATTGACTCTGTATATGTGAATATTGTTGTGAGTCTTATTAGCTCAGTATATATATTATATAGGAGACATAGAGAGAACATAGAGAGAGAGAACAGTAGGTCTTCATTCATCAGAATGTATCAATACAATGGGACCCTAAGCTTCTTTATATACTAGAGGTTAGGGTTATACAATCTAGAAAGACCAACTTAAGCTCACTATGAGTAAGGCTCAATAGTCCAATAGTAACCAACTGGTACGCATATGATGTTTGAGTGTTTATGGGCCTCATAACGGACCAATGCAACAAAATAGCATGACCCCACACGGAAATATAAATCGTGGTGCGCAAGACCAAGAAGTGTGTGCAACCATTTGCAGTCGTATCATCAAACTTTCCATGAGTCCATTTGGGTCGGAACATAATCGACACGATGTTCAATTTCAATTTCCAAACTCAAGTAATTCAAATCGAAATTTCGATTCTTACTCTTCGGAATTATCAAGTCGACTAGACTTTTCAGGATAATCCGGATCATTAGCCATCAACTTAATGATAGGGCTAAAAGTTTGGAAAGTGTTGCATTTATGTGGACAACATTAAATTGTGACCATATTGTCGATGCATCAACCATAACCATTTATATTTATGGTTGGATAAGTCCACAATAACTCCTTCAATTCTTTACAAGAATTCTACGAGTTATTTTCGTGATCTTTACACATACTAGTCTTTCAAAGTGAGTATTAATGGCATGAATTTCGGATTAATCGCGAAATATATTCTCAGAGAGAATCCAAATGCGATGCGATTATAAATCAAGCATCGTCTTTTGACCCGGGAATATCTCATCCGGTCAATGCCACAATATCAAAATGCTCTTATCAATCGACGACAGGCGAATGATAGTATAGACAATCATGTCTTAGCATCTAAATCATTTATCATTTCGGCGACAGGCGAAATGATAAGGTAACTTTAAATGCTTTTAAATATTGTGGTAGAAACCACTTGAAAGACATTTCAACTCCTCTAAAATACGCTTTTGATCGTATTGAATGGAGGCTGTGTAAAGAAATTTTAATTCTTTCATGAGCTATTACCAGATAACACTGGTTTCTCGAATATTTTATAACTAAAGAAGGTACGGCAGGATCTACATGAGTATAAGACCTCATATTTTACAAATCAATTTGGTTTTACCAAAGATTTTGATTTGGAACGACAGGTCCAGAATCGTTGTCACTGAATACTCTTTTAGGCAAATAGTTGGTGAAATTATGTGGTACACTGTTACCCACTATTTCCAAAAAAATCAACTACCCCACAAGTATTGCCTAAAATTTCATAATTTAAAGTTTGGTCACATTTGTCAAAGGAATTTGCTCAAAACACTTTAAATTATTTCGAAAAATTTCGTAAACATGCAAACCATAATATAAAAGTATGGTCCAAATGGAAAATAATAATCCAAATGGAAAACATAATCCAGATGAGCGAAAAAAATGGCTCAATGATTTATCAAAATCAATAAAAAAAATGTATCAAACTCATTTGAGCCACAAAATCGGGGGTCTCAAGAGTTTCCTTTCAGTTAGCTTTAACCACATTAGCATCGGGGGTTTTTTTCACCTTTATAATAGTTTTGAACTATTTAAGGAGTAACCGTGCATGACCTTTGTCTTTATAGCATAGAGTTGACTCCTTGAGCATTATCTCTTGTTTTGTGACAGCGAGCCATATTGTTCCTTTCAATTACTGTCTTGGAGCCACATGTTTTCGATTTTGACGATTGTCTAAAATCTCGCTTGGCTAGGCGATTCATCGGGATCACGACAGTTCGAGACAAATAACACTTGTCTCGGTTCTCGATTCGTGAAAAAAAAATGTACACGAAGAGCATTAATATTAGGCAAACAATTCGCCATTACCCAATAGGATTAAAACTACTCACCGGGGTAATTTTCTTATCCAATAACAGATAGGCGATAAAGGAACATGGTGAATATAAATTCACGATACTGCTTATGAAATACAATTTCCAAGCTAGTATTTTGGTGAAGTATTGCTCCAATATGTCAATTTCAGACATTTGTTCACCATAGACGTCATCCGTCTCAAATGTGGCGGCGGAATATCATCAACGCCTTATCTTTCATCTCGCGAGTAACAACAAACTCGTGTTTTACTAATCAAAGATGGCATCCAAAAAAAATTTGGGCATCACATTTTCACACATCAGGGTGAGTAACATGTGGTGACGGATTAAAATCAACGTTTAAACAGTCATTTCGCAAGTATGTTTTACGATTTTTTTTTCATCATAGATGGCATCCAACATGTGTTGGGAGTTCTGGATTATTTATCATATAAAACGACTAGTTTATATGTTTATGTTTTGCATAAACACAAACTTTTTTTTCCGAAACGACAGGTTCGAAAACATTAGTTTTGCTTCTCATGTGAATCAGTTCTCATTGATCGAACGACGGGTCGATACTGAAACACCAATTCGGCGAAACATACATCACTATATAAACACACTCGGGGAAATTATTATTTAGTCAACCCCTTTCGCTAGCTCTACTTGAAAAACGACCAGGAAAGACGGTGAGGGTGGAGGGCACGAATGCCACTTAAAACCCGACCTCATTAGGATATCGACTTCCGCCTATATCTTTCCTAAATATCGTATCCAAATAGTTGAGCCTATTTAGGGAAGGTTCATAATTTTTCCAACTTAAATGTGAAAATATATGATTTCGCAAATTAGCATATTGTACACAAGTGTACATGGCAGTAAATAAATATATAGATTGTACATGCTTGCATGATTAAATAATATAGCAGTAGTATGGTAGTACATATTAGCACAATCTAAATTTACCAGTTTACACTTCGAAATATATTACTCAATATTTTACAAATTTATTGCTATACGTGTAAGTCTTATACATGTTAACTAAATCATGCATGTAAGTACTATATATTAATTAGCAATTAACAATATATATGCAATTTCTATACATGATAATTACAACCTGAAAATAAGTCAAGTATTAACCATACATGCCAATATTCGCTGCTTATAGGTACTTTAATTAAACCTAATGCAGTGTACAATAATTTACAAACAAATATTCTATGACAGTATAAACATGATCTTCACGAATTAATTCCCAAAATTATACTAACACATGTCATGGATTGGTTTTATTCAAGTCAAATGAAACTACTACTAAGCATGCAATATGATGCACATCTTATTTTGACTTTCCCATTGCTTTACTGCATAATGATTCGGTTATATATCATACAAGTTTTTTTTCTCTACAATCAAGTACACATTCAATTTGTATAACTCATAAATATACAGATGCATACATTCACGAAGTATGTAGTGGTATAAAATTACTTGATACTTTACCAGAACATATATAATTAATGGCAGTAGTTGTAAAAAGGATTTTCTTATATACTAGCAGAACATATACTTTAGGTGTGGCAGTGGGATTTAATTCCAAACAATACATGCAATTATAATTAATTCGAGCACGTGTATACTACTGGCATCATACATGACATGGATATATATTTATTTATTATGCAACTGCTACGGTGTTACAGAATTAACTGAGTTTTGGAGAAAAAGAATCGATACCTTACGCACAGTATGTTGGTGAAAATCGATATAACAATAGTCCAATTAAACCCGGATAAACCTCAAGATTTGTAAATACTCAATATCCGTGCGTTTACCCAAAATCTCCAATATCCGCGAGCGTATATGCTAGTTTTCAGGAGCAAATTGCCGATAACGTGTTGTGAGTCTTATTAGCTCAGTATATATATTATATATGAGACATAGAGAGAACATAGAGAAAGGGAACAGTAGGTCTTCATTCATCAGAATGTATCAATATAAGAGGACCCTAACCTTCTTTATATACTAGAGGTTAGGGTTATACAAGTTAGAAATCTCAATTTAAACTCACGATGAGTAAGACCCAATAGTACAATAATAATCTACAACAAATATAAAATTTATATATCCCTATATTTTTAAATTTTTTAAAGATAGAGAGAAGTGTAAATAGAAAGACGAGTAACATAGATATATTATTGAGAATGGTCTGATGGTCAACCCTTATAGCCATGTTTACCCACACCTATGGAAAAGTTAAAACTTGCCTGCCCATAATAAGTACCCCTACCCACCCCTCACATACTCAACCCCCCTAATTAAACTCTCTTCCTGCAAACCTTCTCTCTCCCTCTCCCTCTCTATGGCAAAGGACACTGAAGTAATGGCGGAGAACGGATTCTCGGCCAAGGACTACCAAGACCCGCCACCAGCCCCATTTTTCGGCACTGATGAGCTCACAAAGTGGTCTTTTTTTAGGGCTCTTATTGCGGAGTTTATAGCTACTCTTCTTTTTCTTTACATAGGCACGTCGACGGTCATTGGCTACAAAAGCCAGATAGTCGACGACCCATGTGGCGGTGTTGGGATCCTTGGCATCGCCTGGGCTTTTGGTGGAATGATCTTTGTGCTCGTGTATTGCACCGCTGGTATTTCCGGTAAGTCACTCAACATGAATCATTAATATTTCAAAAGTTAGCCTTTATTTTGGCGAAAAAGTAATTCACAAGCCAAATATAACTAGCTAAACATTTCTATATACAGATTCCAGAGTTTATCAAAATCACTCACGTGCATGTTTTAACTTTTTCCTTAAAGTTAAGTATAGTTGTAAAGTTTTAATTTGTTTTATCATATTTGTACTCAGGTTACACCGCTTAACAATTAAATCCTTGCTTAGTGCTTAGATCAATTCACCCTCAAGATACACTTTATCAAGATTAAAATTTATTCATAACGAAAAACATGAGATTCCTTTTCGTAAAAATATACCTGTCAAGTTAAATTTTAATATAATTTAATTGAAAAAAAATATTTTCTTTGTCAATAAGACACTATTAGTAATTCATTTACCATTTATATTCATAATGCGAGATTATAAGAAAAGTTCATATTGTATATATAGTTTAAAAGCCTAGTCCTTTGCGTGATGGTCTTTTTTTTTTTTTTTTTTGCAATCAAAGGAGGGCACATAAACCCGGCAGTGACGTTCGGGATGTTCTTGGCACGAAAGGTGTCGCTAATAAGGGCAATAATGTACATGTTGGCTCAGTGTTGTGGGGCCATCTGTGGTGTTGGCCTTGCCAAATCTTTCCAAAAATCCCACTTCAACACCTTTGATGGCGGTGCCAACTCGCTCTCCCCGGGCTACAATAAGGGCACTGGCTTGGGCGCCGAGATTATTGGGACATTCGTCTTGGTATATACAGTTTTCTCAGCCACTGATCCCAAGAGGAGTGCCAGAGACTCTCATGTGCCCGTAAGTATATCATCGTTTTGAATATTGTTTAATTACAGTAAAATAATTGATTTCAGGACAAAACTATAAGATTGTATGGTTGTAAGTAGGTCGATGTGAATACAAGACTCAAACGGAATGTTATAATTAAGTTATATTTGCCTCAATAGAAGAATTAATCCTCTATAGTGTAAGTACTGTTTAATATAGCTCTGAGTATCCAGATTTTTTGGGTTGAAGTAGTGCAAATATTTATCAATAAACTGGGAAACTAAAATGTAAATGTAACAGTTTAAATTGAAAAACTACAAGGAACTAAATTCTTGATATCTAGATCTGTTGAGTTTCAGTACTGTAATTGGTTGTTTTCTTGTTGTACGTAGTTGTTATTTGGAATTTTTGTGACAAGGGTTTGCTTGTTTTTACTTGTACCTGTAAAGCCAGATTTGGTATTACTAACCATCCGTATCTATTTTCTCAAAATATATTTTTTTTTTAAATTTAATGATTATGATATAAAAATTGATATGCATCAGTAACCATATAAATTTCCTAAATTTAAGAAAACACAAAATTCACCTCATATATGAGTAATGTACATGATTTCTTAGATTAATACTCACTCCGTCTCTAAACAAATGTCTTCTATGAAAATACGTACAATTTTGAACGATAATTTTTTCATATTTAGATTGCCGGAAAAAATTATTTCAAAAGTTAATCACGTAGTTTATGGTTAGAACTATATGATGAAATTTTAATTTTTTCATTTCGTTAATTTTGATATGAAAATTTTGATGGTCAAACTTGCATGTATTTTCGTAGGGGATATTTGTTTAGAAACGGAGGGATTATAATAGTAATAAACTATCATGAGATCTACATTTTTATGCTTGTAATATTGTTATGATTATTAAAAGATAATAAATAAATAAATAAAAATAATGTAGGGTTATTATAAGAAAATTAATAAGGAAGCCGAAATTTTGTGTAAATATAAATGGTTCCTTAAAAGTTATAAAATTTGTTAGTTTTGAGAAAATGATTGAGATAGCTGGTACGGAGGCTTAGTTTAACTTACTAATTATTCAACTACTTTAAAGTTTGAATTAAAACGTGTTCGGCTTTGTAGCATAAGCAGGCGCAGTTAGATGGTGACATGATTTTCCAATGTTTTACTTTTTTACAAAAATAATAGGACGGTTTTGGATCTTGAAAGTTTTTAGTAACAATGTTCAAAATACACAAAAATCAAAACATATTACCAAAACGTACAACAACTAAATTTTTTTTCCAAAACATATAAATATAAAATTACACATATTTATTAGAGTTGTATGTTTTGGAAATAAAAGTTTTATTTTTGTAATTTTTGGTAATTAGAATTAAAAAGCTCTATGTTTTGATATAAAAAAAATGGTAATAGATGCCAGCATCGTGTAATGAAATCTTAGTTTTGTGAAACTTAATGAAGTTGTCTCATCTGTCACATTTCACCAAACTCATCCGCTAATTACCGATTAAAGAAAAAAATTACGGATTCCTTGCCTTTGATAGAGTCAATCATATGGTAATTAAGTTAGAGTTTCGGACAGAGTTAGTCCTCATAAATCATAATGTCTGATAAATTTCTTTTCGGATTATGATGTGTAGATTTTTTTTAATGAAATAACAGAATGTAAAAAAATGACATGCCCTTCATAGAATCATGTGGATAATATATACTTAATTGAATGCTTAACCTCATGATGGAAAACTAATCTTTTGTACTGTTTTTCCCATGAGTAATATGTGGAGTCGGACTTTTCTTGGTCTATAATATAATGGACTTTGTGGTAAAGCTAGATTAGGTAACATCTATCATGGTATTTTATTGCTTTTAACATGCGCAAAATTGATATGCTTTTTCTATGAAATATAATTAGTAGTTGAGGGCGTGGTCGTGTTTTTGTACATGTTGAAGTGAACACGTGATTTCTTTTGCTCTATATCATGTGAGCTGATATATATGCTTTAATATTCCATGTAAATGTTCACGTTTTTTTTTTATTGATTCTATTCTCAATTTCAAGCCATCAGTTAAATTTTGTATAGCTAATTAATAAAAAGATCTACGTTTGGAAGTTCTTTTATTTAGAAAAATATTTTCATTTATCATTTTATTAGAATTTATTTATTATTATTATAATTCTATGATAATTTATTATTATGAAATGATTACATTCAGATGGAAGTCAAGTAAGCAACAAGCTGCGCCGCTAGACATCTGTGAATCGCAAAACTAATTCTTTCATAATAATCAAAAGTAGAATTTTTTTTAACTAAAAACCATAATTAGGAAGGTTTTTGTGATACGGATCCTCGCTCAACGATATACATCGACAGATATTCTCATCTCCTTGATGGTTTGCTCTCTTCTTATGTGTCTCTTTCCGCTAGTGTTGGTCCAAAGGGGTAACATTTATATGACATCAATTTTTTTGAGAATCAATTGATTACATAAGGAACTGTAAACCAGGGCATACATAATTTTTTTTCATACATAATGTGAATTGTTGTTTGTGTATAGGTGTTAGCCCCACTTCCAATAGGCTTCGCTGTGTTCATAGTTCACTTGGCCACTATTCCAATCACTGGATCAGGCATTAACCCTGCTCGGAGCTTCGGAGCTGCTGTTATCGTCAACAGTGAAAAGATTTGGGACGACCAGGTAACTCCTCCTCCACTCCCACTCCCTATCTCTTTCACACACTGAAATCCGATACTTGTAAAATATTGAAATGGAAATGTTTTCTGTTGGGCGACTAATATGGATGTTACATCTGAAATAGAGAGGACTAAATTAAATTTTGTCCAAACTAACAATTGAAATCCTAAAGTTTATAATGGAGCAAATACGGAAACTTATAAGTTACTTAATGTATATATTATTTTCGACGGATGATGGAGTAATTCACACTCATAATAATTGTTTAATTTTTGATATACTTGTTACATCATGATAAATTAATCTAAATATATATTTTCTTGCTTTTTTGTATGCATTATAAAGTGGATATACTGGGTTGGACCCTTCATCGGAGCAGCCATCGCGGCATTCTACCACCAGTTCATATTGAGAGCCGGTGCCATTAAAGCTCTCGGATCATTCAGGAGTAGCGCTCATAATTAATATATCATCATATTTGTAAACCATCTTAAGAAAAAAAGAGAAAGTCGATTGGGTAATGTTGAATGAGTCTTCTAGTTTATTTTATGTAATAATTAACATCATATATTGGCCTCGTTTGGTCGCGTCTTTTATGTTAAAAAGTATACTTTTTGTAAGTGGGTTGAAAAGTATACTTTTTCTGTTTACTTTTTAGTAAGTAAATGCTGTTTGGTGAACACCGTAAAAGTATACTTTTCATTAAAAATGTTGTTTGGTAAAATATGTTTACTTTTACTTTTTGAGTGAAAATAAATGTTTTATTTGGATTAATAGAATAATAAAGCAAAATAATTAACTAGCAAAAAAAATATTTCATTATTTAAAGATTAAAAAATACAAAATTAGGAAAATATAATGATTATACGAACATAAAAAGTTACAAAATTAACGACTTCGCCTACGGTTTCTCATGTTTCTACAAATTCGATCACGAATTTCATTTCGACAAAATTTCATATAATCATCATCATTTAAATCATCGACGTCATGAGTGTTATCTTGTGATGTTGAACCCCACTCTTCTACGTATCCATTACGCATTACGTCGTCATATTCTGGATCAGGAAAATTTGCGTTGTGTTTACGAATAAAGTTGTGCAAAGCCATAGACGTTCCAATCACATCGATTTGTTTTCGAAGATCGTAAGAAGGCATATCTCTCAAGATTCCCCATCGCATTTTCCATACCCCAAACGTTCTTTCAATAATACTTCTGAGAGACGAGTGAACTTGATTAAACATCTCCTCTGCATTACGCGGTGGTTCACCTTGGCGAAAAATTTCTTGATGGTATCTCTGACCTCTATATGGTGACATAAAACCTTTTGTATTTGGATAACCAGCATCTACTAGATAAAATTTTCCTATAACAATTGAAAATTAAACTAGTTAACGTGTTATTAATATAAAAGATAATGTAAAACAAATATTTTTTTTCATATATTAACCTTCATTAGGTTGTGGGAAATTCTTGTTTATGTCGCGAACTACGTTGTAAAAAATCCGGGTGTCATGCATGCTACCCTCCCATCCACAAGAAATATATGTAAAGCACATATCAAAATCACACACGGCCAATATGTTTGTTGTGTAACAACCTTTTCTGCTGTAATAAGGGTACGATTCACTTGGTTTAGGTCGTACAACAACATGTGTCCCATCAATTGCTCCAATGCAATCCTAAAAGGAAACAAAAATTTATAGTAGAAGGAAAATATGATATTTGAAAGGTTAATAAGAAAAAAAGTTTACCTTAAAAACACGATATTTCTGATTATTCTCAATGTAAGGATGAATATCATTTTGGTCTCGAGTAGGCTTACAATAATCAACTGTTAGCCTTTTCATAGCTTCAAGAACGGCATCGAAATGTCGATGAATTGTTTCACCTGAATGTTGAAAACGTTCCTCGGCTCCTCGTATTTTAGCACCTCCCCCTAGTATGAATAAAAAAATACCAACACTCTCCTCAACCCGAATGAAGCTTTCATGAGGTGGGATACAAAATCCATAAATGTTAACCAATTCATCGCATAATTTTAGGAAAACATGTTTATTCATCCGAAATTCTTGCTGTATGCGAGTAGGATTACCATTTAGTAATTCAGTAACCCAATTCATACCGGATAAAGCTGACGTGCGACATGGGGTCTTGTTAAGGTATGTCTCTGCATAGGTTTGAACGGCTTCACTCACTGTCAATAACAACATTTTATTCTTTTGCTTTCTTCTTTGTCCGACAAATTGAGCAATTGCTGCGTGTTCCTTTTCCTGATCTTCATCTCTTCCTCCAAAACTCATTGTAATGCAAATAAAAAACTTGAAACTATTGAACCAGGAATGAAAATGAAGAAATAGTAAGTATACACTTCGGTGATATTTATGATAGGATAGTAGATAAAACTCAGTGAAGTCTATATATTTATGATAGGATAGTAGATAAATAGGATAGGATAGGATAGTAGATAAATAGGATAGTAGATAAATAGAATCAGGAATGATAGGATGGGATAGTAGATAAATAGTATACATAGTAGATAGAATGTCAGGATAAGCTATCCATAGTAGATAAATAGCTAAAATAGAAATATGCAAACCAATACTCATGTTTTGATTCATCACAAAATATGTTACATTATATTAGATACCATCACATTAGATATCATTACATACCACTTTGTTCAACTAGTAGACTTTAAGGTACATCATCAAAATAATAGGCTGCTAAGTTTGGCATCAAAATAATAGGCTGCTAAGTTTGGCATCAAACTATTAGACCGGGAATCTACTTCAGGCATGCGCATCAAAACATTTTACATCAAAATCAACATAATACATAATTCGGTCTTATACTGCAACCACCCTACACGCTTTACACCAAAAACAAAATAATATTTTACATCAAAGGAAACCTAATAACTTCACTTAGAAGAGAGAACGTGCACTACGCGCACTCTTATCCTGCAACCAGCCTAAACGCACCTCGTCGCTGGGTAATTTCATGAAAACTTCTCTATGACCGGGAAGTGACATAAGATCGGCACCAAACAAGTACAATGGACTTCCAGTTATAAGCTCCGGAAGGTTATTAAGTTTCTCAAGACACAACTCGACAGTAGCATTGCAGGTGTCCGCAAATTGCTTCACTACAACTTCATTGCTTTGTTTCTCCACAGCCTCAAGGATACGCTCTGCAGTATTGTTTAATAGGACAGCCGATGATTGTCGCGTCTTTTTAGCCTTTGATGCACTCTTTCCCGATGGTTGGTCAACCCTTTTGCGAACCCTTTCACTTGACGATGCCACATGTGGTTCTTTCGGTGGAATATTGAGTTCCGGAGTCGTGTTGTAGTGCTCCTCGAGTTCAACAGCATCCTCATTCATCGTTTCTGATGCATATTCACTCACATCATCAGTTTCTTGCTCAACAGGTGGAGTCGGTATATACTCACTTGGTGACCATTGGTACTCTCCTGTAGCTGTTCTTCCACCAAAAATAGTTTCAAGCAAATCGACATTTTCCAAACCCTTATCTTCAAACTTTTTGGCGCATTTGTATTTCTGTAGACAAGAGAATCAACAAACAAAGTGAAATATATCAATTTACAAGTTGATCGATATTCAAATTATAATAGACCAAACTATCTTGAAAATCTACACAGAAACGCAAGAAAGGGCACATTTCCTAATAAATTGGGCTGCAAGTAACTAAGGAGAGACCAGACACCAATAGTAATAACCCAGCGGTCTACATTTGAGCCTCAGCACGAAAAACGAGTATTTCACATACTTAAAACACGAAAGAGTTAAAGTTAGGTTAGTCTCCAATAAACAACAGCGTACACCCATCCACTAATTCAGTATTCTCATTTTAAACTAAAGTCTTTCAATGGCCAATAAAGGCATGTTTGCCTATTTGATGCTGAGGAAAAAAAAAATCCAATTAGCTTAAATTTATAAAAAATACCCACATAAAAAGAAACAATAGTTTCTTACAGAAGCATAAAGGGTTGCACAATCTAATTTAAATCATAAATAAGCAAACAAATACTACCCAAATACTTAAAGGGTTGACCAATCAAATAACTCAATGCAGAAATTATACAATAAATTTTTTCCAATTACCATTAATATAATAAAAACCAGATCATTCCACACAACTTGAGTTCCAAATTCTATCATCTATACTTTAATTTGAATGATAAACATGAAACAAAAAATATCCACATAAAAAGTAACAATCTTTTCTTACAGAAGGCATAACTGCCTAATCAGATAACTCAATGCAAAATAATACATACTAGTATCCAACTATTTCCATTAACTAGTAGAATTATGAAATTAGACAACTAGAATTCCAAATTCTATCATCTGCACTCTACTGTGAATCATAAATAAAAAAAGCACCCACATGAAAAATTACTCTAAATTAAATCATAAATGAGAAAACTAAAAATACCCAAACTAAAACGAAACAATCTTTACCTAGAGAAGCATAATGGGTACCCCAATTCTGAACGTTTGGATCCTAAATTAAACACAAAAATGCAAAAGCAAAACATAACCACATAAAAAGAAACAATCTTTTCTCAGAGAAGCATAAGGGATTGCCATAAGCTTCCTTGTTATCCTTCTTGAACGACAAGATTTAAAATAATTAAGAAAATGATTCAATGGTAAGCCAACTTATTTAACATGTTACCTTAGACATTTCACGCCAAAAATGTGGTGGTGCATCCCATGTCGCCTTTTCGACAAGCCATCCTAGTCCCGTTGCTTCTTTGCGTACAACGGACCAGGCAGTGTAGTCTTGTTTCAAAGTATCCCAATGGTTTCTTAGTTGCTTTTGATCATAGTATACTTGGGTACTTCTATAAAAAAATTCCAACACCCCATCCCACCCTTTATTAGTCAAGTAATGTGCACCTCTGTTCCCCTTTCTTATTTCAGCTACACATGCTTCCACAAAAACTAGATTGTTTTGACTATCCCATCGAGCAGTGACTCTTCTAGAGTAATCATCGGGCTTCCAAAAAACATAGTACTTTCCGCTCTTTTTTGTTGGAAGTTTGTCATGTTTAGCTGTGTTTACGGCCATTCCTAATACCAAACATAAATTTCTATGTTAATACTTGTTTTCACTTTGAGAAACTACGTAAAAGAACGTAGCAAGGTTTTCGAACCATCATGCAGACGCCATTTCGAATTTCACAATTTTATTCTTTTGTATTTTAAGTAAGTTTCTCCACTGCAAAGTTGCTTTTTTGTTTTGATATGGGAGTGAAACTTTTCCAAAAATACCGAAAACATGTTAGTTTGGGGTTTCAACTTATAAGAAATAAATCAAAATAGTCTCACATAATAGTGGCTCAATTGAATAAGTAGAGGATGATAAAACCATTAGCTTAAAAAAATGATTACATATGTTTAGGAAAATAAACTAATAAACACACTTGATGATAAAAAAGGAGGTTTTGAATTAACGCATAAAAGGACTGTACATCATCAATGCATTCACAAGTATTTTACTATTGATAACATTATTTTGAAACTACAAAAAGATATAGAAAGCAAAGTTTGTAGTCTTTTAGGGAAAGCAGGTAAATTAGTCCTTTTACTATTTCGGCCAAACATGAAGAAAGCGATTAAGTTGGACCAAATTTAAGCCTATATGTATCCAAATTACTCAGTTGTATCCAAATTTAAGTCACTTATAAGTAAAACAGTTGCAGTGGTGCCATACACTTACACTGCAGCTTTTTTTATGCAAGCTTTTTTCTCATTGCTTTTTAAAAGCAGCTTTTTGACCAAAAAATTCGGATGCCAAACGGACCCTTAATCAACAACACACTTGCATTTACCGGGAACATATCACTTCCTCTTTAAACCGTTAGCTAAAGTTATTCGGCAAGTGCAAGATAAAGTGGTCTATACTCAAAACTCAAAAGATGGAACTTTTTACTAAAAGCTAAACTTCCATAGATCCCCATCGGACGTAAAACAATTTACCTAAAATTTGTTACATAAGATCTTCGTCTTAAAAATACCCAATTGCTTTAATTAAATATACAGATAAATCTTAATATAACAACAACTGTAACTACTCGGGTTTGTTCAGTGGAATAACTTTAAATAAATAAATAAAAACTACCATTTTTTACAAACTATTAATTGCCTGTTTGGTTGCAATTTTATATCAAAAAGACCAAAATATTCCTGAAATGAAAAATATATAGTTATAATAAGACTGACCATAATAATTAAATTAATTATAACCTTATCGATTTTTAACTAGATTCAGATGCAAATTTGAGATCTACAATTAACAGTCTTTTTTTCTACAAATGAAGTGGTTTTAACGTCTTAATTAAAAAAAAACAAATACAGATAAATAAAAGAGATGAGCACATCTGACAATAAACAAATATTATAACGCATAAAATAGAAATAGACCAACTTGCCTCAGGACACCCCTTTGTATGTATAAAGAGAGAGAGAGAGAGAGTCAACTGGTAAATTACTTCGTTTTTTAATTATCTGGAGAAAAATTTGGTAGAAAAACGCAATAAGTATTGATCAGCATTTATGAGATTGTGAGTGTAATTTAATCAAATGGTTCTCATAGTTTGTGATAACATTATTTTCAACTCAAATATGTATGAGTTCAAACTCAAGAGAGTGACCTTTTACACATATAGAGAGTACAGACAAATCAAACATGAAACACCTAAAAGAAAATTGATTTGTAAAACCTTGTTTCAATGGGGAGAGATGAGACTACTTACCGTTTGAAATCGATTGTCCCCAATAGCATATATGAATGATCGATGACGAAATAGCAGATCAGATCAATACCCCATGTTATTTATGGTATTTTGAGAGGGAGAGAGAGAGATATTTGTGTGTACTGGTATTACCAAAGTGAGAGAGAAAATACAGGTACAAGCTACAGTGGTAAAAAAGCTTTTTATTTTCATAAGTATGATGAACTTTACTTTTATAAGTAACATGATAAGTATTTTACTTCTTTAAAAAAGCTTACTTTTTTAAGCCTCACCAAACAGAAGTTTACTTTTCATAAGTAAAAAGTATTATTAAGTAAAAAGTAGGCTGCACCAAACAAGCCCATTGTGTTGTAATTGTCTTTCTATAGAAAAGATCCATGTAATGTAATAGGGGACTTCTAGCTATAGTTCCATCACAGACTCGCAGTAGTATCTCTTTTGTGAATGAGAATCATGTGCCCTCTTCAAATTAATGTATCAAACTCAGACGTCCCAGCTTTGTTTATACTGCCTAAATTATTACTTTTAATATAACTTCTTAAACATGCTGGTATCCTTTCGGGAATATTTTTGACAAACTTGATAGGTTTTGGACATTAGTTTTAGTCATAATAACTATATTTCCATGAAGAAGATTTTATTAACATTACTAAATCGTGTTATATATTTGCTTCATATTGGCTATGAAATAAGCCATCTAGTTAAATACAGTAGATAGCGTTATTTATCAATCGTTTTCTCATTTGTTCTCCAAAATAGTTCTATAGTTGTTCCTGTTCCTTGGAAAATCACACCCCTAATCAAATCTTAGAAAATAGCATTACATTTGATCATATTGTACTAGAAAAAGAAATTTTATAAATTTTTACAATCTCGGAAGTTCTATATGTGAAATGAATAGTGGTTCATTACTATACAAACAAAAGAAAAGTATGCAATATAATGTCATTGCTCTTAAGCTGATATTTTACATCAGTGGCAATCAGGATTTAACAATTAAAGTGGTTGAATTCCAAAATTTAATAGCTTCAAATGGCAAAAAAAATAAAAAAAAATGATATGAAGGAGTGCTAATCCTTCTACCTCTGCCCGGTTCTCCATAACTCAAATATTCAAAGCTCTTTTGTCAAATCTTATGATGAAAAACACGTATCATTCCATTTCCACAATAGCAGAAGAAAACGTGCATACAAAAGTTACCATTTGCGTGATCTCAATAATTGAAATTTTAGTCCAATCATTTCATCTTTTTGTGTAAGTTGGAAAATAGACAAGGTAAACAGACCGTACAAACAATAAATTTCCATCAATTTGTGTGATGCGTTATTCTAGTGTTTTTTTTTTTGTTCATTTGTTCGTGTGTTACGAGTTTAAGCAAGGTCAATCTGATTCTAGACAGGTTGAAATTGTACAGTAGACCGACTCGTTTCGATGTTCAAATTGATTGTTTATTCACATATCATTAACTTGATGATAAACATTAGATCAAATCAATGTTTTCACAATTCTGGTTTGGAAAAAGTTTTTTTTAAGAAATGGGTTTTTGGGAAAGTTTAGTTGTACAACAAACGTCTATATACAACAAAATGATTTCATAATTCTGAGTGTTATGACATATGTTTATGCAAAATTATCAAATTAGACTCTCAAATTAATGTTTGTCAAATGTCACGTGACATGATTCCGTGATTTATTTAGACGGTGGTACCTAAATTGGAAAGTTATTATAGTGTGTTACCTAAATTGAAAAATTTTAAAGGTGGGTACCCAAATCGTTAAAAGCAGATAATTTGGTGTAGTAAACCTATAAAACCCCGTAAAAGGGAAAAAAAATACATTATTTCAACTATTAATATAAGTATAAATTTTGTTACATTTTATACCGTATAACAAATTAATAATAGATATTAGAAACATTTAGGGTGTGTTTGTAAGATGGAAAATGGATGGGAAAAAAAAATGATTTCCTAAAAAAATATTTTTTTGTTTTTGGTTATATAAGAAAACCAATGAAAAATAAAATAATGTACGGAAAATTTTTGTTTGTAGAGCGAGAAAAACCATTTTAATTATGTAAGTCTGATTCTCCAGATACGTGACGTATGGTATTTAGACGACGGTACTCTAGTTGGGGATACACTTGATATAGCTAAAGCACTCGACATCATTCAAATGGAAGGAACTAATATTGGGTTTGCTTTAAACATCCAGAAAACCTAATATTGGGGATACATTTGAGATAGCTACCAACCATGGTTGTTTCCTCCGGACATTACTCGGCATTCGCTAGGGGTCAAGTTACTGGGTGGGGCAGTTAGTGTGGATGAATATTTTGTACGGGATTTAGCCGTCAACAGGGCAACAAAATCAGTTGAGTTGATGGGTGCGTTGAGCCAGCTAGGGGATCCCCAATGTTAGCCTGTTCTATTAAGGACTTGCATGGGTATCTCTAAAATGCATTTCACACTTAGAACTTGTCCACCACCGTCTTTCATATATGCTCTAGGGTTGTTCGATGTTGCTATCAGACATGTCATGGATAGCATTGCTACATTAAAAGATTCTAGTTTTGGATATTTGCAACGGAGGATCTGTTTTTTGCCTATCAAATCGGGCGGGCTTTGTATCTACTCCGTATCTGATGCAATTCACTTTGCCTATTTAGCGCCAATGGTTCAATCAGTTGAGCTGCATAATTTTATATTAAGGGGTTGCGAAGATATCCCATTAGGCACGTACTTCACTGAGACTTTGGATAGGTTCCAAGCGATACTTCCTGAGTTCGACTTTACAAGAATCACCACGAAAGGCGATGTCCCCAAAAACCAATGCACCTTCTGGCAGAGTCTTACTTTAGTGGGGTTTCTAAGGGTTTACGGGAGGAGTTCGACTTGGAGCTTAGGGATCTTGTCGTGCTTGAGTGTCTTCGTTCCCCACATGCTCATGATTTCTTACTTGACACTCCTATAGAGGGTTTGGGTCAGCGCATGTCCCCTACAGAATATCGAGTTATAATCAAGTATTGACTTTGGATTCCTCTATAACTGAAAGGGGAAATGTGTCCGACTTGTTACAGGGTTCGTCTTGACTCATTTGGTGATTATGTTGTCCATTATAGGAACCTTGCGGGGTTCAAATACCGCCACGACTTGTTTAGGGATGTATTGTATGACATCATTTGGAGAGCAGGAATTTCACCTAGAAAGAAGACACCTGTGAACTTTCTTACGGATCCATCTGAGAGGAGATCTACCCTTAGGTTAGCAGACGTTCTTGTTTACAACTGTAGCGATGAAAAACATTCGTGTGTTGATTTTACCGGCGTTTCGTCTTTAGTGGGGTTTGGTATTCGAGAATTTATCTCGGGTCACGCAACTACTACTGCAGCGGCAACGAAGGTAGAGAAACTTGAGAAAGCATGTCAAGACAATCAGCACAATTTCATACATTTTACGTTTGATACAATTGATTTTTTAGCTACTGAGTCTGTTGAGCTTCTCAAGAAAGTGTAGAAAGTTATGAATATAAATGTATTGACTGCAGGTTCGGCTGAATATGTCTTTAGAAGGTTAGAATTTGCAGGTGCAGGTTCGGCTGAATGTATTGACTGCAGGTTCGGCTGAATATGTCTTTAGAAGGTTAGAATTTGCTATTCATATAGGACTAGCGGCGCAGTTTGTTGCACACTTATCTCAAACTCATATATAATAATTTTACTCTAATCAGATTTATTAATATAAACCATTTTAATTATAAAAGTGGGAGGGAAAGTAAAACAAATGAGAAAATTGAGGTTAGCTCTCTCTTTCCCTTTTTTTATTTTTTTATTTTCTCAATCTTCAAAACACGTGAGTGAAAAATGATTTCATGTTAATTTTTATTTCATTTCTTTTCTTTTCCCGCCACGTTTTTAGGTTCCAAACACACCCTTGATATGTCTGATCAATTTTATGTACATTGAGCATCGTTGAATTAACTAGTAAAACTCATTGTTTAATCGCAGATAGAACTTCATAATTTTTTGATCCAATCCGCAAACACAATACAAGAGCTTTTGGAGGCAATAATAAAAGTTACAGATAAAATCCAAGTATATCTAAATTTTAAT
This sequence comes from Primula vulgaris, assembly GCA_963920805.1. Classification (NCBI taxonomy): domain Eukaryota; kingdom Viridiplantae; phylum Streptophyta; class Magnoliopsida; order Ericales; family Primulaceae; genus Primula; species Primula vulgaris. Next base: position 29,984,627 of record OY987212.1, read on the forward strand.
AAAATTAAAATGACTATAGAGTCGTATTTCACTAAATCGTTCTATTACTGTTTGTCATTTTGAATAATTATTAATTTATGATTTTATTGGTACCAAATATTTATATAAATATCTTTCAAAAAATTATTATCTTATTAATTTATCGAAATTGATAATTTTTTACACTGATACAAGTCGGGACCGAAAAAAAATATTATTTTAAAAAGTTTATTAATCTACCAAATATTATTTTATAGAGGTTGTAGAGTAATTACATGGTAAGCAGTTCTTTTCACAAAATGAAAATGTAAACGCACCCACCCTTAATATATTAGTAGTAATTTGAACTGCGTGGGAAAAATGAAATTTGAATAAAACTATTGGGTCAATTAGTGTAGTTAAGCGCCAATACCAGTTAAACACTTTTTCTCTTCTGATTCGTCCACACACACACACACCATATATATATATAGAGAGAGAGAGGGGGGGGGGGGAGAGAAAGAGATGCATCTATGGCCGACGGAGAGGCTAAGGGAGTCGTTCAAGAAGTCATACGTGGACAAAATGGATAGAAACCTTCAGAAAATGAAGAGAGAGAAGCTACTTATATCAGATAACAATAATAATAATAATAATAATAATAATAATGAAGATGGTGAGAATAATAGCGATCGTATATGTTGTGGGTTTTTTAGAGAGATTCTTGTGGTTTTATCTTGCTGCTACTTCTGCTTCTGCTGTGGAGGTACTCCCCCCCCCTCTCTCTCTCTCTCTCTTTATATATATATACTAGCGAGTAGTTATGATTTAATTTCAAAACTCGCCCTAGTCTACAGCAATTTCTCAAACCAAATCATATAAATAATTTTAAAGGTTTTTGAATGATTATTTGATGATGACGAGTTGTTGGAGATTTTATCTTAGTGCAGCTATAGGGAGGGGGAGGGAGGGGAAAGATAGAAGAAGTGAGAGAATTGGTGACGAAACCGTTTCTATATGCAGTTATTAAAAACTGCTCATGTTTGTAAAGGGATGAGTTTGGAACGGTTTTATTTTATAAATTAAACAATAAATGTTTTTTTTTTTTTTGTAAATTCTGTCTCTGGCAGGGTATTTTAGGAACAAAAGTGTTCCAAGGCCACATAAGGGGTCCTTCACTTAAATAATAGTATAGAAGTATAGATATTGTATATACTCGTCCTGTCGTCCCTATATTTAAGTGTCCTTATTTTCATTTTTGAGACGTCCCGCAATACGTGTGCTTTCTTGAATTAGTACATTTTCTCTATTATTTTTATTGAAATAAACCTTTTTAGTAGTTAAATCATATCAATATTACACTTATCGCCTCACATTTTAAAAGTAGGAAACGATGTTGTTTGAAAATGTTGATATTTCTTTCGTTGAATTTTCTGTGGAATTGTCTCAAATCTTCAAATAGCACAGGACAATTATTTAGGTAAATTTGGGCAAGTTATTCTTTCTGACTTAGTTTAATAGAATGTCAATTACTTTGCTCAAAATATAGTTCAAAGTTATTTTTGGCTATTTATTTGGCTACAATAAACTATATTTAGTTATATAGTGCCACAAATAATTTGAGCTTGATAACTAGACTGTTTGAAAAGAATTTGATGGTATTGGCCTAAGTGAAAAAAATGATTGGGAACATTTGTTTTTGCTAGATAAAAATCCCATCTTGTGCCTAACTGAAACCCCCGTCTACTTATATATGAGATGTATAAATGTGCAGCTGTGTAAGTTTGTTATGTGTTTGTGTATTTTAGTTCTAATTATTTGGGCTTCTTGTTATAGGAATTTTTCTAGTATGTCACATGTGGATTGATTACAGGTTTACATTTCATTGACATGCATTATTTATGAGTTTTGGAAATTTAAGACTGGTAATTATAGGCATACAAGATTATGTATGGAATGATGTAGCAAGGTCGGTTTTCCTAACTTTAAGTGACTGTTTTGCTATTATTAGGCGTTTCATGAGGGTATCTTAAAAAAAACATGAGTAATGAACATTCAAAATTGAAAATTGTTTACCCGTGTGTTTTTGCATCTCAATTCTAAGAAATATGGTTGTTGAGTTCTCTAATTCTGATTGTTAGATATCTAATTAATAGTCACATGGGACAGGACTTTTTCGAAGCTTGCAATTATAAATTGTTGGCTAATACGTTATTTCTAATGACATTATAGTGGCAGAAACTACCCATTTAAGAAAATTTAGGATTAACAAATTTGTCAACGACAGCCATGTGAGTATGTACATGTAACGTTATGTATGATGAGCGCCTAGTAGAGTATTCATTCATAAGTCTTAGTCTTCTTAAAAAGTTTAGGAAATATAAGATGGAGTTGGTATATAAATATACAAAAAAATGGAAACAAAGCGAAAACCTTATGCCGCTTCTGGGAAATTTCTTGCCATGGATGTTCTGCTGCTATATAGGAGTTTGTGTGCCTTTTGTGTATACTTTTGTAAGTATAGCACATACGAAAACATGTATAAAAGTGTAGAAATTTGTATGTTGCAACTTGTCTTTAAGATTTAGTTTAGGTTGAAAACCCCCCCTTAACATTTTTTTGATTGAAATTTCACCAAGTGAGTTATGGATTTGAAACACAAATGTTTTCTTAGTTGGAACACAAAAAATTGTAGAAGCGGAAATGGAGATAAAAGCTTGAGGAAAGACTGTTTAGTTTCTTATATTGTCTCAGATAGAGTTTAAAGGTAGACTTGCCAGATTCAGGTTATTGATGACAAGGGAGAAATATGGAGAGAAACTTTTGTGTATATCTACAGTAGAGAGGTAAAGAGAGGGAGAAAGAAGATAAGATCCATGACACAGAAATATTTTCTGTGGACAGGTCCTGTTGGTGAGCGACGCTATATATATCACCATTATATCATGAGACCCTTCTTATCATTAAAGAGGAAAACAATTGTTTATTCTTGTTTAAATGTTTTATCTTTCTTCAACTTCTGGGGTATTAATTCCCTTTCAAATACATAGTACAAATAGCAGCTGATGTCTGCAAATCACTCACTTGATAGCCGTCGGTACATTTTTTGCTTGTTTTAACAGAAAATTACTTAAGATGTAATGCATCTTCCATTCCTTACTAGAAGAAAATTTGTAAATGAGTCCTAGTATAGGGCCAACAGAGGTGTATTATGTTGCGATGGTGGAGTCTTGCCTTTTCTTTTGTTTTGCGTTCCTGCTGTAGCGGTTACTATTATGTCTTCGATTGGGAGAGATTTATCTGTCTCACATGCCCACCCCTTTAAAGTTTAAAGTAATCTTTGAATGCCAAAAATTCAAAATTTTCTAAAGCGTTTTGGGAAGATATAATAATTTTTTTTAAATACTATAATAGAGTGACAATATGATTCAAGGACCTTGAAGTATTGATAGTATACAAAAGATGAAAGATGTATAAGCAACTCATGTAATGGCAGTCCTTGTGTTTATGTCAATGTCTGAAATCTGGGTAACTGACCCCTTATATTTCTTGTTGATGCCATAATTTGATGTGTCTTAAGTCTTAACGACGTTAAAGGAAATCTAAAGGTTGTAATAACAAAACTGATGATTGTTGGGGTAAATCACGAGAATCAAGATAGTCTTATAGCAAAGAGTTGTACACAACAGTCAACTATAGCTCGATTAATATTGGTGCAAAATTTTGTAGAATTGGTTTATTGTTTCTCGGCTGATAAATATGGTAGAAATGAGAAACATGTGTTTGTAGATTATTTAGACTAATAATTTTTGAGCAATCCATGCCTCGGTTGATGTGATAGGCAAACGAAACTATCTTTTGATCCATAAGAAGCAAGATAAATATGGATAAACCAAAGAGGATTTGAATCTTATGTTTCAACATTTATTTATTGTGCAGGGGACATCGTCGTTTCATTCGCTTAGCAAACCTGCTGTCATAGTTGCAGAGTAGTCAATTTAGATTAGAAAAAAAGTTACCATTCGTTTACTCTTATATCAAAGCTACCCGTGGAAGGTGTGGTCCACAGCTACTGAACTGGGATATTGTCATGTAGTTTCATTTCATTGAGTATATATTGTGTGAAATAGTGTAGCTTGTTCTTAAATCTTTCTGTTGATGTTGTTTGGGACCTTGTGCACAGGAGAGAGTTAGGTTGCAAAAAGAAAAACATCCTTAGATTGAGTACTGTAGATAACAATTTTACTATGATTTCTCGGTTCCTGCAGATTTTTTCTCTCTGAGCTTATAACTAGAGAGTTTTGCCAGAATATGAATGTCATAAAACCCTGATTTTTACAAGGGTAATTTTTTTGACCTCGAGTATAGAGTGAGATCTAGGTCATCTTCTCTGGTGTACATTTTCCGCAAATTAGGATGGATTTGCCTAAGTTATTTGGTCATTTGATTTGCGGATGTCGGACCGTTGAGATTTTTAAACCTGCTTATTTACTTGTCAAAAGAAAAACATCCCCCTTTTGTAAAACTTCTACATGTCTGATATGTTGTTAAGCTGGCTCCGAATTGAATCTTTATTCTTTGTTGTGCCCAAAGTTCGACAATTCTTCTTTGTAGAATCTACCATTTAAAGTTCCTTCCCTTTCTTTTATACATACCTGAGTTCGATGTATGACTGATCATGTTATTATCTAACTTGAATTAGTTCTATCATGGATGTAAGACAGATATGTCCATATACAAGCGTTATCATGAAGTAATTGGAATTTGCTTGAATCCTAACTCTTCTTTTTTAATCTTTTTTCAGCCTGTGCTGAAGAAGAAAACTGAGAGCCTTGTAAGGGCATCTGCTTTTGAAATATGCTTATATGTAACATATAGATCTACATGGTTCAGTGGCAAATTCGTCTGTACAGCTCTTTCAACTCCTCAGTAATCATGTGATTGATTGAAATTTCACCGCATTCGTGTTATAAGGTTTAAAAATTCTCCGATGGTCTCTTAGCTCATAAACTGTTTATTGTATTCTATTGAAAAACAATTAAAATACATGGATGAGTAAAGTTCTGAAAACGGTTTACCAGAACCAGCGCACGACTTGTTCGATGTACGGTATACCATAGATTATAGGTTTACGTAAACAAAATCTGTGTTTACATCAGATCTTTTTATTTTCCCTTCCTTAATATAGAACTTGTTTGGGTAAAGTTTTTGGGCCATTTTAAAGCTGATTACCTTTGTTACAAGGCATGAAGAAACTATAAAATGTGAAGCTAATAGCCTGATTTTTTCTCAGACACAAGCTAACTTATTTGCCTAAAAGCTACAGCCAAAACAAGCCTATACGGTCTCAAGATCAGCTAAATGTGGTAGTTTACTAGGTTGGTACACAGGAGTTAATTGTTTAATTATTCGTGACAAGTAGTAATATGCACTCGTTCATGAAATAAACTAGGTGGGGACATTTCTACATATTTGATTAAAATCTCTACTTTCTGCTCCTCACATACTATGGAAAAGGTATATAATAATAGCAGCTCCATTTGGATTCCTTGTTATGTGTGCACACTCGTCATAAGCATGACTGCCCTGCATGACCCATATTTTGTTTGGTGAAACTCGTTTTCTGTCTCATCATGAATTCAACATTTTTCTTTTCCATTTTCTCCTAATTTATCATGCTTGATCCATAATTTTTTTAATGAAAGTGGTACCATTGCCTTATTGTGTAGAAAAACGGTTGTGGCCTCTTATTTGAACGTTGTATGAGAAAAGTCCCAATCTTATAAAAAAAAACCAGAATTTTCTCAAATTAGAGAAGGGGTTGAATCTAATTTGAAGTAAAGTAGTTACAATTGCGCCTTAAATACAAAAATGAGAGGTTGACATAATCCCTGATATGTTTTTTTTTTAAACCTGATAATTATTAAGAGGGGATTAAGCTTTTTTCTCATAAAACTTCAGCCTTGACTTATTAATCTTATTTTTCTTAAAACTTTCAGTTGTATCTCGTAACTTATTAATCTTGTTCTTTCCTAAAGCGATAAGCGAATACTGTTCTTTATACCAGCTATTCTGAGCTTCATATGCTGTTCAAAGATGGACAGCCAGAATAGTTGATGTCTCCAAAGTAATGCATAGTTTACGTCAATAGAATAATACACGAGTTTATACTTTATATTATGCACGTAATTATAATTCTCATTTAAGAGACGAGCTACCTCAAATAATAATACATAAAATTTAAATATTACTCCACACAAAATATGGTTCACGAGATAAGCAAGAGGTGTTGGTTGGTATTTCCCAACGGCCACCATAGAACTCATTTAATACGTACGCCTTAGTTCACAATAATAGACTGCATGATCCGACCGTCCACGTGTATTTTACAGTCAAGATGATGACGTGCTATGAACTACTCTGGCAGTCAATGTTGACGAACTATCAAAATTCAAAGTAATGGTTCCAATACTTCAAATGGAATTTTATTTGGTTCAAATACTAACAATCATAAGTCTTTAATCCTAAAACGCCATAGCAAAACGTTAAAAAGACTATTTATAAATTAATTTTCTATCTTGTTCTGGAACTGATGATGACAATATTTTAAAAGGAGTAAGGCGGGTTACAGGCAAAAATATGTTGTCTAGCGTCTAATTCCGCTTAATCACCACTTAATCGTTTAATCCACTATTTTACTAAGCGTCTAAGTTCTGCATAAACCGGCCTTTTAGAACACTACATGATGTCATCCTTAGGGTTCATGGTTGACATAGTGTCTCTGATCAAGATAATTTATTTATTATAATTTTTATTAATTTAAGATAGCCCCTGCTTGAGTTAAACATATTTCGATGAATTTTTATTGTTTTTGCGTGCAACTTGTAACACCGGAATCACCAAATACTTGGATACTGTAAGAGTTTGTGTGTCTTTAATCATGGTCTACAAGTTACGACCTAAGTATCTTGTCACACTCTCCATCTAAAAAAATAGCCTCATTCCATTTTTCACCAATATTAAAAAAGATAAGTTCAAATATTTAAATATGACTGAATTTTACTAATATACCATTTGAATAATATGGATGTTTAATCTTATTTGTTATTAATGTTCATTTAATATGATCTTAACTATACTCATTTTGTGCTTAATCATTTCAAATTTTTTTAGATAACTTATAGTATTGGGTTATGGAGCCTTTAAAAAATAGAGATTGTAGGGAAAAAATTGTTAAAAAGAAAATATATAATATGCTCTTATATATTAATAAATAAAATATATATATCATCTCAATTGATTGATTTAGTGTTTATTTTATTTTTTAGTTATTATATATCTTTGGAAAGACGGGAAAAAAAATTGGGACACAAAAATATTTTATCTGCTGAGGCGCGCATAGCCCATGGGAACGGCAGTGATTCGGGACAAACAAAAATAAATGGAAGTATAGTATTCGATGATCAGAAATGAATTTGTCCTTGGATGAATTAAAACTATACGGGACGAATTAGTATATTTCCAAAAACTATAGGGATATAGGAAATATTGGTTCGTGAAAAACAGTATAATAAGTGAAGGAGAGATGAGAGAAGAATGTAAGGTGTAATTGACAAAGTGAACCGTGAAGAAGAAAATGGTTTCGCACCCGATATCAGAAGCGAACGAGTCTAGCCCATTCGGATCACTTACAGATTCCGAATTTTATGCCCACCACTCGGTGACTCACTCATCTGAATTCGTAACAAATCCACGTGGCATAAAGCTGTTTACTCAGTGTTGGACACCACTTACTGAACCCATCGCCACCGTCTCTATCGTCCACGGGTATTTATTCCATTATTTTAGTTTTATTAATTACTGTACATTCTATCTAAATGTTCAACATTACAAACACCACTACTTGTATCCATGGCGCAGCCAGCACTAAATTTTACATTTTGGGGTTTTCCAAAATAGAAGCAGTCAGTCAAATATATCAATGTATAACAAACGCAAAAGCCGGATTTTATACTCTCTCTTTTTTTTACCTTTTTTTCCCTTCATTTTTACCTTTTTTGTACCTTGGTTTCCTAATTTTACTTTTTTTTTATCCGTTTTTATTTTTGGTCAATTTAGACTTTCTTGTTCTAACTAGCTCTAAAAAAACATCTGCATCAATAAAGCCACGTGCAGTTAGGTGTGGAAAGATTCGGGCGTTTAAAATTGACTATAAATGAAAAGAAGTAGAAACCAAGGTAAAAAAAACAAAAATAAATATACAAACCGGAAAAAATGTGGCGGTTGAAAATGGTCGTGGGGTTGCCGTAGCAACCCCGGGTCATGTGGTTGCTACGCCATTGCTTGTATCATGGTTTCTTTGCTACTTGTCCATGTACATATTTATTGTTTAATACTCCCTCCGTCCCAAAAAAATATTGCCCATTTAATTTTTTGATTGTTCCAAATTATGGTACCGTTTGCATTTTTATTAGTATATCTATAAACATTGTAAATTAGTAAAATTTTAATAATATTAGTTATTCTGACTAACTTTTCTTAATATTAATGAAATTCCAAAGGGGACCATATTTTTAGGATGGGGTCATGGAGAAAATACATACTTTCGGACTTAATTATCAAAAACTTGAATTTGTTGTTTCTGTTTATGATTTGATACATGTCAACATAGAATCAGTGATCATCAAAAATTAAAGACAAAAAGTAAAAATAATTAGCATCATTGAGTATCTATGCCCAATGTTAAAAGAGATTTTAATTTTTAACCATGGTTTTTGATAATTAAGTCTCGAAATATGTACTAAATGATCGTTTTTACTTTTGGCAAATGGTTCCTAGCATTATCTGAAATTGTCAATTTGAAACCTGATAGATGTCCGATTTCATAGTATAGAATTTCATTGTTTGTACATTAGAAGCTAACTTATGGGAAAATATATTAGATCATAATTTAACGAGTTTTGCTAAAGTTAAGTTATGTAATAATGATTATAATTTAATCTGTTTAATACCATTATTTTATTATTTATTATTTTTAACTTTGAAAAAAAAAAGGTATTAAACAGTGTTTTCTGGGAAATTAAATGCCAAATCAGCTTCAAGTAGAGGTTATATACGACAACCCCACAATTTTTGGAATATGTGAAATTGTGTAGCTTTTCAGAAAATAAAAAATAATAGTGTAACAATTGGCTATCGCGACCCGAAACTTTGGTCGTTGTTTTACTCCTTGAGCGTTGACTGTTTACGCTCTATCTATAAATAGTTGACATAAGAAAGAGCAGTTCTTGATATTTCATGTGTATGTGCAATGTGTATTTGTAAAGATTTGCGCATCAGAAGCTAGCATCCGCGAGAAAAACATCAATTGGATGAAAATATAGTGTATTTTGGTATATAAACATATTTTGTACTGAAATTTGGTTCTAAGCTGATTCTACTGTTAGCTGTGCACATGTGTTCAAAAAGCATATTGCCATGTTTTTTTTGTGTGACTAAAATGGATCTTTGATATAAAGTTATGTAACTTTAAAAATGGAATTGCAAAAACTTAAAATAGACAGCGCGATCTGCAAAAAATTACCCATAGCAACTGACGAAATGTGAATCCTTTGCATTTTACCCAATGTGAAGCTAAACTTGTTTGTAATATCCCTTAAATCTTCGTAAAACTTTACTATCTCTTAATTTACGTTATTTTGTAATAGGTACACCGGCGAGTCAAGCTGGTTCGTCCAGCTCACGGCTGTACTGTTCGCTAAATCAGGGTTTGCCACGTGTGCGATTGACCATCAAGGCCATGGTTTCTCCGACGGGCTTAAGAACCATATACCTGACATAGTCCCCGTCGTCGATGATTGTGTGGCGTTCTTTGATTCATTCAGAGCAAAATACTCGCCTGATTTACCTTCGTTCTTGTACTCGGAGTCGCTTGGCGGTGCCATTGCGCTTCTCATTACGCTACGCGGTGATAGACCTAATGCGCCTACGAGGTATACAAGTTACACTTTATTTATTTATTCATGAAAAATTATAGTTAGGCTAATGTTTGAAGTCGCTCTTTTTGTATAAAAAACTTTCTAACCAAATATATGTGTACGCATAGTCCATATGGTATACACAAATATGCGCAAGATTCATGGATAATGTTTTAGTGTGCCCTTCCTGAATGTCAGACTTGCCACCGCATTCCTTCTGAAATTGGTATTTATAGTGGAATTTGAAGTTGGAAAGTGCTAGGAATTCAACAAGGGATTGTTTGATAATTGATATCTTTTAAGCAAACAAGCGGGATCTTTCAGATTTTGACAAAGCTGTGTTCATTAATTCAGCTTAAGAGTTCAGTTTTTCCAGGCCAAAGGATCCAAAAAAGCTTTGGCTTTATGCTGATCAGCTAATTGTGGTCCAACTTATAAAAGCTTAAAAGTTCCGACCTAACCAGACCCAAGTCTCAAGTTCCTGTTTGGATCATTAGGAATAAGCTGTAGTTTGAGGTCAATTTTGCTGAGGTTTTTGTTTTCTTTGCTGAGAGTTCATTTTTTTCGGTTTGAAGAGCATAATAAGCATGTATATGTATGCTTATTTCCATTGCTCCGTACTGATTCCTGTTTCAAATTTCAATATTATACTGATTTGACAGTGTTTCTCGGCTCATCATTTGTTTGCGTCCTTTACGTAGAAGGAGCTGAAAAGAAAATATAACAAACAGTCTTATCTTGTGTGGTGTATAGTTTATTTATTCTCCTTTCAGTCTTTGCGATGTAGTATTGCTAATGTGGTGGGTAATGTAGTATGTTGTTCCAAAGTTGTGCTTATTAATTGAGTGACTAGCTATTATACATAGTCTATAGATTCCATAATTGAATTCTAACACTGATTACCAATTTTTAATTTTTATCTGTTCGTGACTGCAGAATACTCTTTTGACGCAACACTTAATTTCACGTAGGCCATTCAACAGAGTCGTCTTTAGAAATCTTTTTTGAGAAATCGGTCTGCTAAATTTTCTGAACTTCTAAACTGACAAGTTCATTGTTAGCTGAAAACGATGACGGGAAAAATTAAATTGCTCCAAATAAAAACCTTATTATGTAAGATATAGATTATCTGTAGGACTACATTTGGATTTATTTTATATGAATGAGTTAGCAAATGTTTCTGGCAGATTCTTTTTGACTGTTTCCAGTTTTGAAATTGTATCCTTTTGACTTAACATTTGGTTCCACGCAGGCCATTCAATGGAGTCGTCCTGAACGGAGCGATGTGTGGAGTGAGCCAAAAATACAAACCCCCATGGCCCCTCGAGCACTTTCTTTCCCTCGTCGCCACACTGGTCCCAACGTGGGAGATTGTTCCCACCAAAGGATCCATCCCCGACGTGTCCTTCAAGGTTGAGTGGAAGCGAAAGATGGCCTTTGCCAGCCCCCGGCGCAGAGCCGCTAAACCTCGTGCCGCCACGGCTCGCGAGCTCCTCCGCATCTGCGCTGACCTCCAGTCCAGGTTCTGTATCAATACACACTTCCTCCAAAAAACATACATCCTTATCATTTATATATTTTTAACGAGTTCCTAAGTTTAATTGACAGTTGCATAACTAGGGGTAATTACAGTTTTGTATGCTTACGTGTCACTTGATTTCAATCTCGATTCCGTTTGCCAACCTACAAAAATTAGCAGTAGAACACCAAATTTGGATTTCTCTGTAATGAAGTTCACTTGGTTACAAAATAGAAGATAAATCATAGATTGGGGTACCAATCAAGTACAAGATCCAACTGTTTTGTATACTATTCTATTACTTGTTATTCATTTTCGTAAAGTATTTTTTAAAAATTTCCTGTACAAACTATGGTACTTCTCTATGCAATTTACAAATTTCAAAAAAAGAAGAAGTTAGTTTAGAGTACTGATTGCTAAATTTTATTGGATGGTGTATGCAATCAAGATCTTGTAATACCCCAGTTACAAAATCTTTTCGCACCAACCATTGCCATTTTAACTGCATTATTATATGAAGTTGTAGATTTTATTGAGTTGTTTTTTAACAATAGTCTCCCATCCGGTTTAATTTTGCACATGTACGGAGCTGACACGTCATATTGTTACAGATTCCCTGAAGTGGATGTTCCCTTTCTGATCGTTCACGGTGGAGATGACATTGTATGCGATCCGGCATGCGCGGAGGAGCTGTTTAAGAATGCCTCAAGCAAGGACAAAACAATAAGAGTTTTCCCTGGCATGTGGCACCAGCTCATTGGTGAACCTGACGAGGATGTGGATACAGTATTTGGGGAGGTGGTTGAATGGCTCACAACCCGGGCTGAACGTGCTACATCAGGAAACTAGTTGTCCCAATATTTATATAAACTTTCCTCGTGTGTGAGTATGAACATGGAAAATATTTAAATTAGAAATGGTATGGTTGAGTACGGATGTAGTAATTGAGATATTGTGAAATAAGTTATTGATGTTGATGGCCTTATGTTTAAATATCTCACTGCTGACTTTGATAAAATAGTGTAGTTGTGTTTATAAATTATTGTTATTACAATAATTTGTGATTTGTTATGTTATATGTACATTTCGCCAAACTAGTTCTAGGGTACAGACGTTCAGTTATGCCAAGGCTTTCAAAAACTGCACACACACAAAAAAAAGGTGCCTCGAAAAGATGGTTCTCCAGAGCTAGAAAACGTAAGATTGCTTTTCTACCGAATGTCCATGGCTTTGATGAAACATTATTCAAAGTATAGTTACTTTGAAAGTATGTTTATGGTATGTATCATGTTTCCCTGCAAACGCGTTTCGGAAAAGGGTACGGTAGGGGTACTCTTTCAAAATTTTAGGGGAAACGTATCTGAAACGTTTCGAAAACTTAAGCGAGATCTTTTTAAAATCTTAAATTATACTTGTCGGAAACTTCAATAAAATATTTAGGAAGCTTGTAAGATCCTTATTTTTGAATAAAAGTGAAAAAAATGTATTTAAAATATGATGAAATCGAATTAATAAAAGAGCACATAAGTTATTAGGATAAATTATCTCTTAAATCATAAGAATTTAACTATTATTTATAAAATTGGGAGTATTTCATAAATGTTTCCTATATTCTAAATTTTTAATTATGTCAGCGTTTTTCGTTTCTCACCAAAAATTAGAATGTGTTTTTCGTTTTCATTTCCCGGTTCCGCTTCCCGACTTGGCAACTTGCTTCAAAGTTATGTGGATAAAAGAAAGAAAATGGATGTAGCAAAACCTGCTAATGTTGAGATGGATATGTAGTAAGAGCATTCATAACCTTGGGCGAAGCGAGAAATCTTAAGTGAGAAGTGCCGAATTTACATAAAAAACAATCATAAGTGAAATCATAAATTATGTATGTGCCAATTTATCATTTAAAATAAATTTTAGTAAAAATACATGATAAAAATTGAAACAAATTATAAATTTTGAAGTTATGGGGATGTCTTGGCCACACAAAAATAATAAAACAAACCGATAAAATCAATTCAAAAATAAACTTTGTGTTACCATTTACAGCTAAAATACAGAAATCCCATCAAGATTAAAGGGCACAATATTTTGATAAATAACTAAATTCTATGGCGGCAATTGTACTATAATACTAGTTTTTTTTTTTTTTTGTAATTAATACTATAATACTAACTGTTTAACACCAATACTTCAAATATTTTCTATTTCGAAAGCACCGGCTTTTATTGCTCATGTCAACTTTGGTAATTCACGACTTCTACTACCAATATACATGCTTGTACCGTTTGTCCAAGTGACTTATTTATCCTACCTGCCCAACTCTAATTAGCTAGTTCCTCGATAAGTGACAGTTTCTTCAAATTAAAAGGTTCCATATCGTTACAATTACATCTTAGTCAACGTGCAAATTGTGACCCTTTTTGTACTTGGTAGTAATTACTAACAATTAAAGGACAAATTACACTAGTGGTTTTATAGACTTTGATTTGAAGTCTTTTTAATTATCTAGTAATTATTTGAACATGGACGTCCATATATAATGAGAGACCCGGCTAATCTGGTGCTCAAAAGTGTATACATGACATATTTAGCCAAATGTCATTCTGTTGTGGAAAGATATTCATTTAGTGCATAGTTTAAGACTTGATTATTAAAAAAACGTAGTTAAAGTCTGTTTTTAGATTAGTATTTCTTCTTGGGGTAATTCCCTATAAGTATCTCATGGCAAATTATATTCCTCCTAGGTATTTTGATAATTTCACATTTCCTCATAGGTACCACTTTTTATACTATATTAGTTTTATTAGTAATTGATTTTTTAAAAAAATGAAAAAATCACAAAAAATCATAAAAAATATAAAAAATCACCAAAGCGTATAAAAAATCACCAAAAATCAAAAAAAATTATTAAAAAATACAAAAATCACAAAAAAATTAAAAAAATCACAAAAAATACAAAAAATCACAAAAAATTACAAAAAATACAAACAAATCACAAAAAATCACAAAAAATCACAAAAAATCACAAAATCACAAAAAATCACAAAAATCACAAAAAATCACAAAACATTATAAAAAAATAACAAAAATCACAAAAAATTATAAAAATTATAAAAAATCACAAAAATTACAAAAAAAATTAAAAAATCATAAATTTTTTTAAAAATTACAAAAAATATTTTTTTTGTCAATATAACACTTTTTATACCGAAAAGTGATTTTTTTATACAAAAAAATGGTTTTTCACAAAAAATACAAAAAATCACAAAAAATTACAAAAAATACAAACAAATCACAACAAATCACAAAAAATCACAAAAAATCACAAAAAATCACAAAAAATCAAAAAATCACAAAAAATCACAAAAATCACAAAAAATCACAAAACATTATAAAAAATAACAAAAATCACAAAAAATTATAAAAATTATAAAAAATCACAAAAATTACAAAAAAAATTAAAAAATCATAAATTTTTTTAAAAATTACAAAAAATATTTTTTTTGTCAATATAACACTTTTTATACCGAAAAGTGATTTTTTTATACAAAAAAATGGTTTTTCCATGATAAATGTGCCTTTTTTAATATAAATGAGCTGAAAGTGCATCTAGTTCAGTCAAAAATACATATAATTCAGTCAAAAGCGTATATAGTTCAATAAAAGTGCATATAGTTCAGTCGAAAGTGTATATAGTTAGTCAAAAATGCATAAAATTGAGTCGAAATTGCATTCAATTCAACTGAAAGTACATCTAGTTCCGTTGAAAGTGCATACAATTCAGTCGAAAGTAAATATAGTTCAGCTGAAAATGCATATGCTTCAGCTGAAAGTGCATCTGGTTCAGCTGAAAGTGCATATGGTTTAGCTAAAAGTGCATCTAGTTCAATAAAAGTGCATATGGTTCAGCTGAAAGTGCATATGGTTCAGCTAAAAGTGCATATGGTTCAGCTAAAAGTGCATCTAGTTCAATAAAAGTGCATATGGTTCAGCTGAAAGTGCATCTAGTTCAATAAAAGTGCATATGGTTCAGCTGAAAGTGCATATGGTTCAGCTGAAAGTGCATCTGGTTCAGCTAAAAGTGCATATGGTTCAGCTGAAAGTGCATATGGTTCAGCTAAAAGTGCATATGGTTCAATAAATGTGCATATGGTTCAGCTGAAAGTGCATCTATTTCAATAAAAGTGCATATGGTTCAGCTGAAAGTGCATCTGGTTCAGCTGAAAGTGTATCTGGTTCAGCTGAAAGTGTATCTGGTTCAGCTGAAAGTGCATATGGTTCAGCTAAAAGTGCATCTAGTTCAATAAAAGTGCATATGGTTCAGCTGAAAGTGCATCTAGTTCAATAAAAGTGCATATGGTTTAGCTGAAAGTGCCTATGGTTCAGCTGAAAGTGCATCTGGTTCAGCTAAAAGTGCATATGGTTCAGCTGAAAGTGCATCTACTACAGTCGAAAGTGCATAAAGTTCAATAAAAGTGATTTTTTTAAATGATTTTTTGTGTTATTTTTTTCATTTTTTTTTTTATAATTTTTATAAATTTTTATAAATTTTTTATTTTTTTTATATTTTTATAATTTTTTGTGATTTTTTTCATTTTTTATATTTTTTTTTATTTTTTTATAATTTTTTTAAAATTTTGTGATTTTTTTGTGATTTTGTGATTTTTTTTTCATTTTTTGTGATTTTTTGTGATTTTTTATTGTTTTTTTATTATTTTTATTATTTTTTTATAATATTTTGTGATTTTTGTAATTTTTTATAATTTTTTTTATTTTTTTTGTAATTTTTTTAAAATTTTGTGATTTTTTGTGATTTTTTGTGATTTTTTCATTTTTTATTATTTTTTTATGATTTTTTTATTTTCTTTGTTATTTTTTTATTTTTTTTCATTTTTTGTGATTTTTGTGATTTTTTTAATAAAAATACATTATTATTTTTTTTTACAATTTTTTGTGGTTTTTTTTCATTTATTTTTAGATTTTTTGCATTTTATATATTTTTATGTGTTTTTTTTCTATTTTTTATGAAATATATGTATGGCGTTTTGGTAAATAAATTAAATAATTAAAAAGTTGTACCTATAGGGAATGTGAAATTATGAAGGTACCTAGGAGGAATATAATTTCAAAAGTGGTACCTATTGGGCATTAGTTGTTTCTTCTTTTTACTATTTGTGTTAAACTTTATTCTTTTTTATGTTACATTGATAAGTACAATTCATAAACTAAAAACACAAGTTGGATTTTTTATAATAAAGTCTAAGAGCTAAGAGCATGTTTATCACATGTTGGTTGCTGAGGGAGGAGCCGTAAAAAAATTACAGTCAACTTTATTAGACGCTGATATCTGTGTTTGCTGCTCTCTCCTGTCTCTTCCTCTTTTATCTTTGTCTGTTCCCTTTTCCAAATTCTGGGTTCGCTGATATTCTGTTAATAATTACAGGGACTGGTCCCTGTATTATTTATAAACCAGTCCATGTAGTTTCAAATATAAAATAAAATAAAAAATATGACCGTTAATAATTACAAACATGGTCCTGTAGTTTTAATTTAAATACGAAAAAGTCCCTATAACGGTAATAAACGGCTATTTTGACTTTTTTTGGTCCATGAGTTTTTTTAACATATAAAATAGTTCTTATAACGGCTAGTTTTTTGTCATTAAAAATTTTTAAATTACAAAATAGCCCAATTTAATCCTTATATAAACTCACACTTTACTATCATTCAAACCATACAATTTCAAAAACACTCTCTCTATCTCAAATATATTATTCTATATATCATATCATTCAAACATTTTCTATCCGAAATACAAATGGATCCAATCCGATTATCATCATCTTCATCCGATTCCGATGATAACAATTTCACAACGATGAATAAAAAATTTCTCGCCGACAACCCTATGTTTTTACCTATTCTTGTTGCTTTCGAACATGAAGGAACTTCACAACAATGTCCGCGAAAATAACGAGTTGAGAAGGCTCGATTAATTTTGGAAGTGGACGTTAAACTTCAGAGAGACTGTTTTTTTGGAGAACACATGTATCCGGATGAAGTATTTCGACAGAGATTTCGTATGGACAGGGAATTATTCGTCAGAATGGCCGATGAGGTTATCGAGAAAAAATATTATTTCCAACAAAAATATGATGGTGGGGCCGTATGGGTGTCATCCCTTATCAAAAAATTATTGTTGCTCTCCGCATGTTAGCCTATGATCTCTCTGAGGACTTGGTCAATAAGAATCTTCGTATATCTGTAAATTCTACCTTTAATTGTATGAAAGAGTTTTCTCGTTCTGTCGTGAGAACATTTGGCGAGAATTATCTTAGAGAGCCAAATGAGGACGGTATTCGTCGATTGAACATTATCAACACTCGTAGAGGTTTTTCCGGTATGCTCGGAAGCATTGACTGCATGCATTGGAGATGGAAAAATTATCCCACCGCTTGGGCTGGCCAATATCAAAGTGGTCACAAAAAATAGCCATCCATAGTCCTTCAAGCGGTTGCTTCTAAGGATTTATGGATATGACATGCTTATTTCGGGGAATCCGGTTGTAATAATGACATCAATGTATTGAAAAAGTCTAATTTATTTGATAAACTTATGGAAGGCGATGCCCCACCTTGTAGCTATACGATAAATGGAACCCAATACAATATGAGATGCTACCTTGCTGATGACATTTATCCTCCATGGGCTTATTTCGTGAAAAACATTCCGTCTCCTTTGTCACAAAAACATTGTACCTTTTGTCAATACCAAGAAGGAGTTCAAATGACATCGAGCGTGTATTTGGTGTGTTGCAATCTCGTTGGCACATTTTAAGAGTTTCGGCACGCTTGTAGGATCAAGAAGATTTAAAGTACAACATATTAGCGTGTATAATATGATTGTTAAACGCGAACCACATTGATATTTTGGCCTGATTAGACTTGTGTTATAAAATATCAATGTGGTTCGATATGTGACATTCACAAAATAGGTTAACTCGAACTAAAATGGATATTGGTATTATATAGAACAAAACTTGTTATATAAAAGTACCAAATAGTAAGTCAACTCAACATACTCAATATTGTAAATGGGCCGGTTGTTTTATTATACCAAGCTATGGTAACTTAAAACACAAGAATTGAAACTTGGAAAGCATAAAAGAATCATTTCCATACAACTACAAATACCCCTTAAATCTCCTTCTCCTTCTCCTCACCCTCTCTCTCTCTCTCTACAAAGTCGTCGTCTCTGCAAAAACAATGTCGTCGAGATACCTCTCTCTCCTCCTGATACTCTCCCTCCTCCTCCTATCTCTCTCCCACATTTCTCTCTCCACTTCTCTCTCCGACGAAGAAGACGAAGACCTCAGCTTCCTCCTCGACGACGACGAAGACGCCACGTCACCCCATCCAGATCCCTCCCCCGAAGATGTCGCCGAAGATTCCGGCGAAGAATACGGAGACTTTGATCCCGATAGCTTTGACGGTACCGACGAGGATCACGATCACGAGGGGTTCGGAGACGGAGAGGAAGCTGCTGATGTGGCGCCCGAGTTCGATGAGAAGGATGTTGTTGTTCTGGGGGATTCTAATTTCACCGAGTTTGTTAAGAATAATAGGTGAGATTTGTTTTTAGAGAATACTTGTTAACTGATTCTTGTTTAGTCACTGTGATTTAATGATTTTATAGGTTAGTTACAGCTGGGTTTTAGTTGATCAGCTTAAAATCTAAGCTTTTTTTCTGGGTTTTAGTTGATTAGCTTAAAAGCTAAGCTGATTTGTTTAGTCACTGTGATTTACTGATTTGATGCTGGCTCTTGTTTTTTTGCTACTGTTAGTTTATTTGAATCCTTTAAGCTGGGTTTGTTTATAGATTAGTTACAGCTGGGTTTTAGTTGATCAGCTTAAAAACTGAGTTTTTTTCTGGGTTTTTTGGCGGACTCTAATTTCACCGAGTTTATTAAGAATAATAGGTTCGGAATTGTTTTTATGGAATATTTGTTTAGTCACTGTGATTTACTGAAATTTGGATCCTTTAAGGTGGGTTTATAGGTTAGTTACAGCTGGATTTTAGTTGATCTTAAATGCTAAGTTTTTTTCTGGGTTGTAGTTGATGGGCTTAAAATCTAAGCTTTTTCCTGGGTTTTTAGTTGATCAGCTGAAAAGGTAAGTTTTTTTTTTGGATTTTAGTCGATCAGCTTAAAAGCTATATTTTTTCTGGGATTTAGTTGATCAGCTTAAAAGCTAAGATTTTTTTCTGGGTTTTAGTAGATCAGCTTAAAAACTGAGCTAAAATCTGAGTTTGTTGGGGGACTCTAATTTCACCGACTTTAGAATAATAGGTTTGATTTGTTTTTAGAGAATTTGTTTTACTGATATTTGTTTAGTTACTGTGATTTACTGAAATTTGGACTGTTTAAGGTGGGTTATAGGTTCTTTACAGCTGGGTTTTAGTTGATCAGCTTAAAAGCTAAGTTTTTTTCCGGGATTTAGTAGATCAGTTTAAAAACTGAGCTTTTTCTGGGATTTTGGGGGACTCTAATTTCACCGAGTTTGTTAAGAAAAATAGGTTCGGATTTGTTTTTATGTAATTTGTTTTACCGATTTTTGTTTAGTCACTGTGATTTACTGAATTTTGGATCGTTTAAGCTGGGTTTATAGGTTAATTGCAGCTGGGTTTTAGTTGATTAGCTTATAAACTATGTTTTTTTCTGGGGTTTAGTTGATCAGCTTATAGATAAGCTTTTATCTGGGTTTTAATTGATCAGCTTATAAGCTCTGCTTTTTTTCTTCTGGGATTTTGTTGGCCAGCTTATAAGCTAAGCTTTTTTCTGGGTTTTAGTTGATCAGCTTATAAGCTATGCTTTTTTCTGTGTTTTAGTTGATTAGCTTAAAAACTATGCTTTTTTTTTTTTCTGGGATTTTGTTGATCAGTTTATAAGCTAAAGCTTTTTTTCTGGGTTCTAGTGATCAGCTTATAAGGTAAAGTTTTTTTATGGGATTTAGTTGATCAGCTTATATGCTAAGCTTTTTTCTGGGTTTTAGTTTGATTCGCTTAAAAGCTTTAAAAGCTAAGCACTTTTCTGGGTTTTTTTGGACAGGAAAAGGAACTTAATTCTTCTCTCATACAGAAAAAGATCATGCTTATTATATTAATTTCGGGAATTTTCACTTATATACTATCTTTTCACCGTGTGATCTGACTTTCGATGTTTGCAGCTGGAGGACTTATGTAGTTGTTATCTTTTAAGCTCAGTATTTAGGCAATTTACAGCCCCATTTGGTTGACCAGCTTATAAAATGTGGGTTTTTTTGAACTGAAAAGGGTGGATGATAAAAGATCCAGTTTTTTCTTTGAGAACTGCAACCGAACAAGCCCCATGTATGATATAGCTATTCTGTATTGTTTAGTTGTGGCTCTTAAGATCGGTCTTTTGTTCTTAGAATATGGAGTGCGTATTGTTTGTAAACTTAAATGCTGAGCTGTTTCTGGGTTCTTTGCCTGAAAAATATGGAGATTAAAGCCGAAGGAACTTAGGTATTTTTCTCAAAATTAAAATATCCAGCTTATCTGCGTAAAATCTACAACCAAACATGCCTGCATGTGTCACTTATTGTTTCAAAGTTTACACGCAGGCTTTGTTAGGTGCACATTTTGAGATCCATTTTCTTTTTGCTTTTTGGCTTCGAATATGGTTGATCTAATTGAGAGCTGAGCTTCTTCGATAATTTCGGTCACAAACGCTGAAAGCTTCAAGCCGGATGTTGCTAGTCTCTGTATAAACTGAAAATTTCAGCTTATTTTAAAAGCTGCAGAAAAATTCAGCTTATTTTAAAAGCTGCAACCTTTCATTGCCTTGTTTGGTTTAGTACTTAATCTTTTGATTAAGTGGATGCTTGTAGTAATCAAGAACTTTTCTGGTCCATTCTTTGACACTGAGAATCACTACATCATGCTTGTGAGCAAGTCACGTGGTCAATCTTAATCTTTTTTTCTAATAAAATTGCTGATCATGCATGCAACAAATTGCTTTACTGTGTCAAATGTTGGTGCCCCAAACAGGACAAGAGTACACGTCATGATCCCAATCAACCATTGCTGAAACTTTGATTCTTTAATTTTTTATTTATTTATTTAAACATTGAAGGCATTAGTATACCAACATGTGTGACTAACACTTTCTAAAATAGGTATGTGATGGTGGAGTTTTACGCGCCATGGTGCGGCCACTGCCGGTCACTGGCGCCGGAGTACGCGGCGGCAGCGACGGAGGTGAAGGTGGAGGCAACCGAGGCGGTGGTTCTGGCGAAGGTGGACGCTACGGAGGAGAGCCAGCTGGCTCAGGAGTATGAGATACAGGGGTTCCCTACAGTGCTGTTCTTTGTTGATGGTGTTAAGAAAGAATATCCCGGAGAAAGGACTAAGTGAGTTTCTCTCTCAATATTTATATTTTGTATTGTTTAATTTTTAATTAAGGGTGTTGTGAGAAGATTACAGGTGATTTTACCCCGGGTAATACTAATCAATAAGCATACATAATTATACGAGTACACAATTTGGTTGGCTTTTATTTAGAATTATAACTCCCATGGAATCTGCAAATGTAACACTCGAAATTACAGAATTCACTGTCACATTACTATGTAGCTATATTAGTTGTCAAGAATTTATCCACCCAGTTAGGGATGTTTAGCTGATATATTAAACAAAAAAGTTGAGTTATAAGCTAAATCAAACTAACCCTCAAAAAGACACCCATGGGTACAGTTCAAAATTCTGAACTTTGACTAAAACCCATAGGTCTATGATTGTTATATCATAAAATACATTTCTAAATAGTGTTTACGGGAATTTTGCATTTGCTAAAATTACATTCCTGATTAGTTTTTTATGATTAGAATTTTGCATTTGCTTTCGTTGTAGGTGTATGCCTTTCTTATGTGGACAAAGATTTTCTATGTCGTTTGTGTAAAGATTATTATGCATTTGGATGTACTTTAATGGCATAAGGTAGTTAGATCATCTATCTTTGATACAACGACATCATACAAACCTGGCCTTTTTTGTACTTTATGTCCAAAACGTTACATGTATTGTCTAGGAGTTATGGTGATACTTCATATGATTTCTGTATTTATTGAGGAAGGGATGAGAAACACTGGGCGAGGGATCAGTGATAGAGAAGAAGTCGAGATCATTTATCTTTATTTAGCATATAGGGAAATTATGAGTTTTGAAGATTGAGACAAGAATTTGACGGCGTTGTTTGTGTACTTTGGATTTACTTTGACCGTACCAAGTTGTTGGAGTATCTCTCTTGATATGCGTTTGTAACAATAAAAGTCATTCTTGATTTGATATATGCAAAAAGATGTGATTTTGTCTTGTCCATTAGGCTTTATAAGTTGCAACTCACTAGTACCACATGTGATTTCTGACCTAGAGGGCATCCCGTAGTTGATTTAGGAAGTAAAAGGAAAAACCAGAGGATTGAGAAAACGAGATGAACTTTGAGTCTTCCTAGAGTCTATTTTTTGTATCCTAGAAAATATATGCTACATGAAAATTGAAATTGTAAAATATTTCTGGGCGTGTAAGGAATTTTTGCTATTTCAGTAAATGTGCATTTTCAAATGCAAATCATAAGAAGATGGATTCTTGTTGTCTGCTGTTAGTTCTCAGAAATCCTCCTTAAGGCATACTAAAGATAAACAAGGTCAGGGGGTGCCAATTTTTTTGGTTTTGCTGTTTTTTCTATTCTTCTCTGAATAATGATACTCCAAAAACAGGAAGATAACATTGTTTCCTCTTTTCTTTTGTAAGATCTTTACCTAGCCTGTGCTTGAGCTTCTCTTAACACATGATACAAGAATGTGATTGATGTACAATAATAAGAAACTGTTCTGCTCCTATTTGTAATTCAATCAGTGAGTTTGCTATCTTTAGTTTTTTTACTTATTACTCATTATATTTGTTAGGGATGCAATTGTCACTTGGATTAAAAAGAAGACTGGGCCTGGTATCTACAATTTGACTACTGTTGAAGAAGCGGAACATGTGTTAAAAGACCAATCCAAAGTTGTTCTTGGGTTCCTCGATTCTCTAGTGGTAAAATCTCGACTTCCACAATCTTTTTTGTTATTGGGACACGGTTATTTAGATAGATACGACTACCACTACCCAAATTATTAGAAGCTACCTGTTGAATATGAAAAGTTAGTAAATGTAACCGTGTCAATAAAGAAATCTAAGTGATCGCCTTTTTGAAATGTATGACACTTGCCTGTAACACTGGCAAAACACCTAACCAAAGTAAAAACATTTGCATAGCCAGTTCGGAAGTTCATTTACTAAATTCATTATATACGCATAGGGCCCACATAGTGAGGAGCTTGCTGCTGCTTCGAAAATGGATGATGATGTCACCTTTTATCAGACTTCTAGTGCTGACGTGGCCAAGCTTTTCCACATCGATGCCAACACCAAACGCCCTTCGCTTGTGTTGCTGAAGAAAGAAGCTGAAAAGATTAGCGCTTTTGGTTAGCTTCACTGTTTTGTTTGCTGAGATAGAAATTTGGCAATGTCAGAAATACTTATAATCTGCTTTCTTTTGCAGATGGTGAGTTCATCAAGTCTACAATTACAAAATTTGTGACTGAAAACAAACTTCCATTAGTCACCAATTTTACAAGAGAAAGTGCACCACTGATATTTGAGAATCCAATTAAGAAGCAGGTAAAGCACCTTATGATAATTTAATTTCCCTTTCATGTGATTTTAGAGCATCCACAATGGCTATGTTATCTCAGTTGTTAGATTAAAATTTAAAAGTTTTAACTAACAAACAAATTTGACTTCACATTGGTTATCTTATAATAAGCATTAACTTTAATATTGTCAGAAATCTTGTTAAATTTAACAAGTGATCTGGTGGATGATGTGGCAAAATAAGTTAACCCATTACCATAATCAACCATTTCTACCAAAAAATATTAATAGCCTTGTTAAAATAACAAAGCAATGTGATGTTTAAAGTTAAAATACACATTGTCATGATGCGCCAGTATTTTAGTTGTTAAGCTTAGCAAAACCATTGTGGATGCTCTTAAGTTTTTGATGCTTTAACGCCGGTTTTCTCCCTTTTCAGTTGTTACTTTTTGCCACGGCCAACGATACTGGGAAATATTTGAATGTCTTTCAAGAGGCTTCAAAGATTTTCAAAGGAAAGGTAATTACATTCACTACCTATACCTTGTTCTATTTTGTTTATGTGAAACTGGGTCGTTACCTTTTCTAGACTTGTTTGTTCTTAAATCCAAAGGTGGTTGTGATTTTTCCCGTTGCATCATCTTTTACTCATTAGATACATTTAGAAGTAAAAACTTAATTTCTTATGTTAGGTGTTATAGCTTCTTATCTTATTTGTTTCAGCTTATATTTGTTTACGTTGAAATGGACGATGAGGATGTTGGAAGACCAGTTTCAGAATACTTTGGAGTGTCTGGAGATGCCCCAAGAGTTAGTTTCCCACTATACAGTTCAACTTTCATTTTTAAGATTACTTTTTTGAGAAATTCTGATTCATGGGAGCAAAGTTGACTTAAAGATGGTCTTTGTCATTTTTGGACAGGTTATCGGATACACAGGAACTGATGATGCAAAGAAGTTTGTACTAGATAGTGAAGTAACCTTGAGCAGCATCAAGGTTTGGGTTACAGTCATGGCCTTTACTTAAATTAGCCTATTATAAAAATTCCATTTTTTAAGATTTTTAGTATCCATGTCATTTTGTAGTCATTTGGAGAGAACTTCCTGGAAGACAAATTGAAGCCATTCTACAAGTCAGACCCAATTCCTGAGACTGTAAGAAGTAAAAATGTATTTGCTTCGTAATCATCATATGGCATGTTTATGTCACTCTTTTGGTATTCTTATTTTCCATGTGTGCTATATGTAGAATGATGCTGATGTAAAGATCGTTGTGGGAAATAACTTTGACGAGATTGTTTTAGACGAATCGAAAGATGTTCTTCTTGAGGTAATTGGCGCTTTATTCTTTTCTCGGATTAATTTGGGTAATAATAAAATTTGCCTCAGGTTTGTAATTTTTATGCCAGATATATGCTCCTTGGTGTGGACACTGCCAATCTCTAGAGCCGATATATAACAAACTTGCAAAGCATTTGAAAAGCATAGATTCAATAGTTATTGCCAAGATGGATGGAACCACAAATGAACACCCTAGGGCTAAGGTATTTTTTTTCTTTCAAGAAATTTTCCTTTATCCCCTTTAATTTCTAGTTACCCTGTTGCCATGGTACGGTTTTATATTATCCTGAAAGGGAATAACTTACACCATATCCCGATAGCCATCGTAATATAAATGTTTGATCCGAACTGAATACTGTTTTTCTAGGACTTTGAACAACTAAAATACGATTGGTGCTAATTTGGGTTTGAAAGTTTCACTTGCATAGAAGCTTAATAAAAAATAAGAATAACTAAAGTAAAACTTTGTTCTCGTTTTGCAGGCTGACGGATTCCCGACTCTTCTTTTCTTTCCAGCTGGTAGCAGGAGTTTTGACCCGGTTAGTAACATTTGCATTTTATCCTGTAGATAATGTTGCTCTTTTATAATTTCTTATTTGTTTCTTTGCGGTGATTTCTTTTTTGCAGATCCTTGTGGATAGCGATCGCACAGTTGTAGCTTTCTACAAGTTCCTCAAGCAAAATGCCCATATTCCATTCAAGCTCCAGAAACCAGTTTCGACCGAAAAACCCAAAGAGTCTGATACGACTGAGTTGCACAAGAGTGTTGATGATAGTAACTTAAAGGACGAACTATGAGACTCTATATACAATTTTCTCTTTTATGTTTTGGAAGATAACTTTGACGAGAGACTGACTGAAGATATGAGGGAACATGAATTTCCTAATCCATAGTGTTTTCTCCTTGTAGCTGTTCCCCTCTTTGAAATTATAATGTTGAAGTTGTTATTTCCTTGATAAGACTTGGCCGAATAATTCCTTGTACCAATTTCGTCTCTAGGAAATTTTTCAAAGTTATGGATTGTTGAATTTTACAGTTGTATCTTTATTCCTACAAACATAAAGCTTGATCCTGAGTTGAGTTCAAGTTTAATTTTAAATTTCTTTTGCAAAGGATGTCAATAAGTCGACTCGGCTCAGCTTGTTGATAGAATCGGTGGATCCTCGAAAGATACGTTATTTCAATATAGCATATTTTAAACATTTTCTATTTCTGCACACAACGATAGATTTGCCACTAGCTAGCCCATCCTAATCTTAGCATTAGTACGCTGTAAATCCCACAGTTCTGAATGAAGCATTAAAAAACACAGTTTTCGACAGCGTAATAGTATTACTGTGTTTACGCCTAATAATTTCATCTATATCAATTATGAATATATACTATATAGTAATAAATTGAAGAGTTAAATAAATAGATCAAACGTCTGGTAATCTGGTTAATAATAAACGAAGTCGTAAGATAAAAGAGGGTTGATACTTTTTTTTTTATATATATAATTAGTGGGGAAAACCCACATTTTTATTTATTAGAAATATGGGTAAAAAACTCCACAAAAAACAATAGCAAAAAGTGGGAAAATGTTGCAATTACAAAATAGAGTTTCAAACTGCAAACTGACAGAAACTTGAATACTTAAAAATAAAACACTAAAACTTATAACACGCGTCCTTTTTTCAAATATATTGACCTCTTCGTAATACAGTGGAGACCATCTGCTTTCCTCTTTTAGTGAGAGATTGTCTCTCTTATTTTTTTCAAAAGTCTTCAAAAATCATTTGATTCGTAAATAAGGAATCGCCAGTGCTTCAGTGATGATTACGCCATTTAGATAATCTAAGAAGTTTTCTAAACAATTCGAAACTAGTGGGTCTTCATCACACCATAAATTCACCAGGTGATCTGCTCATCTGTTACCTTCTCTCTCTATATGCATAATTCTTAATTCACGTATTTTGAATTGCTGATTTATTAGATCCATGATATACATTAAGTCTCAGGGGCAATTGCTCTTCACTTGAATAATATTCAACAATTGTAAGCAATCTGATTTAAAAATTATATTATTTTCTTCAACAATTTGAACACCCATTAAAAGTGCTTTCATTTCAGATTCAAGGCCAGAGTTGATGTTAATTGAAATATAATACCCTAAAATAAACATTCCTTGATCATTTCGCATTACACCCCCAACACCACTTTGATTAGTGTTCCTTTTAAAACTCCCATCAATATTGATTTTATTACATCATTTAGAGTACATAACCAATTTACCAATTTAACCTTTTTAGCTTTTTTAAGCATTACATTGATCCCATCTTTAATATCAAAGTTTGGGGGGAAACAATTACCCTTGCCTGAGTATCTTTTAATCAAATTGCTGACTTCCTCACATATCTTTGCCCCATTCATTTTTTTATTATTATATTTACTACTGCATCTTGCTTTTCAAATTTTCCAAACAATAAACACAGGTATAATTTTGCAGAGTTTCCATTGAAATTTTGAGATAACAATACCTGATTGAGACCATCAAGAAATAAATTTGCCCATTACTTGCTCTTAATTATTTGTAACTGCCGATAGATTACTATAGTAGTTCCACACTTTTTTAACTATAGGCCCAGTACTGAATAAGTGTTTTATTTCTTCTAAATTATTTACACAACATTCGCATTTAGAGGACAACATAATTCCCAAATTTTGAATTGCAGGATTCAGTGGAAGAGATTTATTGAAGAATTTTCAGATAAAACAAGATATTTTCACAAGTATAATTTTATCCCAACGCAATTTGCTTATCCAGTTTGTAGAGGACTTGTTTCACATAAATTCACATGCTGAGTTTATACTGAAATTACCTATCTTATTAATTTTCCAAATAGAAGTGTCTTCTCTTAGCTTATTAATGTTGATATCACTTGAAAACAGATGTCTCAAGTTTTGAGTAATTATGTTATTTATTTTTCCTCTATCTCACTCTCCATTAGTGATGATATATTTAACCATAATATTATTATCCAAGTTAGGATCCTTCAAAGGGCCTTCAGCAATCCAGTTATCTTGATTGATTGAGATATTACATTCACATATGAGCCAAACAATTTGTTTTTCAGCTCCACTTCTCATTTTTAATATTCTTGTCCAAGTATTGTCACATTTTCCATTAGTAACACAATTAGCATGCTTATTTCTACATAATTTAGCTTTCAATAAATTAGAGCACAAACTATTTTTTGTTCTGAAATTCCACCACAATTTAGTTGCAAATGCCTTAGAAATATCATTAAAACTTCTTAATCCAAGACCACCTTCATCCACTGGTGAGCAAACTTTTTTACACTTTACCCACTGATCCTTCTTAATTTGATCAGATGACCCCCACAAAAAATTAGGCAAAATTTGATGAACTTTTTTAATTACCTGTTTAGGCGGATTCATAGCTGATAATGTATACACTGGAATAGACTGGAGCACATACCTTATCAAAATAAGTCTCCCACCCATATTTAGCCACCGACTTTTCCAATTTGATAATTTTTTTCTTCACTTTCAGGATGAGTTCATGGAAGAGCACACACTTTTTATGTCCAGAATACAGCTTACGGCCAAGATAAGTAAAATGAGTCTTTTTCACTTCTATTTGCAGCTCCTCACTAATATCTTTCTTTTGTTCTCTAGCAACACTTTTAGAAACATAAGAAAAACTCTTGTACAAGCTAATTTATTGCCCAGAATCTTCATTATATCTCTTAGTAACTTTTTCACATTTTGAATAGACCTTATATCAGATGCAATAAAAATGATAATGTCATCTGCAAAACCTAGATGAGTTATAATAGGACCATGTAGAGGAGATTTGAAAACTTTTCAACTTTTCTTGACCACTAAAGCATTGAGTTGAGATTTCTAGTTAGCACTTCTAAGCAAATAATAAAAAGACTTGATGAGATAGGATCACCTTGTCTCAATCCATTAGAAGAAAAATACCTTGCAGGTACACCATTCACCAAAATAGAGGTCTCATTGCATGAAATAATTCTCCATATTCTATCAATGCAGATCTCAGAGAACCCAAACTTTCTTAGTACACATATAAGAAGGTGTCACGAAACTTTATCATAAAGGTTTTTCATATCAAACTTAATAGCCAGATTTTTCCCACTATTTTTTTTATTTAAGCTAGCAATAAATTCTTGAGTCAATAGAATATTCTCCACTATATCTCTGTTCTGAACAAAACCACTTTGATTAGAGGAAATAATAAGAGGCAAAATAATAGATAACCTCTTAGACATAATTTTTGAAATCACTTTATGAATGAAAGTGTCTAGGCTGATAGGTCTATATTCTGAAAAATCATTAGGAGCTTGATTTTTAGGAAAAAGAGCAATAATAGTACTAATAATATCTTTAGAAAGCAAATGCCCAAAAAAAAAAAGAGTTGATACATATGGTGAAAGTGAAGCTAAGCAAATTAAATAACAAGGCCAACAATTGATGAAAGATTCAAATCGAATACGTAGATTTCAATTTGGAGCCGAGAGAAACGATCAAAATTAGTTTATATGAGAAACTGCGCTACAAAGTTACCGAGGAATCTGTCTGAAAAAGAGGGATTCCAATTCTCTAGACATCTTTTAGAGTTTAATCCATTACACAATCCAATGGTCTAAATTTACGCGTGAGTCTTGTAATTTTATTTTATATAATTTTAATATATAAAATACAAATTATGATTTCGTAAATTAAAATACTAACTTTACAATACAATAAAAACTCAAATAAAATTATACAACTCTAGCTGAGACTATCATAAAGTTAAGTATTAATTAAAAATAGTAAAAAAAAAGTCAATGATTTTAATATATCTTATTTTATATATTAAATTATAATTTATTTTTTTTGCAAAACTCATGTCTAAATCTAGATCATTTGATTATGTTTATTTTATCTGTTAGCTGTAGAAGATGTGAGTGCATTACGAACTCTGAAAAATTTGAATCCCCCGTAAAACAATCATTAGAAAGTATCATATATAAATATCACAATACATTTCAACATTTACTTACAATTGTACTTTTCAATTAGCAAAGCAACCAAAGTTAAAGTTTTGATATACCAGTTCGTACGTAATTCAGTTCAATCATTAATAAAACTTCAAGTTTTATCACATATCCAATTGGTATAACATTATAGAATTAATTGCAAAAATAAAATATAAAACACTATTGAATATTTTAACGAATGTCTATTTTTAGGATCGAGTGCACTTGCTTCAGCTAATGCAATAAATAGTTTAAGTTCATAGATTCCTTACTAACATAGTTACATAGGGCCTAGGGGTTTTTATCATGACGTTATTATGTTAATAATATATGCCTGAGGATATTGGATCTTTCTTCAAGTTCAATCATTTATCGATAATTAATTCTTTTGTCTACTATTAAAACAACATTCTAAACACACCAAAAAAGACTTGAAGTTAAATTAGGTTCAGTCCGAAACCAAAATATAGATTACCGATAAATAATTGAGTGTCGAAGAAAAAATTAGAACTGAAAGTGATAAGTGTCCTTGTTTGGATAGCTTCGACAAAAACCCGCTCATAATCTCTTGTTGTTGCTTTTTCTATAAGTTTATGATAAGATCTTTAACCTATGTGGTGATCCATTTACGTATTGAAAAAACAGAAGAATCTCTTCTTCTGTCCTATGTGGCCAGATAAAGCGGGAAAATTATGGTTTTCCTCCTTTAAGTAATTATTGTAATTAGATTGGATTTATCATTACGACAGAGTAATGGAGATTCAGGTATTACTTATTACTTTATTAGTGTGAAGCGACTTGAAGAAGAAACAGAAGTTAAAATCGCCCATCTGAAGACCAAGCTGGTTTCGTGTATTTCTCACGACATAGTAAATTAATTCTCAGGCAAGTTACCACAGTAAAAAGCTGATACCTTTTCTAAACCCATAACCCTAAAATTCCCCGAGCACTTCACTTCTGATTCTTCTTCTTAATATATATTTATGAAAAATTATAAGAAGCTTTGATTTTAATCTTTTATACCCTGTATTATATCATATTCATTGTTCATATAGGTAATTAAGGAGTAATAGTTAGTGTTTTGTTCTGTGAGTTGAAATAAAAACAGAGATGTGCAAACTTATAATTGTTTGTGGTGCGATTGGCGAACGAGCTGTTTTCCGAGTAAACTAAACTAATGATCATATGAATTTGCAAGAAGTTTAATATTTTGCGCTTGTTTTCCTGAAGTTTTGAGTGAAAAGCTGGTTGGTTCAGCTTAAAACCT
Source organism: Primula vulgaris (assembly GCA_963920805.1). Lineage (NCBI taxonomy): Eukaryota > Viridiplantae > Streptophyta > Magnoliopsida > Ericales > Primulaceae > Primula > Primula vulgaris. Next base: position 30,016,449 of record OY987212.1, read on the forward strand.
CTAGGTTTATTTTGAAGCAATACGTTTGTATCTGCATGTGAATTTCATTTTGTACCAGCATTGGGCCACAATTTTATGTAGGGCCACAAATTTTTTTATTACAAAATTATAAAATATCTCTATTTATTTATTTATGCAATTAAATATAGTATATGCCTATTTTTTACTTTAAAATACTGTATCTAAAGCCAATATTTCTGCCAAACTGCCAAAACTTTATCTATCTGCCTCAAAAGGTTAGTTTTTTATATACTAAAAGTTCAATTAATTGAATAAATACTACTTTCGATTGATCCCAACTATTTTCTTTAAATTCTATTATTGTTTTAGATTATAGATGTATGTTTTAAAAACTAAAAAAGCCTCTGATCAACTCGGATTTAGTTGGGAAAAATTAAAAGCCCCACAAATTAACCTAAAATTGTATATTGTACTTAGATTTGTATTTTTTCTTATATTCTTTTTTAGTTTTTGGGATTTTATTTATAAATGCAACTGTTTATTGTTTGATGAAAAGTTTAATTCGGTTTTTATTATAAATGCAATTGGTCATGAATTCTGAGTTTTAGTCGATACATTAAAGGCCTACACTTTAAAGATTGTGTCGGTCCTCTTAATCAATGGAGACGGCTAAGAGTCAATTAAATATTTTAGAGGTGTAAATGAATTAAATGTTCATCAGATTTTCGTGTTCGACTCGGCAACACCAATTCATATTAATATAGCGTTCATGTAGTAAATGATCATCCTGAATACAACTTTGGGTTTGTCTATAGGTGATACAATCAAACAATTAATATGGATGATCTATTATTATATAATTAGCAACGTTATATAGAAATTTGAAGAATATTTCAAACACTGTAAGTTTTGTGACAATAATCAATAATAACAATATTATTGTCATCTAAAAAACTGTCACCGATCTTATACACCAATAGAATATTTAACCTTAAGAGTTAAGACTAAAGTTAAATTGTATCATAATGTCAAACCAAGTGTTATTGTTCGGTTAGCTAATGACGCTAGGGTGCGGACGGGAGGAGGATTGGGCGGGTTGATAAAATTTAAATGTCAACCCAATTCAACTTAATCCGTTACAATTAAAACTTTAACCCAACCCGTAAAATAAATTGCGGGTTGGGACGGGTTAGGTTGGGATTAATTCTTAAATTTTTATTTTGATCATTTATTTTTCATAGTTTGCTTAATTAACCTAAAATTTAAAATAAATTTAACCTTTTAAGGAGAAATATAAATTAAAATCAATAAAAATATGTTTAGAACATTCGGGAACAAATAATAAAACTAAAATATAATAAGAATAAAAGGTTGGTATTTTGAAATACACACAATGTATATATAATTATATATATATTAAGGGTTGAAACGGATTGGGGCGGATTAACCCGTGGTTTGAAAAACTCAACACTAACCCAATCCGCAAAATATATAGCGGATTGGGCGGGACGGATTGATTTTTTTTTAACACTCAACCCGTCCCAATCTGTACGAGTTGAGTTTACAAATTTTTTACCCACCCTAAATGACAGTTCGTTATGAAATGAACATGATGAACCGCACTTAAGAAAACTTTCAGTTAATGAACTCGTTCAGTTTGTTTGGGTTCGTTTACAATTTAATTTTATTGATAGATGCCTAAACTAATTATGTTGCTTTTTCTAGAGATTAATTAAAGGGCACTTGGACTGAGCATGCCAGACTGTTCGCCTATAATGACTTATTTTGCCTTTTCTAATATATGTAAACATATACCCTCTATTATATAAAGAGGGTCAGTGATCTCTTGATTTATCTCTCTAACACTCATATGAATGAATAAACATTTCGTCTGTTGTCTCTTATATATATATCTCTATATCTATACATATCTCATATATATATACCGAGCTAATATGTCACACAAAACGTTATCAGCACTTTACTCGCGGAGAATAGGATATACGCTCACGGATATTGGAGATTTTGGGTAAACGAACGGATATTGGGTATTTATAAACCTTGAGGTTTATTCGGGGTTTTAGGGTTTTGCTATATCGACTTTCACCAACATACCGTGCGTAAGGTACCGAATTCAAAACATAATTTATTCCATATATGTGATCGCACGTATTATTTTATGGATAACTAAAATATGATAAATATACCGTAGTATATAATTCATGTGTATTAGAGTTTGTTACTTGTATGGATAACTAAAGAATGATCGTAATACACATATTGTTGATTATAAAATCATATTTGTTGATAAAACCATACACATTAACTCAAACTGCATGTATTTGTTGGAAAAAAAAACCTATGCATGATAGATTTTATTTTTATTTTTACTGTCTATAATGATCAACTTGTCTATAAAAACCTATTGATATGTAATATGTATCGTGTACTGTAAAATTGTATTTTTATACAAACAAAATCAGTAAAAGACATATAATCGGGTTGTAAATCGGAAATCATGTAATTGTAAAACATGTATTAATATGTGGGATTAAATCTGTAACAAAGTGGAAACAGTAGGACTATTTTGTAATTCGTTGAAACTATTGATTGTGCATGTTAATTACTAAATGACTAAACTGAAACTTGTATGAAATTATGGACTGAAACTGTAATAACGCTGTAAATAGATATATAGTTTGCTGAAATTACACGGATAGTCCATGTAGTATATTACATGTATAAAAACAGTATGTATGTGTTATAAAAGTCAATATTCGGTCTATAAATATTCACTCACATGCATATATATTTATTAAAAGGCAAATGAATAAATATTACATGTTAATTGAATAAATTGATATGTTTCCATGTAAATTAATCATTTGCATGTTAAAATTACAATATAGAATTAATTGGTAATTAAGAATATATTACTTGCTTGCATGTTGTAATTAACATGAATAAAATCTTCACATTTAGCAGTTAATAATAATAATTAGATATTGCTAGTATAAATTGTGTTATATTATGTGCTGATTGATGATAATTAGTAAATATCAAAAGTAGCAACATCTATATATGTAAACACTGCCATGTTTATGATATGATAATTTGCGAAATCATATATTTTTACATTTAAGCTGGAAAAATTATGAACCTTCACCAACTAGGCTCACCTATTTGGATACGATGTCTAGGAAATATATAGGTGGAAGTCGATGTCCTAATGAAGTTGGGTTTTAAGTGGCATTCGCACCCTCCACCCTCACCGTCTTTCATGGTCATGTTAAAGTAGAGCTACCGAAAAGAGTTGACTAAATAATAATTTTCCCGAGCGTGTTAATATGTGATGTATGTTTCGCCGAATTGGTGTCTCAGTATTGACCCGTCGTTCGATCAATGAGAACCAATTCACATTAAAAGCAAAACTATTTTCGAACCTGTCGTTTCGAAACAAAGTTTGTGCTTGTGCAAACCATAAACATATAAACCGGTCGTTTTATATGATAACTAACCTAGAACTCCCAAAATATGTTGGATGCCATCTATGATGAGGAAATCGCAAAACATACTTGCGAAATGACTGTTTAGACGTTGATGTTATTCCGTCACCACATGTTAGTCAACATGATGTGTGAAAATATGATGCCAATTTTTTTTGGATGCCATCTTTGATGAGTAAAACACGAGTTTGTTGTTACTCGCGAGATGAAAGATAAGGCGTTGATGATATTCTGCCGCCACATTTGAGACATGATGACATCTATGGTGAACAAATGTCTGAAATTGACATATTGGAGCAATCCTTCACCAAAATACTAGCTTGGAAATTGCATTCCATAAGCAGTATCGTGAATTTATATTCACCATGTTCCTTTATCGCCCATCTGTTATTGGATAAGAAAATTGCTCCGGTGAGTAGTTTTAATCCTATTGGGTCAATGGCGAATTGTTTGCCTGATATTAATGCTCTTCGTGTACATTTTTTTTCACGAATAGAGACAAGTGTTATTTGTCTCGAACTGTCGCAATCCCGAAGAATCGCCTAGCCAAGCGAGGTTTTAGACAATCGTCAAAATCGAAGACCTGTGGCTCCAAGACAGTTCTTGAAAGTAACAATATGGCCCGTTGTCTCAAAGCAAGAGATAATGCTGAAGGAGCGAACTCTATGCTATAAAGACAAATGTCATGCATGGTTACTCCTTAAGTAGTTCAAAACTATTATAAAGGTGGGAAATCTAATGCTAATGTGGTTAAAGCTGACTGAAAGGAAACTCTTGAGACCCTCGATTTTGTGGCTCAAATGAGTTTGGTACCTTTCTTTATTGATTTTGATAAATCATTGAGCCGATTTTTCCCTCATCTGGATTATGTTTTTCCATTTGGATTATGTTTTTTTTTCCATTTGGACATACTTTTGAACTATGGTTTGCCTGTTTATGAATTTTCTCGAAATAATTTAAAGTAATTTGAGCAAATTTCTTTGACAAATGTGACCAAACTTTAAATTATGAAATTTAGGCAATACTTGTAGGGAAGTTGGTTTTCTGAAAATAGTGGGTAACCGTGTACCACGTAATTTCACCAACTAATTGCCTAAAAGAGTCCTTTGTGACAATGATTCTGGACTTGTCGTTCCAAATCGAAATCTTTGGTGAAACCAAATTGATTTGTCAAATATGAGGCTTTATACTCATGTAGGTCATATCGTACCTTGTTGAATTATAAAATATTCGAGAAAACAAGTGTTATCTGGTAATAGCTCATGAAAAAATTAAAATTTATTTACATACCCTCCCTCCATTCAATACGACCAAAACCGTATTTTAGAGGAGTTGAAATGTCTTTTAAGTGGTTGCTACCACATTCTTTAAAGCTTTTAAAGTTACCTTATCATTTTGCCTGTCGTTGAAATGATAAATGATTTAGATGCTAAGATATGATTGTCTATACTATAAATGATTTAGATGATAAAAGCATTTTGATATTGTGGTATTGACCGGATGAGATATTCCCGGGTCAAAAGACGATGTTTGATTTATAATCACATCGCATTTGGATTCTCTATGAGAATATATTTCGTGGTTAATCCGAAATTCATGCCACTAATGCTCACTTTGAAAGACTAGTATGTGTAAAGATCATGAAAAGGACTCGTATAATTCTTGTAAAGAATTGAAGGAGTTATTGTGGACTTATCCAACCATAAGATGGACCATAAATATAAATGGTTATGGTTGATGCATCGACAATAAGGTCACATGATTATTGTTGTCTACAGAAATACAACATTTTCTAAACTTTTAGCCCTATCAGTAAGTTAATGGCTCATGATCCGGATTATCCTGAAAAGTCTAGTCGACTTGATAATTCCGAAGAGTAAAAATCAAAATTTTGATTTGTATTACTTGACTTTGGTAATTGAAATTGAACATAATGCTGATTATGTTCCGACCCAAAATGGACTCACAGAAACTTTAAGTGGTTGTAAATGATTGCACGGGTTATTTGGTAATGCGTACCTATATATTTCTATGTGGGGTCACAATACATTGCATATTGCCGCATTGGTCCTTTTGAGGCTCATAGTCACTCAAAACACTAAATGCGTACCAGATGGTTACTGGTTATGAGGCAGACGCCTCATATGAACACGTGTTTGAGTGCTTAATACTTTGATTGAGCCGCTATAGTGTTCAAAATATGGACCTCTGAATGGGACATAAGTCGATTATGAATCCCATGCCTATCATTTGATAGAGTAACATTGACAAGCGATCTCTTTACCGCATGATATGCGAAAATGACATCGCTAAGACTGTTCTCACCGTCGTTAGGGGGAGATTTGCACGTTAACGTTGATAAAGAACGACATGAAGTAACGTGGCATAACCCACTCAATCTTAGCTTGATCCCCAAAATTGCACTTAGTGATAAGTAAGTGCATAGACTTCCTCAAGAAAATGATGTTGCGTCCCCTAACATAAATTTAAATATTAATTAAAATAATAAAATATTATTAATTTTGATAAATTTTACGTTAGGGGACATTGTCGATTTAACCAAATGGTAGAACAATACAAAAACCTAAAATCTAATATATATATATATATATATATATATATATATATATATATATATATATATATACTATTTGTTCTCGAATAATTGTCTTTTACGAAATTACGTGCAATTTTGACCGGCATATAGCATGTATCAAAATTGTCGAAATAAAAAATTTCAAAAGTAAATCATATAATTTAATATTTGAACTATATGATTAACTTTTGAAAATTTTATTCTGACAATTTTGATACAAGTTATTGGCCGATCAAAATTGCACATAGTTTTTAGTTTTCATGTTTTTTTAATTTCATTAAAACATCTTATCTTTTAGCCTTTTGATAGCCTACAAAACTATCCAACGGGCCTTGATATTTGGAGTCAGAGAGAGCGTCTGAGCCCCCCTTTTGTAAATTACATTAATCTTGATCTTAATACTGCGCATCCGAGTTTTCCGAAGGGAAAGATGGCTATTTACGCATAAAATTTTAATTACGTTTTAAGAAGACATAAAACTTTTATCTACGATTTTATGACTCATAATTATACTGGTTCCTCGTGAGATGACTTAAAGAAGTTCTACTTCTACTAATATTATGACCACTAAATTTCATCAAATAGATCATTATTATATTGACGTGATTACAGATCATTTGGTAGTCCAATTCAACTCACTTTAATTAAAGAGTCGCTATATGGTACTACCTTTCAAATATAATTAAATCAATCACACAGAGTTCCTAATTTTTTTGTTGACCCACGAAAAAGAGTTTCCAGTAATAACCCGCAATTTTGTTTAGCCAAAATTGTACTCCGTAGGTATTATCTTAGTCAGACCCTACGTTGAGATGGATTTGACTAAGTGAGAATTATCTTGTTGATAACGACTTGACATGCCGCATAAGAGTTCATATTTGGTATACTATCGTTTTTTTAAAATGTATTTGATATTTTTTTTGATATTTTTTTCCTTGAAACAACGTTTTATTTAATTTATAAAGTTTATTCAAAAAAAAATCTGTAAATACCCAAAAAAAATAATATAAAAAGTTAAAATTTACATATTTTTTTTGAAAAAACACGATAGAAATAAATTAGAAATTAATTTAAAAAAAAATTATATATACATATGAAATAGAACATAACATGAACAAAACATGATTTATTTAACATGACGAGGTGTGTTTCCAACGTCAAGATAGAGAGAGTAATTTGAGTATTATTATACTAATTTTTCTTTAGAGATAATTATACATATATTGATGTGGTTATGTTTTAGCTGTCCACTTCAAACACGTCTACCGACTCAAGTCCGCTTGAAATTTATTATAATAATTTTCCTGTAGGGATAATTATGCATTATTGATGTGGTTATGTTTTAGTTGTCCAATTCAACAGGCCAATTGACTCATCCAAGTCCGCTTGAATTCAAAATTATCACTATTATCATACAACTTCTCAATTCTAAAGTTTCATTTATCAAAAGGCACTATTTACACACCATGGAGATCTAGTTTTAGACACCAATTCGTAACAATTCTCAAAGAGTTGCAACGGCTGAAACTAATATCTCATGCAGTAGTCTTATTGGCTTTTAAATAGCGCCCGGAATGTGCATTAGATGATCTTTTTTCACAATTAATTTTAGCTATCGGATGAAAATTCAACGACAATATTAATCAAAATTATAACTGATACAGTTATTTAACTTTGCTCCAAGCTAATTGCGATTTGGCACACATATATCACTCTTATTCGTGTATCAAATAAAGCATCAGCTGACTTGTCAATTTTCAATCAATTTTAGTTCATATATTTATATCACATGATGTAATAAGTTACGTGTGTACATAATGTTATGTTTATATATAAATGGGATTATTGACATTAACTCGCATGAAGCAAATAATCTATCAATATGATGTTGCTTAAAGCAATAAAATAGACAGTTGACATGAATATGGAGATAGATGTATTGAATTACAAATGGTTGGATAGATAAGTTTAGCAAAACGGTAACGTTAATTATAAAGTATCACAATTAACATTTGTCATCAAAACTTGAATCCAAATTTAAACTAGCTAGCTAGTTCTGCAAAAAAGATTATTATTTTTTTTTTTTATCAAAGATTGATTTTCTATCATGCTGTTGACTTAATTTTAAAATAAATCTGGAATAGCATACATGCAATGATAATTAAAAGTTATAACTTTAAAATTGTTTACAATGCCGAACTGCCAAAGCATGGAGATGATAAACATGTATATGATGCGGTCGCTTTTGATTGTACCAACCAATATAGTAAACCTCTCCCACATATAATAGATACTGAATAGTGAAAAGTATATTTTGTACGATTCGAAATAAAAATAGATCCATTGAAGCCTTTCGTATGCGTTTCTCCCATGTTCGATATTACTTTTATTCACGGTATAAGAGGGGGTATATTTTTAATTGTATGTGAGACCCACCTTATATCATCTTTATATACACAATTTGCAATTGATATACTAAATAACGAATATATATATATATATACTAACTGGATTACATTTTAAGCTAATAAGTGGGTATAATTAATAATTAATATACATAAAAAAAATATTTATACCACTTGTAATACATAGTTACAAATTGTAAATCTTTATACTCCACTGTAAACAAGCATGGTCGAATATAATTATCGTCTCACTTTTTCTTTGTGGTGATTTATATATATGGGTCAGGTGTTAAAGAAGTTATTGCATGCTTTTATCACTTGATCACTGATGTTATAATATGAATTGTTATAAATTGAAGGTTAGTTCCCATAGTTTGTATTTGAACTTCTACACTTCTGAGCTCTGATCAGTTGTAAGGAATGGTTTCAAGTTTTGGGAAATGTGATAAAATGGTCCTTATGTTGTTTTTCTCCTTATCTACTAACAATTTATGCTGGTATATATCATGCAAGCAGGTAAAATTTATATATTTATTTACTGCAATGTGTAAAATATGGTAATTTGCGAAATCATATATTTTCACATTTAAGTTGGAAAAATTATGAACCTTCCCCAACTAGGCTCACCTATTTGGATACGATGTCTAGGAAAGATATAGGCGGAAGTCGATATCCTAATGAGGTCGGGTTTTAAGTGGCATTCGTGCCCTCCACCCTCACCGTCTTTCCTGGTCGTTTTTCAAGTAGAGCTACCGAAAGGGGTTGACTAAATAATAATTTCCCCGAGTGTGTTTATATAGTGATGTATGTTTCGCCGAATTGGTGTCTCTGTATCGACCTGTCGTTCGATCAATGAGAACCTATTCACATTAAAAGCAAAACTATTTTTCGAACCTGTCGTTTCGAAATAAAATTTATGCTTGTGCAAACCATAAACATATAAACCAGTCGTTTTATATGAAAAATAATCCAGAACTCCCAACACATGTTGGATGCCATCTATGATGAGAAAATTCGCAAAACATACTTGCGACTGTTTAGACGTTGATTTTAATCCGTCACCACATGTTACTCACCCTGATGTGTGAAAATGTGATGCCCAAATTTTTTTTGGATGCCATCCTTGATGAGTAAAACACGAGTTTGTTGTTACCCTCAGGATGAATGCTAAGGCGTTGATTTTATTCCGCCGCCACATTTGAGACGTGATGACGTCTATGGTGAACAAATGTCTAAAAATGACATATTGGAGTAATCCTTCACCAAAATACTAGCTTGGAAATTGTATTCCATAAGCAGTATCATGAATTTATATTCACCATGTTCCTTTATCGCCCATCTGTTATTGGATAAGAAAATTACCCCGGTGAGTAGTTTTAATCCTATTGGGTCAATGGCGAATTGTTTGCCTGATATTAATGCTCTTCGTGTACATTTTTTTCTACGAATCGAGAACCGAGACAAGTGTTATTTGTCTCGAACTGTCGCGATCCCGATGAATCGCCTAGCCAAGCGAGATTTTAGACAATCGTCAAAATTGAAAACCTGTGGCTTCAAGACAGTAATTGAAAGGAACAATATAGCCCGTTGTCACAAAGCAAGAGATAATGCTCAAGGAGGCAACTCTATGCTATAAAGACAAAGGTCATGCACGGTTACTCCTTAAATAGTTCAAAACTATTATAAAGGTGAAAAAAAAACCCCGATGCTAATGTGGTTAAAGTTAATTGAAAGGAAACTATTGAGACCCCCGATTTTGTGGCTCAAATGAGTTTGATACCTTTCTTTATTGATTTTGATAAATCATTGAGCCATTTTTTCGCCCATCTGGATTATGTTTTTCTATTTGGATTATGATTTTTCCATTTGGACCATACTTTTGGATTATGGTTTTGCCTGTTTACGAAATTTCTCGAAATAATTTAAAGTGTTTTGAGCAAATTCCTTTGAAAAATGTGACCAAACTTTAAATTATGAAATTTTAGGCAATACTTGTGGTGTAGTTGGTTTTTTGGAAATAGTGGGTAACAGTGTACCATATAATTTCACCAACTACTTGCCTAAAAGAGCACTCAGTGACAACGATTCTGGACCTGTCGTTCCAAAATCGAAATATTTGGTAAAGCCAAATTGATTTGTCAAATATGAGGCGTTATACTCATGCAGGTCCTGTCGTACCTTGTTGAGTTATAAAATATTCGAGAAAACCAGTGTTATCTGGTAATAGCTCATGAAAGAAATGAAATTTCTTTACATAGCCTCCACTCAAAAACGTATTTTAGAGGAGTTGAAATGTCTTTCAAGTGGTTGCTACCACATTCTTTAAAGCATTCAAAGTTACCTTATCATTTCGCCTGTCGTCGAATGATAAATGATTTAGATGCTAAGACATGATTGTCTGTACTATCATTCGCCTGTCGTCGATTGATAAGAGCATCTTGATATTGTGGCATTGACCGGATGAGATATTCCTGGGTCAAAATACGATGGTTGATTTATAATCGCATCGCATTTGGATTCTCTATGAGAATATATTTCGTGATTAATCCGAAATTAATGCCACTAATGCTCACTTTGAAAGACTAGTATGTGTAAAGATCACGAAATGAACTCGTAGAATTCTTGTAAAGAATTGAAGGAGTTATTGTGGACTTATCCAACTATAAGACGGACCATAAATATAAATGGCTATGGTTGATGCCTCGACAATATGGTCACATTTTAATATTGTCCACATAAATGCAGCACTTTCCAAACTTTTAGCCCTATCATTAAGTTGATGGCTCATGATCCGGATTATCCTGAAAAGTCTAGTCGACTTGATAATACCGAAGAGTAAGAATCGAAATTTCAATTTGAATTACTTGAATTTGGAAATTGAAATTGAACATCCTGTCGATTATGTTCAGACCCAAAATGGACTCACGGAAAGCTTGATGATGCGACTGCAAATGATTGCACGCATTTCTTGGTCTTGCGCACCAAGATTTATATTTCCGTATGGGGTTATGCTATTTTGCTGCATTGGTCCGTCATGAGGCCCATAGATACTCAAACACCATATGCGTACCAGCTGGTTACTGGTTATGAGCCAGAAGTCTCATATTAACGCGTGTTTAGAGTGATTAATTAATATTTTGATTGAGCCGCTCTAGCGTTCAAAATATGGACCTCTGAAGGGGACATAAGTCGATTATGAATCTCCAGCCTATCATTTGATAGAGTAACCTTGGCAAGCGATCTCTTTACCGCATGATATGCGAAAGTGACATCGCTAAGACTGTTCTCCCCATCGTTAGGGGGAGATTTGCACGTTACCGTTGATAAGGAACGACGTGAAATAACGTGGCATAACCCACTCAGTCTTAGCTTGATCCCCAAAACTGTACTTAGTGATAAGTAAGTGCACAACTCCCTCAAGTCTAACTAAATGCCAAATGCATTTAATGACTTTATGAGATGTCACGAGATCATTTATACCTGCTGCAAAATGCTTGCAAGGATAGATGTCCCAGTCGGACGTCGTGTTCCTGTCGTAACACGTTGCTTTGGCCGAACCCGCCAAGCAAAGGACGCTGCCGTCGGCCGTCAGTCTATCGTCCTTCCTAATATATGAGGAAGTTGATCGGTTCTTAATTCGTTCAGCCCCAGAGGTGGTGAACTGAAACTCGTTTGTCGCACGAGATTATAAAGGATCAAGGAGATGTGTGATTTCCTCCTCATCCTAAGAATCTCAAAATATCTGTCGATCATGATATCTTAGACGATATTGAAGAGAAACGAGACTGTCATTGATGACTTGTTCATATATTCGGTGACGACTGATAATATGAACAAATTATGACAGAGAACCATGTACCGTTGCCTAAAGTCAACGTAGAATAGACTGTACTAATGGAAACTTGCAATCCAAGTAGACTCCTTAGCGAAAGTGTGTTCGGACCTGTAGTTCCAACACCACCAATGTTAAGCGAGTACGTTTATTTGGTTATTCGTAAGGAAAAGTGATGAGAATAATGAGATTGTAGAATGCTCGCCTAGTAGCGCAAGGCTTCTCTCACACCTTGGAATCGATTACGAGATGGTTGATTTCCTCGTAATGGACATTATAACAGTCCCCTACTTTACCAGTTTAGTAGTTTCCGAAAAACTGAGTATGCAGCCATGAATGTGGTCACGGTTTTATCTCTATGGGGATTTAGACAAAGAGATATAAATGAAGGTCCCTGTGTGACTTCATGTGCTTAAATCAAGTAGTTCCTGACCATGGAACACGATCTCAATTAACTGAGACGTTCACTATATGGATTAATATAATCCGAGCGGATGTGATATACCGCCTAAGTGAGTACTTGATTAGCTTGGGATACTTGAACAAGTATTATGCCCTTGCGTGTTTTATTACGCGATCCATTTTTGGATTTGCCTTCGAGATGAAGGATCTTGGGAAGAAACGGTAGTGACTCGGCCTGATGATCGACTCCCGTAAAGATTGAATCTAAGTCCATGATTCAGACTACGCCCAGAAGGTGTTATGACGTTGTAGTCATCATGACGCTAAGTCGTCAGATTCTCCCATGATCGTTCGATCACTAGACATTGATATAGACCCAGTCAGTCCCTGATGTGACGATGAAGAGATATTGAACCATGATGTTCATATCTAAGTACAATAAGCGCATTATTGTACTTGGTCTAATGTGCTAGGACGAACATCTCGTCTGCTGTGAATGGTATAGCTCGACACAGCATCGCGCTAACACGCTGCCATCGAAATGGCATAAAAGACATTTTCCCATTACCTTAAGGTAACTGTGGATGAGGGCTTGTCTTATCCCATTTGCGTCATCGAGTGTACCTACCCCCTTCGGTACTCGAATTAACGCAACCCTTTTTCGGTTATACCGATGCTGGTTACTTATCAGACCCGCATAAGGGATATTCCTAACATGGTATGTCTTTACCATTAGGAATAAGGCGACATCTTGGAGGTCTTGGAATGACTCCAAGTGAATCACTCTGATCTATTCGTGCTCTATGAGACGACTAGAGAGTGTATATGGCTTCGAGCTAGTATTAGTCATATTTGAATTACATATGTTCTGTCTCACGATCCATATAAAACACTTGTCATAGAAGACAACTTGTTGTTATTGATCAAGAGAGACATGACTACATTATGCTATTTAGCATTTCTCGCCGAAATTAATCTTCACAAATGAAGTTTAAGAGCATCCAGTTGAATGCTCGTTCTATTCCACGTTAGATTTTCTTGCATCCAGTCGTATGTAAGTAAATGAGGCATCCAGTCGAATGCTCGTACTCTTTCTTGGAATATGAAATCTTTGCACCCAGTCGTGTGCAAGTGAGGGGGAGCATCCAGGTGAATGCTTATTGCACTAATTACTACTTAGTCGAAATCTTCGCACCCTGTCGTGTGCAAGTGAGGGGGAGCATCCAGGTGAATGCTTATTGCACTAATTACTACTTAGTCGAAATCCTCGCACCCTGTCGTGTGCAAGTGAGGGGGAGCATCCAGTCGCATGCTCGTGTACTCTTTTTGTCCTTAGACCAAGGTTTTTTCCCACTGGGTTTTCCTTGGCAAGGTTTTTAGCGAGACACGTTCCCATCTTATCTCACTTAAGATTGCCGAAATTAGGGGGAGTATCCTGTTGTATACTTCTTACCACTGTGTACTCTTTTGTCCTTCGACTAGAGGTTTTTCCCACTGGGTTTACTCTAGCAAGGTTTTGATGAGGCACCTGTTTTGTGGTTGATCCCCTATTACTACCACTGTTGCACTCTTTTTCCTTCGATCAGAGATTTTCCCATTGGGTTTGCTCTGTCAAGGTTTTGATGAGGCACACTGTTTTTTGTGGTTAGTTACTTACATGATATTTCGGCCTATATCATTCGGCTACACAGTTTCTCCTAGGTACCGGTTTTGTCCCACACTGGGTTTTCCGGCCCTAAGGTTTTTATGTGTTTAGCACTGCGAATGAACTCGACTCAGATCGACTGCATGAAGACAAAGAATTCAAGACGTCCAAAGGGGGAGTGTTGTAGGATATTATTGGACTATTGGGCCTTACTCATAGTGGGCCTATCTTGGGCTTTCCTAGCATATGTAACCCTACCTTCTATTATATAAAGAGGGTTAGGGGGTCTCTTGATGTAACTTCTCTACACTTATCAATGAATAAAAGACGACTCATTTATCTCTTTATACTTGTATCTCCATATCTATATATCTAGCTAATATGTCACACAACAATCTTCATGTTTACCCAAAAGTGAATTTTTTTTCTTCTAATGATTGCGATTAGCAAATGCATATTTACTCAAAGTTTATAAACCCCATTCGACACAAAATCCATACACAAAAGATTTACTTTAATTACAATTAAAAATCAATACATGGAACGGCCATAAAGAAAAACAATCTAAAAAAAAATGAACTTTACGTATATCCCATTTAATTGTGTTGGAAAAACATGTGAAAACATGGGTGTTTCCGAATGGTCACTGGACCAACTTCGAGTCATTATTTCGTGTAACAGCGCTGAGTTGTTTATACCGAACTCAACGTGGTTGAGTAGCCCGTGTGACGAGCTTCGTAACGGTATATCACATGACCTATTCGGAGAATGGGTGTGAATACAAAGTGGCTTCAAAGTTGGTGACTCGAAAGCTCAAATCTGGAAAAACCGAAATGGTAAAGGAAAACCATTTAGTATAATCCCATATTGGAAGATTAAGAGTTAATTTTACAATATATATACCATACCAACCCATGTAGTTATTAAACTAACATGTCCACATACACCTAAGAGTATTAGTGTGTATTGGGCTTAGGCTTGGGATTTGGGATTTGGGGAATGTCTCGGGTCTCGGGTCTTGGGTCCAAACCCGAATAGGAAGTTTTGTATAAAATACAAAGCAGTCCCTAGAGTTTCCAGCAATCAGAAACGCTCCAGCAATGAATGAGATTAAATGCTGCGGTTTCAGAATTGATTGAGCGGATTCTGGGGGTGTAACTCCCAGAATTAAAGGCCAACATTTATGGCTGCGGTTTCATTAGAGCCTATAAAAGGCAGCCATCCCCCTCTCATTCTAACACACCACCACCAACAGCTCGACCTGTGGTTCGGTGCCGGTTTCCATACGAGCCACTCTGAGATAGAAGTTGTACCTTGGGAACAAAGTCCCGAAACCAGAAACCTTTAAAGGTGGTTCGGGAAATATTGTTTAAGGGAAACTGCTCAGCAGTTGCCTCTTCTTTTAATTTCTGTTATTTATTTTTCAGTCCTTTATTATTCTGTCCATTTAATTTCAGTACTGTTTCCCTTCTGTATTTTTCTTTCCAGTACCTTTAGTTTCTGTAATTTACATTTCAGTCTTTCCTATTCTGTAATTTACTTTCCTGTACTTTAATTTCCAGTATTTACATAACAGTCCGGGCAGTTTTTTATTTGTTAAAACCAGTCCAGTTTGTTTTATTTACAAAACAGTCCGGCAGTTTTTTATTTGTTAAAACCAGTCCAGCAGTTTGTTTAAAACCAGTCCGGCAGTTTTTTATTTGTTAAAACAGTCCGGCAGTTTGTTTAAAACAGTCCGGCAGTTTCCTTTTTGTTAAAACAGTCCGGCAGTTTGTTTTATTTACAAAACAGTCCGGCAGTTTTTTATTTGTTAAAACCAGTCCGACAGTTTGTCAAAACAGTCCGGCAGTTTTTACATTGTCAAAACAGTCCTGCAGTTTTTTATTTGTTAAAACAGTCCGGCAGTTTGTTAAAACAGTCCGGCAGTTTTTATATTGTCAAAACAGTCCTGCAGTTTGTTTTATTGTCAAACCAGTCCGGCAGTTTGTTTTATTATCAAAACAGTCCGGCAGTTTGTATTTTTGTCAAACCAGTCCAGCAGTTTAATTTAAATTTTGTACGAGTCAGGAATTGTAATTCATATTCCAATTGTGAGAAATAAAGTGTTATTTCCATTGCGTTCCTGTCTTTTACTTTATTGTCCTTTCAATTATCGTATTCGAAATAGTACCAAAAACCAACAATCTTAAACAATAGTATTATTTGGTTTTACTATTTTCGAATAGAAAAGGACTTTTGTTTTTATTTTATTATTGTTGACGTCTCGGTTTTATTCTTGCAAAATCATTGCTAGTTTACTAGAAATTGAAATTTGCAAATAGAATAAAATCCGAATTAGTTTTAATCTTTTAATTCTAGAATATAATAAAGAATTCTTAGTGAAATCAAAAGTGATTTGATTTTCACGCTAGAATATCTTTTTATTGTTTTATTCTTTTGAAGCAATCTAATTAAGATATAATTAGTATTTGCGATTAAGAATTTTAGTTTTCTTGCGAGAAACTAAACGGTTTTAAATTTGTCATTTCAGATGACTAATGAGGATCAAACACCCATCGATCCTTCGGGATTCGTGCAGGGCGCAGTTGTGATTGGCAGTAGCCATAACATTGCGAGCGCTGCGAGTGGGGGGCCCCAGGCTCAGGCAGAGGCTGAGGCCGAAGCTGCTGCGGCAAAGGCTGCGGTCGACGCCGCTGCGGCAGAGGCTGATGCTATGGCTGCGGCTGCGGCCGCAGCACATGCTGCTGCTAAGGCTGCGGCCAAAGCAGCGCTTGTGGCAGCGGCCAGGGCAAAGGGCAAGGCTCCGGCAACGCCGGCGATGCCAATGTTGCCAACCTCTGAACTGGAGAGACCGGAAAAGTTTAGGGGCAACAACTTCAAACGTTGGCAGCAAAAGATGCTGTTTTATTTAACTGCCCTTAATCTGACCCGTTTTCTTAAGGAGTCTGCACCCGTCCTAAGCGAGGACGATGAGGACGTGCAGACGGTTTCGGCGGTAGAAGCGTGGAAACACGGCGACTACCTATGCCGGAACTACATCCTGTGTGCTCTGGATGACACTCTCTTCAGTGTATTCGAGCCCAAGGCTTCTGCAAAGGAGCTTTGGGAGTCTCTCGAAAGAAAGTACAAAGTGAATAACGCTGGCGCAAAGAAATTTGTCGTCATGGACTTTCACGAGTACATGATGACTGATGGGAAGAGTGTTATCGAGCAGGTTGAGGAACTCCAACTCATATACCATAGGCTTGAGGTTGAGGGGCTAGTTATCAACGAACCTTTCCAAGTGGCATTAATGATTGAGAAACTGCCACCTTCTTGGAAAGAGTTTCAAAACTACCTGAAACACAAGCGAAAGGCTATGACCTTGGAGGGACTCATTGAGAGGCTCAATGTTGAGCAAAGCAACCGTCGATCCGGAAGGAAAGGTGGTGGCGGAGCAGGCAACGCGGTTGCCAAGGCCCATGTGGTTGAGAACGCTATGTCTAAGCGGAAACGCTTTGACGGCGTAGTCGGTGCTTCTCTCCAGAAGAAATTCATGGGAGATTGCTTTGTGTGCAACAAACCGGGCCATCGTGCCGCGGATTGTAAGATGCGCATCGACAAGCCCAAACCCCCCCCCCCCCCAAAGAAGAAGTTCCAAGGGAAAGGGAGGAAGAGGGCACCTGCTCAGGCTAATGTGGCTGAGGGAGGAGATGATGCTGGACAAGACTACATGCACCTGAGTGCTGTGGTCTCGGAGGTGAACCTGGTGGGGAGAAACCCAAAGGAATGGTGGCTGGACACAGGCGCCACTAGTCACATCTGTGCCAGCAAATGGATGTTCAAGACCTATACGGCCGTGGACAATGAGAGCTGCTTCATGGGGAACTCGGCTACTTCCAGGGTGGAAGGAAAAGGAACCGTGCTGCTGAAGATGACATCGGGAAAGGAGCTCACACTGAATGGCGTGCTCCATGTGCCGGAAATTCGCAAGAATCTGGTTTCCGGGTCCGTGATGGTGAACAAAGGATTTAAACTTGTATTTGAATCTGCAAAAATTATAATCACTTTGAACGGAATGTATGTAGGTCGTGGCTACATGACCAACGGCATGTTTAAATTAAATGTTGGTACTCCGGCACCTAAGGCCGAGTCTGCTATTGTGGGTACTAATGCTGAGGCAAGTACCAAGAATAATGTAACCGTTAATGTTGCCCAAGTGGCTAATAAAACGTCTTTTGCTTATTCTTGCGATTCATTTAATTTATGGCATGGTAGATTAGGTCATGTGAATGCTAATTCTACGAAGAAATTAATATCACTGAATCTACTACCTAATTTTATATTTGATAAACAACATAAATGTGAGGTTTGTGTTGAAGCAAAATTAACGAAGTCTTCGTATCAACATATTGAACGAAGTACTGAACCTCTCGGTCTAATACACACGGATGTATGCGACTTAAAGTTTATACAAACGCGAGGAGGGAAAAAGTATTTCATCACTTTTATAGATGACTGTACTAGATACTGCTATGTCTACTTAATGAGAAGTAAAGACGAAGCGGTAGAGAAATTCGCTCTTTATAAGACCGAAGTAGAAAATCAACTCAATAAAAAGATTAAAATGTTGAGGAGTGATAGAGGCAGTGAATACGAGGCACCGTTTGCGCAGATATGCGCAGAAAGTGGCATTGTACATCAAACCACAGCCCCCTACTCTCCGGAGCAGAATGGGGTTGCCGAGCGTAAGAATAGAACGCTCAAGGAAATGATGAATGCTATGCTAATAAGTTATGGGTTACCCCAGAACATGTGGGGGGAAGCGCTGCTTTCCGCCAACTATGTATTGAACAAGCTACCGCATAAGAAACGTGATAAACCACCTTATGAACTATGGAAAGGCCATCGGCCGAGCTATAAATTCTTAAGGGTTTGGGGTTGTCTCGCGAAGGTCATTGTCTCGCTTCCGAAAAGAACGAGAATAGGGCCAAAGACGGTAGACTGTGTGTTCATAGGATATGCACAAAACAGTAGTGCTTATCGTTTTCTAGTGCACAAGTCGGATAATCCCGATGTGCATGTAGATACTATCATCGAAGCTCGAGAAGCTTCTTTCTTCGAGGAGATCTTTCCCCGCAAGTCTTCCATAACTGTAGAGACTGAGGAGTCACACAGTGAGGAAAATGTGGGGGCAAGTGAACCGTTGGAGGAAGAAGAAGAAGAGCCTCGACGTAGTAAAAGGGCTAGAAAGGAAACGTCTTTCGGTCCAGATTTTGTAACCTTCATGATAGAAGGCGAACCGGCGACATTCAAAGAAGCAATGTCATCCCCGGAAGCCCAATATTGGGAGGAAGCGATCAACAATGAGGTTGAATCGATATTACAAAATCAGACTTGGGAACTAGTGGATCTACCACCCGGGTGTAAGCCACTAGGACACAAGTGGATCTTCAAGAGGAAGAGAAAGCTCGATGGAACAATCGAGAAATACAAGGCAAGGCTTGTAGTGAAAGGTTTTAGACAAACCGAAGGTGTCGACTATTTCGACACCTATGCTCCTGTCTCCAGGAAGACGTCAATCCGGATAGTCATTGCTCTCGCAGCATTGTTCGATCTGGAAATACATCAAATGGATGTTAAAACGGTGTTTTTGAATGGTGAGCTGGAAGAGGAAATTTACATGGAACAACCGGAAGGGTTTGTGGTTCCAGGTAAAGCGCACAAGGTGTGTAAACTTGTGAAGTCCTTGTATGGACTTAAACAAGCACCTAAACAATGGCACGAAAAATTTGATAGAGTGATGCTATCAAACGGTTTTCGGATAAACGAATGTGACAAATGCGTCTACGTAAAAGGAAATGAAAAGGACTACGTGGTAGTCTGCCTCTACGTAGATGACATGATAATAATAGGGAGTATTGATAACATCAACTCCACTAAGAAAATGTTGTCATAAAAATTCGAGATGAAAGACTTGGGTGTCGCTGATGTTATACTTGGTATGAAAATTACCAAGACATCAGACGGATATGCGCTATCTCAAACTCACTATGTCAGGCAGATGCTTGACAAATTTGATAAAGATAGTAGAGCTACATCCAGAACTCCGATAGAGATCTCAACCACCCTGAAAAAGAACTTTGGGGAGAGTGTGAGACAATTGGAATATTCTCGAATAATAGGCAGTCTGATGTACGTCATGAACTGTACTAGACCAGACATAGCCAACTCAGTGAGTAGACTGAGTAGGTACACCAGTAATCCAAATGAGGAACACTGGAAGGCCATCATGAGACTTCTCAGATACATGAGATACACAGCAGACCGAGGGTTGCATTATACCAGATATCCAGCTGTATTGGAAGGGTATTCTGATGCAAACTGGATCTCGGATTCCAGCAGTACACGATCCACTAGCGGATATGTGTTCGTGATGGGAGGAGCAGCTGTCTCATGGAGATCATCCAAGCAGACGTGCATAGCTAGATCAACTATGGAATCCGAGTTCATAGCGTTGGATCTAGCAACAGAAGAGGCTGATTGGCTGAGAAGCTTTCTGGAAGGAATTCCAATGTGGCCGAAACCTGTCCCAGCAATAAGCATGCACTACGATAGTCAGTCGGCTATTGGACGGGCGCAGGATCATATGTATAATGGAAAGTCCCGACATATTCGTCGGAGACATAAATCCGTAAGAGAATTGTTAGCTAACGGTGTGGTGTCATTAGATTTTGTGAGATCTAAAGACAATATAGCGGATCCATTTACAAAAGGCTTAACTCAGGTAGGAGTTGAAGTTTCATCGAGGGGAATGGGGTTGAAGCCCATCAAACTGGAAACCTCCTCAGAGGCAACCCAACCCGAACTGGATTCTCCAGCCTCGGGTTCAACGGGAAAACCGAACTGTGGGGGTGACCGAACAAAGCACTCGGGAACTTAAGTTCCCAGCCCATTTCTAGGATGAAAGAGTGATAGACCTAGACCATCTTAAGGGTGAGCATGAGGCTCTTAATGAAAACAAGTATCTCGAAGATCGAGAGGGGTGAGTCAGGACACCCTTGACTTGACATCACCTATGACGAGTGTGTATGGCCGATACTATGTGATGAGCCATGAGCTAAATCATTAGAGCACTCGGTTGAATTTTGCCAAGGCAGTCCATAGCCAAATATGGACAATAACCAAAGGGCTTAGTAAGTGGTGTAGAGAGGACACTGTGTGCGCATTACCCTGGTATGCACAAACGCTAAAGGGTTCAAGGCTTAAAGGCTACCCAATAGTAGCATATCAGATTTTACGTCACTACGGCAGGTTCAAGGCGCGCGCTACCTGTCCTTATGCAGTGAACTCTTGCGGTTCTCTCGTATGCATTTAGGAGCATTTTATTTTCAGCCAATTGCATTCATGTGGGGGATTGTTGGAAAAACATGTGAAAACATGGGTGTTTCCGAATGGTCACTGGACCAACTTCGAGTCATTATTTCGTGTAACAGCGCTGAGTTGTTTATACCGAACTCAACGTGGTTGAGTAGCCCGTGTGACGAGCTTCGTAACGGTATATCACATGACCTATTCAGAGAATGGGTGTGAATACAAAGTGGCTTCAAAGTTGGTGCCTCGAAAGCTCAAATCTGGAAAAACCGAAATGGTAAAGGAAAACCATTTAGTATAATCCCATATTGGAAGATTAAGAGTTAATTTTACAATATATATACCATATCAACCCATGTAGTTATTAAACTAACATGTCCACATACACCTAAGAGTATTAGTGTGTATTGGGCTTGGGCTTGGGATTTGGGATTTGGGGAATGTTTCGGGTCTCGGGTCTTGGGTCCAAACCCGAATAGGGAGTTTTGTATAAAATACAAAGCAGTCCCTAGAGTTTCCAGCAATCAGAAACGCTCCAGCAATGAATGAGATTAAATGCTGCGGTTTCAGAATTGATTGAGCGGATTCTGGGGGTGTAACTCCCAGAATTAAAGGCCAACATTTATGGCTGCGGTTTCATTAGAGCCTATAAAAGGCAGCCATCCCCCTCTCATTCTAACACACCTTCATACACACAACTCACAGCATAAGCATACACTTAGTGAGAGAGAACCGCACCACCAACAGCTCGACCTGTGGTTCGGTGCCGGTTTCCATACGAGCCACTCTGAGATAGAAGTTGTACCTTGGGAACAAAGTCCCGAAACCAGAAACCTTTAAAGGTGGTTCGGGAAATATTGTTTAAGGGAAACTGCTCAGCAGTTGCCTCTTCTTTTAATTTCTGTTATTTATTTTTCAGTCCTTTATTATTCTGTCCATTTAATTTCAGTACTGTTTCCCTTCTGTATTTTTCTTTCCAGTACCTTTAGTTTCTGTAATTTACATTTCAGTCTTTCCTATTCTGTAATTTACTTTCCTGTACTTTAATTTCCAGTATTTACATAACAGTCCGGGCAGTTTTTTTAATAACAGTCCGGGCAGTTTTTTATTTGTTAAAACCAGTCCAGTTTGTTTTATTTACAAAACAGTCCGGCAGTTTTTTATTTGTTAAAACCAGTCCGGCAGTTTGTTTAAAACCAGTCCGGCAGTTTTTTATTTGTTAAAACAGTCCGGCAGTTTGTTTAAAACAGTCCGGCAGTTTCCTTTTTGTTAAAACAGTCCGGCAGTTTGTTTTATTTACAAAACAGTCTGGCAGTTTTTTATTTGTTAAAACCAGTCCGGCAGTTTGTCAAAACAGTCCGGCAGTTTTTATATTGTCAAAACAGTCCTGCAGTTTTTTATTTGTTAAAACCAGTCCGGCAGTTTGTTAAAACAGTCCGGCAGTTTTTATATTGTCAAAACAGTCCTGCAGTTTGTTTTATTGTCAAACCAGTCCAACAGTTTGTTTTATTATCAAAACAGTCCGGCAGTTTGTATTTTTGTCAAACCAGTCCAGCAGTTTAATTTAAATTCTGTACGAGTCAGGAATTGTAATTCATATTCCAATTGTGAGAAATAAAGTGTTATTTCCATTGCGTTCCTGTCTTTTACTTTATTGTCCTTTTAATTATCGTATTCGAAATAGTACCAAAAACCAACAAATTGCGCAGTTCCGATTATTCTCATAACTGTAAGACAAATAAACAAAAAGTTGACAAATGATTTAATTATTGTTCCAGACTTCCAGCTCATCAGTTGGCTGTAAACCAAGAAATCATGCTAAAGTTGGAAATGAGGAAAAGTACAGACGTAGTATCAATTCTAAGTTTTAATCCAAAAGTCCTCTAACTCATATATATTATAAACTTAATCGTGACTCACGTATTGCGTATGCGACACGTAATACTATGTTTTCAAATTATGTTTTCAAATATGTATAATTATGATATAAATACGTGGATAATACAAAAAAAACATAGTTTAAAATTTAAAAGAATGCTTGGTTTTTAAAGAGAGATAAATAGTTTTATTAGTTTTTACTTTTTATATTTTTATGTGAGTATGATATTATTATAATTAATATAAAAGTGTAGGGGTATTTTTGAAAAATTTTTTGCTAAATTGAACAGAGTTATTTGATTTGTATTGTGTTATTATAATAGAATGATACTGCTACTATACATTCCATGGTCGACATAAACGTTACTCAATGTTTTCTATTCGATTTAAATAATGATGTGAAGAGATGCAAATACCCGAACCAACTAGTTATTTGACATATTTGAGAATTTATATCCTAATCATAATTCAGGTTGTGTGGATATGTGTGTTATCCAAGGAGTCTAAGTTTTTAAAATGATTATTTATAGCATTTCCTGATCTATTTAAAGTTGATATTTCCCTGGAGAATGATTCGCAAAACTGTAGAAGAGCAGCCCCTAGCTAATTTGAGCCAAAAAAAACTCATTTCGTTTAGATGCCGAGGCATATTTTACACTTTTCATAATAAACTGTTTCGTTTTGATAAGTCAAATATATCTCAAATAAGTTAGAGTTTGGCTTAAGTTTCAATATAATTTTAGTTATATATTACATTTTTTTTAGAAATCTTATTTTATTTTAGGATAAAAGTAATTAGTAAGTGTCCAGTTTTTCTTTTTGGCTGAGATGTGAAATTTGTCGAAACTTGAACTGTAGCAATCCATGCTTACTTGACATGAATTATGAAACTAGCAGCCAAAAGAAAAACACATTGTTTAGAAAAAAACACTTAAAACTATTCATATATCAACCCAGTCCTAATCATCGCCTATTAAACCTTACATGTCTCTCTTTCTTAAATCAATGAAACAATTATACCACCTTCAATTTTTCCATCTCATTTGTATATCCACATGTTATTGGGAATTTGTTGGGGTTAAGAAAACCTACTCACTCATGTTATGTTTGTAGTCAGGGTAACTTTGTTCAAGAAGGAATATAATTATAAAATTTTACAAGTTTATTACTTATGCTAGATTTACTTATAAAAGTTTGAGTATATTTCTTGCTCGTAATGCAGGGTCTTTCTGAGTATATTTCTTGTGCGCGGAATGTAGAGTTTTTTAGCATATATTGTTGCGTATGGTCTGAGAATTCGTAAAGTTTAGGACGGTTATCCGCTGCTAAAAGCTTATATCCAAACTTGTATAATTTCTATCATAATAATCTACATACCAGTTAATAACTCTTAAGGTTTGTAATCAAATCTTGAGCTTCTTAATTATAATGTTAGCAACTTTTTTTATTTATTAATGTTGCTTTTGCGGTATTTTTTGTTATTTTTGTCCTTATGTGTTTAAACTTGATTTGTTTGTAATCTGTTATAAATGTGCATACATCAGAGAGTTGGAGTCTCCTGCGGAAAAAATGTCTTCCTCAAATACTAATAAAACTAACAATGAATAAGACTTACTTTTGTGGTTTTTAATCAAATCTTGAGCTTCTTAATTTGTAAGTTGTTATACATAAATCTAAAATGTTTTCAAAAACTAGAATGTAATATTTATTAGATTTAGACATCAAAAGAATACATACTAATATGAAGGGATGTGAGGCCAAATAAGCAAAATGAGTGCTCTACCACATCTTTAGCTAAATATACTAGTTTATGTTATAGTGGGGTCCATGCTTTACAAATTTACCCGCCAAAGTAAAAACTAAACTTGCAAACACATACAAATTAATACTTCGGAATAAATTTAGAAGTTACCATGTACTAAAGAAACATAACCTTGGCATAAATCATTAATCAAATGCTACAAATTAAATTATAAATGCCTCCATTTTTATAACTACATAGAGTTGAAAAATGGAATGCATCTTAATTAAAAATTTAAATATTTTTAATTAATATTTAAGTTTAGTGTAGTCTCAACTAGGGTTCTATAATATTATATTTGGATTTTTATTTTGTTGAATCGTGAAATAAAATATATTAAAATCATTAAAATTTTAAATATTTTTAATTAATATTTAAGTTTAGGGTAATATCAACTAAGATTTCAAAAATATTATATTTGAGGTTTTATTTTTGTTTTGGTTGGGTGTCAAAAGAATTCTAAAAATTACATAAATGACTGTCTGGTAATCAGTCTTGTTGAGTCAGTCTGGTTCTATAGCATTACTGTTTTTTTTTAATAATGTTAATGAGTCAGATAGACTCAACCAGATTCTCAACACACTAGTACTTAATATAAATTTAGAATTTCATTTTCACACCGAAATTTAAGAGTCTGTTATTCGGTCATATATTTAACATTTTTAATTAATATTTAAGTTTAGGGTAGTCTCAAATAAGGTTTTATAATATTATATTTGAGTTTTTATTTTTTTGAATCGTTAAATAAAATATATTAAAATCATTAAAATTTTAAATATTTTTAATTAATATTTAAGTTTAGGGTAGTCTCAAATAGGGTTCTAAATATTATAGTTGAGTTTTTATATTGTTGAATCGTCAAATAAAATATATTGAAATCATTAAAATTTTAAATATTTTTAATTAATATTTAAGTTTAGGGTAGTCTCAACTAGGGTTACATAAATATTATATTTGAGGTTTTATTTTTGTTTTGCTTGGGTGTCAAAAAAATTCTAAAAATTACATAAATGAATGTCTGGTGATCAGTCTGGTTGAGTTAGTCTGGTTCTATAGCATTACTATTTCTTTTTAATAATGTTAATGAGCCCGATAAACTCAACCAGACTCTTAACACACTAGTACTTAATGTAAATTTAGAATTTCATTTTCACCCCAAAATTTAAGAGTCTGCTATTCGGCCATATATTTAATATTTTTAATTAATATTTAAGTTTAACTTAGTCTCAAATAGGGGTATATAATATTATATTTGATTTTTTATTTCGTTGAATCTTCAAATAAAATATATTAAAATCATTAAAATTTTAAACTTTTTTAATTAATATTTAAGTTTAGGATAGTCTCAAATAGGGTTTTATAATATTATATTTGAGTTTTTATTTTGTTTAATCGTCAAATAAAATATATTAAAATCATTAAAATTTTAAATATTTTTAATTAATATTTAAGTTTAGAATAGTCTCCACTAGGGTTTCATAAATATTATATTTAAGGTTTTATTTTTGTTTTGGTTGGATGTCAAAATAATTTTAAAAATTACATAAATGAATATCCGGTAATCAGTATGGTATATTCAATGTTCTACAGCATTACTGTTTTTTTTTTTAATTTCATACGGATAGATATATACGTGTGAGCTATATTTTAGGAAAATATGTGGTGAGAGAGATAGACGTGCTCAAGTGAGTGGGGGTGAGTAGCTGAAATTCCTTAAATCATGGAGCTTTATTATGATGAGTACCGGTTAATCAAATGCATAATTATATTAAATTGGTATTAGAAAAAGGTAATAATATTATTTTGTAACTCTTAATTATAATAGTGAATTATCAAGAAAGGGGAATTTATTTCCTATTATACTTAAGAACAACAATTATTATAACATCGTGTAATTTAGAAGGATGAATTATCAACACTACTTTTTTTCCAATTAAAAACACTAAATAGTGACCAAATTTCATTACTAAAAAAATAATACCTTTCGCAATTAGTTTCACTTTGTTACTCAAGTTTTATATATTTAGTACCAAACTTTTCTTTTTGTTGCCTTAGATACTGGGTTTTAACAAGAAGTTAAGATTATTTGTCGCCAAAAATACACGCATCAGCAACTAATTCAAATTTATCGTCAAAACATAACTTTTCTGCATCAAAATTATTTTTCTTGCCCAAATCGTATGAATTAGGAACAAAAAATTATTTTGTTATTAAGATTGGTTGCCAAAAATGTATTTTGTTGTAGTGTAGTTTTCCCAAAATTGTACTAAGCACTAAGCAGGTTAGGTAGTCTGGCTTCTATTGACTTTGGCACTAAATAAGTTCTTTATTTCACATGTACTTTTGCATACACTTCAAATTAAAATGCGTATACACTTCGAGCATGGAAGCAGAGTATCTGACTCTGAGTAAGGGTTATTTTGTTTCTCACAACCATTGAATATGTTATTAAATTTAAACTGTACCAGATCCAATGGCTGTGGAAAGCTGAGTAACCCTGACTCAGAGTCAGGTACTCTGCTTCCCTTTGAGCATTCTTCCATATACACTTACGCCTCGTTTGTTTGTATCGGAATTGAACATTGAATCCAATGGTCTCACTAGCTATTTGATTGGTTGTAGTAGAATTATGGTAGGATGAGGTTATAAATACCGTCGAGCCCACAAGTATTGTGATCGGTACGAAAAGCAGATGATGGACTATTAGTAACGTGAGATTATAAATGATGAGAAATAGAGTTATTTGGAGGAATAAGTGGGTGTGATATTAGAAAATTGAGATATTTGGAGTAAATGGGGTGTGATATATATATATATATATATATATATATATTAAAATCATATATATATATATATATATATATATTAAAATCATATATATATCGAATTTGAGTGTTTTTCATGGTGTCCATATATGCTCCTCATATATATATATATATATATATATATATATATATATATATATATATATATATATACCACACTCACTTTACTCCAAATACCCCAATTTTTCAATACTACACTCCCCATATTATTATATTATTCTAAATACCCTCATTTCTCATAATTTCTAATCTCATGTTACCAATAGTCCCGCCACCACTTTTCATACCAAACGCGGTACTTGTGGGCCCGACGGTATTTCTAATACCATTCTACCATAATACCACTCTAATCTCATCATACCAATAAAAAGCAAACAAACACGTATTATTAATTCCACCTTCATTTGTTATCCCGTCATAGTCCGAACGTATTCATAGTCTCATTACTACTAATACTGTAAACAAACGTGTTTGATACGGTATGCTTGTGTATGTATAAATTACAAGTTGGTATGTGTATGCATTGCAGATAAACTAGTATACACACTTCAAGTTAAAATCTATATACAATATATTTATATTTGTGTATACACTTCAAGTATATAATACACTTAAGATATATATTTTTTTTATAATAATATATATATATATATATATATATATATTTACAAAATTATTTTTAGTCAAAATTGTTAGTGTTTAACCATGAGTGAATATTATAGTGAAATATTATAGAGAAATACTCGGTAGTGTGAATACCGAGTAGAAGACTAGACGAGTTTGCCGAACCTTTATATATCGTGGTGTCAATCTCGTTCCTTACTATTTAATTTCCGCACTTATATTATTGCTTAATTGATTGCTTGCGTAGTTTAAGTTAGCGCAATATTTGTCGTTACTTTTTGTTAAGTTGTAATCTCACTATTTGAGTTGGTTTTTGCTTAAATCTTTTATTCCACAAAAATCGTACGGACCAACAGGACCAACATTTAGAATATGAAAATGATAGTCATAATATAGCTAATTTTAAATTATTGGGTCCAAACTATTCAAATTCAAAATGTTTGTATTTTAAAATTTGTTAGTCAATTCTATTTTTATGATAAATCTTAGGTCCCAAATAAATACTCATAACTCTAAAAGTGTCAATGTAATAATATTTAATTTACATAAATTACAATATTGATTCGTTTAGAAAAAACTTGAATATGGTTATTAGCAGCTCGCCGCCATATGTGGAAGCCATTAAGAGATTAGTCCAACAATTAGTCGTTAGCCAATGAGAGATAGAGAGACTGCGATTGAGCGAGAAATAGAGAGAAATGGGAAAAATTCGACTACTGAACATTTATGTCGTTACAGCTGAGAACATCTCTATCATTTCCTCATTGCATAAGATGACCTCGACTCCGACGAATAGTACCGCCTAGCAATAGTGATGGTAGCTGAGAGAGAGATCCGCTTAAATGATCCGATGAAGTCAGAGAAGCGATGATTGAGGTTTACAACGATTAACTCGGATGAACATAATAGATACAGCTAAGCTCGAGTGGTAAACATTTTTTATAGAGATAAAGTGAGTTACATGGTGAAAAAATGCACTTTTTTGTTGTTGAATGTTATCTATTTTTTTTCAAGTTTTTGAGATGATTTGTGAAAAATAGAAGATTTTTGATTATATACATTTTTACCATTCCTTAAGACTAGCAAAAAAAGTTGCTCCTTGTAAGGTCGATGAGAGCTTGAAATTTGAAACTTAGCATTGCATTAAAAAAGGACAAGCCTAGATAAGCTAGACTTGAAGGACTTTTAACGTATTTGATAATTTAGTTTGGCTTCCAAAAGGTCAAAATAAACCAAACTACCCAACCTACTTCCTCATATTCTAGCTAAAGTTCAAAACGTGATAATGGAAACTGTTGGCACATTCCGGAAAAAAGTTTCATTTCGAGCTATAATTACTCTTGAAATGAGAAATTCTTCCATGTTGATTAAATAATTAATTTAGAATTTCAAATTCATGTAAATAAGTAAATTTTTTTCCTTGTGTTCGAAGAACGTTTTTCGTAGCTAGTCCCATATTTTTAGTATTCTTCTGAATATGGTCGGATGTTCCTTGAAAGAAGTTCCCTAAGCGAATATTTTAATTTTCCCTCCCTAATCAATTTAGAAGGTTTTTTTACATGTTTGTGCTGGTTCGATTCAATTTACAATTTCTACTTTTAATTGCAACAGTAATCACTTCCATTTTATTTTCTCTAGAATTTCATTTCTTGGTGTAAAACGTCCACATAAATGATAGAAGATCCTGTGAACCGAGTGTAGTTTAATCTAATGTAACTCACTCTTTTGTTAAGTTATACTAAAGTACAAAATTTACCAGCATTTAATTTGAAATAAAAGGACCAACTCGACACCGGTCCAAACTATAAGCCCCATGAATGTAATCAACCCAACAGTTTCATCTCTAATATTGATTGAAGTCAAAATCTTAAACCCCCTGCTCACCAAAGCAAAGATTTTCTTCAACAGTATATAAAAAAAGAAAGTGACACCTTTTTCTTACTATTTCTTTTTTTACTCCACTATCAACTTTTACTAATTTTAATCCCCGCAAATATTATTTTAAAAACTCGAATATTTGTAATACTTTAAATTCTCAACAGACATGCTCTGCACCTGCGGCGTTACTGCTCCCACTTTCTCTCTCTTCATTTTTTGTTTCCGTTATTAAATTTCCTCTCGATCCTACACATACATACATATATATTCTCAAAAATAATAATATAGATTATATAAACCCACCTTATATAGAAAGAGATAACAGGATTGTGTAATCGTCTCCGTATATACTTGGCGGGAAAATCGAGGTTCATTATTACTTATTATTAATCTCCGGCGAAGTTAAATACTATTTACAAAATAAACATATATAGATATAAAGAGAGAGAGAGAGAGAGTTAGAGAGGGATGGATACAGATAAGCTAAGCTACGAGATATTTTCGATTCTAGAGAGCAAGTTCCTGTTCGGCCTCGACGACTGGTCATCGACGGCTCCGGCGCCGCCTTACGACGGCGGAGTAACGGCGGCGAAGAATCAGAGAGGCAAGATATGTGTCCTTAGCATCGACTCGGGGGGCATGCCGACTATTCTGCCCGGAAAAGCGCTTTCTTACCTTGAATCCGCTATTAGAAAGAAGGCTGGGGACCAAAACGCAAATATCTCGGATTACTTTGACGTGGCAGCAGGGGCCGGTGTTGGCGGATTGTTCGCCGCGATGCTTTTTGGTTCAAAGGATGGTAAACGTCCGTTATTCCAAGCTGATGACACGTGGCGGTTTTTAGCTACAAATTCGAAGAAATTATATAGTTCAGAAAAAAAGTTTCGTTTTTTTTGTACGGGTACGGAGCAAGAAACGGGTTCGGTGAACTTAGATAAGGCGTTGAGAGAGGCTTTTAGTGATGAAAAAGGGCGGGATTTGACGCTAAAGGATACTTTGAAGCCGGTTTTGATACCATGCTATGATCTTGCAACGTCAGCGTCCTTTGTGTTTTCGAGGGCGGACGCGTTGGAGGCGGACGGGTTTGATTTCAAGTTGTGGGAGGTTTGTCGGGCAGCAGCAGCGGCTCCCGCGGCAGGGCTGGGGCCGGTGGAGGTGATGTCAACGGACGGAAGGTCGAGGTGTGTTGCGGTCGACGGAGGGGTTGCTGTTAGCAACCCCACAGCCGCCGCCATCACGCATGTTTTGCACAACAAGCAGGTAGTTTTGGTCATATGGTGTTATAGGAAATTATTTACTGATTAATACTATATCAGTATTTTAAAAAGCGAAATCTTTATTTAAGCATTTTTGTGAGACATGTTAAAAGCGTGAAAAGCGTAAGCTTTTATCGGCCTAAAAAGCAGGTGATTTTGGTTCTTTGGTGTTATAGGGAAATTAATGGAGTATTACATTTACCAGTGTATTACTTGTTGTTTTGTATTAAAAAAAAGCTTTGCTTTTGCGTTTTTTAGGCAGCTAAAAGCTTATGATTTTTGCATAGCTCTTGTAAAAACGCTTTAGCTAAGTTTTCTTATTTTAAAACACTGGTATTACTAGCTTTTGATTGAAGCAGGAACCGTTAGGAGACAGGAAACGTGACACAAAAATACTTTCAAGTATGTTTTCAAGGTTCGGGTGGAAACTAAAGGGGAAAAGTTTCTGGGAAACGCAGGGAAAACTTTGAAAACTCGAAAAATTGCTGCCTTTTTCAGGCTCTAACAAGATGATAATTATTTTACAGTAGTACCTTATGGGAACTCATCTCCCTTGTTTTAAAAAGCGGAATCTTAGATAAAGGACTTTTGGAAGAGAATCTTTTGGCGGCTTAAAAAGCAGAAAAACGAGCTTTTTCTAAACTTTGAATCGAGCTTTTTTACTATGAAGCGCACTTTTTAAAACAGTGCACAATATTACCATGCGTTTCTTATCCTGTATATTCCGTTTTCCGAATTGGCTACTATGGTTTGTACGGACTATATATTTAGGCTTGGGGGGTGGGGATTTTTACAGAATGTCAAAAGTAATTCTTAAACCTAAAGCAGCTAAAAAAATATATATTTAACATACTCTTTATATGCTATATATGATCAATTTGTTTGGTTTATGTAGGAGTTCCCGTTTGTGCGTGGGGTGGAGGATATTTTGGTGCTTTCACTTGGGACGGGTCAGGTGTTGGAGGGGAGCTACGGGCATGACCAAGTGAAAAGGTGGAAAGCCAAAGAGTGGGCTCGGCCCATGGCTCGGATATCAGGGGATGGGTCAGCGGATTTTGTAGATCAGGCGGTATCTATGGCGTTCGGCCAGAGCCGGAGCAGTAACTACGTTCGCATTCAGGTATAGTTGTTTATTTTGTAATTTTTGGTACCGTATCTCGATTAAACTACATTAGTGTGATACCATGTGTTATATTTTAGGGGGCGACCATTTGTTATACTGTATTAGTGTTAATGTTACGAAAATTATTTTATCAATTGAGTATCAAAATTGTAGAATAGCTGACTAAGATTTTATTGTAACGACGGTACCAGAAAGAATTATCACACCTACGGTACACAAAGGATGGCTATTTATGCTATTAATTTATTTACCGAATTGTAGGATTTTACCAGAAATCAAACACTCTATGAGTACTGTTCCAACAGTATGAAACGGATCACGGATGTGTATCTGTGTACTCTGCTTTCCGCTAGATTAGGCTGTACACTTTCATTTGTTTTCTATTTCAATTACTAGTTAAAAGATTTCTCCTGCAATCAGTCGATATTAATTTAATTTCTTGCCTATTACTATAATCCAGTCTGCCAAAAGCAGATACTTGACCTTAATTTTGCAACTTAAAATCTTTAATAACTTAAAACTTCAAGTGTCAAAGTGTGAACCTTAAAACCTGACCTTGCAAGTTCCTATGTTAGAAGAATTGAAATCATGTATAGTTGAATTAATAAAATGGATCAAACTAGTAGTTTCCAAACTCTACATCACGTTTATGTTTTCGTTAACCATGCCTAGTAGTTTGTATTGTTTGTTAATTTCGGTGTATAACTTCAGAGTTCTTATGTGTTAAAATGTAACAATTTTTTTTTCTGAATGATAAAAGATGTTGACATTTATTATTTTGTTTGGAGGTTGATGTCCTGTCCTTCGCTTTCAGAAGATGGGTATTTTTGTTTCTAACGTGCACAGATGTTTTTGGCTCCTCCCACTTTAATACGGATGAGAAAACTTATTTTGTTTTCGTTTTATTGAAAACGTGAGTACACTATCTATAAGTTTGCCTAAATGGGTTTCAGCGTCTTTGTGGTCCTGTAGTATTCTAATTTTGTATATTTCTACCAAGATTTTTGAATAACACTGTGAATCTGACTATCTTTAGGGCTTAAGACTTACAAAAGAATATACCATCATAAAGAAACTAGTACTCAAAAAGTGGTTGATCAATACTATAAATGTCTTTGTGCATCAAAAATGGGAATCTTCTCTGAATTGGTTTTTTAGTCATAATGTGCTGGCAGTTATGGTCCAGGATCTGTAATTTGCTTAGGCAACTAGTACTCAAAAGTGGTTGTTAACAATGGATTGATTTTACCATCTTTGATATGGTCTTTTTCACCGCTTTCTCCACATGAACTATAAAAAAGCAAGTTGTTTTATCCTTGTCCAAATTCAGTTATAATGTGGAAACTAAATTTTGTAATCCACATACTCAAACACACCTCTGCTCATTTATTGACAAGTTGGTTGAATCTTTAACTACCGAAGATATGATCATATGGCATGTCACATATAGTTTCTTCGGTTACAGTGTATAGATACTATTTTTTACAGCTAAGTTTTTCCAAATATTATGGTCGTATGAATCACTGATTTGTTGGTATCCCCCTAAAAATATGTCATTTGCGTGACAGGCTAATGGGTCGAGCTTGGAACATTGTGGTCCAAATGTCGATTTTGACCCTAGTTCAAGCAATGTGAAGGTGCTAACAGGAATAGCGGACGAAATGCTTAAACAAAAGAATGTTGAATCTGTCCTTTTCGGTGGCAAAAAGATTGCAAATGGGAGTAATTACGAAAAACTCGATTGGTTTGCTAGTGAGCTTGTGTTAGAGCATCAAAGGAGGAGCTGTAGAATTGCTCCCACTGTTGCATTCAAACAAGCTAGTCCTAAACCTATTTAAAAATCCCACAAGAGCAAGAATATTATGGTATGCTTTCATTTTCAACTTGTTTTTTTAATTGTGTTGATAGGATTTTTGATTTATCATATAGTGCCATTTTACATACCATCACTTTTTAGCAGCTTGACACCGGGTCCCTTCTCAAATTTTATAATAGTATTTAACATATATTATTGAAACAACTTCTTTCTTTTGTTCTTATACATTGTCTTTTCCCCCTTTTGTGATAATTTGGACTCATGGTATTAGACACCTTGTTTTCATCATTTCTTGTTTACAAGGGGATTTTGAAATAATTGTTTCCGCCTTTCTGTTTACTCGTGAGGCTTAATTTGTCATCTTGTCCTTTCTTGTAACTAACAATTTATGGATGTTTCTTGACCACTTCACTGTTGATAGAAACTGATATTCCCCAAAGTAGCTTACTTTAGAGATGAATTAATTAAAGAAGAATTTCCTGAGGAAAAAAAAAACTAAATAAGTAGACCTTGTTGTAAACTCACCGACAGTTTTTCTTGAGAATGTGAGGGTATATTGGCCAATTTGCAACATCCCCTGAAAAGGTTGTTGGAGGTATTTGTTAAGGTGGGGGAGCTCTGTGCAAGAATACTGCAGTTTATGGTTATTTTTGTAGGGACCCTCTCGTTATATATGTGGTGCAAGTAAATTGTTGTGTCAAAAATTGTGAGGAGATGATTTTTCTTGTATGCCGTAATAATTATATTTTGAAAATCAATTTATTTGCTTTCTTCTAGTTAAGCTGTAGCACCCAGCTTAAAAACTGAATTTTCAAGTTTTTAGTTAAGAAAACCTAGAAGTTGCAAGTTGGATAAACTACTTTTATATTTGCCTCAAATAAGCCAGATTATCTTCTCAAAAGCTACATCCAAGCAAGCACTAAAAATAGTGTTGTCTAGATTTCATCCTCTCTTTTTAATTTTTTTTGTTTTCTCTTTGCATTCTTATCAGTGCGGAACAATAAAACTGTACAGATAATGTGTTATTTTTTAACTTCTCTTAGTTGGAAACTGTACCTCTCTATGGAGTAATAAGCTACACCTTATGTCATCTCGAGTACAAACTTTCCTGAATTGATTATATACTGCCCTCGTTGAACCATATTCATTATGTTTTGGTTAATTGGATTTTTTAGGCATTGACCCTATTATATCCAACTAGTCCACACTTGTCTTCAATTACTGTTAGGTAGCTGTGCAGCCTAAGAATTTTGAATATAGGTTGTGAAATAAATTTTGCCTCATTGTTTAGAATAACGTTTTTGTAAAGTGTTAGTCATCTATGGGTTTATTAGTTTATGGCTGTAAATCTGTTTGGTATGGCCTTTAATGATATTCATCACTTTTTAGACTAAAACTTATTGTGGTGGAGTTTTGGTTAACTAAAATATGAGTCGTTGTCAGCAAATTGAGAAGCATAATTATGCTCACTAGGGAAGTGTACTTTGTAATTATGTTTCTACAGACAGTCAATGGATTGGTCTCGTTTGGCTCCAATTTACTTCGACCAAGGAGAATGGTCAAAAGAAAAACACTGTTAGAAAGAAGAGAATAAAAAAGGAGAAAAAACATTTGCTTTTGTCTAGACTAGAATACGAGTTTCTTACTATTCTTCCAGGATTTACCTTAAGTATGCTGTTTCTTCTGTGTATACTACTATAAGGAGGAGGGGTGCCAGACTATACCTTTGGTATAGTCTGGAAAACTCTCCCTGTGACACCATTGGATCTTACAGTCTGTGGGCCCCTCTGTTGATCCAATGGTTGCACAGAGGAGAGTTTTCCAGACTATACCAAAGGCTCCCCCTCTCTCTACTGATAACTACTATTTACCATATTCTTTGCTAGTTCTGTAAAATTACACAGTGATTCAAGCACATTTAGATAACACAAGACATCAGATAAGAACTCTGAAACCAGGGCCGGTTCTGAGTTTTTTTGGCCCTGTGCAAGATCAAAATTATGGCCCTCGATGACCTGAAAGTTTTACGAATAAGAAACAAAATAAGATTTGAAAACTAATATTTTTGAAGGTTCGCAAATTTATTTTTTAATAACTTCTATAAATTTGAGGTATGGTTACCTCGGTCTTAAAATTATCGATGTGTCACTTCTTAATTTTATCAGATTGAACATTTGCTAGTGATTTACCCCATAAAATATAAGATAAGATTTGTATTATTTATGTTATCGGTAAAATATTTGTGCTTTGCGAATAACTATGTAATTTTTCTGTTAATAATTATTCATAAGGCCAAAGTTTTTCTTAAATTAAAGACTATTTATGTACTAATTTGTTGTGTGCAAACCAAATATAACTTTACTTCAAATTGTGGAAGCCATTAATTAATACTTATAATAAAACTCTTAAAAGTAAAAATAAAACTATTAAATGATAGCACCAAGGATCGAACCCAAGACCTTTACATTAGTAAAAGATTATTGTACCAACTTGGACAAGCTTTCATTGTATTATATATTTAATACAATATTAATTTATATCTCTACAATCTCATATATATATATATATACATAAATTAATAATATTTAAATATTTTGGGCCCCTAATATTTTTGGACCGGGACCCAAAACCGGCCGTCTGAAACTAAATGACTTGACATACTGTTTTAGATGTATATGACGAATGAAGAGTTGACACATCATTTTAGATTTTCTTGAATGTTACGCTCTTGGCTCGATGGCACGGTGCAATAAAAACTTGCATGCACTTGACTGAAAACTACTTTAATTTTGTTGTTCATTGATCTAATTGCAAGACTTACGATTCGTTTCATGTTCTAATTGCAGGAAATGAAGTACTGGAAATAAGTGAAAGTAAAATAGCAGCCTTTATATTTTATGCTAGAGAAAGGGTGGTGGGTCAAAGAATCGAGTGATTAAAACATTCAACTGTAAAAAAAAAAGGTAGATGATCTTCAGGAGATTTTTTTGCCTGCCAAGTGACAGACATTATAGTGTCCACACTACATTTACCATGACATGGACAAGAAAAGCTACATTTGATTTCCGTGATAATTCAAATATCAAAACAGAAAGTTAAGATTTTCCTCATATGAATTTGTCCTCTTTTCCTTGCCCGGACGAATGAATTTGTCCTCTTTTCCTTGCCCGGACGAAGAGTCATAATTGACATTTTTTTCCACCCTTCCTTAATTATATATATAGATAGCAAGTATATTGTAGTGGTGGGGATGAGATTACCAGGTAGCTTTCGTTTTTTAATCAGCCGACCATATCTTTTTAAGAACACATTATTGATGGATATCCAAATATGTGAGAAATTGTGTGTGGATCTTTTGTATGTAATGTAAGACAAAAAGGGAAGTGCTACATTTTTTCCCTTCTTTCTTGAACTTTCTTACTACATATTTAACCACCTCTGGAAAAATTGTTAAAACATACAATTTTTTAAGTCTAATTACTAAAAACTATAAAGCAAAACATTTCTTTCTAAAACATACAACTCTAATAAATATGTGTAATTGTATACTTGTATGTTTTGGAAATAAAATTTTAGTTGTTTTATGTTTTGATAAATTATATATTTTGGACACGTTTGGAGCCTCCTTAATTTGAATTGTTAATGCTCCCACTTTATTGCTTGTTTGGGTCAGAAAAATAGTACTCCGTAATATTAGTATGTTTTATACTTTTACTTGCTTTTGGTTATTCGGTAAGTGCCTTTTTGTCGTCTTGGATTTATTGTTGGAATTTAGGCCAGTTTTTACATTCAACTTCTCATTGGTAATTAGGTGGATAGTATTACTACTGGGGAGTATCTTAGGTTTTTTTTTTTAGTTTTGTAACCTAAATTATAGTCATTATGTGATTTTATAACCCAAACTACGAGTTTCTTTTTTTAAATACTCAAACTAAGCGTTTTCCTCTAAATTAGTACATTATGTTTTTTTTTATGGGAAGTTGACTTTTACCAAAACACTCTTATTCATATTATGGAATTACATAAT
This sequence comes from Primula vulgaris, assembly GCA_963920805.1. Lineage (NCBI taxonomy): Eukaryota > Viridiplantae > Streptophyta > Magnoliopsida > Ericales > Primulaceae > Primula > Primula vulgaris. Next base: position 30,055,377 of record OY987212.1, read on the forward strand.
AAATTTAAATACAACATACAATACGTAATAACTAATAACATACCTGAAACTCATAGTGAGATAAAAAAAGGCAAAAAAAGCAAATTAGTTAAAAGAGAAAAAAATCAGGTTTATTCTGCTCACCAAAATTTTGTACATATACATACATACTACTAATTATTAGAGTATTGTTTTCCCAAATATGCAGCTACGACACACGATTCACCATTACAAAAGGAAAAAACAAAATAAATAAATTATTTTTAAAAAATACTCGAATAAACCCATATTCATTTCCCAAAAACCACCTAATACGCAGAATTAAGTAATTAACCATAAAATTTCTTATTCCCGCGCAAATCGTACTCAGATCATGATAAAAATAGGCTAAAAAAGCACCACCATCGCTGCATGTGGGCCCACAGCCACCACCTCCGCCTCCGTACGGAGGTTCATGTCTACCACCGCCATAATTCAAACCCCCATCGTTGTTTTAGCCCCCATCACACGTTGACGCACTTCGATCGGTCAAAATAACATCATCGTTGAATCCGGAGCATCTAAGAACCCAAACCCTACGAAAGAATCGAGCAAATTTCTTACTAATAAAAAACACAAATTTTCCCTTATATTTATATATTTATAATTATATCTATATATATATATATATATGATGATGATGATGATGATATGCTGCATATATAAATATATCTATATTATGTAAATACAATTCTTATTTTATTTTTTTCCTTTTTTTTAACCATTGGATCACATCCAATAGTTTAAGTCGAAAAAAAGTAAAATGACCATTTTGCCTTTGAATCTGGATGAAAAATGTTTGATGACATCATCTTTTTCCGTTAATTTGAACGAAAGATACTAATTTAGAGTGAAACACTTCGTTTGGAAAAAGATCCTAATTCTGTTTTTCTTGTTGGCACGTCACAAAATAAGTGTCCACATTCATTTTTTAGTTAATTTTTTCATTTTTTGAAATATCTATTTTTGGTAATGAAATCATATCAAATTTACAACTATAATTTCATATTATAGGTAAAAAAAATTAGTTTTTATTTTAAATTTTTGATTTTTTAATATTTTTTGTCGAATTTTAAATGAAATTGGTCCAAATTTTTAAATAACACAGTTTTCGAAGCAAGACACTTATTTCGGGACAGATGAAGTATATTGTACTACAAACTACAATAGAGATTCAATATTTTACTGCCTCTCCAATTTGGTTATATGTGTTGAGTTGTGGAGCCAAATGAGTTTTGGCCATGTCTTCTTATTATCCCACATCACCTGGAATTGTAATATGACCCATGTTGGGTTCTATTTATATGCCCCAATATCTTGTATTTTAATTGCACATTTACTCAACACCTCTATATTATCAAGAGAGTTCTACTTGCGAGAGAACCATAGCTTGTAACTAGGCTAGATTACGATTGTAATCCTCTTAATATATATAAGTGCCAAGTATAGCGGCCCGGAGACGTAGCCAATTTGGGTGAACTCCGTTATCAAAGAGTGTGTGCTCGGTTTAGTATTTCTGTCTTTCTTTGTGTTCGTCTGTATCGACCCTAACAAGTGGTATCAGAGCCCGAGGTTCGCAGAACTAAGATCGAAGATCGGGAGGAAGATCAATGGCGAAAGAAGACAGAGCCGCACACGGGATCGAGAAGTTCGACGGGAAGGACTTCGCATTCTGGAGAATGCAAATAGAGGACTACCTCTACGGGAGAAAGATGCATCAGCCTCTTTTCCTTGAGGAAAGGCCGACCACGACCACCGAGGAGGCGTGAAAACTCTTAGACCGTCAAGTGTTGGGAGTGATCCGCCTAACACTATCTAGGAGTGTAGCACATAACGTCGCAAGAGAGACGACGACGATGGGGACGATGAAGATCCTCACCGATATGTATGAGAAACCATCCGCGAACAACAAGGTACATCTCATGCGTAAGTTGTTCAACCTACGCATGGCTGAGGGGACACCTGTCGCGAGTCACGTGAACAAGTTCATCGACACCGTAAATTAGTTAGATGCGGTGGAGATAACTTTTGAAGACGAAGTGAGAGCCTTTATACTGCTAGCATCTTTACCGAACAGTTGGGAATTCATGCGAGCTGCTGTTAGCAACTCAATTGGAAAGGATAAACTGACTTACAACGGCATCCGAGATCAAATACTCGCTGAGGAACTCAGGAGATTAGATATGGGTGAATGCTCAAGTGATGGAGTAGCCTTGAACATGGGTTCAAGAGACCGGAGTAAGGCCAGGGTATGGGACGTTAGAGGACGTTCGCAATCCCGAGGTAGAAGAGGGCAAAGCCGAGGTGGCAAAGATAGCGATAGAAGTAAGAAGAATCTTCGATGCTATAACTGCCAGGGTATGGGGCACTTCAGTCATGAGTGCAAGCAGCCGAAGAAGAGTACCGGCCATGATCACGTGGTTAATATTGCGAGCGACGAGGATTCGGGTGACTGTTTAATGCTTGCCGAGCAGAGAAATATAGAATCGTGGATTCTAGACTCTGGGGCATCATTTCACACAACCTCTCAGAAGGATTTATTCGAAAATTACACTGCGGGTAATTTCGGTAAAGTGTATCTAGCCGACGGAGAAGCGTTGGAGGTTGTTGGAATGGGCGATGTGAAGATTCACATTCCAAATGGATCGGTATGGAAGCTGACGAAAGTGAGGCATGTCCCGAGGTTGACCAAGAATCTGATCTCAGTAGGTCAACTCGATGCCGAAAGGCACTCCATTTCGTTCAGCTGTGGAGCTTGGAAAGTTTCACGAGGAGCTATGGTGATAGCCCGAGGGAGCAAGGTCGGTACGCTGTACATGACGACCGATGAGGAGTGTACAGTAGCGGCAGCTGTGCCGCAAGACTGCTCTGAACTGTGGCATCGACGGTTGGGTCACATGAGTGAGAAGGGGATGAAGGTGTTAGCGAAGGAAAGCAAACTTCCAGGCTTGAAGTCTGTCAACCTCGACATTTGCGAAGGTTGCATCTTCGGGAAGCAGAAGAAAGTAAGCTTCCGGAAGGGTGGAAAAGCTCCCAAGGAGGAGAAGCTAGCACTGGTCCACTCAGACGTATGGGGACCATCTCCAGTAACCACACTGGGAGGAGCTCAGTACTATGTGACCTTCATCGATGATTCGACGAGGAAAACATGGGTCTATTTCTTGAAACACAAGTCTGAGATGTTTAAGAAATTTCAAGAATGGAAGGCCATGGTCGAACTGGAGACCGGGAATTAACTCAAATGTTTGAGGTCTGATAACGGCGGAGAGTACATTGATGCGAAGTTCGTAGAGTTCTGTGCTCAAAGAGGCATTCGAATGGAGAAGACCATCCAAAGAACGCCACAGCAAAATGGCGTGGCCGAGCGCATGAACCGAACAATCAATGAGCGTGCTAGGAGTATGAGACTGCAAAGTGGGTTGCCCAAAGCCTTGTGGGCACATGCAGTAAGCACGGCGGTTTATCTCATTAACCGCGGACCCTCAGTGCCCCTAGAAAGGAGGATTCCCGAGGAGGTATGGATAGGAAAGCCTATCTCGTATGAACACTTGCGAGTGTTCGGTTGTCTGTCATATATCCATGTCGACATAAATGAACGTACCAAGCTTGACTCGAAATCCAAAGTGTGTTACTTTGTGGGGTACGGTGGAGCTGAGTTTGGATATCGCTTTTGGGATGGTCAAGCAAAGAGGATCATTCGCAGTAAAGATGTCATCTTCAACGAAAGCATTTTGTACAAAGATCGACAAAATGTGGAAGAACAAGCGCTCCCGTCCGAGGAAAGTGGTATGGTCGACATGAATGCGTTTCCAAGATTGGACTTGGAAAATGACACTGAAGATGAGCCAGTGGTGCTCGACAACCCACCAGCAGAGGCTGAAGAGGCCGAGGAGCTGCCCCAAACTCCCCGACCTGAATTAGGCCGAGGTCATCGCATGAGGAGACCTCCTGCCCGATACTCTCCTTCCCTGTATTACATATTGCTCAGTGATGCAGGAGAGCCCGAAAGTAGAGAAGAAGTTCTGGAGCTGAAAGACTCGAGCAAGTGGGAGCTCACGATGAAGGATGAGATGAAATCGCTCGAGAAGAATGTGACTTGGCAGTTAGCCGAACTGCCCAATGGGAAGAGGGCACTGAGCAATAAATGGGTGTTCCGACTGAAGGAGGAACAAGACGGCACGAAACGGTATAAGTCACGCCTAGTAGTCAAAGGGTTCAAGCAAAAGGCAGGAATTGACTACACCGAGATCTTTTCACCAGTCGTAAAGTTGACGACTATTCGGCTATTGTTGAGCATTGTTGTAAATGCGAGTCTTCATCTTGAGCAGTTAGATGTGAAAACTGCCTTTCTCCATGGAGATCTTGATGAAGAAATTTACATGCTCCAACCTGAAGGGTTTGCCGAAAAGGGAAAAGAGAAACTGGTCTGCAAACTGAGGAAGAGCTTGTACGGGCTAAAACAAGCACCACGGCAGTGGTATAAGAAGTTTGACAGTTTCATGGCGGATACCGGGTTCGAAAGAAGTGATAGTGATCACTGCTGTTTCGTGAAGAGATTTACGAACTCTTCGTACGTCATACTACTGTTGTACGTAGATGACATGTTGCTCGCCGGGTCGAGCCTTGTTGAGATTAACAAGGTCAAGCAACAGTTGGCGAAACAGTTCGAGATGAAAGATTTGGGTGCCGCAAATCAGATCCTCGGAATGAGGATATCTCGTGGAAGGGATGGGTCCCTGTTTTTGTCGCAAGCCGAGTATGTGAAGAAAGTGTTGGCACGATTTAGCATGAGTGATGCCAAAGCTGTAGGCTCACCGCTAGCCGCACACTTTAGCTTGTCGAATGAACAATCACCCTTGGACGAGGAAGGAAAGGATCGTATGTCAAACATACCCTATGCTTCAGCAATTGATAGCCTGATGTACGCTATGGTGTGTACAAGACCGGACATTGCCCATGTAGTGGGAGTTGTCAGTCGTTACATGAGTAACCCGGGCAAGCATCATTGGGAAGCTGTGAAGTGGATATTGAGATATCTCTCGGGTACCGTGAGTTTGGCATTATGTTTCCGGAAGACCTCGGAAGGCCTGCACGGCTATGTGGATGCTGACATGGCCGGTGATCTGGACAGCCGAAAGAGCACAACGGGATGTGTTTGTACCTACGGTGGTACTGCTGTGAGTTGGATATCGAAGCTGCAAAAGATTGTTGCATTGTCGACCACAGAGGCTGAGTACGTCGCGATAACGGAAGCAAGCAAAGAGATGATTTGGTTGCAAGGTTTCTTAAAGGAGCTCGGTCAGAAAACCGACAAGGGAGTTCTGCACTGTGATAGTCAAAGTGCAGTTCAGCTAGCTAAGAACCCTGTATTCCATTCACGCACCAAGCACATACAGATTCGTTACCATTTTATCCGGGCTGTTCTGGAAGATGGAATCTTCGCGCTAGAAAAGATTGAGGGCGCTAAGAACCCCGCCGATATGTTAACGAAGACTGTTACAATCGACAAACTGAGGCTGTGTGCAACCTCAGTAGGACTCCGAGCTTGAGGCTCAGGGTCGCCGCTACACTGGAAGAATGAGAACTCGCCGATGATGGCAGAGTATCAATTACTATACAAGGATACCGATGGGAGCATTCTGCTCGATGGAGCACAGTGAGTTCGGTGGTCGGGGATATCTGGAGTTCTTTTGAAGCACTCGACATTTGACTCCAAGTGGGAGATTGTTGAGTTGTGGAGCCAAATGAGTTTTGGCCATGTCTTCTTATTATCCCACATCACCTGGAATTGTAATATGACCCATGTTGGGTTCTATTTATATGCCTCAATATCTTGTATTTTAATTGCACCTTTACTCAACACCTCTATATTATCAAGAGAGTTCTATTTGCGAGAGAACCATAGCTTGTAACTAGGTTAGATTACGATTGTAATCCTCTTAATATATATAAGTGCCACGTATAGCGGCCCGGAGACGTAGTCAATTTGGGTGAACTCCGTTATCAAAGAGTGTGTGCTCGGTTTAGTATTTCTGTCTTTCTTTGTGTTCGTCTGTATCGACCCTAACAATATGTAATTGATTTTGTTCCATTTAGTAATTGAATTTTCTTCAAATTTTCATTAGCTATCTTCCCATGAGGAAATTTATGTCGGGATAATACTACAACTTTAGATCTCTAAATTATTTGTGGGAAAATCAAATGAAAGCATAATTTGTGGGGATTATTTAACAAAAACATGAGTCCTTTAAACTATTTTTCTTAGATCTCTCCCTTCTTTATCAGTAAATAAACCGAACCAAACCAAATCGATTAAAAACCGAACCAAACCAATTAGTAATCGGTATGGTTTGGTTTGAAATTTGATAACCGATTTAATCGGTTCGGTTTGCGGTTTCAGTGGTTTTCAAACCGAACCGATTATTTTTATTCATATATAAAATAATATAATTATTTATATATATACATCAATAAGTTGATATATGATGCTTTACTTGTTATTTGTAGTTATTAATAATATATTCTGATAAATAATTTGTAAATTTACTTGTTATTCGATTTTTGGTTTAAAGTTGCAAAAGAAATATAAGCGAAAATTTTACGAAATTAGTGTAATTTTGAATATTGTGTTTTTTATTTGTTAAAATTCAAACCAAACCAAACCGATTATGATTGGTTCGGTTCCGGGTTTTTTGGTCAGAACCAAACCGAACCGATTGTTTTTGATTGGTTTGCTTCGTATTTTACTCAAAAATCGAACCGAACAGAACCGAACCGTGTACACCCATAATCAAACTTATGCTTGTCTATCTGATGAAGTAGCCACCACACTATCGTAGTTAATCCGTCGCCGATCACCACCACCACCACGGAGTCCACGGTGATCCTAAGCCGTCAATCACCACCTCACTCTCCCTATACCCGCTCGTCTCTTCCCCCACCAATCAGCATAAGCCATTTTTCACACCACATTCGACCACTGCAGCTACGCCACCATCATCACCTCTTTCTATGATCTCTCTTAGCTACATCTTTCAAAAAAAATTCTTACGGAGGTCGGGACTATCTTCATGAGGTTTTTAGAGATCCGACGAAGTGCATGTCTATTCATGAAACTGCACACCCATTGTGTTTGGAAGTGTATACTCATTCGTCATAAACTGCAGCTTAACTCTTTACTTTGGTCGCTAAGCACCGGTGACATAGCCAGAGGTCCTGCGAAACTCCTCCGTCCCAGGCCCGATTTTAGGCTAAGGCCCAATAGACATGGGCCTATGACTCCCCAAAAAGCCTATTTTTTAGAGCCCCCATTTTTATATATAAATTTACTATTACCTTCATATTTATTAATAAAAAATAATAACATTAATAAAAAGACTTCATACACACCCAGACAAGATTCGTGAATCAACAAATCAAAATTATACAATTTACAAATTACAATTGTAAACAAGAAAGAAAAAACAAAAACTTAGGTCTTCTTCACATCCGAGTCTCTCTTTTACAGGTAATTGATTCAAATCATTATTTGTTGTTAGAATCACATGTTTATCTCATATTCTCATTGTATTTTCAAGTATACTTTACTTAATTAGAAAACTAATTGCTGAATTTTTTCTTATTTGCCTTGTGACTTATGTTTTGTTTTTTGAAATAACTTTGTATTCGTTTATTGTTTGATTTGATGCAAATAACCGAATTATAGGATTGGAAAAACCAGTCTTTCATTGGAATTGTAAATTTTTATTTGATAATATTAATTGATGCAAATAACCGAATTCTATGATTGGAAAAAGCTGTATTTCATTGGAATTAATTGCAAGTTTTTATTTGATAATATTAATTCGATGGATAAAAAAATCCCCCAATTTTGTGATGGTTTATAGCCCCCGTAAGTCTGGAAACGACCTTGCTCCGACCTCCATCGTTGACCAATGATTATGTACTTTTGAGAATGAGGGTGTACCCCACGAATATGTATACAATTTACAAATGGCTATGCACTTCACTGGAGCTCCGACGACCTCATCTTGGATTTGTCGCACCACCCCAGACCCCAACGATGACCGATAAATGATGGCTAGAATAAGAGATCCAGTGTGTTGACATTGATTTATGGAAAATTGTGATAAATTGTTGTTTTAACGTAATGACAGAGAAAAGTGATGCCCTTTTGGAAGAAACATTTGAAAATAATATTTTGTTATTTAACACTTTTTGGTAATTGTACCAAATTATATTTAATTACTTTAAAAATTAGATTTTAGAGTGTGCCCGAAAGACTTGTCGTATTTATTCATATGCAGTCATAAAAATATAGTTTTTGTCTTTGACAAAGTAATACTTTACTACAATTAAGTTATTTACTCATGTCATGTTTGATAATTTTTCATAGTCATTATTGTGCATGCTAAACGAACCTGCTTTTTTGTGAAACTTAACTTCACTGAGGAATCTACTTTACCTTTTTTCATGACTGGTCTTATGTAATAGACTAAGATAGTTGGTGAGTGGAGGGAAGGGATTAACTAAACAATTTTAAAGATATTCTTAAAAGAAAAAGAAAATCTTTAAAACTCAACTTGCCTTATCAATAATACTACAGTAGCTATCAGGAGAACCTAAGTGGGGACGATCGGGTGCCACGGCACCCCCCATAATTTTAGAAATCCCAAGTGACGCAATTTTTTTTTAGTACAATTTCTTTTTAGGTGTAGATTTGGCACCCCCAATAAAAATATGTTACTTGTACATATATTTTGGCACCCCCCATTTACACATACTGGCTTCGCCCCTAGCTATGATTATGATTTACGATAAGTGTGTATGTCGACTCCCATCACATATAAATATTCTATCACTATTTTCTATTCATTTCGTGTCACTTTGTTTATTTTATCTAAATATAATTATAAAAAACTTTAAAAAAATTGTACAATTACTATAATATATGTATCAATACATTTCAATAAATTTTTTTAAAAAAATTCACACGGAATTTATTTTGGAACAAATGTATAAATTAGTGTAAATTAAACATTAAATCTTAGAGAAATTGTATAAAACAATATTATGTCCAAATATTTTAAAATTTGAATATAATATAATATAAAAGTTTATAAATTTGCGGAACAAGTTACGAAAATTTAAAATTTGAATGAAAATAAGTAAAAAAACCCGAAAATAGACAAAAAAAAAAAATAGAGATATAAGATTTGTAGTCATAAATAATGGACTACACACACATATCAACATATCATTATGTTTTATAAAACTTTATATGGACCGGGTTGGCTGATGTGTTTTCTGCACACATGGCTTGTTTGATCGAAATAAGCCATTTAATGAAAGGAGGACAAAAAAAATAGAGATTACATCTTGTCATATATATAAATTCAAAATACTCTTTAGGCCGAGGCATAATACTTCCTCCGACTCTAAGTAATTGTGTTAAAAATAGCTTCACTTAAAATTTAACAAAAAAGCACCAAACATAAAAAAATTAAATCCAAAGAGTATCTATTTCTTACTTAGAATGCCTGGCAAATAATGTAAAGTTAATATGACTTAACTAACAAAGAGTATTATTTATAATTTTACTAAATTGTGGGGAAAATAGTAAAACGGTTGAGTAGACACTTCTTTTGGAAAGTCTCAAAATGGAAATCATGATAGCTTATCATAACATAGATAATTGAGAAATTTCAGAGTTCATGTGTACTTAATAATCTGATGTATTGAGGCGATCAGTTCACCTCTGCATCCATGTTAGGTAGAGATGTTTATATGAGTAGTAAGAGTTTAAATCAATGTTACCAACCTCAAGTACCATCAAATTATCGTGAAACATTTGTGATGAATTATTAAGCTAGTTACTTCAAAAGTTCAAAATATTCAATACCTCTTTAATTTCCCTTTTTCATGAATTGATGATAATTAATATTATTTGGTTTTTCATTTAACTGTTCACTACGAAACTAAGTGTAATTTTGATCGGCTTATAACTTGTATTACAATTGTCAGAATAAATTTTTTTAATCATAAAATTTAACATTTAAACTATATTATTAACTTTTAAATTTTTTAATTCTGACAATTTTGATACAAGTTTTAACCAATCAAAATTGTAGGTATTTTCATAATAAATAATTAAATAATAAATTATATAGTAAATAACATAAGTACTTTAGTACGAAAGTCTAATATTCTGTACGTGTACTTCTATAGTGATTTGACATTGTTGATTTAAAAGGGAAAAAAGGCAAATTGGAAAGAAGAAATAGTGGAGACATTTAGGAAGATGGCAAGGTCACTGTGCTTTAGCAAAACATTTCTATCCGTCCAAATCTTCTATCCTATTTCTCTATCCCCTTTTGTGTCTCCTTACTTATTTTATCAAAAAAAAATTCTAAAAAAATTGAACAAAATTATACAATTACAATAATACATGTATCAATACATTCCAATAATTATTTTTAAAAGAAAATGGACACAAAATTTATTTTGGAATAAATGTATAAATTAGTGTAAATTAAACATTGAATATTAAAAAAATTGTCTAAAACAATATTATGTTCAAATGTTTTAAAATTTGAATACAATATAATATAAAAGTTTATAAAATTGCGGTATAAGTTGTGAAATTTTAAAATTTGAGTGAAAATAAGGAAGGAGACACGGAAAAGGATAAATAATAGGGATAGAAGATTTGAACTCTATCTAAAAAAAAAAAAAAAAAAAGTGTATAAAGTATGCTGGAGTTGTTTGAGATATTACATAGAATGTACTCATAACAAAACTCAATAATTTGGTTTGGAGCGAAAGGGGAAAAGACAGTCCTACAAAAGAAAGATATAAACAATTTCCAAATAGAGAGTATTAGATGGACCCATTTTCTTAGATTAAGGGCTGTTTGGTTAGTTTGAAGCAGTGCGGGTTTTTCTTAGAATTAAAATTATGGCACTCGATAAAAGATTTACTTAGAATTTGTTTACTTTATAGCCTATTGAAATTTTTACGAATAAGAAACAAAATAAAATTTGAAAACTAATACTTTTAAGATACACAAACATATTTGTTAATAACTTTTATAACTTTCAAGTTATGGTTAACTCGGTCTTAAAAAGTAAACATAGTTATTTGTTAATAACTTTGTTTACTTTATAGCCTATTGAAATTTTTACGAATAAAAAACAAAATAAAATTTGAAAATTAATACTTTTAAGATATACAAATATATTTGTTAATAAATTTTATAACTTTCAAGTTATGGTTAACTCGATCTTAAAAATTATCGATTTATAATTTCTTAATTTTATTAGATCTAACATTTACTAGTGATTTACCCCATAAAAAAATAAGGAATAAGATAAATTTGATTAGCATAAATATATGCAAAATATGTTATAGGTAACGGTTTGTAGTTTGCGAATAACTGTGTAATAATTGTGGAACCCATTAATATAATAAAACTCTTAATAATAATAATAAACTATAAAATGATAGAGTCAATGATTGAACCCAAGACCTATCATTAAAAGTTTAAAACATCAAAACTCTACAAACTTGGACAATCTATCTTTACTATATCAATATAGGATACATTATATTTAATATCTGTATATATATATATATACACTTAATACATTAAAGAGGCTGGATTTTCCCCTGCAATTTATCTGTTTCTATGTCAAAATCGTAATTTTTTTTTATGAACCGTAAGTCAGAATTCAAACCGTAATTTTTTTTACGGTTCGTAAAAAAAAATTACGGGTTAGACTGTGAAATTACCAAATTGCCCCTGATTTGAAATCTGAAAATTACCAAATTGAAAGACGATCGATCGACTGTCAGCTCCGATTGGCCAAACATTTTGTAAAAATTTTCAGAGTGCTTGGCTGATCGATCGGAGTTGACAGTCGATCGATCGGTCAAAACCTTTGGAAAATTTGCCATACATATACATACATACATACACTCTTACTAATTAAAATGAAATCAAGTGCAACACTCCATATTTAATCTCCATCAATTCACATGAGATGTAAGAGTTGGGTTGGAAGATTGGTTTTAAAAGAAGGGCAAAAGAGAAAAAGTAATCTTTAATGTCAATTCTTTGATTACAACAAGATAAGTCATCAATCATTTATTTGTTTGTCAAAATCATAAAATTTATCGATTCTTGATCTCAAAATTATTTTAGATGAATTAAAAATTATTTACATATGATATTAGAGCATGATGAACTCATGATTTCTCAAATTAAGAAATTTTATGTACCCTATAATTTTAAACTAATGCACACATGCGTCATGGCCGGTGGCATAGAATATAAGAAACTGCTAATAAACTAATGCATTACAGTTACTGATAGGACATAAAAATTGGAACCGAATATTCTATTCAGGTAATAACCAATCCACTTTATAAATGGGTATCCAACACTTAAATGGGTCATCACATGCCTTTTCATCATAAGAATAAGATTGTGATTATCAAAAGCCCAAACCCACTTAACTAGGGACCCATACCTGAAACCCCCCCTGAGATGAAGACATTTGTCAACATCCTAGAAGGCTTAGTTGCCTATAAATAGCCAACTACCCCTCCTAGAAAACCCCCCGAAAAAATCTATTCAAAAATATAGAGAGAAGTTGAGAAAAGAGAAAAACTAGTCAAAGCTTATCCAGTGAATAAACAAACCGAACAGAGAAAGAACCGAGCATCGAAGAAGAAGGAGAACGACCAAGATAAGAGTTTAAATAGTTAAATCGAGCGCAATTGTAGTAAGTTAATAATAATCCGAGCAAGTGTAACAATCCGAACAAGTGTAATGACCTGATCAATAATAAAGACCAAGAAGTGTTCATTACTTACAGCTAATTTATTATTATTTTATTGTTGAAAAGTCTAACGCGACCGACCAAAGTTATGGCTTTATCAGTTACGTATACGTACGGTTATATGTAGATAAAAAATCATTGTGTAATAAATAAACTGAATTATATATGTATATGAAGCTAATCCACATACGCATTTTAATTGTTTGCGAGTATTTATGAGTTCCGATCTTTCTTCATCTTATGTGTGTACATGTACTGTATAGAGGTATATATATAAAATATATGCACACATGTTCCAATTTTTCCTTAAAAAAACCATATGATAATATTATATGTAAAATAACATATAATTATATAAAAGGCTCTAGACTTGGCTTTTTAGATTAAAAGCTTATAAAGTTTGATGATGCCAAATTAATTAACATATTAAGATTTGACATGGCATGCATTTTTTGTGAATATCAATTACCTTAAGGCCTAAAATTTTGTTAAGTTCTTACACCCAGTAACATGCTATCAAATAAAAAATTTGATCACTGAGTTCGGCATTGTGTGTGTTATGTTATACTGCAAAAGGACAAGAAAAAAAAGTTAATGTGATAATGCACTGAAAAGTCTTAAAGCATACATAAGTACGTGGGCATATATATGCATGTGGTTTTATTCGCGAAAGTTAAAGTTTGCTGAGGTACTTGTACAAATATATGGAATATACAGTGTACAAATACATGAATATTGAACATTACTATATGCAATTATGTCTTATGTATTTTGCTTGTAAAGTACAAGATTAACCGATGAGACTGGTTATGTATATTATAATATACCTATATGCAATTCTCTTGTTAGTATTAAAGCTTTCATTATATGATTATGTCTTCTTTTTAAATCTAAAATATGATTATGCTTTATTGAAACTTATCTCTTCTAGTTCTCTATTTTTAGCCATTCGTTGTTGAAATTGGGGTTTGTTCAATTGGGTTTCTTGTAACATATATATCTTTAAAATGAACCTAAATTATAACGATACAAATTATATATTAAACAAATATTAAATTATTATGATATAAATGAAATCACTACACATATAATCTAAACGAAATGTAAAATAAGACTAGAACATGCGAAATCTATATCAATATTATTATAAATAACTGAAATAAATAGCCAGTTTGAAATGTGTACCATAACTATCGTTAAAACATTCGATGTAAAAATGGAATTAATAACCGAGTCTATTTCTCGGCAATCTCTTCTTAAGATTTTTCTCCCAATGTACTTCTAGGTTTATTGGCGACACTCTCCTGTTTATTTATTGAAAACAATGAAAGTGGTGATTAGCCATACAATCGGAGTTTCTAACGTGAGAGTTTTCTATCTTGAAAGTAAACTAATTATATGTCAACTAGTTCTAAAGACTCTATATTAGCGAAGTTTGTATAGATAAGATTCTGATTTGACTTTTGAGAATGGGATGAAAATTATAGTGGGAGTAGGGTTTTATTTTAACGTAAACGAAAGGGTTCAAAAGAAAGACAGAACTGTTAAAAGTAGCCAAACAGTTATGACTTTCGCACTAATGGGTAAAATTCGCAGCTATTCGAACTCGTGTAAATCTCTCCACAAAAGGTTGAAATTAATTGCTCGATTATGACACTTAGTTTTGGCAGAAAAAAGCTAGGGATCATGAACTAGAGGGTGACCATGTCACGCACACCCACACCGTGAGCTCACGCGATCGTGGACGCCGACTCGATCACGTACATCGGTCGGCGTCGTTAACCCACAACAGGTGGTGGGAAGAGACGAGACCAAAACAAGAATTATTAAAGTCTCACCCCAAAGCACCCGAAAAAATTTGTACCCCCAAGGGCCCCAACACCGCACCAGGTGAGTCATCACAAGCACGTCTGCAAAGTCTGCCTCTACATGATTAAATTAAATATACAATTCCTAAAAATATATCACATTTAGAGTACGTTTTTCTTTTTCTTTTTTCAATCAAGAGGCAAAATTGAAATGAATGAAAAGCGTTCATTCTCTAATTAGGTCCTCTAAACCTATGGCACGAACAGTGGTCCGCTTTGCAGACCGGCGACACTTGGAACAAAGAGAAGATTCAAAAAGGAATTGTCAAAGTCTCACCCCAACGCGGGAGAAAATTTGACCATGCAAAACCGCGCTGCAAGCGTGATCGTGGACCTGGACCCCATCACGGGCCTAGGTCGGATTCACCGATCGACCGGAGACACGTGGAACAAAAAGACGACCGTGAGACAAAAAATGCCAAAGTCTCATCCCAACACCCGTGAAAACATAGGTATCGAAAGAGGGCCAACAAGAATTAATAGGGAACAGTCACCATGTATGACTAGTTCACAGCCAGTTTGCATAAAAATGTGTCAGATGGAAAAAATATATATTAAAATTTGATTAATATTTAAGTTTAGGATAGACCTTCATGGAGTTCTATATTTTTATTTAGGTTTTTAATGTGTTGTACAATTTGTTTTTAATTTATTAAATTCTATTTTATTGAAAATAGAAAAATTAAATTAGTTATTGAAAAACATTATCTAACCATTCATTTTCTAATCTAACGGTAATTAAAGTGACTGTATCATAAACAGTTAAATAAGAGAGTAACATTACCGTAAAGGCGGTGCACTATAATTTAGGGTGCGTCATCAACTAAAAACCCAACACATATTAATAAACCAAAAACTAACTACGCTAAAATTAATTCAAAATTAAAACTAAAAAATTCTATTGGTTGACACACTTTTAAATATAGTACACCGATTTCATATTATTGTTTCTCCAAATAAGATGATTGTTAGAAATAGAGAGTGGTGGCCAACCCTTAGTTCTTTGTGATGGTATATAAACCATAAAAAAAGTTTTATTTCTAATCAGGATGAGACTTTTCACATTTTGGAAATTCCAATTTGACCCTACTTTTGGAGGCCAATATTCTTACACCGATTGTCGGTTTTGTATAAACTTCATACTGTTTTGAAGCCTTCAAATAGTATTTTGATTTGGTACCAAGAACAAAACGTGCTTTGAAGTAAAAATGTCTAAACCGAAGTCGGACAACATTTTTGTTAATAATAAAATTTCAACATGCTCATAAATTTTTGATGCTAGAGGGAGCCTTTGGCGCTTCTCTCCTTATTTCAACACTTACTGTATTCCAAACATATAATTTTTTTTGTTTAGTTTGCATGGTTGACGTTTTCAAGTCAGTAAAAGTTAATTTTTTTCAAAACTAACAATTACCAATTTTCGTGCACCTTAAAA
Organism: Primula vulgaris; assembly: GCA_963920805.1. Taxonomy (NCBI): domain Eukaryota; kingdom Viridiplantae; phylum Streptophyta; class Magnoliopsida; order Ericales; family Primulaceae; genus Primula; species Primula vulgaris. Next base: position 30,071,540 of record OY987212.1, read on the forward strand.
CTTTCATTTAATTTGGTTGAATTTGGCCCTTCAAAATTCTTCCAAGCATTTTGGGGCCCAAGACATTATGTTTCAGCGGACACTTAAGTCAAAACTACGGATTTGTTTAACCTATTTGTTAGATATGGACCTCGTGGAGCTATCGATCTCATATAATTTAATAATAATACCAAAAAATGCCACATCTATAAGTCTAGAATTGTCGGAAAGTTGGGTGAAAAGTTCATATTTAATATTTCATTAGAGCTCTTTAGATTGAAATAAAACTTAAGCATGGACCAAATCAATTAGTGCATCTGCATTTAACTAATGATAATTGTAGTTAATTAATTTGTTTACTCATCTATTTGGTTGTGGGGGAATATATATATAAGAATAGTTTGGACATCTATTCAACATCTTGTGTCTTACTTATTTTGTGAACATAGTTAATGGAACTCGCTATTGATCTCTCTCTTTCACTCGCTATCTCTCTCCCTCTTATGCGGGGCTTTCATTTTCTTATGTGTTGCTTGCAAATGAATCGAGTCCTTCGTATATACATTCGCGTTCGTTCATTTATTAAAAAACCGAACTTGAACAAATAGTCAGGTTCAATGTTCAGCGTAAGATTCTTTTAATTCTTTTAATATTTTTTTCACATACACATTCATGATAATATATGTAAAAATTATGAATTTATAATGTTGAATATCAATAAATACTCTTCACTCTTCACTTTATGTAATGAATTTGTTTTTAAAACTAAATTAGTTTATATTAAAACTCACAATACTTATTTGTATTTTTAATTATCTTAACATATACTTTAGCCAAGTAAAAAAGTTTTTTTTAAAGCAAAACTGTGTTAAAAGAGTTGGAATTAACATGGGTTTTCCGTGTTAAAGTACCAACTTTAAGTCAACGGTTAAGTAGTGTACACTTCACGTTTGAGTCTGTTCTTGTAAGTTTTGTTAAATACGTATGACAAGTTTCGAGACGGTATATTACATACGCAAAACGAGTTATCAGTGTGAATGGCAATTGGCTAAGATGGTTTATATCGAAAGGGGTGTAACTTCAAAAGTCGGAAGTGCAAAAGAGCTTGCGGAATTTATTCCAAATTGAAGAGAAAGAGTGTCAAATGAGTGGATATATATACTTTCAACTTTTATGAGTTTAATTGGTTAAATCCACTATTAGGTAGCAAGTCCACACGCACGCACGCGTTTAGAAGTTAATTGCGTTTGCGCTTTGCGCTTTTAACGTGTCCTTGTCCTTGCCGAAGGAGATGCCCTTTCAGGTTCGGTTTAGTGTGAGAACTTTGTATTTATTTCTAAGTTAATACTCAAATATTTTGAAACGGATAACGGCTATTCATTAATGTGATTAATGTCGGCGTTAATACAGCGATTTCAAAAAGTTATAACCCCCGCGTTTATGCTAAGGCTGGCCACTCCTAGTATAAATAGGACCCTAACATTAGCTTAAATAGGAGCTAATTCACAATCTTTTATACACACACACTCACGACAACATTTTAGGGAAAGAGTACCGCCTCATGAAAAACTAACAGAGTATAGCGGCACTGTTTAATCCGCTCCATTATCAGACGTTTGACCTTGTGAGTCCTTTGTCCAACTAAAACAGAAGCTAAAAGGTGGTGAACAAATAATATTTAAGCGAAAACGGTTTACCGTTGTCTCGTCTGCGTTTTCTTTATTTTATTTTGCTTTCTTTAGTGTTTTATTTCTTGCATATTTTATTATGTTATTTTATTTCGAGTAATTTACTTTTCTGTAATTTCAGTTCAGTCATTTACTTTTAGTTATTTACGATCCATTACTTAGATTCGGTAATTTACTTTTCTGTCCGTTTAGTTTATGTAATTTCATTCCAGTCCTGTTATTTACATTGCAGTAATAAAATCTTTTATTTCCTTATGTGTTCTATTAAGTGCAGAAGTTTTATTTAATTACAACCGATCCGTCAAATCTTTACAACAAGATGTGGTCGAAAACATGTTGAGATTACGATCGTGAATAGGTTCGGCTTGTTAAATTGTATAATCGGAGATGGAGATCATCTCAGAGACGGGGGGGGGGACAAAAATTGTATTGGACTAATTGAATATACAATTAGTTACATTTTTTGTTTCACCCAATGGGTAATATACAACATTTCACTATCATAGTTTCAACTAATTACAGAAATAGTCCCATGAATACAAAACATTACAGCAACAAGGGTTTATTTAGTAAAAGTAAACAAAAACACTTTATTCTCTCAACATGCCCCCTCAAGGTGGAGTGTGGAGATCAAGAACACCCAACTTGAGCTTCAAATATGAGAATTGTTGTACACCTAAAGCTTTTTAGTAAGCAAGTCAGCCAATTGATCCTTAGTATAAATGTGCATAGTATGAACGATTTCAGCCTGCAATTTTTCACGAATGAAGTGACAGTCAAGCTCAATGTGTTTAGTCCGTTCATGATGCACATGGTTTTCTGCCAATGCTAATGTACTATCACTATAAATACAAGTAGGTTCTCCATGAGAAATGAGTAAATTAGAAAGCAAGCATTTCATCCAAACAACTTCACAAGTAGCTAATGCAAGAGTTCTATACTCTGTCTCAACGGAACTCTTAGAGAACATCTATTGTTTCTTAGATTTCCAAGATATCAAAAAATCACCCAAAAAGAAACAATAGCCAGTAACACTATGCGTAGTGTCTATGCAAGCAACCCAATCACTATCAGAATATCCTTTTAATTGCAGTGCACTATAAGCAGAATAGAATAGTCCTTGACCAATTGTCCCATTTAAGTATCTAAGCACTCTATAAGCTGCCTGCAAATGTGATTGGCATGGTCTAGAAATGAACTGACTTACAGAATTTACAACATATGCAATGTCAGGCCTTGTAATGGTGAGATATAACAACTTTCCAATTATTCTTCTATAGAGCTTTGGATCATCTAAAGAGGGTGAACCATTAGATCTTAGTTTCAAAGTGGTATCCATGGGAAAATCCACTGGTTTGCAACCAAGAATACTATTATCTTCAAGTAAACCAAGAGCATAATTTCTTTGATTAAGAAGAATAACAGTCTTAGTTCTAGCAACTTCGATACCCAAAAAATAGCCTAAGGAACCCACGTCCTTAATGTGAAAGCTATCATCTAAGAATTTATTCACATTAGTAATAAGAGTCTAACTAGTACCAGTGAGAATAATGTCATCAACATACACAAAAAGTACTAGAAAATGACCATTATGTTTTAGAGTAAAAAGAGAACTGTCATAGAGAGATTGTTTGAAGCCAAAACCTAGAAGAGAAGTGAATAGCTTGTAAAACCAGTGCCTACTAGGTTGCTTTAAACCATAAGGAGACTTGTTCAACAAATATACCCTAATATCATTTTAACTGTAAGAACCCTGGTGGAGGTGATATAGACTTCCTCATTTTGAAGAAAAGCATTATTGACATCAAGTTGTGTTAGATGCCATTTCTTAATAGCAGCTATGGCTAAAACAACTCTCACAATTGTCATGTTGGCTACAGGAGAGAAAATATATTCATAATCCAAACCCTCTTGCTGAGTGTATCCGTTTGCATCCAACCTAGCTTTATATCTCGCTATAGACTCATCTTGTTTATATTTCACTTTGTAAACCCATTTACACCCAATTACCTTTTTGCCAGGAGGCAAAGTAGTGAGGGTCCAAGTGTTGTCGTGTTCTAGAGCTTTGACCTCAAAAATCATAACTTCTTGCCACTTAATATCAACACTAGCTTACTTATAATTGCTTGACTCCTTAATAGTAGTGATGTTATAGTAGAAAAACTTATAATATGGAGAGAATTTATCATAAGAAAGATACTTAGAAAGTGTATGAGGGTTAGAAGACACTGATGGAGTACTAGTAGTAATCAAGGAACATTGATAATTCTTGAGATAACCAGGTCAGGTACCAAGTCTAGTGGATTTTTGTGGTTCCAAAAGAAGTGGGACATGTGCATGTTCTGAACTAGAATGATTAGAACATGTAGGAGAAGCAGGTGGTGTAGCCAAATTTGTAGAAACATGAGATACATGCTCAAAATAGACATCATTTGTAGTAGAAGTATTGTGTGTAAAAGAGAGATTAGAACACATTACAGGCTAACAAGTAGTGGCAGTAGATGAAGAATATGCAGAGAAATGATAAACAACTTCATAAAACTGCACATCCCTAGAGAGAAAAGTGTTATGAGAATTGAGATCATATAACTTGTAGGCTTTTGTAGCAAAATGATAGCCAATTAGAATACAATTTCTAGCTCTAGGATCCATCTTAGTCCTATTTATTTTCAAAGAAGAAGCATAACAGAGGGAACCAAAACACTTCATGTGATCATAAGTAGGTACTTTCCCATAAAGAATTTCATAGGGAGTTTTATTTGCCAAAAGAGGTGTGGGTAGTCTATTGATAATGTATGGTGTTGTAAGCACAAAGTCTCCCCAAAATTTAGGTGGAACATTGAACTGAAAGCACAATGCCCTAGCAATATTGAGAAGGTGTTGGTGTTTTCTCTCAACTACACCATTTTGCTGAGAAACTTCCACACAATTAGTTTGATGGACCATCCCCCTTGATTGTTAGAAAGAGGTCATATAAAACTCTCCACAATTGTCACTTCTAACTATCTTACTTGAGAAGAAAATTGAGTGTTGACTAAATTGCAGAAATAAACCAAAGAAGAAGTAGCCTCACCCTTAGCTTTCAACAAAAACACCCATGTGCACCTTGTCTAAACATCTACTATTGTCAAGAAATATGTAAAACCACCAAGAGCCATAACATGATAAGGTCACAATATATCCACATGAATAATCTCAAAAGGTGTAGTAGTCTGAATATTACTGTGTCTAAAAGATAACCTATGCTGTTTAGAGAAATGACAAGCATCACAAGGTTCTTTGCTAAGAATTTGAAGACTAGGTATGCTTTCTTTCAATTTATGAAGACAAGTATTAGAGGGATTCCCTAATCTTATATGCCAAATATCTATAGCAATATATGATTTAACAGCTGAACAGAAAGAAGTAGCAGTATTAATATGTACATTATCTTGTAAGTAGTATAACCCATGTTTCTATTCAACTCTCCCAATCCTCTTCATAGCCACAAGGTCCTGAATATAGCACATTGCTTTCATAAAAAGTAAAGAGCAGTTATGGTGTTGAGTAAGCTTGCTTGCTGAAACCAAATTAAAACCAAAAATAGGAATGCATAGTACATTACCAACTTGATAGGATGGTTTCCTTTTAAAACAATGAGGAAACCCATGTAGCTTATAACATCTCTTTTTAGTATGACCTACCCCATTACAATAAGAACAGTGTGGAGGTGGTCTTGGCTTAAAAACACCCCTAGCATGAGTGTTAAAACTTATAAAAGCCATATTCTCTTGAGTATTCATCCATGTTGGCTTATAATTCAATTGTCTCTCTTCTTGAGTAATGAGGTTAAAAGTTTCATTCATAGTAGATATTGGTTTCATCATAAGAATATTGCTCATTGCACTAGAAAATTCAGCATTCAATCACATCAGAAAATGTATTTTGTAGGTTCTCTGTTCTCTTTCCCACAGTGCTCTAAACAAGTCACAGCCGCAATGAGCTATTCCACCACATGCACACCTAGTTAGAGGATTTAGCATACTCAATTCATTCCACTAGTTTCTAACCGAGTAAAATAAGCTGTCACTATTTGATTCATTTGCACATAGCTGTTCAAATTTTGTTGTACTTAAATTTTTTTAGGTTCACTACTATGAGAGAACCTCTTATACAAGATACTCCACATTTCATCAGTTGTATTTGCATATAAAATTGACTGAGCTATCTTTGGATTTACTGAATTTAGAATCCAGGATTGAACCACCAGATTACACCAATTTCATTGCTCAAACATATCATCATTTTCATCTGGATAATTAAGTTTTGCATTCACAAAAAACTAATTTGGATTTTGCACCTAAAGCAATTTCCATTGCCATTTTGATAACGCCTTGTTGCTAAATTTGTAACATATTCTTCAAAATAGCAACAACTTTATGATGTTTTTTTACTCATATGTGGCTAAACAGCGAGCTATTTGTTTTGTTGCTATTTATTACATAGATTGTTTGTTGAAAATTAAAACGTCGATTCCTTGTTCTAATATAGTTTAATTATAGTAGGAACTTCAACGATACATGTATTATTCTTATGTGAGATGGTTATTGAGCAAAATTTATATTTCCCCCTCATCTTTTGGATATAACTAATTATTTTAATATTAAATAATTATATTGGAACATAATGTTACTGAGTTAGGAAACACTATTGCCGAGTTAGGTACACTAGCTTGTAACCGAGTGGGGCTACAAAGTAGTTTAAACGTACGGTTGAGGGTTGTAGCCCAACTTGACATGAGTTGGTAGCTTTAACAAAATTGGATCAATTAGGAACCCGACCAGATGTGACATAGCAAATTTTAGGTGAGAGTTTCAGGCTTGACAACAGAGATCTGAAAGCAATTGGTCGTATATATGGACTAGAAAACTTATGAAACAAAAAATAAATAAAGATATCAAGTACTTAATTAAGACGACTGGTTGCGCTAAAGCCGACTCATTCGATCACATTAAGCAGTAACCCAAATTGACATGAATTGGTAGCTTAAATAAAACTGGATCCGTAAGGAACCCCATGATATATATATATGACAACCATTTATTAGTCGATAGCAAATTTTAGGTACGATTTTCAGGCTTGAAAACAGAAATCTAGCAAGCAATTCATGGTATATATGGACTAGAAAACTTGAGAACCAAAATATTATAAAGTTCCTGAAGTACTTTAGACTAATAGTTGCCCTAAAGACAAGCCATTCAATCATTTTTAACAAAAAGAATACTAGTGTCCATTTATGATTTATTCATCATTGCATGCATGAAAAAAGTTGTATCCTAAATCTATAGGACCTCAAAACATTAGTAGTAACAAGATGATACAATATATAGCACAAAACTTCTCTACTGAGAGGAAGTTGGATAAAATAATTGAGCCTTTTTTCGCATATTTTTTAGGAAGATGTTTTGATATGTTCGCATATTGGCGATCCCATGGGTTTCTGTAGTGCTGGATTTAGAGGAAACAGGTGACATTGTGCAGATTGCAACATTAGCTGATCCAGTAGAACCAAAGCCACCATAGCCTCCACCGTTGGCACTGCTAAACAACCAAAAAATAGAAGGAAAAATGTTACATCTTGTCAACATAAGGTAAATTATATAGACTGGCCTGCTTGCAACATCAAACACAAAAAAGTTTCTTCTTTGCTTATACTTTGAACTTTGAAGTGCTTTTGAATTATGAGACCTTTTGGTTTTCTCTATAGCCTGAAAAGCTAAAAGTTCAAAGCTATATGAACGGATGAAAAAAATACGTTAGTACGTTAGTACACCAGATTATATTTCTGTTAACGATTTGGGGGTGAGTGCCTTTCAACTTTCCCAATTTGGGTACTAAACTATAAGAAATTGTCCAATTTAGGTACAACTGTGTAAATTAATCACGGAATAAGTTACATGACAACAGATGCTTGATAAACTTGAACGTGAGTAGGTAATTTTATCATTCTGTACCAAAATATATCATTCTAAAATAACATTTCCCCCCAAATTTGGACTATATGCTGATTTTTATTATGTGTGAAATTGGAGAAAAATGTTTTTATAGGATGATATATTTTGGTGCAGAATGACAAAATTACCATTTCACGTCAACGTTTGTCAAGCACGTGTTGTCACGTGATATGATTCTGTGATTAATTGCTACTTAAATTGGAAAGTTTATTATAGTGGTACCTAAATTGGAAAGTTTATTATAGTGTGATACTCAAATTGAAAAAATTAAAATGTGAGTATCCAAATCGTTAAAAACACATAGTTTGGTGTACCAAACGTATAAAACCCCTTGAACCTTGAACGGATGAATCATGAACCTAGTGTTACACCCTCAAAAGTCCATAGTTGACCATATAAGTCTGTATCAAAACATGGTTGAGAAGCTCTAATTTTAATAGGGCAACATACCACTGACATTGAATTTCACATATGTCCGAAACCACACGCTCTGATGATGATGAGAAACTTGGAAAGAAAAGAGAGATGAAAAGGATCAGCCATAAAGGGATCTAAAATGATTAAAAAAAAAAAATTAGTTATGTTGGTTTTGATATACGTAAAAGCAATAATTTAAAATGTAAGTACTAAAAAGATATAAAAAATTTTATTTCTATTAAACAGAATGTGACTCTATTACAATATTCCGACACTTGCAAAATGTAAATGCAATTAAATAAAATTTCAGACAGAATAATATAAGTTATTAAACTGCTGGACCGCTTTGTAATTAAACGAAACTATCAGACAGAATAGTATTAAACTAAACTTTTGGACTGTTTGTTAATTAAAATAAACTGCCAAACAGAATAATATATATTAAACTGTTAGACTGTTTCTGTAAATAAATTACAGGACTGAAATGAAACTATTCTAATTACAGAATTAAATTACAGAATTGAAACAGTACTTTAAATAAATTACCGAAAAGTAAAAACAGAATTGAAATATTACACCTAAGGACAGAAAATTGAAATATTGAAATGAAATTGCAGAATTTAAATTACTGAACTGAAATGAAATAAAAAAAGACAGAAAATGAAATAAACGAGACGACTTTTAAACAGTCTACGCTTAACCGATATTCGCACCACATTTGGTTTCTGGTTGCGTCGGCACTTCGATCCCAAGTTATAACGTCTCAGATGACTCGTCGGAAACTGCCGACGAGTCAAGCTCGAGCTGTTGGTGGGTGACTCTCTCTAACTAAAATGTAATGCTGTATAGAGAGATGTATGGTGCTGTGTTTGTGTTTCTGAATGTTGTGTTTTGTGATGTGGGGATGCCTATTTATAGGTCAAACTGAGTATCTCAGCATTAAGTCACACTTAATACGCATCAGTTACAACTTGCTGGAAACTTTCAGCACCACTCCTGTTATTTATACAAAACCCTTTTTCAGCCTTGGACCTTGGACCCCGAGACAATCTCCAAATCCCAAGGCCCAATGTACAAGCGAGCACGCGCGTGTGGTACACACTTAATACACACATGTGCATGTGGACACATAACTTAATACCCACATGAAATATCTTTGTATATATATATTGTAAAAATGACTCTTTATTTTCCAATGTGTGACAATTCCCAATGAGTTAACCTTATTTAACTTATTTTACAGCATTAAGAGTTTTCCTCTTTCTAACCCCAATCTTTGACGCCAATTTACATTCACTCCCATTCTCCGAATAGGTCATGCGACATACTGTTACGAACTTTGTCATACCATTTATTCTAGCGTCTTGAGTATGCTGTCAAAAGACAACAACTATTGCTTAAAATCTTGACTCAAAGATGGTCCTGTTACCATTCGGAAAATACCATGTTTAACATGGTTTTTCCAACAAGTTCTTGTTAAGCTTTTGTTATGAGAGAGGATTAATAACTAAGCTTTTGGGACGACACAAGGATCATGACGACCTCGGGCTATTAGCTCAGTCTCATACGTATCTCTAGTAACAGTGTTTTATTTCCTCTGCAAATATCAACAAAGCCACAGTATCAAATACGAATTCATCTGCCAGAAGAAACATAAACACTAGAATAAATAAGCGTAATTTTCATATTTCAAAAAGCGTTTAAGATGGAAGACTTACTCCAATTGTTGATGTTGGCTTGAAAGCTATTCTCAAGATAATAATTTCTCCATTTGATATTCCACCCTTCACATTGAAAACTAACAATTTTAAGAATTCATCAACAACTAGAGATTCACACCTAGTCTAACGCCATAAATACCTGGACACCACCAGAACGGTTAGTCCTCGTGCTGATCTTGCCGTGTTCGTCTATATGGTACTCGTCATTATGCTTACTCCCATCCATAAGTGTGCCTGCTCATTTTATAAAAGGACAGAGAGAAGATGAAGTGAATCAGCCATGATATCAAATTGCTAAAAACATAGTCATTCACTTCTAGTACACTCTAACTATTACAAAAATCTCGATTTTGTGTGTAACAATTTCGGTCAATTCTTTACAATGTCATCAATTTTTGTATCCTCAACTTACACAAGTCTTTGAATTTGTACAATGGTCTACTAAAATTTATGAAAAACGGACAAATACTCCGAAGGATTAAAAAACTTGTAATTGAGGAAATAAAATTAATACATTATGCAGGGCTGGCCTAGGGGTAAGGTCACCAAGGCTTGGGCCTTGGACAACCGAAGCCCGAAAAAATTTAAGGGCAACAAAACCCAATCACGACAAATCAATTATAAATCTGTTTGTATTATTAATATATATTGCAACACTTGACTTCATAGATGTGTGTAGTTCAATGGGGTAATATCACTTTACTGCCCTGAGTTTCAAAAATGTTGAATTAGTGACTCAAGTTTCACATACTTTAATTTAGTGGTCTACTTAACCTCATAAGATTTAAACAATTGCAATACAGTCCACTTAGTTTAGAAATTAATAAACTAGACACCGATTTGTTGAAAATGATAAAATTAACTCTTTAATTTTATAATTTTTGTAAAAGACTCGTTTTCTAATAAGCAAACCTTTTTTTTTATAATAAATACAAATTTAGACATAATTTTTGTATTTTTCAGAAAGATTTTAATTTGTAAAAAAATTGTTTTAATCCGTAAAAATTACACTAAATCCGTAAATAATTTTTGATTAATAAAGAAAAGTGTACAAATTAATATTAAAAATTGTCTGGTAAATTACAGAAAATTATTAAAGAAAATTACACGGAGTTATCGCACCTAAAATTTTACGTCCCCATGACTTAAGCATGGAGGTATATTATTTTTTTTCGTAACAAAAAGGCTCACAAAAAGACAAATTGACACTTTTACCAGACTATCAAATAGTCAAGATACGCGTAGTGTAATTTTCTTTAATATTAATCTGTAAAAAAAATTTAATTACCAATAATTATTTACGGATGTAGTGTAATTTTTAAGGATTAAAACAAAATTTTTACGGATTAAAACCTTTCTAAAATAAAATAAAATTAAATGTAGTGTTTATTTTACTTGAAAAATTGTATTCAAAGTCGTTTTTCTTTTTCAAAAAGTATGTTTAAAATTGTATTTATTATAAAGAAAAGTTTGATTATTGAAAAACGTGTCTTTTACAAAAATTATAAAATTAAAGAGTTGATTTTGTCATTTTCAACAAATCGGTGTCTATTTTATTAATTTCTAAACTAACCGGGCTGTATTGCAATTGTTTAAAACTTGTGAAGTTAAGTAGACCACTAAATTAAAGTATATGTGAAACCTGTGTCACTAATTCAACATTTTTGAAACTCAGAACATTTAAGTAAATATGAGGCAAAAGGTTAAAATCTCAATCATTACAAAAAAATTTCTATATCTACTATGCAACATTAGTAACGATAGACAACAAAAAAATTGGTCGCCTTAGGCAAGCCACAAGTGTGGGCCTCCCCCTCACGGTATGTATATATCATAAAAAAAAAAAAAGTGTAATTCAGTATACCAGAAAAAAAATGTTCAAGACACTAAACTGAAGTTTGGTCATACTTTTGTCTACAAAGATTAAATACCCCTCAGGATTCTTAGTAACAAAATAAAGTACAAGTACGCATAATTCACTACACATCCCAGCACTGTAGACCGTACTGTAATAAGAAATGTGTGAATGTCTCTGAAATGTAAATATACCTGCAAATCCACTCCTAAATTCGAAGCCTTTTGTTGCTGGTAAAGAGATGACAGCCTTGGCTAGCTCAGCTTCAAGTTTGTCAAATACGGTGAACCAAGACCCTGTGGACACAAAAAGCAAACAGCAAGTGCATGAAGAACTCACCAATTAGTCAGCTACAAATTACTTAAAATTAGTAACTATGAAAAACAGCAAAGAATCACTTACACGAGGAACATTTCTTGCAATACATGTGACAACACCACCAACAGAATCTCCTTTGACTCGCACAACATCAATTGCAGCAATCATTTTCTCAGCATACTCATCATTTGGGCAACGAACAATGTTACTCTCTATCTGTAAACGTTTAAAAACACTTCAAATTCAGAATACCGCAATAAATATAATATGTTAAAAAAGGAGGAATGAGCAGAGCTATTACCTGATCAAGAGTCAAATTTTCATGATCAACCAATTCCTCTGGGAGTACAACTTTATGAACTTGTGAGACATAAGCAAGGATCTGAATTTATTCAAACAAGCCATCGTTTATAAATTCTTCAAGGTTACATGTATAAATGTGAATTATAACAATGGTCCTCATACTTGGAGAGAAGTTCTCATTTGGTCTCCCCAATTTCAGTAACAACACTATTGGCCCTTATAATATGAATAACTTACACTACCAGTCACAAAGTTTGAACAGTATTGGTCCCTATAGTTTCAATATTGAAATTCCTATCCGCTGTTCTAGATGCAGTTTTGCAGTAAGGTTCCAAGTGAGGTTGGAACTGCAGTTGGAACCAAGTGTATTAATGGACAGAACTGTTTAAAATTAAATGTACTTGAAAATAATTCACACGCACATTTAACAACGGAGTTCACCTAACTAGGCTACGTCTCCGGGGCACTTACCCAGATTATGATATTATAAAAAGCTTACAATATGAGACTCAAGTCTTAATGAAAAACACTTAGACTCCCTCTAGGTTTTTCTGCCTATCTCTATATTGCTCCTACTCTATAACTATCAAATATAAATCAATGGCATCCCACCATTGTTTTCTTTTTGAAGCTCACGTGTATTCTCTCTAGAAAATAAGTTCTTTATAATTTAGAACACACACCTTTTTACAAGCTAAGTTATTAACTATTTATAAGTAAAAACAATATTCTTTCTTCAAGATCTTTTATGATTGCTTTTGACTTCTTTTGATTGGCTTCAATCTCTCCATATTGCACGTCTGCCTTTTGTAGGATTGACATCAATCTTCATAAGTTAATACCTGTTAAAATAACTAGCTTGGAAATAGGAGTTAGTCTTTTCCTATAACTAGGAAACATATAAAGATAATATCTTTTAGAGATAATATCTTTCCATATATATATGAAACACCTAACTCCATATTACATTCAATCTTTAAACGAATTATACTGAATATAGATAAGGAACAAAAGATTGAAACAAGTGATAAGGACAAGCATATGAATAGAGATCATATTTAAAAGGAAACATAACCTTATAAACTTATCTCTTTATATCTTTTAGAAAACATCTTTCCTTAACACTTTTATATTCTCAATTTACGCATATTAAACCTTTAAGATCATATGAGAATATATCCTGCATACTGTAGAACAAATATTAATCAATAAAGAACAGTTATGCAGTTTTACAGAACTAGACAGAATTCTGCTGAACAGCAGGTTGCAACTGAGGTTGCAACTGGTACTTGAAACCACCAACGCTGTCTAAGCAGGTTGTAACTGTGGTTGTAACTGAGCTTACAACATTACTAGAAACCTATCAACATAGGTTGTAACTGAGGTTGCAACATTGCTTGAAACCTAACAACACCTGTCTTAGTTCATAATAAACAGATAGAATTATTTAGTGAAAACCATTAGACAACAAATAGAATTTAGACCAGGAATCTGGTCCTAACAAATATGTTAGCACTGGTAGCCTCTTCACCAATAGTGATTTACGTGGGAACTGTTAGTATAACCTGCTCAAACTATGGGAACTAATAATGTTCCAATGAAACCATGAGGTTTGAATATAAAATTTACCTAGAGATTGGAGATCTTCAGTTCGCAATTGGAAAAATGGGATAGAATCATAGAATGGAAATTTGATCAAAATTGAGGACTATTATTGTACTTTACCCTATGTTTAATTTACAAACAGAAAAAAGTGAGATGAAAACATAGCAAAAAACGAAAGACCCCCAAAAAATAACAAACTGACCTCGGTTCCTAAATATAGCTTAAGAATTTTCTTAGCAAGAGCACCAGCAGCAACCCTCCTGATAGTTTCTCTAGCTGAAGATCTACCTCCACCCTACCTTGAAATAATAACTCAAACTACTATTGGTATTGCTATTACTTTCAGAGAAATTAGGCCAATGCGGGGCTTGTATGTTTACCTGTACTGACCTTAGACCATACTTAAAGTCATAAGTAGCATCTGCATGAGAAGGCCAATACGACAATGACATTTCACTGTAATCCTGTGACCGAAAGCATAATAATAAGTTCCCTATACTTGGAAATTATAATAAGTTCATATCAAACAGCAAATAGGGTATAAGTATACACACTTTAAGCTTAGATCTTAAGCAGAATAATTCGTAAAGAGATAAAGCTAACAAGAAATTACATGCAAAAGATCTCAGTTCAAATTGTTAAAAGAAATACATGCTCTTATCATCAATAAGTTTTGCTCTTATGAACAACTTATGACATTGTTTGTGAGGAGAAACATACTTTTACGAACGACTTCAAAGATATTCTCTAAATCCAAAGTATTCAAACTTCAACCTTAAGGAATACTCTTATGAACATCTTTAAAAAGTTGTATATGAGAAAAATATGCTCAAGGAAATAGGCATCCTACAAGATATATAGTGGAACATTGAATACTTACATGTCCCCTCTGATCTGTATTGGGTACAAACACTTCAATTGGTGAACCAGTAGTCATCCCTTGTTCCAAAAAAATAAGTCTAGTCAGTTTATCTTTATCGATTTAATTGGAGTCCAGTACCACTTTAATATAATTTTTAGCTTTTAGTACCACTTGTAACTTTTACTATCATAAAATACATTTTGAAACATTTTAATTGGATATTGGTACCACCACGTTAAAATATATAAAGGGATCCAATTCTATTTTGGTTCATAACCCATTATTATTTCTCTCTCTAAAAATTAGCTCCTAAAACACTCAATCTGATCTGAGATATACAATCATATATATATATATATATATATATATATATATATATATATATAAAACAGTGAAGATGATTGCTCGTCCACTATTCTTTGTTGAACAAGTAAGATTCTAACAACCACCATGAAACGCTTTTAATTCCATCCATGGAGGACATTTTACCCTCTGACAACAAATTAATCTTTGATCTTCGTCAGCAAGATCTTTGCAAAAACTAAATATTGCAATTACAAGAATGATGATTATCTCCACACACAAATAGCAAATAGCACAAGTCAATCATCAGAAAAGAAACAACATAATTTTTTTTAAGAAAGACAAGGCCCTCAAGCCCAATGGTAGATCTTAGAGCTCACATTAGCAAAAGAAGCAATTGTCGGGATTAAGATGTTTTTGTAATATTTTGATTTTTTTTTTAAAACAAACATTGTTATCTTGTGAGTGGATTGTTTTGACTTTTGACTACATGTATCATACAAACAATTTGGTTTTTGATTGTTTATTTTTTATTTTGAATTAGATTATTAATAGTTTTGTATTAAATTGTCAAAATATTTGAATCATATTGTCAAAAAAATGTATTAGATTGTCAAAAAAATTGTATTAGATTGTCACAAAATTTGTATTAGATTGTCACAAAAATTGCATTAGATTGTAAAAAAAATTGTATTAGATTGTCACAAAATTTGTATTGTATTAAATTGTCAAAATATTTGAATTAGATTGTTAAAAAAAATCTATTAGATTGTCACAAAATTTGTATTAGATTGTCACAAAAATTGCATTAGATTGTAAAAAAATTTGTATTATATTGTCAAAAAAAATATATTAGATTGTTAAAAAATTGTCACAAAGTTTGTATTAGATTGTCACAAAAGTTGCATTAGAATGTAAAAAAATTTGTATTAGATAGTTAAATTATTTGAATTAAATTCCCGAAAAAATTAAATTATATTGTTAAAAATTATCTATTAGATTATCAAAAAAATTATATTAGATTGTCATAAAAATTGCATTAGATTGTCATAAAAAATCATTAGATTGTCAAAAAATTACTAAAAAAAAGTTATTAGATTGTCAAAAAAATTGTATTAGATTGTCACAAAAATTGTATTATAATTTTTATTTATTGTCAAAAATTTGTATTAGATTGTCGAAAATTTGCATTATATTTTAAAAATAATTGTATTAGATTGTCAAAAAATTTATATACGATTTTCTATTAGATTGTCAAATAAATAATATTAGATTTTCAAAAAAATTGTATTAGATTTTCAAAAAAATTGTATTAGATTGCAAAAAAAATGTATTAGATTATCAAAAAATGTGTATTATATTCTAACAAAAATTGCATTAGATTGTCAATAAAAATTTGTATTAGATTGTCAAAAATTTTAATTTTTGTACAAAAAAGTTTTTGGATTTTTTAAGAATTTTTTGGATTTTTTCAAAAATTTTAATTTTTTTTCGAATTTTTTTATTTTTTCCCAAATTTTATAAATTTTCTGGATTTTTTGGATTTTTTAAATTTTTTAAAATTTTTTCCGGAATTTTTAAATTGTTTTTAGTATTTTTTATTTTTCCGGACTTTTTATAAATTTTGTAAGAGATTTTTGTTTTGTTTTTTTTATAATTTTATAATGTTTTCCATATTTTTAATTGTTTTTCCAATTTTTATATTTTTTTTGGAATTTTTTCAATTTTTTATTTTTTTTTACATATTTTATAATTTTTCTGGGTTTTTTTTTCTTTTCTGGATTTTATTTTAATTTATTTATATTTTTTTCAATTTTTTTTATTGAGCCAAATGTGTTGAGTTTATGTATATATTGACAATGGGTACTAATTTGCAATAAGTATTTTGAAAGTGGTATAACTTTTAAATTAATAATTTTAAAAGGTATCAATTAAAAATTGACTCGCATTTTATCCAGGAGAATTAGAAACAAAAATTTGCGTGTATGCCTCTAAATATGTAACTCTAACCTTCAGCTACCCCTGATTTTATATGACATGCATCAGTCTCTTTTCTAGGTGTAGTTATTCTGCTTTGACCTGGCCTCCTAAAATTAGAAAAAACAATCGTTGATAACTTAGAACATTTGTCATAGCGACATCCCACCTAGCTAATAAGTAATGGTTAATTTCCAGTCTTAACCACTTAACTCCGCTTTATTATGCTTCTAGTGAAGCATCTTATAAAGAAAAAGGGAAAATGGATGTAGAAGGTAGTTAATAATCATTGGGAGATAAGAATTTTAATCTTACACAGCACAAGCATAAAAACACTGAATATAGCTCCAATTGTTTACCAGCTACTACCTTCTATCAAGATCAATTTGCATATCAGCTTCAGAGAATGGAATCCTAGGGGGAACCCCATCAATTACACAACCACCACCACCACCATGAGATTCTCCAAGAGTTGTAACTCGGAACGTCGTGCCAAGTGTACTCCCAGATGCATGTACTTCTGCAAGTAATAAAGAAATGTTTAAAGAAAAGAAAAACAATAAGTTAAATAAGCAATCTTGTAAATCATAAACTCATACTACACAATAGAACTTGTGCAGATAAAAACGCCTTAAGGTTCAATATCTGAAATTCTGAACAAATTGTTCTCCAAATCTTGAAGAAAACGAAAAGTCGTATAACGTAGAATTATCACAGCAGACGGTAATATTTTCAAGCATGGGCAAGAAAAAGATATTCAAGTGATTATATAGACATGCGGCAATTCAGTATTATGGGATGATATTATATCCAAACAAATGTTAAAGTATCATAACAAGTGCACCAATGTTCTTAATTTTTCACTCCCAAAGACATAGTAAAGGAATCAGCAGACTCGATACAACATACGCAACTTACCAACCATAATGAGTTTTTTCAACTAAGAATACTGTCTTTATTATTTTCCGTTTGTATTCTTTTTAGTTGGAGTACTGATGACCAAAACTAGATTAGAATGCAAATTTACCCCGACTAAATCAACTTCAAAAAATTATTTCAGTGAACTAGTAAGTGGTATAGCTCGATTATGGTATCAGATCACAAGTGTACAAAATTTAAGCATTCAAATAATTCTCTTTTTCAACTATCATATATTCACTCCATTCCAATTTAGTAGGAATTTCGAGATACGCACATTTTTAAGGATATCAAAATTTATACTCAAAATATTGAAATGACAAACTTCAAAAGCTATACTCATTGATAAGTTACGTAAATAACAGTAACAGCCCATTTCATATAAAGATTAAAGCTTTTATCTTTGTAGAAGAGTACAATCCACGTACTGGTGGATTTTACTTAGTTGATCGTATTTGCGATCAACCTTTTCTGGGTAAACACATGTATATATATATATTGAAGGAAGAGTTAGAGAGAGAGAGAGAGAGAAAGAAAGCTTTTATTAAAACAACTTAAAAGTGATTGTTTACAGTTGAAGAATATATATACATTGACAAACTTGTATTTAGTCCTAAGAGTTCCAGAACTGTCTCAAACAGTTCTTTACAATTTAGTACTCTTCTTTACAGTAACTTCTATTTAGTCCAAAGAGTTCCAGAACTGTCTCAAACAGTTCTTTACAATTTAGTACTTCACATTTTACAATTTACAAATACACTATAATCAATATGCCCTCCTCAAGATGGAGAGTGAAGTGATAACACTCCCATCTTGACAATCAAATGCTGAAACTGAGCTGAACCTAAAGCTTTTGTAAACAAATCTGCCACATTATCATTAGTACCAACATGTAACAAATGAACAGTATTTTTAAGTAGTAAATCTCTTATAAAATGACAATCAACCTCTATATACTTGCTCCTCTCATGATTTACAGGATTATAAGCTAATGCAAGTGCACTTTTACTATCTGTGAACAAAGCTACAGGTTGATCATGAGTAATACCTAAGTCTTTGAGTAAATGAATCAACCATATTATCTCACAACTAGTCACTGTAAGTGCTCTATATTCAGCTTCTGCACTACTCCTAGATACAACATTCTGTTTCTTACTCTTCCAAGAAATCAAAGAATCTCCTAGAAAAATACTAAAACCAGTCACTGATCTTCTAGAGTCAATACAAGCTGCCCAGTCAGAGTCACTATAAGCTTTCAAAGATAAAGAAGAAGAAGAAGGAAAGAAAATAACTTGTGCTGGTGATTTCTTAATGTACCTTAATACCTTCAAAGCTGCTGCATAATGCTTCTTGCTGGGCTTAGCTAAAAACTGACTCAAAACATGAATAGAATAGGCAATGTCTGGTCTTGTAATGGTTAGATATAAAAGTTTACCAATTATTCTTCTATACAAAGAAATATCTTCAAAACAATCATCATCAAAACTAGTAAATTTCTGTTTTGTATCCATTGGAAAACAAGAAGGTTTGGATGCTAAAAGACCAGTATCAGCTAAAATTTCTAATGCATATTTTCTTTGGCATATATGTATTCCTGTCTTATTTCTAGCTAGCTCAAGACCTAAAAAAAACTTCAAAGGTCCTAAATCCTTTAATTGAAACTGTTTATTAAGAAAAGTTTTAACTTCATCTATCAAATCTGAACAAGTACTACCTAATATAATATCATCTACATAAACTAAAAGAGCTGAAAAAAACCCATTTTTAATGACATTAAACAAAGAATAGTCAGCAACAGACTGTTTAAAACCAAACAGTACTAAAGCACTACTTAATTTTGAAAACCACTGCCTTGAAGCCTGTTTCAAACCATACAATGATTTTTGTAACTTACAAACCAAAGTAGTATCTTTTTGTAAAAAACCTGGTGGTGATGTCATGTAAACCTCCTCATCTAAGTCACCATGTAAAAAAGCATTATTAACATATATTTGAGCTAGAAACCAATTTTGAGAAGCTGCAAGAGCTAAAAAAACATCTTACTGTTGTCATATTTGCTACAGGTGAAAAAGTAGCTTCATAATCTATACCTTCTAATTGAGTATAGCCTTTGGCAACTAGCCTAGCTTTATACCTTTCTATAGATCCATCAGGCTTATGCTTAATCTTATAAACCCATTTACATCCTATTGGTTGTTTACCAGGTGGTAATTTAGTTAATAACCAAGTACTATTAACTTCTAAAGCTTGAATTTCTGTTTTCATAGCCTTTATCCAAAGTGGATCACTACTAGCTTGCTTATAAGTCTTAGGTTCAGAAACAGAAGATACTAACATACAAAAATACTTATATGAAGAAGAAACATTCTCATAAGTAAGATAGGAAGACAAATCATGAACAGGTTTATTATGAGTTTCAGACAAAATTTTATTATTAGTAGCAGAACAATGAAAATCATGTAAATATTTAGGAGCTTTAGAAATTCTTATACATTGCCTATTAGGCAGGCATTTAACAGGTATAGATACACTTTTATCATTATCTTGAATACAAACTAAAGTTTCATTTGGAATTATAGATTCATTAGAAACCAAAGGTTCTGTGGAAATAACCAAATTAGGTTGCTGTTGAAAAGGAAAATAATCTTCATAAAAAACAACATCTTTTGTAAGAAAAACCTCATTTGTAATGAAATCTAATAATTTCTACCCCTCAGTACTAGCACCATAGCCAAGTAAAATACACTTTTTACCCCTTGCATCAAACTTAGTTCTATTTTTACTTAAAGTACTAGAGTAACACAAACAACCAATAACCCTTAAATGATGATAATTAGGTTTAGAACCATACAACATTTGATAAGGACTTTTAGTAGACAGAAGAGGTGTAGGTGTTCTATTGATTAAATATGCAGCAGTTAAAATACATTCCCCCCAAAATTTCAAAGGCAAATTAGACTTGAATCTAATAGCCCTAGCCACATTTAACAAGTGCTAATGTTTTCTTTCTGCAACACCATTTTGTTGTGGAGTCTCAACACAACTGGTTTGATGTAAAATGCCAGTTTTAGAATAAAAATCTAACAAATTAAACTCACTTCCATTGTCACTTCTCATAATTTTAATTTTGGAATTAAACTGTGTTGCTACCATTCTATGAAATTGAGGAAAAATAATAGCTGTGTCAGATTTATTTTTGAGTAAGAAAATCCAAGTACACATTGTAAAATCATCAACTATGGTCAAGAAATAATTGTAATCATTATAAGTAGAAACAGAATAAGGACCCCAAAGATCACAATGAACCAGATCAAAAGCTTTGTTAGTATGAGAAGTTTTTACAGGGAAACTAAGCCTATGGTGCTTAGCTAAATGATAAACATCACAAGGAACTGATTTCAAATTACTGAACTTGACATTTACATCATTTGAAAGGATATTTAAAATAGCAACAGATGGATGTCCTAACCTAGAGTGACAAATATGTGACTTATTTTCTGAAAAAGAACCATTACAAACAGATGATTTTTGAGGAAAATCCTTCTCTGGAAAACATACAAACCATTCTTTGCCTGTGCACTACGAATCATCCTCAAAGATACCTGGTCCTGAATATAACAACCTTTTGAATCAAAAACTACTAATAATCCAGAGTCATTAGCCAATTTACTAACAGCAATTAAATTAAACCCAAAAGAAGGTACACATAAAACATTGTACAATCTTATATTATTTTTAAAAACAATAGTCCCTATATGAGTAACTACAGCCTTCTGACCATTAGGCAAATTAACATGTGAATCAACCTTTTTAAAATTACTAAAATGGTGTAAAGAATTGACCATATGTTCATTAGCCCCACTATCAATTATCCATAAATTAGTATCTAGCATGTTTTCATTATGGCATACATTAGAATAAAAAGAAGAAGAAGAATTTTGTTTACCTGACATGCCAGTAAAAACCATGTTGGAGAGAGGTGTAACTCCAGCTTGCTGACTATCAGGCTGCTGCTGCAGATCACCCTCTCCTGAATTCTCCTTCTTATGTTGCTGTCCTGTATCATTACAAAATACATCTCCATCTTGATAAGTGACTAAATGTGCCATATTATTTCCAGAAAAAGAAGTACTAAAACCTCTAGGTCTTGGAGTCCACCCAGGTGGATACCCATGCAATTTATAGCACCTATCTTTTGTGTGTCTATTTGACCCACAATGAGAACACTTCATAGCCATACATCTTCCCATGTTATATAAAGGTCTAGAAGGCCTAGAATTACTGTTAGAACCAGTGGACCTAAAAAACTGATTAGAATGAGGTCTAAACCCTTGATTAACCCCTTGATTATTCTGAGACTTATTATACTGAGTAGCAGGTGCCATATTATTTTCAGAAATCCCACCATGAACTCCTACACTCTGTTGTTTCTCTTCTTGAATAACCATTTGATACATATCATTCAAAGGAGGAAGAGGCCTAGTCAAAAGAATTTGACTCCTAACATGAGCAAATCTTTCATTTAAACCCATCAAGAAAATCATCTTAAAAATCCTCTGTTCCCTAGCCACAATTGCATTCATAAAATTGCAAGAACATCCCCCTATAACACCATAAGAACACCTAGGAATAGGACTTAAAACACTCAGCTGATTCCATAAAGTCTCAATTTTAGTAAAATAACCAGATACACTAAGTGATTCTTGAACAGTATTATGCATGTCTTGATGTAATTCATAAATCCTAGCCTCATTCCCTTGAGCAAATCTTTCTGTTAACTCTCTCCACATCTTAGAAGCAGAATCCACATATAAAATGGACTGTGCTATATCACTACTAACAGAATTAATAATCCAAGACATAACTATCAGGTTGCACTGCAACCAAGCCCCATTCATTGGGTCAGTGTCTAGTGGACAAGGTAGGGTACCTATCTCAAACCCTAATTTGGATTTGGCCCCTATTGAAATCTCCATGGCCCTCCTCCAAGAATGGAAATTAGCCCCATTTAACACAGGGGTAACTAGACTAGTGCTAGTATTCTCATTGGAACCTATGTAATATGGACTCATGGTAGTTATAGAAGAAATAACCGTAGGTTGAACATCATTATTATTACCAAATTCTGACATTTCTTGTTTTCAGAAAAGAAACCTAACTTTTAATAAGGAGAATTAAAACCCAAATAAACCAAGAAGAGGGTATAATAGCCTATTCAAAACCCAAATAAACCCTAATTCTTCAATTAACCCGAAAGAATTAAAACCCTAATTCTTCAATTAACCAAAGAATTGATAACCAAAAGAGAGAGTAATACAGATATTACCAATTGTAGAGACGAAATCAATAAAGAACCCCAAAATTTTTCCAACTCTTCAATTAACCCAAAAAAGAATCCCAGAAAACTGTGCAAATCGCAGCGGAAAAGAAGCTCTATAGAGCTCTGATACCATGTAGAAGAGTACAATCCACGTACTGGTGGATTTTACTTAGTTGATCGTATTTGCGATCAACCTTTTCTTGGTAAACACATGTATATATATATATATTGAAGGAAGAGTTAGAGAGAGAGGAGAGAAAAAGCTTTTATTAAAACAACTTAAAAGTGATTGTTTACAGTTGAAGAATATATATACATTGACAAACTTGTATTTAGTCCTAAGAGTTCCAGAACTGTCTCAAACAGTTCTTTACAATTTAGTACTCTTCTTTACAGTAACTTCTATTTAGTCCAAAGAGTTCCAGAACTGTCTCAAACAGTTCTTTACAATTTAGTACTTCACATTTTACAATTTACAAATACACTATAATCAATAATCTTTACAATAAAGAAGAGAAATGCTCAGAACTTAAAGCTTACCAACCAGATAACATTCAATATTTAAACAAAAGAGCATAAGACCTAAACTAAAGAAGTGCAACCAAACAATGCCTTATTCAAATGCAAGAAAAACAAAAACAAAAACAAAAAGAGGTATATAGGGAGGACCAAAAGGTAAGAGCAGTTGAATTTTAGGGAGTAACCAAGTTTATGGAAATGGGAGCGGCGATTGGAGAAATGAAAGGCGGGAGATGAGAGCATGCGAAGATCCAACGGCTGAGAAGATCCGAAAGAGGAGGAGGATTGGGAACCGAGGAAATGTTTGGTGGAGAGAGAGGTTGCCATTGTTGTTCACCTAACTTCTCTCTCTCTCTCTCTTTAAAAAAAACAGTGATATACACTCGAACCTCTCTATAATATAATAGGAATAAACTCAATCCAACGGGACCGCTTATAAATAGATAATATTTCACAAATTTTTTTTTGGGTGCCAGCTTAATAAAATGTATCTCTGTATATTAATAAATAATATAAAACTGTGAAATTATATATATATATATGAAATTTAAAATGGTTTTAGTATGTGACTGACTTAATTTTTTATATCATTATCGTATATTTTAACTTGCGCGTACGTAATATATCGTCCACGTATATATATTATAGTTGATTTTCTATATACTGACTTAATTTTTTATATCATTACCGTATATTTTAATTTGCACGTACGTAATATATCGTCCACCTATATATATTATAGTTGATTTTCTATATACATTACTCGATTTTCTAAACGGAGTTCACATTTAATAAGATGAGAAACATGCTCTTAATATACTGTTACAAGATGGTCAAATAGAAAGGCTACATGTGTCCCACTAATATAATTATTAACTATCATGGTTAAAAATTAACTCAATCTAAATATAATATGATTCTGTCTCTTCCTCTTCTCATTTTCTTCTTTATTCACCTATTTTTTGATAAGTTCGAAGACAACAAATGTTATATCTATATCTTGTATTACTTATTTTCTTCCAGAATGTGAAGATAACTTGTAACATTGTAGTGATTTTTTCCTTCATCTTTAGATCACAGGTACGTATCTTAAATAATTTTTTAACTTCATCTTTTGTGTTTTTCTATTTTGTTTTTATTTTCGCAAATCTCCTACATCTTTACAATCATAAAAATTTGCTTTATTAAATAATATTAATTTTGCACATACTTTGTATTGAGTTAAAAATGTAGTCCATTTAAAGAAATAGTTTTGAAAAAGTTTTTTTTGTGAAGAATATAATGGACAAACAGGAAGCAACAGTCCAGTAATATTAAACATTGACGAGTAGCCTAATTGTGCAACACTAAAAGCTAACGACAAAAACACGCCAGTAATATGTATGATATTTGACTCAGAAGAAACTGCATATGAATTTTATAACAATTATGCAAGAATGAAATGTTTTAGTGTTAGAAAAGATTGGGTGAACTATTCAACGGTGTCTGGTGACATCTAGAAAATTTAGTTGTTCGAAGGAAGGATTTCGGTGTAAAAAATCAACCGTAAAATATCCTCGAAAAGATCAACGAGTTGGTTGCTCAGCGTATATGGCGAAAAGATTGGGTGAACTATTCAACGGTTATGCCCGGTCTGGTGACATCTAGAAAATTTAGTTGTTCGAATGAAGGATTTCGGTGTAAAAAATCAACCATAAAATATCCTTGAAAAGATCAACGAGTTGGTTGCTCAGCGTATATGGCAATATCTCTCTAATCAAATAAAGAATACGCTGTCCTTGACTTTGAAGAGAAACACACTTATGAGCCTGTAACTCCGTCCAAAACTCACTTGTTACGCTCTCAAAGAAAAATTACCTTTAGACAAAGTGTTGAAGTTAATTTAGCTTCCAAATCAGGGCTAAGTCCCAAAGACATTTATGACTTAATGAGCCGACTAGCTGGAGGTAGGGAAAATCTTGGGTTTATTCGTGTTGACTTGCAAAACCATTTGCTGAAAAATAGAGACCGTGATCTGAAATTAAGATTGGTGAGGGGGAGCTTACTACATTATTTTCAGGAAAAAAAAAGGCACAGATCCATTATTTTATTTTTCAGTCCAACTTGAACACAATGAACAAGTTACTAATATTTTTTGGTGTGATTGAAAAATG
Organism: Primula vulgaris; assembly: GCA_963920805.1. Classification (NCBI taxonomy): domain Eukaryota; kingdom Viridiplantae; phylum Streptophyta; class Magnoliopsida; order Ericales; family Primulaceae; genus Primula; species Primula vulgaris. Next base: position 30,097,471 of record OY987212.1, read on the forward strand.
AGATTGGTAGAGAGGGTAGACCATTTGCACCTTTTGTTGGGGTTAATAATCATAAGCAAACTGTCGTCTTCGGGGCTGCTTTTATGTAAGGACCTATTCTCATGGGTGTTTGAAACTTTTCTTAAGTAATGTGTGGGGAGGAACCTAAAACAATACTTACCGATCAAGATCACGCTATGCGTAGTGCCATTTCATCGGTTATTAGAAAAACTAAACATCGTTTATGTGTGTGGCATCTACATCAAAATGCATTTAAGAACCTTAGACACGTGTACAAACGATCACGTACATTTGGCCAAGAGTTTAAAACATGCATATTTGAAGTTGAAGAAGAGGAAGAATTTTTAGAAGCATGGGAGAATATCTTAAGCAAATACGATCTGAGAGAAAATGAATGGTTACAAGAAACTTTCAAGGTGAGAGAAAATTGGACATTAGTTTATGGTAGACGTACTTTCTGTGCGGATATGAAGAGGACACAGTTGAGTGAAAGTTTCAATGCTACTTTGAAAAGACATTTGGGTTCTAAATTAGATGTGCTGCGTTTTTTTTACCACTTTGAGAGGGCTCTGGATGATGTGAGACATAATGAATTGATTAGCAATTTTGACATGACTAAAAAATGGGATATAAACACTTTAGTACCATGTACTTTATCAAAAATTTAATTTTCTCTCATCTATTATATTTTTTTTTATTTTAGGGTTCTTTATAATATAAATCCATTCAATTTTGTATCTTATCTGTCAATTTCTTCATAAAATAGACGACATATGCCTGCACGCGACTAACTTTTACTGCTTTTATGAGTTAGATTTATTTTTGGTAAAAATTGAGATGAATCGAAAATAGAAAAATGTATTATTCTGTCTCTTGTCTTTATTTTATTTTTATTTTTTATTTTTTTATTGAACTTATGTTATAAATGACCAAAATAACTTTGCGTTAAAAAAAGTTAATAGAATTTAGTCACGTTCAGGCACGTTTCGTCAATTTTGTGAAGAAATTGACGAATGAGATACAAAATTGAATGCATTGATATTCTACAGGGCCCTGAAATGGATAAAATAAAGTAGATGAGAGAAAATTGAATTTTTTGTAAAGTACAGGATAGTAAATCGTTCATATCCCCTCAAAAGATTAAAGATTGATGCAATTTTATTACGACAAGCTAGAGATATATATACGGCTAAAGTCTTTGAATGGTTTCAAAAAGAGTTTGAGCTAGCTACGAATTTAGTAGTTAACAATGCAGAAAACAATGGTGCAGTTGGTGTGTATAGAATTTGCAAGTATGATAAAAGTCATGAATACTTTGTTACATTTAATTCCTCAGAAGACGCATTCTGGTGTAATTGCTCAAAATTTGAATTTGTGGGAATTTTGTGTTGCCATGTGCTCAAGATGTTTGAGCAGCAATAACGCTAATAAGCCAGATATACTCAATCAGACTCTCAACACATCAGTCCTTAATGTAAATTTAGAATTTCATTTTCATCCCGAAATTTAAGAGTATGTTATTCGACCATATATTTAATATTTTTAATTAATATTTAAGTTTAGGGTAGTCTCAAATAGGGTTCTATAATATTATATTTAGGTTTTTATTTTGTTGAATCGTCAAATAAAATTTATTAAATATTTTTAATTAATATTTAAGTTTATGATTGTCTCAACTAGGGTTTCATAAATATTATATTTTGGGTTTTATTTTGTTGAATAGTCAAATAAAATATATTAAAATTATTAAAATTTTAAATATTTTTAATTAATATTTAAATTTAGGGTAGTCTCAACTAGAGTTCCATAAATATTATATTTGGGGTTTTATTTTTGTTTTGGTTGGGTGTCAAAAAAATTCTAAAAATTACATAAATGACTGTCTGTTTGAACCAGCCTGGCTCTATAGCGTTACTGTTTGAGCAGATAGGCATTGAAATTATTCCAACTAGATATATTATGAAAAGGTGGACTAAACAAGCCACTTTAAAGGCTGGTAGATCATACGAGAAACCTTCAGATAGTGATGTTTTAAAGTTGGTCATTACTAAACCGGTACAAAGATTTAAGTAGGGAAGGAAACAATATTGCGGAGTCGGCGTGCCACAACACAGAGGATTATGAGTATTTTAAGAGACATCTTGAAGAAGCAAAAATAGAATTGGGGAAAAGAAAGAGATCTCCTGAAAACTTGAGACCCGCAAACGAGACAGAGTTACTGCAGACAATACAATGTGAAGAAGAAAGAATACTTATGAATGCAAAGGGACTGAAAGTGAAACAACGAGGTATACGAGGTGGACCTCGCCCAAAGAGTGCTACAGAAAAGGGATTTAAAAAGAGAGAGAATAAAAATTAAAAGGTTGCTGAACTAGAATATGCGATAACGCCACCTTATTTGCAGGTTTTTGTTTGTCATTTCATTTTTTATTTTACATATGTTCATCATTTTGTAAATAACAACTTGTTCTTTTATGTTTCAATTGATAGAAGATGGACGGGGCTGGTTATCAGTTATCATGTTCAAGTTCAAAGGTTTACGAACATTCCAGTGCAAACTTGGGTCAAGGATCATTGACGCGAATGCATCACCATATTTCGAACATGCCAATGTATGCATACAATGCATATGCTACTCAGGTTTTCATTTTTGTTTAATTATTGCTCGTTTTATTAAAGTTTTAGAAGACAACGTGATTGAAACATGAGTACTAGTCATTAGGCTTCATATATTTTTATTTGTTGATAACAGGGAATTATTCATGTGAATCAATATCCTTCAAGTCATTCGGAGTTACTGCAGGTGTGTAAATATATCTTAATGTATTTTAAAAGTACTTCACAACTAAATGCTCTTTCTCGCTATACTTTGCAGTCAATGAATCAAGAGATACATATTCCTTACCGGTATGACTATAACAGGAGAGAAGATGTATAGCTCCGACTTACTCAAGTCTCTGACAATGGTAACTTGAAACTGAAATTTGACATATAGCAAGCAATGCGGATTGATCTTAATAGACTAACTAATTGTTGATCATATTATTGTTTTGTTATTATTGACAGGAATTACTGTAAGTAAACTTGCAATTTTGATATTGGTGGTTATCTTTTTATCGATAAAATGGCCTAGTTACCTATGTGATTTAACTTGCAATTTTCTTCAAGTAAAATGCTACTAAAATTAAAGGCTTACATGCTCAACGATAATAGTTCGGAGTTGTAGCCAGAGTTTAATCATAATAAGTACGTTGTTTCGTCTAGTGTTATAAAGAACCCTCAATTTGTTCATTTAGCTCTATATGCTCTTTTTCTATTTTACTTTCCAGTAAGTTGTTGTAGAACATATAAATAAATATATAAAGTTTGAAGCATTTTTTTGTAAAACAGAAAATTAGTTGCATAAATAGTATATTAGTCGTATTTTCCTTAGCATTCAAACAAATCTTTTCTTATTTTGCAGCTTTATTTTTCTGCCAAAAATATTAATAGATAAATGTATTTATTAACACTATTAAATCATACGGAGTGATATAAATGGTGGTTTGTGAAATTTGGAAGAAAAATAAGAATCTTATAGGCGCGATGTGATATGCATTAGGGCCGGACAAAAAATCCGTAAACCCAATCCGTACGGGTTGGGACGGATTGAGTGTCCAAAAAAAATCAATCCGTCTCGCACCAATCCGCTATATATTTTGCGGGTTGGATTAGCGTTGAAGTTTTCAAACCGTTAGTTAATCTGCACAATCCGTTTCAACCCGCAATATATATATATATATACACAATGTGTGTATTTTAGGATACTAACTTTCCATTCTTGTTATATTTTAGTTTTTTTTACTTGTTTGCGAATGTTTTAAACGTATTTTAATTGGTTTTAATTTATATTTTTATTTGAAAAATTCAATTTATTTTAAAATTTAAGTTAATTATGCAAAATATGAAAAATAAAAGACCAAAATAAAAATTTTAAGAATCAATCTAAACCGAACCCGACCTAACCCGCAATTTATTTTGCGGGTTGTGTTGAGTTGGGTTGGAGTTTTAATTGTAACGAGTTGAGTTTAGTTGCGTAGAGATTTAAATTTTAACAAAACATTCAAATCTGTTCCGCCATTTATTTTGCCGATTGGGTTAGTATTAACTTTAATCCGCTCAATGCTCTATGTACCCACCCCTGCATGACTTTAATTAGATGTGAGAGAGAAAGATTTAAGGAATGTATAATTAAATTGGGGAGAGATTAATGGATAGTTAACTTTTAATCAGGGTAGTTAATGGGAGATTCTTTTTTCAATAGGCAAAATGCTGGTTTCTATAAGAAATTCCACGTCTACGTGGACTGCATGTGTCGCTGCGAAATTAATTATTTTATTTTATTTTATTTTTCTTCTCCTATCTTCTGTTTCTTTTTTTCTGTGATTTACTTTTTATATATTAAAAACTTTCCCAATTTTACCCCAAAACTTTCCTAATTTTATCCAAAAAAAACTCTAACCATCAACCATCAAATTTATTCGTATATCAAATTAATATATTTTTTATCAAATCAACATCACTTTACCACTACAATTATCCCTAATTTTACCCAAAAAAAAACTTATCCTAATTTATCAAATTAATATATTTTTTTATCAAATCAACATCACTTTTACCACTACAATTATCCTTAATTTTACCCAAAAAAAAAACCTCTCCCAATTTACCAAAAAAAAACTTCTTCAATTTTACCAAAAAAAAATTCTAACCATCAACCATCAAACTCTTTCATATATCAAATTAATATTTTTTTTTCTCAAATCAACATCACTCTGCCAATGGTAAATTAGGATAGGTGTTTTTTTGGTAAAATTAAGGATAATTGTAGTGGTAAGTGATGTTGATTTGATAAAAAAATATATTAATTTGATATAAAGGAATTTGATGGTTGATGGTTAGAGTTTTTTTTGGATAAAATTAGAAAAGTTTTGGGGTAAAATTGAGAAAGTTTTTAATATATAAAAAGTAAATCACTGAAAAAAAGAAACAGAAGATAAGAGAAGAAAAAAAAAATTAATTTCGCAGCGACAGGTGACAAGTCCACATAGACGTGGTATTTCTATTCCCACGTATCTTATAGAAACCAACATTTTGCCAATTGAAAAAAGAATATCCCGTAGTTAATGGTTAGGTTAGTGGGACTCATGTAGCCTTTCTATTTTTCAATTTGTAACAGTATAACAGTATATTAACAACATGTTTCTCACCAAATTAAATGTGAACCTTTCTAAATATACATGTACTAGGACTTTGCACATGTATTTAAGAGATTCATGTATATTTGTTGATTTTTTTAAACAATTTATATATGTATCTTGTATTATGGAAAATATATATTTAAATTATTTTTTATTTTTTATATATGAACCTCTACTTAAGAATAAACTCTATATAATAATATATATTTTTCTGGTCCCGAACTTATGACTGTATATAGGTTGTACTGTATAACAAAAAAATAGAACTGGTTGAACCAAAACAGAAGTTAATTTAATTAAATGGTTTAAATGTTATGAATCAATCTTAACAAATTTTATTTTGATAATTTTGATAAAAGTTATAAAACAATCAAAAGTGTACGTAATTTCGTACATAATAATTATGAGACAATTTTTCTAAGTTGGTAAACAAAAACTAAGGTGGTAAAAAAAAAAAAAAGTGGGATACGACAATGTAATTTTGATAATTTCATACGGAGGGATTACTATGTTAGTGTATAGCAACTACCAAAAACCTAAGCCATTGCCTCAAAAATAAATTATATAAATATTTTAGATTATCTTAAACTCAAATCGAGATATATTTTCACGATATTACATCATTTACTACTATAATCGTATAATGAGACAATTTTCCTAAGGTGGTAAAACAAAATGTGGGAGACAACAATGTAACATTTTTTATTTATTTGTAACTAGTTCAATTCTAGACCTAAATTTTGTATGACGGGAGTTTATTCTTATCTAAAGTATCTTATATATATATTTGGACTCTATTCGGAAGAGATTCACTTAAATACTTATCATAGTTCATGGTCCGTTTGGTTGCGGGATTAGAATTCCCCGCCGGGATTAACACCATGACCATGATTGAGAGTGGGTTTTAAATGATTGGCGGATTAGCAATGTGGACGGATTAATTGGACTAATCTAATACCACAACTCGATGGTATTGCAATACACCATAATTACATCATTTATAGTCCGGTCGGTCCTAACTAATAGCTCGGTTGCAATTTACACAATCAAACATACTATCATTTATGGGCATGGTAAAACTTATAGTGCAATCCCGATTTTCAAATGATGTATCCAAAAAAGACCCAAAAGCTAAGATATGGGAAAATATTGTTTAACTAGTGTTGAGTGAAATTAGATGGAGCATAGAAAATTAGACACGATTAAGCATATTAGGCAGTGTTTAACGGAATTGTACATATAAGACGACATGCGACAATATCCGCCTAAAACACGCCTTACACATTTTAGAACAATGGTTTCACATACCTAGCATGCACACTACAACAAATAAAATTCTAAGTAATGATTATGGGTACCGGTATGATATGACCCGCTATACCATTTGAAGTACCATTGACTTTTCTCTTTATTTGTCAATTCCAGTACAACTTCCGTATGTCTCCGGGAGGGCAAACAATATTAAAATATTTTTTTATTCTAAAAAAAACTTAAATTAAATAAATATGAGGGAAAAATATATATATATATATATATATATATATATATATATATATATATTAAATCTACTTATATAATGGTTTTTGATATATTTTACTTATTCATTCCTGATGAGAATTGATAAATTAACTACATAAAATGAATAATTAATGTGAAATATCAAATATATTGTGCAACACATCGACGAGAGAAAAACTAATATGAACCTGGCGCACTATAATTAAGAATGTGTCAGCCAATAGAATATTTTAGTTTTAGTTTTGAATTAATTTTATGTTAGTTATTTTTGAGTTCATTAATATATGTTGTGTTTTTAGTGGATGACGCACCCTAACTTATAGTGCAACGGGTGTACGGTAATGTTACTCCATGGACGATGAATCTCATAGGGCCTAATCATGTTTTAAAGATTAAAATGTATGAATTTGGCATTCAAATCATTAGTAAATAATGAGTTTAATTGATTAAGTAAATCTATATATATATATATATATATATAAGAACTTCTTTTTATATGAAAATTGGCCTACAACAAACTTGAGGTACCCTAAATTTTCAAAAATGCTGTATAAACTTACATGTATCGTACCTAGATGTCAAGACTTTTAATTCCTATTTTTTTTCTTTTTCCCTATGATTAATGATTATATAATATCATCTAAAGACGCATCCTGCTAGTTAGGTCAAGAAAGAACCTCGATCTAATATGCATGCATCATAAATATTTATTCCTATTTATCGTACCGGGTAGGAGTATATAGTCGTGCAACATATGTATTAACTAAAATAAATAATTTTTTAAATCCGGTGAAAACTTAATTATTGGACAATCCTTATGAAACGAGGATGGTAATTAATTTTGAAATGCCCCAAGGTCATTTCATGTATGACTTTTAATTGGTTTGACACATGATACTGTTTTTTTTTTTTGACTTAATGTATTGTAAAAGCATCTTCAATAGTGTTGTTATTTATATTATTAACTAAAATAGTTAGCTAACAATACATTTTTTTATTCCCATTAGTTACGTTAAAATATGTGCTATCTTTATAAATATTAAAAAAATTGTTAAAGTTAATAATGTTTTTAATGTTGGTAACTGGTGACATAGCAAACACACCACACAATTAACATTTTTATTTCGTATAAATTCTCCACATAAGAATAGTGACCATTAAAATAAAAGAGAAATTGTTAATTAAAAATTGTTAACGTTGTTAACTTGAAACTAATGTGTTTATTAAATTTAACATGCATATATGTCATTTAACATCTTTTTAAACGATGATGTGTCACTATTTAACATTAAAAAGTTAACAAAACTATTGTGTATGCTCTAACTCCTCATATATATTTCTTTTTTATAATCTATGCGTAAAGAGTCGGGAGTCTCGGGACAAAATATAATTTTGTCATATTTTATATTTATACTCTCATCCCTAACACGAAGTATACAAGTTTAATGCAAGTTAAAATTGTAAGTAATTTTCTAGCAAGTTAAAATTGTAAGTAATTTCGTAGCGGAAATAGGGACACATGAAGTATTAGTTAATACACATTCTAAAATATTACCCTCGGGTATGATTAAAAATTCAAAGTGAGATTTGGGTGTAAAAATAAACTTTTGGTTAATTGCGGAATATAATATTTTTTTTGTTGAGTAAATATTATAGTAGTAGAAAAAACATCTTAAAAAGAAATTATGAATAAATTTAATTATTGTTTCGAATAGGTACCACTGAGTTGTGTTACGTTTGTAATAGATTTGTTCCTTTATACTATAAATTTTAGATATAAAAGAGAAAAATGCACTTGCAATCTCTTTCTAACGACCGATTAGGTCGAAGACGGGTAAAATAAAAAATTCAAAGTGACATTCGGGTGTTGAATAAACTTTAGATTAATTGTTTCATTATAACACTATCAAATTGATGTTTAATTTTGTTTTAGTTTTTTAGAAAATGTTACAGAAGTACAAAAAACATCTTAAAAAGAAATTATCAATAAACTTAATTCTTGTTTCCAATACCACTGAGTTGTGTTATATTCATAATAGAGTTGTTCCTTCCTATTTTATAAATTTTGTATAAAACCGAGAAAATCACGCTTGCAATACGGCCAATTAGGTGGAAAACGAAGGAATTCGTGTAGTTAGATCTGACTTGTCTCGATAATGAAAGTTCGTTTTAATTGAACTAGTTTTAGCATTAGGGAAGACAATACTGATTGTTTAAGGATTTCTAATATACAATTCAGACGATTATATTGACATTTCACATAAATTTACTTTCTCATCTATAATATATAACATGTAAATTAAAGATGTGCGTGGTTGGTGTAGTAAGAAAGGTTATAAACAAGGACCGGAGGAGAGGGTTGGTGAGTTTGGGAAGGAAGTTTTTTTCTTCTCTTTTTGGTAGGATGGCCAAACATATAGAGAAAAGAACCAACAAAAGAAAACAAAACATCACTGCATACTCGGCTAGTACGCCTCCAAGGAGGGAACTTGGCTGCCAACGTCGCAATAATTTCGTTTGGTGGCTCCTCCTATTCAACTCGGTCCTTACTACTAGTTGAATAGGAGGAGCCACCGAACGAAATTATTGCAGACATCATAACACACCATCATATTAGCCAGTATTGTGAACTTTTGTTATGATGTGTGCACAAGCATTTCCATCTTGGTACAAAACCTCTATGGTGGTGCTGAAACTTAGTCAGACTTAAAGTGATTAATAACACTATACTTCCTCACACAGCAATTCACTGCAATTCCTTAATAGAACCCTAAATGTGCAAAGTAAGGACGACAAATCATTTGGAGTATATTTGTAAAATCCCGTACTTTATTATTTAATTTATATTCTTATAATATCCTTCTTAATATTATTATTAATTCTACTAGTAGTAAAGTATAAATAATTAAAAAGTTAAGGTGGTGTTAAGTATGTAACAACTAAAGGACCTGTTAGATTATTTCTCTTATGATAGATTAATGCCAATGGCTTTTAATTCTGAAAACGCATAAAAGAGAGTTAAAAGGCAGAGAAGGAGAAACGGCTATGGTAACCGAAATAGTAAAGTTTAGAGCATCAATATCAGAGTTATATATATATATATATTGGGTTTATCAACCTTACTATAAGTGTAATTCACCGCAAAAACAGAGTTTATATAATATATAGAGTGATGGAGATGTATATACTTATTTATATAAATATATCTAAGCTGTTTGGAAATAGAGGGAGACCGGAGCTGTAGGTCTTTCGTGTAATCAAGGTAATACATATGAATCCCTACTAAAATGAATATGGTTAACAAGAAATTAGTTCTTAAATTTAATGAAGTTTAGTTGTCAATTTGGTTAAACCTTGTATACTGTTCCTGAATAATAATGAGTAAACCGGACTGATGACTAGTTTTTTTTCAATAAGTTAATGGGCTTGTATATTTTTTTTATTTTGAAAACTCGGGTTGCAGGTTATTTATGTTGGTTTTCCTGTACGAAATAACAATAAATAAATAATACAAGGACTAAAAATAACAAATAACAAATATTTTAATCTTTATTAGTTCAGAATTGATACTAAAATTACATATTACAAACTGTACGAACTGACTAGTAATTAAAACAAACTGTACGGACTGACTAGTAATTAAAACAAACTTTTAGTCAGATTATTATTAATTAATAATCTGACCGACTGAATTGTAATAAATATAAACCGTCGGACCGGAAAGTATAAACTTAACGGCCGAACTCTTCTGATTTGAAAATAAATTTCACCACTGAAATGAAACTACACTAATTACATAAATTAAATTACATAATTGAAATTACATAAAAGAAACAGTATTTGAAATAAATTACAGAAAAGAGACAGTAATTTAAATAAATTACATAAAAGAAAAGACATAATAGAAATATTATAACTAATTACAGCAAATTAAAATACTGAATTTAAATTACAGAATTAAAGTACTAAAATGAAATGAAATGACATGAAATGAAAAGACAAAAAAATAAAAGACGAGACGACTGTTAAACAGTCTGTCCTTAACCGATATTCGCTCAACCAACTTAAGGTTTCTGATTGCGTTGACGTTTCGATCCCAAGTTACAACGTCTCGGATGACTCACCGAAAACTGGCGACGAGTAAATGTCGAGTTGGTGGTGGTTCTCTCTTTCTAAAATGCTATGAAAAATATGCAGTATTTGTTTCAGATTGTAAAAGTGTGTTTAGGGAGTGGGGGAAGGCTGCCTACTTATAGGCTGAGGTGAAATCTCAGCCATAAATGGTTACTTAATTCAATTGAAATAGTGCAATTATTCTCATTTAATTACGTAAGTTACAAGTTTGCTGTAAATTTGGGGACTATTTTGTGATTATAAACTCTCTGACTTTCTTGGAACCGGAACATTCCCCAAGTCCCAAGTCCAAAGTCCTGCGTACGAGTCTGAGCCCAAGATCGAGTGAGCTCACGCATGTGTGGTGCTCTTGTCTACACACACCTATGAGCCTACACACTATTACCACTCTCAAGTGGTGGATGTGTATATAAACCATTCAAAATGATTTTTTCCTTTTGATGTGAGGTAAACATTTAAGTGTTTTTTCCACCCCTTTGTTTTTCCCACTCTTCCCAAATTTCAGCTTTTTCTCTTTGCATGTTCCAAGTTCGGAGTCAATTTTCATTCACATTCATTCACCGAATAAGTCATGTAATATATCATTTCGAAACTCATCACCCGAGCTTTTCAAACCATTTGTGTACGGTATCTAAAATTTAAATTTTTCGCATGAAATTTGACCAAATTTTTGGACTCGTGATGAATTCGGAAAACCCATGAAAACATGATTTTTTTTTCCAACAATTTAATCAAACGCAAAGATTATGGTTGTTTGGTTGCAGTTCATAGTCTAGATTAACATATAAATAAAGATAATCTATAGGTTAGTTTTACATTCCATTAAGGTTTGGTTATTATGTATATCACCGGTAAGGATTTTTGTTTGTTTCAAAATCCGAATATACATGGCAGGAAGAATAGTCAATAAAGATAATCTATAGGTTAGTTTTACATTCCATTAAGGTTTGGTTATTATGTATATCACCGGTAAGGATTTTTGTTTGTTTCAAAATCCGAATATACATGGCAGGAAGAATAGTTAAATATGTATGAAACGATTCATCTTATAACGTAGTAGCTTTTGATATTGTCAGAAGTAAGGTTATGAAATCTAGTTTAGTTAGGTTTGCTACATGTCTGGTAGTGTGCAACTATTCTAGTATGGGGTTAAATTGGTAGGTTAAATAATAAACAAGAGTTGAGTACAAAGAATGTAAAGAGAACCAATGGTTATCGATCCCAGTAGCTTGTAGATGGAGGTATATTAACTAAATTTGCTTTATATTTTCATGACTAGTTCTATAGCTTTAAGTTGTCCACGTAGTCTGGGAGACAATCACCATAGAGTTTTGTAACAATATAGAATATTAGACTTGGTCATATTTTGCTGCATGACGTTTATGTGCCACTGTATTGACATGGTGGGACGATTGAATTTCTAAGTCTTTAATGATTTTGATATAAAAGTGTTTCGGATTTTTCAATCCGAGTCAGGTGAGTGGATTTTGTAGTACTATTATAAAATATCTCATTACATTTTCAGTGATTGTTTCCCAAAAACAGTATTATCTATATAAGTATATTTTATATCAAGAAAAAAAGAAAAGATTGAGATAAAGAAAGTTGAAAAGAGAAAGAAAGAAAGACAATTTTATATTGATGGTATACTTATGAATTGTATTGGTATCATGAGATAAAAGGAATCCAACGGAGAGTCTTCTAATGAGGAGAAGTGGGGTGACGTTGACAACTAAACGAAAGAGTTTTGTTCTCAATAGTTAACTTAACCATTGTACATAATTTTGTTAACCGAAACTGTGACGACCCAGATTTCCAGGAAGGAAATTCTGTGGTGCGGTGTTGTGCGTCAGTTCCACATCGCCTAGATATGAGAGTACTCGTGTGGTATATGAGCTTAAAGATCAATTTCCTATCAACAAGTCATTTTAAAGTCGTGCGACACAATAGCGAGGACGGAACTCCACGGTTAAGCGTGCTTAGCCTGGAGTAGTACCAGGATGGGTGACCCCCCTGGAAAGTTGTGCCAAAACGGACAATATTGTTGATACGGGCGTGGCGGTTCGGTCCGTGGGGCCGGGTCGTTACAGATGGTATCAAAGCCTCTATCTGGCCGGAAATGTGTAGACTAGCACGTGTGTGGACCCCTGAAAGACGACGTGACCGACGAGGACTTCGTGCCTAAAAGGGGGGGTGATTGTGACGACCCAGATTTCCAGGAAGGAAATTCTGTGGTGCGGTGTTGTGCGTCAGTCCCAAATCGCCCAGATATGAGATTACTCGTGTGGTATATGAGCTTAAAGATCCATTTCCTATCAACAAGACCTTTTAAAGCCGTGCGACACAATAGCGAGGATGGAACTCCACGGTTAAGCGTGCTTACCCTGGAGTAGTACCAGGATGGGTGACCCCCCTGGTAAGTTATGCCAAAACGGACAATATTGTTGATACGGGCGTGGCGGTTCGGTCCGTGGGATCGGGTCGTTACAGAAACGTTTGAAGGAATAGACACAATCGTCATGTTGTGACGACCTTAATTACATAGTGCACGTATGGTTTATACACCTGAGAAAAAGATCGACGATAAATAAATTGAGTAAGTCAATCGAGGTTAGTACCGTAACATAATACTTTCATACTTGCGAACAAAGAAGAAAGAGGTTATTTATATTTCATTTCAGTTAATTCAAGTGATTTATAAGTTATGCAACTGAGAATTTTATTAAATTTAAATGTTTATTTTGAAATAAAAGTAAAATATTATTTTAGTCCCTTATTATATATTGTAATATTTTATCTCTCATTGGGTTTGTTTAGCTCACCCCTCCCCTTTTAAATATTTTCAGATTAGCAAGCAGTATTACAGTTGTATCGAGTCAGTCGAAACCAGACAGACCTTATAATTAAAAGTTTAACTTAGTTTTCGCTGCGATATAATTTTGGTTTAACTTATATGATGTATAATTATTTGGTAAGTATCGTATATAAGATTGTTATTAATAAAAGTATATATTTTTTAGTATATTTCATTAGTCTACTATATTTATATGTTGCTAAGTTAGATTTTGTATAACACGTGTCGTTATACGTGTTATTCGACCGTGTTAGTCACAAATTGAGTCTAGGATGTTATTTCTTATAAGGAGTAGATTTTAACAAAATAAACCAATGACCAGTACAAAACTGTTTTCTCCTAAATTACACCCCAACCTTATTTATCCATGAGTCAAGATTAAAGCAACTGAAAACATTTTCACAAACTGACTCATTCGTCACAAACCTTCATTAAATTCATCGCTAAATACCTCGTCATAAAAATAGCCATCACTATTTAGAAATCTTTTCAACAGCGAACATCATATCTCCACTGAATCTCGAACTCGGAAATTAGCATAGTATTACCTAAATATACTAAGGCAAGTTTGTTTTAGGAGTAAACTCATTAGCTTGTATATAAAATCTAAAACGGTCACTTAACTAACTAAGGTGTTAATTTTTACTATAGCTCCCTCTAAACCATGTAGTTTTTTTTTGATTCAAACATAGAATATCATTAACAGTATTGCTTTTTTTAAAAAGTCTCACTTACACCATGATGATTCAGTCCTTTTTAGCAGGAAACTTGCCTCCTTGTTTTGTTCTCTAAAAGAATGTTTTTAATCCAAACAAATCAAGTTTAATAGGTAAAAAATACCCTCCCAAAGGTTTTTAAAAATTGTACTCGTGCAATTTTTTCTTCTCTCTCCATAAGTGTTACTCTTTCTTTCCTATTGAAATTGAGAAGGCATACGAAACTGTACCCTTCTGATTTCCTTGCACGTCACCACTATCAGATTTACCTTCCCAAAGGTTGAACCATTTTACTTTTATTTTAAGTCTACCACAGGGTGATCTTTCCAGTTATACTATAAAAGTTTTCTTTTTAAAGATAATGAAAACTTGTATTAGAATTTTTGTTCTTTTAAGAATCAATTTTAAGCTTGCTACCACTTCATCACTTTAGCGAATGATAACAATATACTCCATCCCTATACTACTCCCTCCGTTTCTATTTAATTATCCATTACGAAACTACGTGCAATTTTAACCGGTCAAGAACTTGTATCAAAATTGTCGGAATGAAAATTTTTAAAAGTTGATAATATAGTTCAAATGTTAAATTTTATGATCAGATTTTAAAAAAATTCATTCCGACAATTTTGATATAAGTTATAAACCGGTCAAAATTGCACGTAGTTTCGTAGTGAACAATTAAATGAGAACGGATGGAGTATTTTATTGGGGGTAATATGGAGAGTATTAAATATTAAGGGCACATCATGATTACATTTTTTTGTTTAAATTGATCTTTTTGCCATTTTTTATTGTTTTATTCTTTTTATATTATGTTTGTAAAAAGGTAAATGGTGGAAGTAACAAAAAAATTAGTTTATATTTTGGGAAAGTGCCTTAATAAATTGAGAAAAAAAAAATACTGAGAGTAGGTGACATGTCTTCGTTCTTAAATCTAAAATTGTTTTTACTTTTTCATATTTTTTTCCAAATATTAAAAAGGCACAATAGAGGATGACAAAATGTAATCGCTCACATCAATGAATTGTATGTCTCTGCATTCATTGTTATTTTTAGCAAAATCCAATATTATAAATTATATATTTTATTGAGTCAGTCATTAGTCATCATACACTTCAGATCATATGACTTCATATCTTACATGGTCAAAACGAAATATCAAATACCTTCGCATTAATATCGTCATCATGTGTGTAGCAAAGCCATCTAGCTGCTAAGAGCATCCCAGCTAACTCAACCATTTTCTCAAACCTAACATATTTTATATATTTTAAGAAACCGTTTACATTTACATAAAATTTCAGCTTTATTATTAATTTCCTTATAATAACCACTACAAAAAAATACTCAAATAGCGACGGGATTACTGACGGTATTTTTTGTTACGACCTTATTAGTGATGGTTTTATGACAGTTTAGTCAATTTATGACAGTTTTTTAAATTAGTGACAGACTTGTGACATCTTTTGACTCTAACTAAATCAAACATTATTTTGTCGTGAACCCTACATTATTTTTTTTATTTTTTTATTATATTTTAATAATCATAACAATATTACAATCAGAAAAATATGGACCCCATGATATTTTATTACTATTATATTTCATCTGTCCCTAAACAAATATCACCTACGAAAATACATGCAAGTTTGACCATCAAAATTTTCATATCAAAATTACCGAAATGAAAAAATTGAAAAGTTCATCATATAGTTCTAACCATAAACTACGTGATTAATTTTTAAAATAATATTTTCCGGTAATCTAAATATGAAAAAATTATCGGTCAAAATTGTACATATTTTTGTAGGGGACATTTGTTTAGGGACGGAGTGAGTATTAATCTAGGAAATCATATGCATTTCTCATATATGAAAGTGAATTTTGTGTTTTCTTAAATTTAGTGAATTTATAGGTTTTCTGATGCATGTCACTTTTTATACCATAATCAGATACGGATGCTCTACTAATTGTTTGTGTGGGTGTGGGGGGATGTTTTTTTTAAAGAACAGAAGTTGTTTTTGTTGTTCAAGTTAGAAAATATTTATGCCTTTTTTTGATTCATATATAAAAAAGTTCACGTATATTCAAAAGGTTGAGAGGTAAGCATAGTAGGAGTCATTCATAATAAACTGTCCAGTTTATTTAACTTTTTATTAAAAGTGGAGAAAACATAGGTTAAGGGAGAAGGGGCCACAGACTACTTTTTTTTTGTATAGTTTACTGTTGGATCCTTAATATATAAGAGGCTGAGTTTAAACAGCTCTAATAAAAAGGATAGGGCCAATAACTTTAGGGGGAATTAGTAAAAAAATGTTTCAATTATTTACTATTTCTTAACAAACCGATGCAACTTCATAGACCCTATTACTCCATCTCTCTGCACATTAATTCAATCTTTTAAACCCCCTATCAGTGCAGTCGACAAGGAGATATAATAGAGAAAACAACCAATACAAATCCATTTACCATCGATCCGTTTTGGTACATGTATAGTGTTTATTGGTTTCTATATTTTGATTGTGTTTTAAACAATATATTTAATATGAAATAGCTGTGATTGAAAAAAAATATGTCCGAAGTTCCGAGTGTAGTTACGCGTTTTCAGTTGCAACTGGCGAATATAATAAAGTTAATAAAAAAGATTAAACACGAGACGTTTTTAAACGGAATTCGACATGATCACATTGTCTACATCTCTGAAACACTCACTCGGTATTTATTGATATTGAAAGGAACAATGATAAGACTCGAGACTTTCAATATCATGACTCTCTCATGTATATATCTATTTTACTATCTCTAACTCACAACTATCAATCTTTAATGACATCTCGTCATGATCTTTTTAACTTTATTTCTCTCTTATGTACAACATGTATTTTTGATCTATAATATCAGTATATCTACATTGTATTCAACACACAAAATACTAAAGTCTGATAGTTTTTACAAAAAATCCTAACTTGATTATTAAGGAGAATATTTCCTTTATCTTCTTTTTTTACCCGACTTGGAGATCTTCAAATATATATCTTCTAGTTAATTAATCTTTATCTTCTAACAAATCAGATCTTGTTTAATTCGAAATTATACAGATCTTTAATTTAATTGTCTTCAAGATATTTCCAAAGAATCTTTCCTTTTTTTTTTATGTTTCCTTACTTGATAAGGAGTCTTCCTTTTAAATCTTTTATTCCAATAATAAAAGATCTTCAATATATTATTTCTATCATTCAGAGATGGCTTCAAATCATGTAAACTTGTTCAACACGTTTTGATTCTTCTAGAATATATTTGACCGAATATTACAGAATCTGTCCAGCATAGTCAGTTCCAACTACGGTTACAACTGAGCTTCCATCTGAATGCACAACTTGAACTTAATCGTTACACAATACATGTCTGTATATTGAGAGTTTATTATGAATATATAAAACTATATTTTCCAATATGATGACAAACAATATGTCACTCGAATCTCGGATCTAGAACCTAACAATTACACATAGATACATGAGTATATTACGATGCTCGAATGATTATTATTGGGCATTCGGAGATGTCGTTATGTTTGACACGACATTTGAAACTAATAAAGCATCATGACCTTTAGGAATTTTTACAAGTTTTAATAACCATAGAAAATGCGTGGTATATGATGAGTGTATTTATTTAGTGAAAAAAATACCTTCACTTGCGTGTGATTTCAAAGTATTTCTTGATTGTCATGGTAGAAAAAGCCCTACAATCATGTTTACTGACCAGGATGCCATGATGAAAAATGCTTTAGTAGTTGTAATGCCTAATGTGCGGCATTGTTTGTATAGTTGGCATATAATTCAGAATGCAACAAAGAAATTGCAAACAGTGTTGCAAGGGAATTGGACTTTTTTTGTGAAAGGCCTTAAAGAGTGCATATATGAGAGTTGTAAAGTGCAGAATTTTGAGCATATGTGAAAAAGCATGACAAAAAAAATACAATATGATGGGTAATAAATGATTAATTGGCTTTATGATATCAAAAATATTGGAGTGTTGCATATAGAATGGATATATTTAGTTCGGGAGTACTTAGCACTCAAGTAGTTAAAAATGTGAATGGAAGACTTAAAAGAGGGTTGTGGACATGCATAACTATGAAAATATTTTTCAAGTGGTTTGACTATTTTTTATATGAGGTTAGAGAGCGAGAAAGGAAAAGTGACTTCGCGTGTAGGCAATCTTCTCCACATATACCAATAGCAAGTTCTAAAATACTAAAACATGATGTCCAAGTTTATACACCTTGTTTAATCGATTTAATAAGCAGTTTGATAGGATTCATAACGTTTTGTTGGACTAGATAAACATTGTTCATAGCCCCCATGTTAGGAATGCGTCTGACGGCAATCGGATTTATAGAATCACTTATGATCCTACATTTGTAACTATTTCATGTGCATGTTGTATGTTTGAGAGATATGGGTACTTATGCACGCATATCTTAAGCGTATTTGATGTTTGCGGCATTTGTACGATTCCTGATAAATACATAAAAAAGAGATGGACGAAAAATGCTAGGAGTGGATTTGCAAACATTGACTCTCCTGTATCCGAACAGTCAGATGCTGAAAATGTTGTAATGCTGATGTCAAAAAACATATCGGAATAAAGGAAAGCTTGTTTATATTGATCGTATTATGAAACGTATAGCCTCTGAAGATGATTTCATTGATAAGAATGAGATGCCAGGAATTGGTGCGGATGGTGTGGCAGTTGAGCCTATTGATAATAAAGTGACCGGTTTGAAACAATAGCACACCAATCATAACCCTATTTTTTTTATCTAAAAATAATTTAGTCTTTCGTTCCCAAAAAATTCAACAGGCATTTCAAGTAATAATTGTCTTGAATGAGTTGTTATGGTGTAAATATTAATATATTTATTGTAAGGGAATGGTTTTGGTTCGTTGAATACATTGAATGATTTTGATTCCTCAAGGTTTAAGGAACTAATGGGAAAGCTGATGAAACTGATTTTATTTTCTTTTCAAAACCCTAAAAGGAAGGGATATGTGGTATTTAAAGCCTTTGCTCTTATATTAGAGTTCAAATTTTTATCCCATTTCGTGTCCCTTACTTATCTTATCCAAAATAAAATTCTAAAAAACTTGAAAAAAATTATACAATTACTATAATACATGTATCAATACATTCCAATAATTGTTTTTAAAATAAAATCCACACAAAATTTATTTTGGAATAAATGTATAAATTAGTGTAAATTAAACATTAAATATTAAAAAAATTGTTTAAAACAATATTATGTTCAAATGTTTTAAAATTTGAATACAATATAATATAAAAGTTTATAAAATTGCGGTATAAGTTATGAAAATTTAAAATTTGAGTAAAAATAAACAAGAATACATAGAAAAAATAAAAAATATGAGATAAAAGATTTAGACTTCTTATACTACTACCATAATTAATGAATTATGGAGTTAAGATATGTACTAGTGTTGTAAGAAGAGTAAAACTATTATGTCAATTAATTTTGAGTATGCGACAAGAAACAAAGATATGGGTAATAGGGACCCATATTACCTCATGTGATTATATTGTGTAACCAACGCGTGATTTCAAGCCAGGAGAATGTTCCGCAGAATGAAGATGAGAGGGAAAGAGAAAGTGTGTTCATCAGTATTTCAAATCCAATAGATTTTCTTTCAAAAACTAAAATAATAAAAAAAACCAATAGATTTCAGGGTGATAGAGATATTACTACTACTATCTCTCCCCAACCAAAGGGACCATCCTATCCTTTTACTTTCCCCAAGCCACGTCCCTTTTTTACCTGCTGCTATGACCGTATATGACATACATACATATTCCCTATTAACCAATAAGACTTCACCAAATCAAATTTTAATACTATAAAAAAAAATAGTGAGAATTACAGCTAGCTAGTGTAATTTCTACGGGTAACATTCATCCCCATATAATTTTAGTGGCAACACTCTCCAAATATTGAAAAAGAAAAACACATCTCTACTTATTAGGGATGGAAACTCATCCTTACTGATAAAAAATGACATTTTTAGAGATACTGATACCTATATATTTCCTTTACAAGTAATTTAGTTTTCTCAAATCATTTAGGACTATGTTGACATAAATATCATCTCAAAACCACATGACCGTACTTGTTTTAATAACAAAAATGTAATTTGATGGAACTTGTCGAGCATTTCAAACTACCAGGACCTAATTTGTCACACCTGTAGTTGTTATTTTGTTTTAATCTAAAATCTAAACTAGAAGGACCTTAATGTTTATATGCGAGGTATCCAGCAGTTTCCGACTATGTTAATTGCTAAACGTCACTATAAGAGTCTTTGAAAATACGTATTTTTTCTTTTAAAAAATAGGGGGGGTCTCATTTCCTCTCATATGCATTTTGTCAAGTAACCAAAAATGGAGGTGATTATTTCACGTACTTCCGATAAGTTTCTTAAGATCAAGGTTGGGTTTAATAGTTGAATGTCGTGGATTGCTGATATGAGGAGTATGGATTAATATGATAGTAGTGAACGTCTCATTTTTAGCCCTTTTTTTTTTAATAAATGGTGGGGAAAACCCGCTTTTTATTTTATTAGTATGATGAAAAAAATAAAATGCGGGAAAAAAACCCCACAAATAAAAAAAATCAATCTGTTACAAAATACAGATCAACGTAGTAAAAAAAAAACGGACACAAACATAAGGGACTGAAATACAAAAATTAATCCTAAATATCTTGCGCCTCCCACATGTCTCTTGCAACCTTTCCACTTCATTTCTTTCAGATCTTTCACCTTCGCAGAGAAAGAACAAAAAATGGCGACTTCTTATAAAAATTTCAAGTTATTGTGGACGGCAGGATTTCAAGTTATCGTGTCTCATTTTTAGCCATACTAAATAATTCATGCACTTAAAAATCAATAAAAAAAATCATACAATGCGATCAACAGAAACCTTTGATGTTAGGTTTGTGAGTTGATAACTCCTTAGTCTTTATGCTTACTTAAGCCCCAACAAGTAAGAGTATATAGAGTTGATAACTGAGTTCTGCATGCATTTTCAAATGAAATTAATTTTGACTAAACCATGCATAATTGTTCTTTCCAAATTAAGAAAAAGATAAATAGTTTTCTCATTAATTTTGTGATACTGTGAATTGATACTGTGAATTAACAGTAAATCAATGTCGACTCATAGATGATCATCATGATCCGTTAAAACTAGTGGATCATTCACATCTCACTTATCAAATTCAATTTTTTTATTTATAATTTTGATAAGTTTAGCTACAAAAATAACTTACATCAAACTCACAATGAACTATCTATTTTTGAAAAATATCACTATAACTCATTACAAATAGAGAATAAATAATACTCATTATTAACTAGTAATAAGCAATGAACCTCACTTTAATCATGTGTATGTTATTCCTCAAAATATAAAATTTACATTAAAATATAGTGTTAAAATAGTTAATTATTGATAGAGATGATGATGAAGGTATAAATGTACATGACTCTCTAAATATTAAAAAGTTGAATTTTTACTCTCAATTTTTTTTTTTAAAAAAATTGATGAGAGACTGAATGATTTTAGAACCATTCGAATAATTCGGTTTTAAAAGAGAAAAAAGAAAACAGAAAAAAATTGCGTGGTCCATCCCTAAAATATTATGAAGATTCCTTTGCATTAGCTTTAAACTGGCATCATCATGATTACCCCACCTTTTCCTTCTCCCTTTCTCATTCATGATGTCATAAATTGATATATCTATCTGCTTTATATATACTACCGTGGCCCTTCCCAACACAAAGCTGACCAGTAGCTTTTATTTATTGTACTTGTGTCTGTTTCGAAATAAATCAGGGTGAATTCAACAAGAGATGAATAGCACACCCTTTATATAAGCAATAATAAATTTTCCAATATTTATTTATATTATCCAGGGGCAAATCTTTATTTTTATTTGAAATTGAACATTTTAGAACTAATCTGTAATTTATTTTTAACTGTATGTGATTTTGCTTTGATTTAAACTTTCAAGTATAACGTACACAACACTATGTAACTGTGAAAACGCAAGACCTTTTATTCAATGTACATAGAAATTCATTTTGAAGGTCATGGAAGTTCTATAAATACTTACCTTAAACAAAACTAACAGGCTCAGCTATTCTTATTAGCCTAAAGAAATCCCGGCTATTTTAATGAAGAAAAATGTCATACTATAATGCATACTCCCTATACATTCTTTATTGAGTCTCCTCTTGTGTAATTTACATTTTATGTATGTATTCTACTGATGACGAAATATCAAAATCCCCTGTTTCATTTTGTGCAAACTGGAGTTATTTATGGAGTCAACATGATGATGTACCACGGCGGTCTAAGTGCAAGCCAAAACAAACAGTCAAATAAGAAACCGGTCCACAAATTGGCATAAAAAAAGAACCAAAAAACATTGCTTAGAATATATTTATTTTCCTTGTGAAACAATACATACATGAGAGGATATATGAACATCAATTTAAACATCAACTTTGATATTTTTTTTGTAAAAACGTTTCAAATCAAGATTTAGCTAATGCAAATCTCTACGGTTTCACGACGGGAACACAAATATGCGTCTAGTTTTTTTAATGACATGTTTTGGAAATTATAATAAAATTTAAAAATTCAAAACATGTCATTATACATCTCGGAAAAAAACGCATATTTGTGTTCCTGTTGTGAAACCGTGAAGATTTGCATTAGCCAAATATTGATTTCAAACGTTTTTACAAAAAAGTGTTTAAGTTGATGACTGATTTGATGTTCATATAACATCTTCTATACAGGAATTACTCATTTTTTTATGTTATATTTTGTGTTATTTAGTAGAGGTAATATCTAATGTTATTATGACATGATAGAGATAAATAATTTTGAACAATCTGTTTTGCGTATTATATGATTTTCTCCGAAAAAATTTGAGAAAACATCCAAACTATTTTGTGGCACAGCAGTAAAAAAAAAGACGTTTTTTTAATGAACATGTCCGTTTTATTAATGATAGTAAAGTGTTAAACATGAAACAACAGTTTCTATGTTGGCTTATAACAAGATTCTGATAAAAAAATCAGAAAGAAAGTTATAGAGGTGTTCTCATTGTACTACATAATTTCTGTTTTCACGCGCAGACCGTAGATATAATCTACGGTCTGGATCATTTAACACAGACCGTAGATATAATCTACGGTCTGTGTTGATTGATCCAGACCGTAGATTATATCTACGGTCTGTGGCAAGTTTTGAAATTTACACAGTCAGTCCCTGCGCTTCCAAATTACACAGTCAGTCCCTGCGCGAAATTACACAGACAGTCCCTGGAAAAAACAGAAACTTTCGTTTTTTTTTAAAAAAATATAATTTTATTCTACACTCTCTCTCTTTCTCTCAAAAACCCCCAATTTTCAACCCAAAAAATCACCCAAATCAATCAACCACATTAACTATCAAATTTATTAACAAAAAACCCCAAATCATCAATCAAACTTATCCATAATTCAAGGGTATATCTTTTATTCTCTAATTTATTATGTATTTTGTGTAATTTAAATTTGTAAAATAGGAAAAAATATATAAAATATGCAAATCCATAATTCACTTAGCTATATATCATTGTTTGTTGTTTGTTTATATTAATTATAGAAATTTTATTAATTGTTGATATTTGGCCCATTTTTGCATGTTTTTTTAATTTTTGTAATTTTAATTTGTAAAATAGGAAAAAATATATAAAATATGCAAAACCATAATTCACTTAGTTATATATAATTGTTTGTTGTTTGTTTATATTAATTATAGAAATTTTATTAATTGTTGATATTTGGCCCATTTTTGCATGTTTTTTTATTTTGTTTGGTTAATTTGAATTGTTGATAATGTGTTTGGTTATGATTAAAAAATTGAGTTATTATTGTTTGGTTTATGATTAAATGTGTTTGGTTATGATTAAATGTGTGTTTGGTTATGATTAAAAAATTAAATTATTATTGTTTGGTTCATGAAAAAATGTGTGTTTGGTTATGATTAAAAAATTGAATTATTATTGTTTGGTTTATGAAAAAATGTGTGTTTGGTTATGATTAAAAAATTGAATTATTATTGTTTGGTTTATGAAAAAATGTGTGTTTGGTTATGATTAAAAAATTGAATTATTATTGTTTGGTTTATGAAAAAATGTGTGTTTGGTTATGATTAAAAAATTGAATTATTATTGTTTGGTTTATGATTAAATGTGTGTTTGGTTATGATTAAAAAATTGAATTATTATTGTTTGGTTTATGAAAAAATGTGTGTTTGGTTATGATTAAAAAATTAAATTATTATTGTTTGGTTTATGAAAAAATGTGTGTTTGGTTATGATTAAAAAATTGAATTATTATTGTTTGGTTTATGAAAAAATGTGTGTTTGGTTATCATTGTTTTGTTATCATGAATTGGTTATAATTGAGTTATCATTGTTTAGTTATCATTAATTGGTTATCATTGAGTTATCATTAATTGGTTATCATTGAGTTATCATTGTTTGGTTATCATTAATTGGTTATCATTGAGTTATCATTGTTTGGTTATCATTAATTGGTTATGTTATCATTTTTTGGTTATCATTAATTGAGTTATATTTGGTTATCATAGTTAGGATGACAGACCCAGGTCCACAGATTAAAGGGAGGTTGGGTATTTTACGACAGACTGGTCACATTTCTAGTCAGACTTGGGATGCTGGCAGAGAAGCGGGTAGAGGAGATGCCAATAAGATTAGGGTTTATAATTATAGTTGGAAGATACCGACGCCTGAAAGGGTAGTTCAAAATATCATTAGGGCTGGTTTTTACGGTATTTACAGTATAGGTAATTATACCGTAGACCGAGGGTTGATTACAGCCTTAGTTGATAGGTGGCGTGATGAGTCGCACACGTTCCCTTTTGTCGGTGGAGAGTTGGGGATATCTTTACAGGATGTAGAGATTATGCTCGGTCTGAGGGTGGATGGTCTTGCTGTGACCCGGTCGGAGCGGAATGACACGAAGGCGAGCAGGTTGGCTATGATGGAGAGTTTGTTGGGTGTTAGGCCGGCTGACAATCAAGTCGATCTAAACTGTCTGACAGTTAGACTTGATTGGATGTTACAGACCTTCGGTGAATTACCCCCCAACCCTAGTGAGGAGTGTTTACTATATCAGTCTAGGGCTGCCATGCTATTATTACTGGCTGCACATGTATTTTCGGATAAGAGCAGTGATCAGATTCCACTCTGGCCTCTGCCATTTCTGGAGGATTTTGACACATGTGCTGAGTATAGTTGGGGATCAGCTCTTCTGGCCTGGTTAGAGGCTAATCTATGCAGGGTGGTACGTTGTAAGACAACCGGAGTAAGCGGGGCGGTGATGTTTCTGGATATGTGGGCGATTACCAGACTACTGCCGGTTAGACCGTGTGAAGAGCTGCCGGAAGATGTCGAACCACCGGAGGGCTGGCCTAGGTTCCCCCTCGGTTACAGGTATGATATTTATTTAGTTTTTGAATTGGATTTGCTTTTTTATATTATTGTGTCATCTATCATTTACTTAGCTGCCGGTTATATTTATTGTTTATCGGTTTTTGTTTGTATATTATAGATGGAAGATGTGGCGGCAAACTAACCTTACGCCATATGTTTACGGACATAATGTGGTCCACATACGTGACCAGTTTGACAATATGTCGCCTGAACAGGTAAATTTTAATTTTCGTATTACATGTAACTTACGTATTATATGTTGTATATGTTTGCATTGGTCTTATCTTCGCAGAATTTATTACTCGTCTATATTTAAACCATTGTTTATATATTCTAATTTGATGATTACAGATAGTGTGGCAACCTTACGGGGATCTCAATCAGTATCCGGAATACTGCACGCGGGGCCGGTATATGTGGCATTGTTCTGTGCCTCTCATTTGTAATGAGAAGATTGAGTACCACCCCGCGGACAGGTTCATGAGGCAGTTCGGTTTTGTGCAGCGGGTCCCTACGTATATTTGGAAACCAAGACAGGGTCACGGCAAGGATAGAAGATATGGGACTGGGCAAAAACACGACTGGCCTTTACTAACCGGAGAATTTATAGCCGTGTGGAATGACCGCCACACCCGTCTTATTAACGGCGAATATGGCACGGGGACGTCACCGGGTTACATGAAATGGTATAGAGAGCGGACCCGCATCTTCATAAACCCACCTGAACTTGCCCCGCCCCCTCACGGTTTCCGGGAGAATACGGGTGTCTTCAATAAAATGGTAACTACTGAATCGTTTTTTACTAATAAATCGTTACTTCTTTTTATGTATATTTCAATAGTAATAAATCGTTTTTTTTTTTGTTTTTTTTTACAGAAAGCGATGTTGCGCCGCAGTTTCAAATCGTTCAAACGGGCGAAAATGAGAACGGACGTGGACTTACTACGTAAGGAGTTCGCTGAAATGGGTTTGAATCCGTATGGGTCAGCTGATGAACAGTCGGATGACGACGACGACGACGACGACGACGGTGATGACGACCTACGTTACGACCCACGAACTTACACTAGGGCTTCAAGTTGTCGGCGTCCAGACGAAAGAGGCGAATCTAGTAGCGGGGGTAGAAGATCGACTGGAGGTCGACACCCGACTACAGATCAGGGTCCGGGTCCGAGTTCAAGCAGTCATCGTCGTCGTTCTTCTTTTGCTGGGTCGGACTACGTTCAGACCGATGTTCCGTTCGATCATCATAGACAATCATTTGGTTCGTACGAGCATCATCCTAGTCATCAGTCCACCGACAGTTGGAGTCGGGGGTTGACGATTACATCCCACGAGCGTGCGCCGCATCCAGAATCGCAGCAGCGACAAAGACGGCGTACGGAGCTAAACGAAATCGAAGAGTCTGCTGAGCCGTCATCGGATAGATTAACATCGGCGGGAAAGATGCTCCCTATGTCCAACTTTAAAACATTTACTCGTTACAAAAAAAAATAAATGCACTGTTTTTGTATTTGATTTCTATGTTTGATTTGTACGTTATAATTTCGTAAACTTAATTTGATTCGTATGTTTGATTTGTATGTTTGTAAAAAATATTCTGTATTTTAATTGATACGACCAATATTGAGTTTTTACAAACCGTAAACCCTAAACCCTAAATTAAAAACCCTAAACCCTAAATTAAAAACCCTAAACCCTAAACCCTAAACCCTAAATTAAAAACCCTAAACCCAAATTACAAACCCTAAACCCTATATTAAAAACCCTAAACCCTAAATTACAAACCGTAAACCCTAAACCCTATATTAAAAACCCTAAACCCTAAATTACAAACCGTAAACCCTAAACCCTATATTAAAAACCCTAAACCCTAAATTACAAACCGTAAACCCTAAACCCTAAATTAGAAACCGTAAACCCTAAACCCTAAATTACAAACCCTAAACCCTAAACCCTAAATTACAGACCCTAAACCCTAAATTACAAACCCTAAACCCTAAATTACAAACCCTAAACCCTAAACCCAAAAACCCTAAACCCTAAACCCTAAATTAGAAACCCTAAATTAGAAACCCTAAACCCTAAACCCTAAACCCTAAAAAACCCTAAATATTCTGATTAGAAACCCTAAACCCTAAACCCTAAACCCTAAACCCTAAAAAACCCTAAATATTCTGAAATTTACATACAAACCGTACATTTAATGTACGGTTTGTACAGATTTCATACAAACCGTACATCTTAATGTACGGTTTGCATGTATTTTGTGCAAACCGTAAAAGTAATGTACGGTTTGTACCCCTGATTTAAGCAGCGCCACTTTACGAATGTACTTTTTGCACTGAATCACCGTAAACAACGTAAAAAAAAAAAAACTACAAACCGTAAAAGTAATCTACGGTTTGTAGTGTAAATTACATTGGATACCATATACATCAAATGCATCCGACAACACTTTATTACTTTTGAATTATTATGACTTGACAACCCTATCCGAAAATGACTACTCAATGCATTATTAAAGTTTGGAAATGACTACACCAAAAAAAACACTACAACCCGTAAAAGTAATCTACGTTTTGTAGTGTAAATTACATTGGATGCCATTTCTATCAAAATAATTCCGACAACACCTTATCACTTTTGAATTATTATGATTTGACAACCCTATCCGAAAATGACTACTCAATGCATTATTAAAGTTTCGAAATGACTACATCAAAAATGCACTACAAACCGTAAAAGTAATCTACGGTTTGTAGTGTAAACTTACACTATAAATATGACTCAATTTTTCCAATTCTAACAAACCATAAAATCAAACACAAACACATTTCGGAAATCTCTAAAAAAATCCTCATTCCTCCCCAATAAAATATACAAACAAACACCTTTCGAAAATGAATTACAACTATGGTTATGACAACAACCAATGGAATAACAACAACAATGCGAATTCATCCAGTGGCTCAAACGATGAGCTAACTGATTATTCGGAGCACTTTGAAGTCGATGAATTGACTTGGGAAACAAGGGCTGAAATGCTTGCTGATCTTGCTGATGTGGCTGGAAATTGGGGTTTCATTCTTACGATTCGTAGGTCTGGAGGGGGTGATGGGAGCAGAACACCGTATGTTGATATTGTATGTGATAAATCGGGGGTTTACGAAAAAAAGAAACCATCTTCCGTAAAATCAGGTACAAAGAAAAAAGATTGCCCATTTTTCATTAAAGGTTACGTAGTTAATGGTGAATGGATGTGTCACGTAGAAAATGGACAACATAACCACCCACCTCCAACTTACCTCCAAGGGCAAGCACGACGTGCTCGTTTAACCCAAGATGAAAAAGAAATTGTTAAAACTTTAAGGCAAAGTAGTTTTAAAGTTGGTGCAATATTAGAGGCCATAAAAAATAGAAATCCTGACAATGTATCAAACGCTAAAACGATACATAATTTTTTGGCCGGACTGAAATTTAAAGAACGAGATGGTAGAAACCCGATACAGGAACTGTTTAATTTGTTGGATAGCCATCGCTACACGTTCTACTATAATATGAACCCATCAACCCATTCCCTTGAGAACTTGTTTTTTGCACACCCCGATTCTATAAGAATGTTCAAAGCTTTTCCTGATGTCTTGTTAATGGATTGTACATATAGAACAAACCGTTTTAATATGTCATTTCTAGAAGTCGTAGGAATGACATCAACGAACCAAACATATTGTTTAGGTTTTGTTTTCATGAGTGACGAGACAAAGGAAAGTTATATATGGGCATTGGAAAAATTTAAAGTTACATTGGAGGGGTGTATACTACCTAGGGTTTTTGTAACCGACAGGGAAATGGCCTTATCAAATGCTTTGTCCGTTGTTTTTCCCGATTCTCATCATATTTTGTGCACTTTTCATATTGCAAAAAATGTTTTGAAAAACTGCCGTAAAAAGATCCCTGATGAGGAGTGGCAAACGTTTCTAGATGATTGGGGTTTATTGGTTGATTCTGAGTCGATAGAGGAGTACAATCATAACCGAACTTATTTCAATTCCTCTTACAAATCGTACCCTGCTGTGATTAAGTATGTAGACAAGCTTTTAAATGATTATGCTGAAAAGTTTGTTGCATGCTATACCAACCACACAACACATCTAGGTAACAGAACTAGCAATCGAGCCGAACAACAACATGCTAAGCTGAAAAGATCCCTTTCCACAAATACTGGCACGCTTGAAACTGTTTGGGTAGAGGTGAATAGAATTCTAGAAAAATAGTTTGAGGATATTAAGATGAAGTTGGATAAATGCAAGTCTTATTTTCCACATTCTGAACGAACACCTCTATTTATAAATCTTAGGTCGTATATCACACACTATGCCTTTGATTTATTATTTCAAGAACATAAAAAATGTGATGGCCAGGCTGATGAGAATTGTTCTTGCGGTTTCAAATTGTCTCACGGTTTACCTTGTCATCATATTATGAGTGAACATATTTTATTCGGGAAGCCTCTTCCTCTAGAATATATTCATCCATTCTGGAAAAAATTAGACGTAATTGATGATAATGGGAACACCGATGATTATGGGGTCGAGGGTGATCTAGAAGAGTTTAAAAGTGTTTATGCTAGGAAAAGTAATGTTGAAAAACGGCGTATGAAAACACAACTCCGAGAGATAACCGTACCAGCCAGAACATCCATCAGTGACCCCGAAGTGAGAGTAAATAGGGGGAGACCTAGAAAAGGCGACAAATCTAGTAAGAGGGATAAGTCGGGATGGGAGTATGTGGAGGAGGAACATGGTGCTGGTGCTAGTAGGGACAAGGGCAAAGGCGAGGCTGATGAAACACCGGAGGTAAGGGTAAACCCAACTAGGAGGCCGCGAAACCAGAACCCTAAACCCACCCCCAATATGCCAACCTTCCTGTACAGTGACCAAATATGGTTCATGTTACATAGTTACATCGAAACGGTTTATGATGTGCGTGGGGATGGTAACTGTGGGTTCCGGGTACTTGCAAATGTGACGGGTAAACAGCATGGGGAAGATGATTGGTATGCGGTAAGATGTGAGTTGTTTCAAGAGCTGCAGCAAATGAAAGGTGTTTATTATGAGCTGTTTGAGAATCTTGGCTTTGATTACCGGTATGATTATATTTTATCAAGTTTAAATTTTTATCATGCTACAAATCCCGCACCTCTTGACAAATGGATGAGATTTCCGTCTTATGGGTTTTTAATTGCTTCTCATTACAATATTCCAATTGTATTGTTGTCCTTATGGCACAATAATGATGGAGGGGTAAACGTGTGGAACAGTACTTTTTTACCTCTTTATACTGGTCCGCCTCGGGGGACGACAAATTACATCCCCACTGTAATGGTGTTCGTCAACAGTTGTCACTATGCTCAGGTTATTCCTAAAGAAGACGGGATCTTCCCAATGCCAGGAATTATAGCACGGTGGGAACAAACGCGCACTGAGACAGCTGCGCCATGGAAGGAACTTTTTCGACCAAATTTCAAGTTATATATGGCGCTGGAAAAGCAATCGGGAAAGAAAAAAGCAAATGAAGACGAAGCTATAGACCTAAGTCCATAATCATTTCTTTATTTTTAATTTGATGTAAATTACTATTTTTTCCAAGTTGTTGTAAATTTATATGATGTAAACAAATGTTTAATAAATTTGTTCTATGAAATTTAGTTCTATGAAATTTTGTTGTAAATTTTCTCTAATTTTGTTGTAAGTTTTGTTTAATAAATTTGTTTTACGAAATTTATAAGTTGATATTCATGTTTGCATATTGAGTTAATTTCTTTTATGAAATTTATATAATTTATGATTGTTTCATTCAAGAAAATTGACGATTGACACCAAATTGACGACTTAGTTAATGTTTCATATTCACACCCAAAAAAAAAATTCCTTATTTGAAAAAAATATCAACTTATACACTTGAGAAAAATATCAACTTATACACTTGAAAAAAATATCAACTTATACACTTGAAAAAAATATCAAATTATACACTTCAAAAACATATCAAATTATACACTTGAAAAAAATATCAAATTTTAAAAATAAGGCATTTTTATGTAAAAAAAAATCATGTTTAATTTGAAAAAAAATATTCAGTATTTTAATTTTAATTATTAGAATTTTAATTTTAATTTTTAATTTCAAAAATTCTGTAAAAACACGTAAACCGTAGATTAAATCTACGGTCTACAGTGTAACACTGTAAACCGTAGATTTAATCTACGGTCTGTGTAAATTTACACAGACCGTAGATTAAATCTACGGTTTACAGTGTTACACTGTAGACCGTAGATTTAATCTACGGTCTGTGCGTTTTTACAGAATTTTTGATGTTTATACAGCCAACCTCAAAGTTATATCACATGATAAGTAACAACCTAATGCTGCAAAATCATGAAAAAAAACTATTACTATTGCAACATGAGCATTCTCAAACTCAAAATTACTTTGCTTCGATGGACTTAATCCTACTTTTTATATCCCATGTCCTCATTTGTATCCTTACATGCATAGATCAATGTGATCTTAGTCTTAAAACTGAAAAGTAAAATGAAGTTGAATCTAACAATACATAAATAGCAAAAGCAGCCGCTAAATATATGTTATGTAATGTACGAGAGAATTAATTAGTAACTCAAACAAAACACGGTTAGGTCACCATGACTGATGTGTCACATGAGTTTTTCACTAAACATTAATTAGGCTGAAATTGGCAGACTAATGGTTATGTTTTGTAACTTCTATGTTGTCATGATATACATGCACAACTATGTAAGTAATACTCCTATGTGTTTTAGTATTAATAATACTAATTCTATAAAGTTAGGGTTTAAAAAATCTAATACTGATAATATTCATGGGTAAATAAGTAGAAATCTTAGTTCGTTTTCCGCAATTATTTTAACATGACCAAGATATTTTACTTCGAACTTACACTATAAAATAATAACTTCAAATAAAAATATTCTACAATCACATTGTTTTATTCATAATTCAAATTATGCTATACCATGTACTAGTAAAAAAAGGGAAAAAAATAACTACAATGTATTTATATTCCCTATCACACAAATTAAATCAACGAAATGTTTTTACATAAATACCTGATTTATATATGTTTACACACTTAGATATCAATCTCTCTGAAACCGGTTAAATTATCTTTGTTGGAACCATAATCCTAGAAAAAAAAAATGCATTCCTCTTACATATGGTAATTAAATGTAAAGTGAAACTTTTCATTTTCCAAGAGCACACCAGACCACACATCATTACTCTCTCTGCAAGCCTGCAAAAATAACATTACAAGTATATATCCCCAAACAAGAACGAAGTCCTAAACACCACACATCAGACACACGGACAGAGATTCCGATGGAAAAGAAAAAATAAGATATTTTTATCTGCAAAGTTTAGCATATCATTTGAATGTTGCCACAAGCGTTTCTTTAAATAAAAAATATGAGAATTATTTCATAACACTAGTCACCAGAACATGAAATATGCTTGACTCCTCATACGCCATCCATGAAGGTCATTGGTTCACCGATGAGCTCTACAAATGGCATACAGGGAGCCAGGCATATATTTATAATATTTATTTACCATATATGTAGCAATTTCAACAACAATTATATTAAACGGTAAAAAGATGCATAAAAAAGAACGGTAAAAGAAAAAATCATATTTGTATCAAGAAAAATGGTGCAAAATTAACTAGAATGACTAAGAAATATAGGAGTTGAGTAAAAAGATTCAGAACTACGTACAATGGAACTTTTGACAAGTGAAAATGGAGTCATTTCCAAACAAAACCCTCAATAAGAGTGCATACAACATTTTCCACCATCACACTTCCAATAATATAAAAATCTTTTGTTCGAAAGTGTAAAATAGAATTACTTTAGAAATTAACCAGGAAAAGGGAATACATGCATATATAACTGGCGTGGCTTATGATTAGCTATGTGAGTCGTACAATTTAGAATTTGCTCAAGGGTGTAGAGAAATAGTGTAAAAAGATATATGAATGATCAAGAAAACCTAAGTTTAAAAAAAGTCAAGCAAATATGATCAGGGGTGGGGGTTGAATTGTGCTAAATGAGATGTATGCAAATGTATAAGCAACCCCGCATAGTGGTCTTTTCTTCATTTTGTATCCACAAAAGCACCATTTGAACAGGCACAAAACAAGGCATTGCTTGATGGGGAAAAAAGAGAATAAGAAAAAGAAGAAAAAAAGTGTGATTACAAAACATATGAAAGAGCCTGAGGGCTAGCTAGGTGTTTGAATATAGTTGAGGGGAAGCACAAGAATGTGGGGTTGGAGTTGCTGCTCCTTTCCTACACCTCTAAATATAGACACATGAGATGTAGACATACATAATATACATAGAGAGTGAATAATTATAAGGGGTTGGGTAAGGGATCGATAATTAGAAGTTAGAACCAAGTAATTACCTAACCTATGGGTAAAGGAGTTAAATTATACCTTTTTGGGTCAAAAGGCAAAGGAAATTGCAACTTTTGACGGATTGGTCTTCACATGTCTTGCATTATAACAAAGTAAAATAATATGAAAACTTTGTTAGAAATTATCTGTTATGTCGTAGGATATTATTGTCCATCTTGGGCCTTACTCTATTGGGCCTCTATTGGGCTTTCCTAGCATATGTAACCCTACCTTCTATTATATAAAGAAGGTTAGGGGGTCTCTTGATGGAACTTCCCTACACTTATCAATGAATAAAAGACGACTCTTTTATCTCTCTATACTTGTATCTCCATATCTATATATCTAGCTAATATGTCACACAACACGTTATCAGCACTTTGCTCGCGGAGAATAATATATACGCTCGCGGATATTGGAGATTTTGGGTAAACGCACGGATATTGGGTATCTATAAACCTTGAGGTTTATTCGGGTTTAATTGGGTTATTGTTATATCGATCTTCACCAACATACCTGGAGTAGGGTATATTTTTTTTATATACTTAAACGTCATGTTAATCGCATATAAATTGAATTGATTAGCTGTGTTAATTACATATTTTGTCTATTGACTCCTATAAAATCCATGGAATTGGATGGTTATGTTTTTTTTTACCCTACTGTAAATTAGAATATAGTACAAACCACATGCTAGTAATTAAAATCTCATGTATCAACTACTATATTATATTTGACCATTGAATACTACTAGGTATATGGTAATATTAAGTACAGTTAATCACATGCCAAATAAAAAAGTTTATTTGTTTAGCTACTTGTATTGACTATTGACAGTATGCTAACATAAACAATTGCATTCTATAAATAAATATACAGAAATTGTATGCGTAAGTTAATTACATATATGTATCCTTACAAACTTGTCTGATTAGTCTGATTGGTAGTTTGTTGTAGAAATTTATTTCCCATGGATTATGTAATTGAAAATTATATTACAAACTGCATATAAATTTGCTACTACCATACAAATAATATTTGGTATATATACACACACATGCATATAATTTTTTTTTATTAAAAGGCAAACGAATAAAAATTTTTTTTGCATGGAAATAGATTTGATTTGATATGTTAGAATCTTCATGAATTGATTGATAATCTTAAATAGATTTGATTTGATATGTTAGAATCTTCATGAATTGATTGATAATCTTAAATAGATTTGATTTGATATGTTAGAATCTTTATGGATAGATTGATAATCTTAAATAGATTTGATTTGATATGTTAGAATCTTTATAGATTGATTGATAATCTTAAATTGATTTGTTTATAACACCAAATCTACTGCATGATTAGATACCTAAAATATATTTACTGCATGTTTATATATATATGGTTAATATAGACAGGTACAATCTATATTTAATTTATTGCAATGTTTATGATATGATAATTTGCGAAATCATATATTTTCACATTTAAGTTGGAAAAATTATGAACCTTCCCCAACTAGGCTCACCTATTTGGATACGATGTCAAGGAAAGATATAGGCGGAAGTCGATATCCTAATGAGGTCGGGTTTTAAGTGGCATTCGTGCCCTCCACCCTCACCGTCTTTCCTGGTCGTTTTTCAAGTAGAGCTACCGAAAGGGGTTGACTAAATAATAATTTCCCCGAGTGTGTTTATATAGTGATGTATGTTTCGCCGAATTGGTGTTTCAGTATCGACCCGTCGTTCGATCAATGAAAACCGATTCACATGAGAAGCAAAACTAATGTTTTCGAACCTGTCGTTTCGAAAAAAAAGTTTGTGCTTGTGCAAACCATAAACATATAAACCAGTCGTTTTATATGATAAATAATCCAGAACTCCCAACACATGTTGGATGCCATCTATGATGAGAAAATTCGCAAAACATACTTGCGAAATGACTGTTTAGACGTGATGTTATTCCGTCACCACATGTTAGTCACCCTGATGTGTGAAAATTTGATGCCCAAAAATTTTTTTTTTTGGATGCCATCTTTGATGAGTAAAACACGAGTTTGTTGTTACCCTCGAGATGAATGCTAAGGCGTTGATTTTATTCCGTCGCCACATTTGAGACGTGATAACGTCTATGGTGAACAAATGTCTGAAATTGACATATTGGAGCTATCCTTCACCAAAAATACTAGCTTGGAAATTGTATTCCATAAGGAGTATCATGAATTTATATTCACCATGTTCCTTTATCGCCCATCTGTTATTGGATAAGAAAATTACCCCGGTGAGTAGTTTTAATCCTATTGGGTCAATGGCGAATTGTTTGCCTGATATTAATGCTCTTCGTGTACATTTTTTTTTTTCACGAATCGAGAACCGAGACAAGTGTTATTTGTCTCGAACTGTCGCGATCCCGATGAATCGCTTAGCCAAGCGAGATTTTAGACAATCGTCGAAATCGAAACCTGTGGCTCCAAGACAGTAATTGAAAGGAACAATATGGGCCGTTGTCACAAAGTAAGAGATGATGCTCAAGGAGCCAACTCTATGCTATAAAGACAACGGTCATGCACGGTTACTCCTTAAATAGTTCACAACTATTATAAAGGTGGAAAAACCGATGCTAATGTGGTTAAAGTTAATTGAAAGGAAACTATTGAGACCCCCGATTTTGTGGCTCAAATGAGTTTGATACCTTTCTTTACTGATTTTGATAAATCATTGAGCTATTTTTTCGCTCATCTGGATTATGTTTTCCATTTGGATTATTATTTTTCCATTTGGACCATACTTTTGGATTATGGTTTGCCTGTTTATGAAATTTCTCGAAATAATTTAAAGTGTTTATTGAGCAAATTCTTTTGACAAATGTGACCAAACTTTAAATTATGAAATTTTAGGCAATACTTGTGGTGTAGTTGGTTTTCTAGAAATAGTGGGTAACAGTGTACCACATAATTTCACCAACTACTTGCCTAAAAGTGTACTCAGTGACAGCGATTCTGGACCTGTCGTTCCAAATCGAAATCTTTGGTAAAGCAAAATTGATTTGTCAAATATGAGGCGTTATACTCCTATAGGTCCTGTCGTACCTTGTTGAGTTATAAAATATTCGAGA
Organism: Primula vulgaris; assembly: GCA_963920805.1. NCBI lineage: Eukaryota > Viridiplantae > Streptophyta > Magnoliopsida > Ericales > Primulaceae > Primula > Primula vulgaris. The sequence continues at coordinate 30,135,139 of OY987212.1, forward strand.
AAACCAGTGTTACCTGGTAATAGCTCATGAAAGAATTGAAATTTCTTTACATAGTCTCCATTCAATACGACCAAAAGCGTATTTTAGAGGAGTTGAAATGTCTTTCAAGTGGTTGCTACCACATTCTTTAAAGCGTTTAAAGTTACCTTATCATTTCGCCTGTCGTCGAATGATAAAGAATTTAAATGCTAAGACATGATTGTCTTTACTATCATTCGCCTGTCGTCGATTGATAAGAGCATTTTGATATTGTGGCATTGACCGGATTAGATATTCCCGGGTCAAAAGACGATGCTTGATTTATAATCGCATCGCATTTGGATTCTCTTTGAGGATATATTTCGTGATTAATCCGAAATTCATGCCACTAATGCTCACTTTGAAAGACTAGTATGTGTAAAGATCACGAAATGAACTCGTAGAATTCTTGTAAAGAATTGAAGGAGTTATTGTGGACTTATCCAACCATAAGACGGACCATAAATATAAATGGTTATGGTTGATGCATCGACAATATGGTCACATTTTAATATTGTCCACATAAATGCAGCATTTTCCAAACTTTTAGCCCTATCATTAAGTTGATGGCTCATGATCCGGATTATCCTGAAAAGTCTAGCCGACTTGATAATTCCGAAGAGTAATAATCGAAATTTCGATTTGAATTACTTGAGTTTGGAAATTGAAATTGAACATCCTGTCGATTATGTTCAGACCCAAATGGACTCACGGAAAGTTTGATGATGCGACTGCAAATGATTGCACGCATTTCTTGGTCTTGCATACCAAGATTTATATTTCCGTGTGGGGTTATGCTATTTTGCTGCATTGGTCCGTTATGAGGCCCATAGACACTCAAACACCATATGCGTATCAGCTGGTTACTGGTTATGAGCCAGAAGTCTCATATTAACGCGTGTTTAGAGTGATTAATTAATATTTTGATTGAGCCGCTCTAGCGTTCAAAATATGGACCTCTGAAGGAGACATAAGTCGATTATGAATCTCCTGCCTATCATTTGATAGAGTAACCTTGACAAGCGATCTCTTTACCGCATGATATGCGAAAGTGACATCGCTAAGACTGTTCTCCCCGTCGTTAGGGGGAGATTTGCACGTTACCGTTGATAAGGAACGACGTGAAGTAACGTGGCATAACCCACTCAGTCTTAGCTTGATCCCCAAAACTGCACTTAGTGATAAGTAAGTGCATAGACTCCCTCAAGTCTAACTAAATGTCAGACGCATTTAATGACTTTATGAGATGTCACGAGATCATTTATACCAGCTGCAAAATGCTTGCAAGGATAGACGTCCCTGTCGGACGCCGTGTTCCTGTCGTAACACGTTGCTTTGGCCGAACCCGCCAAGCAAAGGACGCTGCCGTCGGCCGTCAGTCTGTCGTCCTTCCTAAGATATGAGGAAGTTGACCGGTTCTTAATTCGTTCAGCCCCAGAGGTGGTGAACTGAAACTCGTTTGTCGCACGAGATTATAAAGGATCAAGGAGATGTGTGATTTCCTCCTCATCCTAAGAATCTCGAAATATCTGTCGATCATGATATCTTAGACGATATTGAAGCGAAACGAGACTGTCATTGATTACTTGTTCATATATTCGGTGACGACTGATAATATGAACAAATTATGATAGGGAACCATGTACCGTTGCCTGAAGTCAACGTAGAATAGACTGTACTAATGGAAACTTGCAATCCAAGTAGACTCCTTAGCGAAAGTGTGTTCGGACCTGTAGCTCCAACGCCACCAATGTTAAACTAGTTTGTTTATTTGGTTATTCGTAAGGAAAAGTGATGAGAATAATGAGATTGTAGAATGCTCGCCTAGTAGCGCAAGGCTTCTCTCACATCTTGGAATTGGTTACGAGATGGGTTATTTCCTCGTAATGGACGTTATAACGGTCCCCTACTTTATCAGTTTAGTAGTTTCCCAAAAACTGATTATGCAGCATGTGATTGTGGTCACTGTTTTATCTCTATGGGGATTTAGACAAAGAGATATAGATGAAGGTCCCTGTGTGACTTCATAATGCTTAAATCAAGTAGTTCCTGACCACGGAACACGATCTCAATTAACTGAGACGTTCACTATATGGATTAATATAATCCGAGCGGATGTGGTATACCGCCTAAGTAAGTACTTGATTAGCTTGGGATACTTGAACAAGTATTATGCCCTTGCGTGTTTTATTATGCGATCCATTTTTGGATTTGCCTTCGAGATGAAGGATCTTGGGAAGAAACGGTAGTGACTCGGCCAGATGATCGAGTCCCGTAAATATTGAATCTAAGTCCATGATTCAGACTACACCCAGAAGGTGTTATGACGTTTTAGTCATCATGACGCTAAGTCGTCAGATTCTCCCATGATCGTTCGATCACTAGACATTGATATAGACCCAGTCCGTCCCTGATGAGATGATGAAGAGATATTGAACCATGATGTTTATATCTAAGTACAATAAGCGCATTATTGTACTTGGTCTAATGTGCTAGGACGAACATCTTGTCTGCTGTGAATGGTATAGCTCGACACAGCATCGCGCTAACACGCTGCCATCGAAATGGCACTAAAGACACATTCCCTTACCTTATGGTAATTTTGGAAGTGGGCTAGTTTATCCCATTTGCGTCATCGAGTGTACCTACCCCCTTCGGTACTCGAATTAACGCAACCCTTTTTCGGTTATACCGATGCCGGTTACTTATCAGACCCGCATAAGGGATATTCCTAACATGGTATGTCTTTACCATTAGGAATAAGGCGACATCTTGGAGGTCTTGGAATGACTCCAAGTGAATCACTCTGATCTATTCGTGCTCTATGAGACGACTAGAGAGTGTATATGACTTCGAGCTAGTATTAGTCATATTTGAATTACATATGTTCTGTCTCACGATCCAGATAAAACACTTGTCATAGAAGACAACTTGTTGTTATTGATCAAGAGAGACATGACTACATTATGCTATTTAGCATTTCTCGCCGAAATTAATCTTCACAAATGAAGTTTAAGAGCATCCAGTTGAATGCTCGTTCTATTCCACGTTAGATTTTCTTGCATACAGTCGTATGTAAGTAAATGAGGCATCCAGTCGAATGCTCGTACTCTTTCTTTAAATATGAAATCTTTGCACCCAGTCGTGTGCAAGTGAGGGGGAGCATCCAAGTGAATGCTTATTGCACTAATTACTACTTAGTCGAAATCTTCGCACCCTGTCGTGTGCAAGTGAGGGGGAGCATCCAGTCGCATGCTCGTGTACTCTTTTTGTCCTTAGACCAAGGTTTTTTCCCACTGGGTTTTCCTTGGCAAGGTTTTTAGCGAGACACGTTCCCATCATATCTCACTTAAGATTGCCGAAATTAGGGGGAGTATCCGGTTGTATACTTCTTACCACTGTGTACTCTTTTGTCCTTCAACTAGAGGTTTTTCCCACTGGGTTTACTCTAGCAAGGTTTTGATGAGGCACCTGTTTTGTGGTTGATCCCCTACTACTACCACTGTTGCACTCTTTTTCCTTCGATCAGAGATTTTCCCATTGGGTTTGCTCTGTCAAGGTTTTGATGAGGCACACTGTTTTGTGGTTAGTTACTTACATGATATTTCGGCCTATATCATTCGGCTACACAGTTTCTCCTAGGTACCGGTTTTGTCCCACACTGGGTTTTCCGGCCCTAAGGTTTTTATGTGTTTAGCACTGCGAATGAACTCGACTCAGATCGACTGCATGAAGACGAAGAATTCAAGACGTCCAAAGGGGGAGTGTTGTAGTATATTATTGTCCATCTTGGGCCTTACTCTATTGGGCCTCTATTGGGCTTTCCTAGCATATGTAACCCTACCTTCTATTATATAAAGAAGGTTAGGGGGTCTCTTGATGGAACTTCCCTACACTTATCAATGAATAAAAGACGACTCTTTTATCTCTCTATACTTGTATCTCCATATCTATATATCTAGCTAATATGTCACACAACATGTTACATAAAAAGATTAACATATTGATGTAAATAGATACTCTAATTAAGTTAAATAATATTGCCATTTTGTAATTACTAATGTAAATTTGGAAACCTCATCAATCATAAAGATGCATTGGATAGGAGTATATCTTGTGTTTAATTGTTTCATTTTTATAACCACTCCCCAAAATTGACGTATGATTATGTATCTTACAAAAGTTAGTCACCCGACAGAAACTTTTCTTGACGCTATATATACAATAATGCTAATGAGCCAGATAGACTCAATCAGACTCTCAACACACCAGTCTTTAATGTAAATTTAGGATTTCATTTTCATCCCGAAATTTAAGAGTATGTTATTCGGCCATATATTTAATATTTTTAATTAATATTTAAGTTTAGACTAGTCTCAAATAGGGTTCTATAATATTATATTTAGGTTTTTATTTTGTTGAATCGTCAAATAAAATATATTAAAATTTTAAATATTTTTAATTAATATTTAAGTTTATGGTTGTCTCAACTAGGGTTCCATAAATATTATATTTTGAGTTTTATTTTGTTGAATAGTCAAATAAAATATATTAAAATCATTAAAATTTTAAATATTTTTAATTAATATTTAAATTTAGGGTAGTCTCAACTAGGGTTCCATAAATATTATATTTAAGGTTTTATTTTTGTTTTGGTTGGGTGTCAAAAAAGTTCTAAAAATTACATAAAGTACTGTCTGGTATTCAGTCTGGTTGAGTCAGTCTGACTCTATATCGTTACTGCTATACATATTGGGAGGACGGAAATGTGATAGTTTTTAGTTTAATGACGACTTTTGTCCATCCGAATCTGGATTGTTCCTATAGTACAAAACTATATTTGTTATTGTATGATATTTATTAAACAAAAAAGTTCATAAAGTTTGGTCTTAATTTTTTTTTTCTTTCAACAAAAAGATTACTCCTTAACTTTTATCAACAAAAAAAATTGTAACCGACTTGAAAAACGAGTAAATCAACAAAACAAAGTGTATGCCCACTCATTAAACTTTGTTTTCCTTTTCTTTTTTGTCACGTACTCTGCAACTCCAGCAATTCTACATCTAAGTTAATAAAAAAACAAGTTGCACATATTCCATTTTATCGGAAAGAAAATTATACAATTTATACACAAAAAAGTGATATTATCGTAATAATATATCATAATTAGTATTGTGTTCAAACACTATACAAAATTAAATTCAATGAAAATTGGATCTATTATACCTTATCAAGTCGGTGTATAGATAAAATAACGTATTTTAATACATTTTTTTTCTGACATACTTTCATTCGTCTCCGGCTTATAAGCAAAAATCTTATACTATGACTTATACTCGGGTTAGCCTTGTAATCTTGACAAAATCATGAGGTCAAAAACGATGTAGTAGGCGTGTAAGTGTTGAATTAAGTCATACGTTAGTAATTACACGAAAACCACATGTTAATTTTATGTTTACAATTAAGACAAAAGAGATAGATTATGATATGGATATGCATATGCATATGCATTTAATAAGTCCTAGGGGTGGAATTTTATATCACAATATAAATCAATCATAATTACTATTCATATTGTACCATTTGTATTGCACTTACGATACTATCACACATATGGTACAGTATTATCGTACCATTCAATTTAGTGGTACGATAATGGTAATCGATTTTACATATCATGGTATTGTACCATTTATACCATATTACCATTTATATATAAAATAATCACATTCAAAAATAATTATTAATTTTTTTTAACATTTAAAATACAAAATAATTTGCACAAATTAGTGTGATCATATTTATAATATTGTTTAAGTATTTATAAGTGAAATGTTATCTTTAAACGTTTTTGCTAATGAGATATTTTTCATAACATTGTGTGTTATTTTTTAAAGTTGATAATTTACCATACCATACCGGATTTACGGTATACCGAAAGTGCGATATACGACAGTGTGGTACGTTAATGATATTGAAATTTAATATAGTATACATGTACGGTACAGTAATATTATCACGAAAATTCCAACAATATTTCCACCCCTAATAGTTTGTAAAGGCATTGCACGCCCCTTTTATTACAAAAAAATGTCATCTATATTTAAAAACTAAACCAGATTCTCTCTCGTACATTCTTAGACAAAATGATAAACAGCAATGTCATCCTGTCGAAACAAATAATATAGAATATTTTGTTCAAGAAAGCATGCTCGTAAAGAAGATTAATTGGGTTTTTGTATCCTGTATTGTTTTGTCTTTCTGTTTCAGTAACTTAATTAATTATATTATCAATTTTTCTAATTTTACCATGTCTTCAACTTCTTTTTATTTTGAACTTCTACGATCGAGTTCTGTATGGAAAGCCACCATAAGTCCATAACTAGAAGGAAAATCAGCAATGGTGCAAAATAAATAAATAAACACTAGAGCTCCATTTTGTTTTGAAGTAAAACGCGTGGAAGTAAAACATTTCCGGACAATCACAATATTTTGGTTGTTTGGTTGAATGTAAAAACTATTGACAAAAAAATTGTTTTCCAATATCCAGCAAAATGCAAGAAAATGATTCCCTCAAAATTAAAACCACAAACATATTCTTTGTGGAGTAAAACTTCCACGTACACCAAAGATAGCACAATATTATAAAAGGCAACATATCCTTATCGCTAATAAATTTTCTAATTATCAATTATTTATATAACAGCTATCCTTTTTATTCTTTTTTTATAAGTATAAGTTTTTAATATCATTTCCTTTAACTTTGTAAACTGCTACAAGCAATCATAGTACGCATTCTTTATTTTGGTATTACAAATATTAAATATATGTATGTATGACCACTTTACCAATGAACAATCTATTTTATATTTAAATTTTAATGTACAAAATACTACATAAATCTAACTTGCAACCTTCTTTTCTGTTACAAATATAGTGTAGGTGGATCAATAGTGAAAAAGAAAAGTTTATTTACATCTGCTACATATAGCACTACAAGAAAACTGACTTTCGGCAGCCCGACTTTAGCAGCACAATATGAAAGTAAGCTGCAAATGGAGTTATTAGCAGCGTGCTTAAAATTAATACGCTGTGAAATCTATTAATACAACGTAACAGTAGCGTACAGAGCTTGTGAGCTGTGATTAATGCATATTGGCAGCATACAAAGTAAGCTGTAATTCGTACATATGCGTGCTGTAAATAATATTTTCTCTAGCGTACGTTTGCAAGCTGCCGGTGATAACTTTTGGCAGCGTGTGAAGTGAGCTGCCTTTGTTAATTCTTAGTAACAACACACATTGTTTACTAAAATTAAAAGTAAAAATAAAAGACTGGAATAATTTCAGCCCGCCAAATAAATAAAATCCTCCCCCCGCCCCACCCAAATAATTTTGCCCTAAAACAGAAAGTGCAATACACACAGCTTACTCTCTCTCTCTCTCTCCCTCATCGACTGATACTCACTCTCGACTTGTCACACTTTGTATCACAAGGTATTGCAACATTGAAAAATGGAACAAAATTTTATCATGATCAAACCTCAGAAGATAGGTTAGCACCCTTTCTCTCCATTTCGATGTATTTTTTTTCCAGTTATTTGATTTCATTTAATAATTCTAATTAGATCTAATAAATCATATTATTTTGTGATTGATGTTTGAAATATAACACAGATAAACATGTTCCACCACGCATCGCGTGAGCACGTGCGCTAGTGTGTGTGTATATATATATATATACACTATTCGTTGATCTCTCTCTTTTAATTTGTTTATCTGACCTCTTTTGTTTTTCTTTTAATTTGCATATATTTATATACATCCGGACTCTTTTTGTTTATGTTTTTTTACAAATTGTTATTTGATTTTTATTGCTAAAAAATCTATATTGACGTTATTTGATAAATTAATAGTGGATCTGTTCTTATTTGATTGTCACAATGGTTCTTTTTATTTGAACTCTTCTGGTATTTAGTTTATAATACATATTGCACTAATAGTATTATAATCTGAGTTTGCAATTAATAATTTAGAGGTATTTTTATGATATTTAGGATTATTTCGGGTTTCCTACAATCTTGAAGACAAAATTTCCCCACTATAAGTGTGTGAATGTTTGGAATTTTATCCTTTATGTATACTGAAGGATTACTATTCTGATAGGTTCCCGATGAGTTCCAATACGCCACCTGATTTTGTGAATGAATCGCACGATAAAGAACCAAATGACAAGAAAAAAAGGCGTGGCTAATCTAAGTTTAAATTGGCTACTGACCACCAAAGGCCCGTAGAAGTAGACCGGAATGACTTTGGGCAACCTGTTGGTGAAAAATTAGTAGAGTTATCAACCTTTCTTAATTGTTTGAGTAAAGAATTTATTCCATACTCAATAGAGACATGGGATAATGTATATGAAGACGTGAAAGATAAATTATGAGCCTGTCCTTGGGTAATCTTCATCCTCATTTACTTGTTTCTTTGTTTTTGTTTCATTTATTGTAAAGTTGAATTATATTCTAACTAAACATACAGATGAAGTTTAAGTTTGAAGATGGTGAAAGAAAATCCTTAAAAGGTAAAATAAATTATGGCGTGATGGGAGGTCAAAACTCCAAACAAGTATTCTAAAAGTTAATGTTGGCGCCCTGACGTCATGCAACCTTGCTCTATTGAAGCCCGGAACGATGTGCACTAAAGATTGGGATATCCTTGTGGAAAGGACAATGTCTCCCGAATTTCAAATAAGTATAAGTTTTTAAATTGACAACTTAAAAATTGTCATTTTTTATAGTATACATGCCTTTCTTTTCTTGGTATTCTCTAATTGAGGGTTATGCAGTAGTATTTTAGAACAACTATTGGGTTTTAAATGGGGTGAAGTTGATGAATTTGTGGTAACACCACAAGTTGGAGGTTACTATCTTGAACTAATTTGCTATTTACATCACTAAATTATCATCACAGGTTGATGGATTTATATGTTTGTATTCCTTATATGCAGTCAAATCAGAGACTCAAAAATCCTGAGGTTATTTTGGAAAATGCATCATGTAAGCTACTTCATCATAACGGTGATGGAATAGTTGTTGCCGAGTGACGAATTGCGTCCACATATCCCAAAGCGAAGTTTCGTCACAGTTACGTGCCTTATTCTCTTTCATATCTTTGGCTTAAAACCTATTTTAGTTTGTTATTTAGTGGGGAGTGCCAATTTTCACAATCACATATATAATTGCTTTAATAGTTCTTTTAAGCCGTGTTTTGATTCTTGTTGATGTTGCAATCTTTTTAGTTTTGCTGCTTTTATTAGTGATGAGAATCTTGGCAGTAAATTGATTTTTCATAAGATTATTTTTGCTAATTAATCGTTTACAACTCTTGTTTTTGGCATATCTCAGTAAATTCGGTCTTTGTTTTGATTTAATTTACCATATGTTAATTGGATGCGAGTGTAAGAATCGAGCTTTTTATTTCTGTCATGGAATACATTCTCATCAGGTTTTTTGTTTTCTTGCATCGAGTTACTCTGAGGTCTCATATACACTTCTCAATTACCACTTGTCAAAGTGAGTTGCTTCCACTTACTGTTTGCAATATATACATATACAAGCAACTAATTTAATAGCAGAATATTTGTACATGTCTCAGTGGAAATTTGTATAGCGGAATATTTGTAGGAAAACGTTAAAGAGTCTAGCATTGCTTTGCCCTAGTCAGACTGAGTTTATTTAACTTTAGAAGATCAATCGGTTATTTTGACGAGTCTTGAAATCTCACGCTATAAAAACTCAGCATAGAACTCATAATTTTTTCTTTCTTCCTTTTAAATTGGTCAGGTTATGTTCAGTTACATCTAGATAAGCCTTTAGCATGTCAATTAGAGTATGATGATTTGTTTCATGTGAATCTCGAATTTCTATAATGCTAATAGTTAGTATGAGTTTCGGTTGTTTTAGCATTGTGAAATTTGCTCCTAATTTATGATTGTTTCTGTTCAGGTAGGAATTTTTTTAGCATATCTGAACCGGGACGTAAATGCAATTTGCAGATGCTGTTTTGAAAGACATACAACTCCACACACCGGGTCTATAGTTTACTATTAAAGAGAGGTGTAACGGTTATTAAGACAAAACATTTTGTAACTTTTTGGTGTAGTGTCGCACATGTAAATTATTTGTTTTGGAGGAAATAATTATTGATTTTTATTGTTATGGTAATGATAGTAAATTTAGTATATGGTATATTTTTTATATACAGTAAATATATATATATAAATATATATATATATTTTTTATTTTTATTTTTAAAAAAGGAGCTTCAACAGCGTGCAATGAGCGTTGTTAATAATCTTTCATTCGCAGCATACATTGTGAGCTGTTAAAACCATGCATTGGTAGCTTACAAAGTGTGCTGCTAATAGTTTTCTTTCGCAGCTTGCAAAGCGCGCTGCTAATAGTTTTCTTTCGCAGCGTGTAACAGCTGCCGATAGTATCCATCTATGGCAGCACTTAACTTTTCAGCGCAACGTTTTGCGCTGCAAATAGCCTTTTTACATTTTTACACGCTGCAAAAGGCTATTTTTGTTGCAGTGTAGGTTATATAGGATTTCGTTGTTATATTAGAAGTTGGAATCATGATGAAGTTAAGTATAACGAATTTCGACCATAAAAAGATTATCGATAAATAAATGACAATATTGTCATATTGCGGTATTTAACAAAGCCATCTATCTACATGCATAGTGTTGTGCAATACGTATATAGTTGTAGTATAAACTAATAAGAAGTTAGAATCTACGGCTAAATAGACCTTGACAACACAAAAGTTTTGGTGTATTTTTCTGCCTCGATCTATTATTTACTTTCAAAATCATTGAGGGTAAGTATTCAAGTGGATCCATATCAATAGTCTATTTATATACTTCTTTTGTACATAAATCCAAAGCAAAAGTTAGATGCTCACCAGAGATGGCTTCAACGAACAAAACAGAAGGCATTGGAGTAAGTGAGAAAATGAGATATACTTCGTTTGCAATGTCTTATTAACTTTTTTTTTTGTATGACATTGCACAGAATGTTTGAATTTGTATGACATTAGAGAAACGAAAATTCCACAATTAGTTTATTATTTATTAGAAGAAAAAGAAAGAGATCACTATTAATATATAGGTTAGATTACTTCTTAGCAACAAAAAATCTTCGGACTAAACATAAATTCAGGGCATTTTTTCAATTCACTTGCGCGTGAAAGTATTTCGCTCATGATTAGTAAGTCTAAGTTCGGGAAAGTTGGCAGCTTAGAACCCAAAAATAAAGCTGACATGTGAAAGTTTCATTATTATTTTTAATTGATTAATCAGGGAAATCCGTATTTTTATTTATTAATGACGAAAATACAAATGAGGAGCAAAATCCATTTTTTAAATCTAACAGGCGAAGTCGAGCAAAACGCAAGCCAAAACTTTGGACTAACATTCGCAAATCGTACCCAATTTTGAAGTCAATATTATTGTGTTCCAATTTTCATTAGAAATCCATAGTGGCCTTGCTTGTGTATTTTTTCCAAACTTTGTTTTAAACTTTTCATGATCGTGAACGACAATTTAATTAGGATATTTTGTTATTTTGATAGTATATCATGTAATGATCATCTAAACCACTAAATCAAAGAGTTTTCCTCAATTTATATATAAAAGAAAAAGATCATGTAAACCACTAGAAGGAAAAATAGTAAGAAACGGCCTCGTATTGCTATATTCGTAGCAGGAATAACAAAGCAAAAGACCATGTAAACTATAGAATTTGCAATGTTGTTGACAATTTAGCGAGAAGGCCGACAACTACTATCGCAACACGATAGCAACAACGACTGTTGAATATAGATATACGGAAAAGATTAAAGAGTGGGAGGAAAAAAAATGGACGTTTGCATGTGATAGGGTATCGGCACGGATTAAAATGATGACTCTGATTAAGCCCTAATTCGAGAAAGGGAGTAAGTCTCTCAAAGCTCTCAGTGAGAACGATTTTATTATTTATGAGAATGACCAAAAATGTGACACATTTTGGCGTCTCTCATGTTGTGTACTGCATGACATATGTGTGTTGTCGGGTGTAATAGCAAATATAACAATCACATAGGTGGAACTCATGGTATAAAACCGGTAGTGAAGTTATCTATAAAATTATATACAATAAAAAAATAGCTTACACTATCAATGTAGCTTACACGTACCTTCGCGGATGATAGTGGGTGTTGTTCAATATTCCATGTCCAATTTGGAGAAGTCTGCAAAAGGACATTTACTTTTGCGAAGGATTACAAAATGGTGGGGGAGTAAGAAAAGAAGCATACGGAAGTGGAGAATATAATTAAAAAAGGGAAAGTTGATTTTTCAAGTTAGCAATATTATTAAATTTTATTTGGTTTAACGTGTATAGTGTTGTAAGGAACAAGAGTGGGAATCCCTGTGTCAGGATTGCAGTGAGTAATTAATGCCACCCTCCACACCCACACCACCAATTCCCCAAGTCATACCCCCAACATCTTCCATATTTTTTCGTAATTTAAGTTAAAGTGAGACCCTTCCTTTTTTTTCTTTTTTTAATCACCCTTCCTTTGTTCATGATCATGTTTTTATAGTATGCGTATCAGTTTTTTTATATTTTTTATTATATTTATAATAATTAGTATCACTTTTATATTTTTAGGATAACAGTTCAACTTTATACATTTTTCAGTTTTTTTATCAAATTTATTATCATAACTAAATATTATTATATGCTAATATACTTCTATCAATTTTTTTCAACCCAAATTAATTTAATAGAACAAACACATTAAATAACTTATAAGTTTTCTCGTATTTAAAGTAAAAAGTATATTTTTACAACTTATAAGTAAACGTTTTGATTTATACAAATTATCAGGGTTTTTTTTTAATCAATTTATCTATCAAAACTATACAACTTATCTTTTTGTTATTTTATTAATTTATACTCCATGTGAAAAGTACAAATAAATGAGAGAAAATAAGAGAAAAGTAAGATAGAGAAATTATTATTTTAATTATAAGTGAACATTTTGATCATTTATATTTGAGTGATATTTGATTTGATGTAAATTTAATTTAATAGATAAGTAAACTGATACGTGTATAATTTTAAAACAATATTTTCATATTTAATATAAACGAGTCATGTAAGCTAATAATATAATTTCACATACTATAGTTGAATTCCAACCGGACTATCTTTCCCTCGGCATTTCTCAAATATTTTGTTTACTTCTCCACTCCAAAAAAGTAACAAACAATAGCTTTTGAGCAGACCATCATGTAACTTTTGAGACAATCAAAGATTTTCCATACAGTTAAGATATACTATTGAGTAGACCATCATTAATAGTTGAGACAAATAGACAATTTACATAATTACATTATGCGCTTGTTTGGTAGAGACTAGAGAGTGCTCATTGTGTTTTTTTGCTCATAAAAACATTTTAATATTGCTTATCTGCGTGGAAGAAACTAACTGTGTATGAATTTGCTCATAGTCGCATACAGAGCATTTCTTGAAGTCCCGGCGGCTTTTACTATTTCATTTTACAAGAAACTCGACTTTATGTACTTTCTCCAGCTTCACTAAATCTAAGATAACTAATATGGCAATTAATCAGTATTGTAAAAGACATATATAACGTCAAAGACCATCGAAAGAAGCTACTCATCTAAATGAAAATAGTACTCGTGTTGTTGTGTCTCATGTTTACACGTTCCCGTGGAAGGCTAAACGATATCCTCCAACTTATGAGGGTTTTTCTAGCATTTGTCCATCGGTTGTTCCTAACGGCTAACCCGAGACTGACTTGTAAAATATTCAACTATGACCTCAACACTAAAAAAAGATCCAACGTATGAAACTTCATCGAGCAAATGAGTCCCCAAGGCCATGCATATAGATTTATCTATCACAGGACATTAAAACAACAAATATATAAATAGTCTTTTGGGATGATTATGTAACAGTACTACAACATTAGGCGGGAACGGTTAACAAGCAGTTGAACAATTTCAAGATAGTTTTCCCACCATTATTCAAATATCAGATTATGTATGATATCTATATTAACATGTGTGTAGGGTATTAGTTGCGAATCCAGAAAATTATTGTGTTTAAACTTTCTCTTTCGAGAATAGTTCGGAGATTTGCCATCTCGAATTGGCAACCTTTGTATTTCGTTTATATTATTAAACTTCGTTTCCATTTCGTTATTTGTATCAATTCTAACTTTAGTGCTATTTCTTTCCATAAATCGTTTGTTGTGTTTGTTCATAAGCGGTATCTTTACAGATTATGAGGTTATATATCAACCGGCAAACAAAGCATTCACAAAGTGCTTGGAAACATTGGAGTAGATAGGTGTCAGGTGACATGGGTTCTAAATTACCCCAATTTAAACAAAGTGATACAATTAAATATAGGGAAAGTGTAGCAAAAGTTCAAATTTACAAGAGTTAATAAGCCATAAATTTAAAAGGTAAATAAAATCCACCTACTTCTTTCATGTGTATATTGCTATACTACGTATACTAAACGACCAAAATGCGGAAAGCAATGCCGTGGTTAAATATATAATTACTTTATACCAATTTCGCAATTTTCAAAAGTACAGAGAAATAGTGATAATCTATAGATGTATTACTTTGGAAGTCTAGAAATGAGTTTTAACACTATGAAACATGAGAAGTGGACAATTGACCAAAATTGTTGCAATGTTTATGTGTTGACTGAGGCACCTGGACTTATAGGCACTATTATAAAATATCTCTTTCTATCAGTACTTATGGTCACGCTTAAGACTAAGAATCCTCCCAAATGACCGGTCTCCTACTATATTAGATGTGGTTGCACTTCTTTTAATGAGATGTTGATAAAAAGAACAGAGCATTTCGCCGCTTCTTTTTCCCCTGAGTCAGTTCATTTTCTGTCTCTTAACGAACCTTTGTCTACTTACAAGCCCTAGAAAACACACTTTTAGGTAGCTTTGTTAGGTTAAGAGTATGTTGAAATATTAGCTCATTCATTCAAAATAGTACTAGCTTACAAGCCCTAGTTATAAACACACACCTCGTATGACAGGAAATGGGGTTTAATTGATAATACGATGATTTAAATTTGTAAATATTGTTGAATCAATAAATAAAAGAATATAACCAAATTAAACATTTTTTGTTAATTTAGAAATTAGGAAGAAATGAATAATTTAGGACCGATAAAAGAGAGAGAAAATTCTCCTGTGTTTTACATTTACCAATAAAGCTATCTAGGGAGCTAACTATTGTTTGCACGTTGCATCTATAATTTGTTGGTTACGTTGTAAATAAACATAATAATTTTTACGGAAAAAAATGGACAAATAAACAGAAAATGGTTACTTCAAATATATAAATATCAAATACATAAATATCAAATACAAGATTTAACATAAAATAATATAAATGATACCGAAATGGACTAAAATCTGAGATGAGTTAACTGCAAACAGTTTTTCTTAAACGATATTTGTCCTGCCATCTCTGCTTCTGACTAAATGGGGCACTTCGTTCTCAAGTTACAACGTCTATCACATGTGACTCGGCGGAAACGGCACCGAGGCACGGTCGGTCCGTTGATGGTGCGGTACTCTTTCTCTCTATATGTATGCATATGTGAATGTGTGTGAAAGTGTATATGGCATGTATAAAACTTGTCATGGAAAAGTTTTCAAAAAATGTAACAAGACAATTCATTTTTAACATTGACTTTGTAACTTTTTTTACAAATAAAAGACCCACATAAATGGGGGAATAAATGTTTTTTATAACCACAAAGTTAATAGCATTCATTCAAATAAAACCACAAGTTTTCCAACAATCTCCCACATGAATGCGATCTAAAACATGCAACGTGCAACTAAATGCAATCGAGAGAACCACGAGAATTCACTGCATAAGGACAGGTAGCGCAAGCCTTGAACCTGCCATAGCGAAATACCTTTCAGATATACTTGTCTTAGGTAGCGTAATATTTTGAACCCTCAACGTTTTGTGTATAATAAAATTATACCCGCACAGTGTCTTCTCTACACCACTTACTAGCCCCTTTAGTTGTTGTCCATATTTGGCCCTGGACCGTCTTGGAAATTTCTACCGAGTGCTCTAGTGATTTAGCCCTAAATTATCACATAGTATCGGCCATACACACTCGTTATAGGTGATTTTCAAGTTAAAGGTGTCATGACTCACCCCACTCGATCTTCGAGATACTTGATTCATTAAGAGCCTCATGCTCACCCTTAATATGGTACATGTCTATCACTCTTTCACCATAGAAATGGGCTGAAAACTTATGTTCTCGAGTGCTTTGTTCGGTTACCCGCACAATTTAGTTTTCCATTGAACCCGAGACTGAAGTTTTCAGTTCAGGTTGGGTTACCTATGCGAAGGTTTTCAATTTATTGGGATTCAAACCCCATTTTCCTCGATGATGCTCCAACTCCTCCACGAGTCAAGCATTTTGTATATGGATCCGCATTATTATCATTAAACCTTGTAAAGTTTAAGGATACCACACTGTTTGCTAGCAATTCCTTTTGCGGACTTGTGTCTACGACGACTATGTCATGACTTTGTCAGGACTTTCCATTATACAATTACTTTGATTCCGTTCAATAACTGACTGAATTTATTAGTGCACACTTATTGAGGGAATAAATTTTGGCCACTTGGAAATACCTTCTAAAACTTCTCAGCCAATCTGTCTTTTTCCAGTGTCTACAACATTATAAATTCTGATTTCATAGTTGATCCACGTATGCATGTCTGTTTTACAGACCTCCATGAGACTGCAACCTCTTTAAATACAAACATATCCACTCGTAGACCTTGTACTGTTAAAGTTCGAGATACACTTGTTATCTAAATACCCTTAAAATATTTTGGACATCTCGTATAATGCACTTTATGATTGGCAGTATACCTCATGTATCTGAGAAGTCTCATTGGCAAACCTACTCGGTCTGCTCACGAAATTGGCTATACCTGGTCTAGTGCAATTCTTGACGCACAAGAAACCAACTATGATAAGTTAGGTGTTTGTTTTAGTCCATATAGTGACGTAACAAGTTTTCGCACCTTGGCTTATTTTACACGGAACCATGACCCAATGGGTTGTTCCTAATTCTCTAGATCTCCATTTATGAAACACATGTTCTTATTAATTAATGATACGTCTTTTCATAAAGGTTAGAGTATAGACATTGAAATTATCAAAATCGTCAGTTTACTTAAAGTAATTTACTTTATTTCTCACGTGTCTATCAATCTCACTGTTGATGGCATCTTTCCATATACACATTATATGTATAACATTGATTATTTCAATTTTGTCGATTTACCTTCACTCATGAAGGTCAAGGACCAAAGGAAATTTTATTCCTTACCCTTTTACCATGCCGAGACACTTTATCTTCCTTACAAGATTCACTTGCCCCCACTTTTCCAGCACCGTTTGAGTGTTCACTGGTTTTGGGTAGCGTAGTGCTTTGAACCCTCAACGTATTAATCACACTCGCCAGGCGTTAGAGTTTTTTGCGGAAAAACTTCTCATTTTGAAAATATGCTTCTCGGACATAGAACAATGTTCTATATGCACTTTAAAGTCATATGCCTTGCATTAAAAACCGATCAGCACTATATTTTGTGCTTATCCGATGAACACACAATCTATCGTTTTCGATCCTATCCAAGTCCTTCAAGAACAAGATTGAGACCTTTCTTAGGTAGCACCAAACTTTCACGAACTTATAGTTATGCACCATGCCTTCTATAATTCTGACTATTTGGTCCAACTTCCTAAACGGTAGTTTGTTCAACAGATAGATTGCGGAAAGCTCACTTCCCGCACAAATTCAGAGTTTAACCATGAACTTATCAACATGACATTCCAACCACACAATTGTGTGAACGGTGTCTCATGTTCAACGTTTCAATCACACTGATCATGTATTCATATCCATGTGAATATACCATTTCGAAACTAGTTAGAAAATATCTAACACGTCCAAGAGTAGTCTATCATTTAATGATTAACACTTAATCATTAGATTAAAATTGGTAGATTAACACAATAGAACACCCACGATTAAACATATTTTCTGATAAACCTTAATCCTCAACAATAGAATTCACGTATTCATTCTTACTTGAATGAATATCTCGACTGGTTTGTCTTTACTTCTCATCAAGTAGACATATCAGTGTTTAGTACAACCATCAATAAATTGAGGAAATACCTTTTAACCACTTCTTGGTTCGCACGCATCTCAAATGCATCAGACCATTAGGTTATGTACTTCGTTCGAAACTTCGAACTGAAGACTTAGCAATACATTGCTTCAAACACAAACTCATATTTGTGTTTCTATTTAAATAATAGATTTATAAATATAAAACATTTATGCTTTTATATTTTCATGACCTACTATATCATGTCAAATCAGTGACTAAGTTGAATAACTCAACATGTCATTATTGACCACAAGAGTATCGACTAAAATGCTCATTTTGAACAAATAGTCACTCATGTATGGCCACAAACAAGCAAACTTATCACAATTTGATCATAGTGTTTTGGCTACCGAAAGGCTACTGCCATTTAGGTTTCAAAAACCACTAGTCATGATTCAGATTTGTATATTTGTACTTGTTAGTGGATTTCCAAACGTTTAAAACGTTTCCACACATTAACGCCCCCACAGTTCGTGTATTCCATTTGTCCTCACTCAGGACATCCACACTGTCATGGAGAAACTTAATCGATTTCAATGTGGTAAATGAAACAGTATCATTTATTTCAAACGTTTTAAATCAATACCACTGAACCGTTAGGTATTCTCCCACTCGTCCGTAGGCGCTTTGGGGTACGTTTAGATCTTGATCTACAGGATCAACGGGTTACCCCCACATTTGTGGAACACTCGGGGTTCTCCCCCAATAATAGTAATATACTTTACTCAATTACTATTTTCAATAATAGCAAGCACAACATATTCATAATATGTTATTTCAATAAGTTAATAAGATGTTATATCAACAAATTATTAAATGTTCTTTCAACAAACTAATAAAATGTTATTTCAGCAAATTATTAAATGTTAATTCAAGAAATTAATAGGATGTAACTATAACAAATTAATTAATTAGCCGATATTTGTTTATTTTTAAAATAAAACTCAGCGGTCATTTTTAATTTGTTTAATCATCAAATTATTATCTCGGATGAATCAAGTTGGTTATTAAATAACCTTTCACCCAATTATGTAGCCGACTCGTCAATGCAATTAAGAGGTAGCTAATAAACCTCTCCATAAATGCCAAGAACGACTGTCGTTACAATAATTTATAACTCTTCAAATTAAATTGCGATTAATCATAATTAATAAGAAGTTATAAATAATCATCATTAATCTTATTAATGATCACCGTTATAAATTTTGTAATCCTCCAAATTAAATTGCAATAAATCACAATTAATAAGGATATCACCATTTATATCACCACATTAGTGTCTTTAATAATGATGATTTTGAATTTGTAACCTCCGTCATTAATATGCACTCATGCAAAATTAATAGAAGTTACACCGGCACCCACAATGTTTTGGTCAGTTCCAGCACGCACTGTGTTCCGAACATTTTCCGCAGGAAACTGTTTGTTATCTCAAATAACAAACACGCACAATCTAATTTAGAAAAATAAAACTAAAACTTCTCATTCGCAAACACCAAATTTCTATAACCACGCATGGTTTCAAGAAACTGATTTTGCAAGAGTATTATAGTCAATTCCCGAAAAAGATTATCAAATTTTGAAATATTTATTCAACCGTAAACACCAGATAAATCTGATTTTACAAAGAATAATCTCAAAATTTAAACAAGTTCTGTCGTTAGCTCCAAATTATGAAAATCAGAAAATGGTCTCACAAGAACTATTTCGAAACTAATTCTGTCGTAATCCTCAATTTAATGGCTTTTACTAGAACTATTTCGAATAATCACCAATACTCCAATTCCATGGTAGAGATGCATGTCTACACAAATACTTATCGGAAATTGTTAGTAATTTTATTAACATGAATAAATCCACTAACAATATAATCTATTCTCTAACTAGATTTCTCATAGATGTAAGTCAAATAATCTCTATTGACCTAGCTCACACAATGTCAACAAAAACAAAATGTTCTCAGACATCCATCCAAGTAACAGCTCATTATAACATGTATAATAAATATACAATTTTCATGCGCACATTACATGTTCGTAAAACATAACAATTATAAACCAAATAATTGATAATACCATCACAATCAAGTAGCTGGCTTCAAGACAATTGAGTATCTACTCATAACCGAAATTTTCCAACAACCATTAATTGGTTATGAAAATTCTAAACTAGCTCCTGAGAAAGTATAAAGAGGGTGGATTAATCAACAACAAAAAATCTTTAAAAACGCATAAACCGTAGATTTTTTCTACGGTTTACAGTGATTAACTGTAAACCGTAGATTTAATCTACGGTTTGTATTAATTAATACAAAACGTAGATTAAATCTACGGTTTACAGTTAATCACTGTAAACCGTAGAAAAAATCTACGGTTTATGTGTTTTTGACATATTTTTTGAAATTAAAAATTAAAATAAAAATTCTAATAATTAAAATTAAAATACTGAATATTTTTTTCAAATTAAACATGATTTTTTTAATAAAAAAACTAAATGCCTTATTTTTAAAATTTTACATAAAATAAATTACCAATATTCTAATAATCTATCAAAATAAACACAAATTTTACACAAATTTACACAAATAAAGTTGATTTGATAAATTTTATGTTTGATATTTATTGTATAAGTTCAAAATTTTACATGTTATATTTTTGTCAAGTGTATAACTTGATATTTATTGAATCATTAACTAAATCATCATTTTTTGTGAAGTACCTTTGGTTTGTTTTTAACACTTGTATAACGCAATATGAAACATTAAATAAGTCGTCAATTTGGTGTCAATCATCAATTTTGTTGAATGAAACAATGATAAATTATATAAATTTCGTAAAAAAAATTAACTCAATATGCGAACATGAATATGAACTTATAAATTTCATAAAACAAATTTATTAAACAAAATTTACAACAAAATTTCATAGAACTAAATTTCATAAAACAAATTTCTTAAACATTTGTTTACATCATATAAATTTACAACAACTTGGAAAAAATAGTAATTTACATCAAATTAAAAATAAAAAAATGATTATGGACTTAGGTCTATAGCTTCGTCTTCATTTGCTTTTTTCTTTCCCGATTGCTTTTCCAGCGCCATATATAACTTGAAATTTGGTCAAAAAAGTTCCTTCCATGGCGCAGCTGTCTCAGTGCGCGTTTGTTCCCACCGTGCTATAATTCCTGGCATTGGGAAGATCCCTTCTTCTTTAGGAATAACCTGAGCATAGTGACAACTGTTGACGAACACCATTACAGTCGGGATGTAATTTGTCGTTCCCCGAGGCGGACCAGTATAAAGAGGTAAAAAAGTACTGTTCCACACGTTTACCCCTCCATCATTATTGTGCCATAAGGACAACAATACAATTGGAATATTGTAATGAGAAGCAATTAAAAACCCATAAGACGGAAATCTCATCCATTTGTCAAGAGGTGCGGGATTTGTAGCATGATAAAAATTTAAACTTGATAAAATATAATCATACCGGTAATCAAAGCCAAGATTCTCAAACAGCTCATAATAAACACCTTTCATTTGCTGCAGCTCTTGAAACAACTCACATCTTACCGCATACCAATCATCTTCCCCATGCTGTTTACCCGTCACATTTGCAAGTACCCGGAACCCACAGTTACCATCCCCACGCACATCATAAACCGTTTCGATGTAACTATGTAACATGAACCATATTTGGTCACTGTACAGGAAGGTTGGCATATTGGGGGTGGGTTTAGGGTTCTGGTTTCGCGGCCTCCTAGTTGGGTTTACCCTTACCTCCGGTGTTTCATCAGCCTTGCCTTTGCCCTTGTCCCTACTAGCACCAGCACCATGTTCCTCCTCCACATACTCCCATCCCGACTTATCCCTCTTACTAGATTTGTCGCCTTTTCTAGGTCTCCCCCTATTTACTCTCACTTCGGGGTCACTGATGGATGTTCTGGCTGGTACGGTTATCTCTCGGAGTTGTGTTTTCATACGCCGTTTTTCAACATTACTTTTCCTAGCATAAACACTTTTAAACTCTTCTAGATCACCCTCTACCCCATAATCATCGGTGTTCCCATTATCATCAATTACGTCTAATTTTTTCCAGAATGGATGAATATATTCTAGAGGAAGAGGCTTCCCGAATAAAATATGTTCACTCATAATATGATGACAAGGTAAACCGCGAGACAATTTGAAACCGCAAGAACAATTCTCATCAGCCTGGCCACTACATTTTTTATGCTCTTGAAATAATAAATCAAAGGCATAGTGTGTGATATACGACCTAAGATTTATAAATAGAGGTGTTCGTTCAGAATGTGGAAAATAAGACTTGCATTTATCCAACTTCATCTTAATATCCTCAAACTGTTTTTCTAGAATTCTATTCACCTCTACCCAAACAGTTTCAAACGTGCCAGTATTTGTGGAAAGGGATCTTTTCAGCTTAGCATGTTGTTGTTCGGCTCGATTGCTAGTTCTGTTACCTAGATGTGTTGTATGGTTGGTATAGCATGCAACAAACTTTTCAGCATAATCATTTAAAAGCTTGTCTACATACTTAATCACAGCAGGGTACGATTTGTAAGAGGAATTGAAATAAGTTCGGTTATGATTGTACTCCTCTATCGATTCAGAATCAACCAATAAACCCCAATCATCTAGAAACGTTTGCCACTCCTCATCAGGGATCTTTTTACGGCAGTTTTTCAAAACATTTTTTGCAATATGAAAAGTGCACAAAATATGATGAGAATCGGGAAAAACAACGGACAAAGCATTTGATAAGGCCATTTCCCTGTCGGTTACAAAAACCCTAGGTAGTATACACCCCTCCAATGTAACTTTAAATTTTTCCAATGCCCATATATAACTTTCCTTTGTCTCGTCACTCATGAAAACAAAACCTAAACAATATGTTTGGTTCGTTGATGTCATCCCTACGACTTCTAGAAATGACATATTAAAACGGTTTGTTCTATATGTACAATCCATTAACAAGACATCACGAAAAGCTTTGAACATCCTTATAGAATCGGGGTGTGCAAAAAACAAGTTCTCAAGGGAATGGGTTGATGGGTTCATATTATAGTAGAACGTGTAGCGATGGCTATCCAACAAATTAAACAGTTCCTGTATCGGGTTTCTACCATCTCGTTCTTTAAATTTCAGTCCGGCCAAAAAATTATGTATCGTTTTAGCGTTTGATACATTGTCAGGATTTCTATTTTTTATGGCCTCTAATATTGCACCAACTTTAAAACTGCTTTGCCTTAAAGTTTTAACAATTTCTTTTTCATCTTGGGTTAAACGAGCACGTCGTGCTTGCCCTTGGAGGTAAGTTGGAGGTGGGTGGTTATGTTGTCCATTTTCTACGTGACACATCCATTCACCATTAACTACGTAACCTTTAATGAAAAATGGACAATCTTTTTTCTTTGTACCTGATTTTACGGAAGATGGTTTCTTTTTTTCGTAAACCCCCGATTTATCACATACAATATCAACATACGGTGTTCTGCTCCCATCACCCCCTCCAGACCTACGAATCGTAAGAATGAAACCCCAATTTCCAGCCACATCAGCAAGATCAGCAAGCATTTCATCCCTTGTTTCCCAAGTCAATTCATCGACTTCAAAGTGCTCTGAATAATCAGTTAGCTCATCGTTTGAGCCACTGGATGAATTCGCATTGTTCTTGTTATTCCATTGGTTGTTGTCATAACCATAGTTGTAATTCATTTTCGAAAAGTGTTTGTTTGTATATTTTTATTGGGGAGAAATGAGGATTTTTTTAGAGATTTCCGAAATGTTTTTGTGTTTGATTTTATGGTTTGTTAGAATTGGCAAAATTGAGTCATATTTATAGTGTAAGTTTACACTACAAACCGTAGATTACTTTTACGGTTTGTAGTGAATTTTTGGTGTAATCATTTTCAAACTTTAATAATGCATTGAGTAGTCATTTTCGGATAGGGTTGTCAAATCATAATAATTCAAAAGTGATAAGGTGTTGTCGGAATTATTTTGATAGAAATGGTATCCAATGTAATTTACACTACAAACCGTAGATTACTTTTACGGGTTGTAGTGTTTTTTTTGGTGTAGTCATTTTCAAACTTTAATAATGCATTGAGTAGTCATTTTCGGATAGGGTTGTCAACTCATAATAATTCAAAAGTAATAAAGTGTTGTCGGATGCATTTGATGGATATGGTATCCAATGTAATTTACACTACAAACCGTAGATTACTTTTACGGTTTGTAGTTTTTTTTTTTTACGTTGTTTACGGTGATTCAGTGCAAAAAGTACATTCGTAAAGTGGCGCTGCTTAAATCAGGGGTACAAACCGTACATTACTTTTACGGTTTGCACAAAATACATGCAAACCGTACATTTAATGTACGGTTTGTATGAAATCTGTACAAACCGTACATTAAATGTACGGTTTGTATGTAAATTTCAGAATATTTAGGGTTTTTTAGGGTTTAGGGTTTTTAATTTAGGGTTTGTAATTTAGGGTTTAGGGTTTAGGGTTTTTAATTTAGGGTTTAGGGTTTGTAATTTAGGGTTTAGGGTTTATGGTTTTTAATTTAGGGTTTAGGGTTTATGGTTTTTAATTTAGGGTTTAGGGTTTGTAATTTAGGGTTTAGGGTTTATGGTTTGTAATTTAGGGTTTAGGGTTTATGGTTTGTAATTTAGGGTTTAAGGGTTTAGGGTTTGTAATTTAGGGTTTAGGGTTTTTAATTTAGGGTTTAGGGTTAGGGTTTTTAATTTAGGGTTTAGGGTTTGTAATTTAGGGTTTAGGGTTTGTAATTTAGGGTTTAGGGTTTAGGGTTTTTAACTTAGGGTTTAGGGTTTACGGTTTGTAATTTAGGGTTTAGGGTTTAGGGTTTTTAATTTAGGGTTTAGGGTTTAGGTTTTTAATTTAGGGTTTAGGGTTTGTAATTTAGGGTTTAGGGTTTAAGGTTTAGGGTTTTTAATTTAGGGTTTAGGGTTTTTAATTTAGGGTTTAGGGTTTGTAATTTAGGGTTTAGGGTTTATGGTTTGTAATTTAGGGTTTAGGGTTTAGGGTTTGTAATTTAGGGTTTAGGGTTTAGGGTTTGTAGTTTAGGGTTTAGGGTTTTTAATTTAGGGTTTAGGGTTTAGGGTTTTTTAATTTAGGGTTTAGGGTTTGTAATTTAGGGTTTAGGGTTTGTAATTTAGGGTTTAGGGTTTAGGGTTTTTAACTTAGGGTTTAGGGTTTACGGTTTGTAATTTAGGGTTTAGGGTTTAGGGTTTTTAATTTAGGGTTTAGGGTTTGTAATTTAGGGTTTAGGGTTTAAGGGTTTTTAACTTAGGGTTTAGGGTTTACGGTTTGTAAAAACTCAATATTGGTCCTATACAGAATATTTTT
Source organism: Primula vulgaris (assembly GCA_963920805.1). Lineage (NCBI taxonomy): Eukaryota > Viridiplantae > Streptophyta > Magnoliopsida > Ericales > Primulaceae > Primula > Primula vulgaris. Next base: position 30,160,879 of record OY987212.1, read on the forward strand.
TACAAACATACAAATCAAACATACGAATCAAATTAAACTTACGAAATTATAACGTACAAATCAAACATAGAAATCAAATACAAAAACAGTGCATTTATTTTTTTTTGTAACGACTAAATGTTTTAAAGTTGGACATAGGGAGCATCTTTCCCGCCGATGTTAATCTATCCGATGACGGCTCAGCAGACTCTTCGATTTCGTTTAGTTCCGTACGCCGTCTTTGTCGGTGCTGCGATTCTGGATGCGGCACACGCTCGTGGGATGTAATTGTCAACCCTCGACTCCAACTATCGGTGGACTGATGACTAGGCTGATGCTCGTACGAACCAAATGATTGTCTATGATGATCGAACGGAACATCGGTCTGAACGTAGTCCGACCCAGCAAAAGAAGAACGACGACGATGACTGCTTGAACTCGGACCCGGACCCGGACCCGGACCCGGACCCGGACCTCCAGTCGATCTTCTACCCCCGCTACTAGATTCGCCTCTTTCGTCGGGACGCCGACAACTTGAAGCCCTAGTGTAAGTTCGTGGGTCGTAACGTAGGTCGTCATCACCATCGTCGTCGTCGTCGTCGTCATCCCCCTCCGACTGTTCATCAGCTGACCCATACGGATTCATACCCATTTCAGCGAACTCCTTACGTAGTAATTCCACGTCCGTTTTCATTTTCGCCCGTTTGAACGATTTAAAACTGCGGCGCAACATCGCTTTCTGTAAAAAAACAACAATAAAAAACGATTTATTAGTATTGAAATATACATAAAAAGAAGTAACGATTTATTAGTAAAAAACGATTTAGTAGTTACCATTTTATTGAAGACACCCGTATTCTCCCGGAAACCGTGAGGGGGCGGGGCAAGTTCAGGTGGGTTTATGAAGATGCGGGTCCGCTCTCTATACCATTTCATGTAACCCGGTGACGTCCCCGTGCCATATTCGCCGTTAATAAGACGGGTGTGGCGGTCATTCCACACGGCTATAAATTCTCCGGTTAGTAAAGGCCAGTCGTGTTTTTGCCCAATCCCATATTTTCTATCCTTGCCGTGACCATGTCTTGGTTTCCAAATATACGTAGGGACCCGCTGCACAAAACCGAACTGCCTCATGAACCTGTCCGCGGGGTGGTACTCAATCTTCTCATTACAAATGAGAGGCACAGAACAATGCCACATATACCGGCCCCGCGTGCAGTATTCCGGATACTGATTGAGATCCCCGTAAGGTTGCCACACTATCTGTAATCATCAAATTAGAATATATAAACAATGGTTTAAAAATAGACGAGTAATAAATTCTGCGAACATAAGACAAATGCAAACATATACAACATATAATACGTAAGTTACATGTAATACGAAAATTAAAATTTACCTGTTCAGGCGACATATTGTCAAACTGGTCACGTATGTGGACCACATTATGTCCGTAGACATATGGCGTAAGGTTAGTTTGCCTCCACATCTTCCATCTATAATATACAAACAAAAACCGATAAACAATAAATATAACCGGCAGCTAAGTAAATGATAGATGACACAATAATATAAAAAAGCAAATCCAATTCAAAAACTAAATAAATATCATACCTGTAACCGAGGGGGAACCTAGGCCAGCCCTCCGGTGGCTCGACATCTTCCGGCAGCTCTTCACACGGTCTAACAGGCAGTAGTCTGGTAATCGCCCACATATCCAGAAACATCACCGCCCCGCTTACTCCAGTTGTCTTACAACGTACCACCCTGCATAGATTAAGCCTCTAACCAGGCCAGAAGAGCTGATCCCCAACTATACTCAGCACATGTGTCAAAATCCTCCAGAAATGGCAGAGGCCAGAGTGGAATCTGATCACTGCTCTTATCCGAAAACACATGTGCAGCCAGTAATAATAGCATGGCAGCCCTAGACTGATATAGTAAACGCTCCTCACTAGGGTTGGGGGGTAATTCACCGAAGGTCTGTAACATCCAATCAAGTCTAACTGTCAGACAGTTTAGATCGACTTGATTGTCAGCCGGCCTAACACCCAACAAACTCTCCATCATAGCCAACCTGCTCGCCTTCGTGTCATTCCGCTCCGACCGGGTCACAGCAAGACCATCCACCCTCAGACCGAGCATAATCTCTACATCCTGTAAAGATATCCCCAACTCTCCCCCGACAAAATGGAACGTGTGCGACTCATCACGCCACCTATCAACTAAGGCTGTAATCAACCCTCGGTCTACGGTATAATTACCTATACTGTAAATACCGTAAAAACCAGCCCTAATGATATTTTGAACTACCCTTTCAGGCGTCGGTATCTGCCAACTATAATTATAAACCCTAATCTTATTGGCATCTCCTCTACCCGCTTCTCTGCCAGCATCCCAAGTCTGATTAGAAATGTGACCAGTCTGTCGTAAAATACCCAACCTCCCTTTAATATGTGGACCTGGGTCTGCCATCCTAACTATGATAACCAAATATAACTCAATTAATGATAACCAAAAAATGATAACATAACCAATTAATGATAACCAAACAATGATAACTCAATGATAACCAATTAATGATAACTAAACAATGATAACTCAATTATAACCAATTAATGATAACAAAACAATGATAACCAAACACACATTTTTTCATAAACCAAACAATAATAATTTAATTTTTTAATGATAACCAAACACACATTTTTTCATAAACCAAACAATAATAATTTAATTTTTTAATGATAACCAAACACACATTTTTTCATAAACCAAACAATAATAATTTAATTTTTTAATCATAACCAAACACACATTTTTTCATAAACCAAACAATACTAATTTAATTTTTTAATCATAACCAAACACACATTTTTTCATAAACCAAACAATACTAATTTCATTTTTTAATCATAACCAAACACACATTTTTTCATAAACCAAACAATACTAATTTAATTTTTTAATCATAACCAAACACACATTTTTTCATAAACCAAACAATACTAATTTAATTTTTTAATCATAACCAAACACACATTTTTTCATAAACCAAACAATACTAATTTCATTTTTTAATCATAACCAAACACACATTTTTTCATAAACCAAACAATAATAATTTAATTTTTTAATGATAACCAAACACACATTTTTTCATAAACCAAACAATAATAATTTAATTTTTTAATCATAACCAAACACACATTTTTTCATAAACCAAACAATAATAATTTAATTTTTTAATCATAACCAAACACACATTTTTTCATAAACCAAACAATACTAATTTAATTTTTTAATCATAACCAAACACACATTTTTTCATAAACCAAACAATAATAATTTAATTTTTTAATCATAACCAAACACACATTTTTTCATAAACCAAACAATAATAATTTAATTTTTTAATCATAACCAAACACACATTTTTTCATAAACCAAACAATAATAATTTAATTTTTTTAATCATAACCAAACACACATTTTTTCATAAACCAAACAATAATAATTCAATTTTTTAATCATAACCAAACACATTTAATCATAACCAAACACATTTAATCATAAACCAAACAATAATAACTCAATTTTTTAATCATAACCAAACACATTATCAACAATTCAAATTAACCAAACAAAATAAAAAAACATGCTAAAATGGGATAAATATCAACAATTATTAAAATTTCTATAATTAATATAAACAAATAACAAACAATTATATATACCTAAGTGAATTATGGTTTTGCATATTTTATATATTTTTTCCTATTTTACAAATTAAAATTACAAAAAATAAAAAAACATGCAAAAATGGGACAAATATCAACAATTATTAAAATTTCTATAATTAATATAAACAAACAACAAACAATTATATATAGCTAAGTGAATTATGGATTTGCATATTTTATATATTTTTTCCTATTTTACAAATTTAAATTACACAAAATACATAATAAATTAGAGAATAAAAGATATACCTTCAATTATGGATAAGTTTGATTGATGATTTGGGGTTTTTTGTTAATAAATTTGATAGTTAATGTGGTTGATTGATTTGGGTGATTTTTTGGGTTGAAAATTGGGGGTTTTTGAGAGAAAGAGAGAGAGTGTAGAATAAAATTTTATTTTTTTTAAAAAAAACGAAAGTTTCTGTTTTTTCCAGGGACTGTCTGTGTAATTTTCGCGCAGGGACTGACTGTGTAATTTTAAAAAGCAGGGACTGCCTGTGTAATTTTGAAAAACATTACACAGACCGTAGATTATAATCTACGGTCTGCGCGTTTTAAAAGAAAAAATGCAGTACAATGAGTGCACCTCAAGTGTAAACAACACAAAGTAAAAACATGTAACAGACTAACAATTACATGTAACAGATGCATTCCACCAATGAATTTAGTCAAAATCCAAATAGAGTACCAAAACATTACTAGTACTAGGCAGGATAAAACGTTATTACACCAACCATTAGGAAGGATAAAACGTTACTACAACAACCGTTACGTGTAAGTAAAAATCAAATCAAGAATAGATTACAATTCTAACGAGACTATTACAAAAATCCATGACCAACCATTTACTCAGTATAACATCACTAAACAAATTCTAGATTTTCTCAAAATCCAAATGATGATAAATATATTCACAGATCACAGCCAAATATGCTTTTAGTACTACTAAACTAATATACATATAATGAACATACATATGATACAGTACACAAATGCATGCTAATAAATCCATGTTGTTCTGAGCTTATCAAAACAAACCATAACTCTTGCAACCATAAACAAACAAGTCATGTACGTGTATTTACATGCAACTTCGTACATATATTTAACACAAAAATATATCTAAGCATGCACAAAATGCATCAAAATACATAAGGTACGATTTTAATTCTACCCATAGAACGAAAACAGTTACACATACAACAATATTATACCATTTTTCACACAGAGTATATTAGAAAAGAAACTACACAACTGAAACATAGATTGTCTCTAACAACCCTAAACGAGTTAGTATCGTAAATGTAATTACAAATATATTAATGGGCAAAAGCCATACTTAATCCTGCGTGGCCACTGTGCACAAGCAAAAAAAATAGTCTAAACCAAATCACAAATTATACATGTTAATAAAGTGCGACCATACATACGTGACAGTATAAAACCGAAAATAAGGATTTTCACATAAACCCCCAAAAAAATAGACATAGAACGTTTTTGACTATTTAGCCGGAAACATCAATTTCGTAAAACTAAAAGTTGTCCGAAAAATGATTTTTCAAAGAACTATCTTAGATAATACTGGAAATAATTTTCTGTAAATCCATACACCGAAATTATTATATTAACGTACAAAACATAAAAATATCGTTTAAGATTACTGGGTACATTGTAAATAAACACAATAATTTCTACGGAAAAGAAATGGACAAATAAACAGAAAATGGTTTTCTCAAATATATAAATATCAAATACAAGATTTAACATAAAATAATGTAAATGATACCGAAATGGACTAAAGTCCGAGACGAGCTAACTGCAAGCAGTTTCCCTTAAACGATATTTGCTCCGTCACCTCTGCTTCTGGCTAAATGGGACACTTCGTTCCCAAAGTACAACGTCTATCATATGTGACTCGGCGGAAACGGCACCGAGCCACGGTCGGACCGTTGGTGGTGCAGTACTCTCTCTATATGTATACATATGTGAATGTGTGTGAAAGTGTATATGACATGTATAAAACTTGTCTTGAAAAAGTTTTAAAAAAATGTAACAAGACTATTCATTTTTAACATTGACTTGGTAACTCCTTTTACAAATAAAAGACTCATATAAATGACAGAATAAATGTTTTTTTATAATTACAAAGTTATGGCATTCATTCAAAGAAAACCACTGGGTGATCAGAGTGTTTTATAGGGTTTCTAAAACAACAAGAGATTTACTTTCCAACATTTTGTCTCTCTATGTCGCTACATTATTTTTTTCTTCATTAATCTTCTATTAAGAAAAATGGTTCTCAAAGACGATCTCAAACCAACTTAAGATGGCAACATTAGATTTTGGAACACAAATTTTGAATTGTACTCTCATATCGTTCGTATGAGATTGAATTTGAACTAATTTTTTTCTTCATATATGGTCGCTAGGTAGCAATAACATCGTTGATCAAAATCAGTCACTACATGCATGGGCTATAACTATGACGATTTTGGTATACCCAGACATTTCACTAAACATAAATAAATAAAAAATTAGCAAACGTTTTATTGGGTTTTATATATATCATAGCCGAAAGGGGTTTTGCGTGTGATTGACAGAATATTTATACTTATTTGTAGATACAAAATTAGTACAAAATAAACAAAATTAGTTAACGTGTTGGAGATAGAGGATGACGTTGATGAAGTCTGATTTGGACTAGCCATAGATAGTTCCAAAAATTACAGTTACATTTTGAGAGAACCATATGGCCACAGACGTGGCACACTCTTACCGTTCAGGAGCTCTCTTTAATTACTCCTTTGTGCAACATGTTTGTGTATATATATATATATATATATACTAGCAGATCTACCCATCCGATGGGTGTGAATCTAATAAAAAATATGTAATCTGTTACGATAGAATCTTCGAATGAAGAGAGAGAAAATTATGGTTGAGGGAGAGAGAGTGAATTTGACGGTAGTTATATATAAAATAGATATATATAGAGAGAGATAATAAGGAAGATAGATGGTAACGTGAAATAGCAGTTATTTTTATTTTAACAGTTTTACCTATCAGTTTTTTTATTTGTAATTTTTCAAACTATTAATATTATTTTGCAAATATTTGTTTCAAGGCCTCATAAGACCTTTAGACATAAATTAATAGTATAAATATATACAATCATCTTATACATTATGAATCACAATATGACTCTTCTAAACCTGATAAATTTATTTATTTAAATAGCTATTTAAAGACAACAGCTAATAATATGATATAAAAAAATTAGTCATATTAACAAAATGTATAGCTAGATCAGAATTAGCTACATCCAAACTAACTAGACTTGCAAGAATTTGTAGGACTGGACCTTAAGAGAGATCTTACCAATATGGGATGAATCGGTTATGGAGATGAACAGGAAGAGGAGGGATTCTGACAATATTGAACCTATAAAAATATACCTGAATATTGTACAATCTTCACAAAAAAAAGTTGGTCATAAATTTTAAGTGTGCAAAGTGTTTGACAAAACTACACAAACAAAATAGGAGTAAATTTGTGGTGATTATCATTTAAAACTATAAATTTAAGAATTTGTACTATTTTCAAACTAATTATTACACATTAGTACGTTTTTGCTAATACAGATAACTCCAATACATTTGGCCAAATAAAAATTTGATGAAGACTAAGGCCATTGACCGTCATCGGCTTTGAACGCCGGATTAAAATTCCAGAAAAATAAAAAAATTGAAAAAATAATATTTTTTTACAAAATTCCAAAGAAAAACAAAAACAATTTTTTTCACAATCTAATACAAAATTTAACCGTCGGTCTCCTGCGTTGACCAAAGAATAAAAAAAAATGTAAAAATAAAATAAAAAAACTCAAAAAAAAACCAGAAAAATTATAAAATTTGGAAAAAAAATTAAAAATTATGAAAAAAATAGAGTTTGGGGAAAAAAATCCAAAAAAATCCAAAAAAAATTGGTTTTTTAGAAAAATTTAAAAATTCCAAAAAAATTAATTTAATTCAATATTTTTTACAATCTAATACAAATTTTCGACAATGTAATAAAAAAATTTGACAATCTAATAAACAATGTATTGGAATTTTTGTAACAATCTAATACAAAAAATTGAAAAAAAAATAAGAAAAATAAAAAAATCCAAAAAAAAAATACAACTTTTTTAACAATTTAATACAAGTTTTTGACAATCTAATAGACAGTCTAATGTAATTATTGTGACAATCTAATACAAAATTTATGACAATTTAATACACTTTTTTTACAATCTAATACAATTTTTTTAAAAATATATTATAATTTATTTGACAATCTAATAGACATTTTTTGACGACATAATTCAAATTTTTTTCAGCAATTTAATACAAAAAAATTGACAATCTAATACAAAAAAAATTGACAATCTAATACAACATTTTTGACAATCTAATACATTTTTTTGGCAATTTTATACAATTTTTTGTACAATATAATATAATATTTTGATAATTAATAAATTAATTGAAAATTTAATACAAATTTTTCGACATACAACTTTTTTGACAATCTAATATAAAATTTTTGACAATTTAATACAATTTTTTTGACAATCTAATACAATTTTTTTTGACTATCTAATACAAATTTTTAAACAATCTAATACAAATTTTTTGACAAATCTAATGCATTTTTTTTTGACAATCTAATCTAAAAAAATTGACCGACGTTAACTTCCCTTGATAATCTAATATAATTTTTTTGACTTGCATAAATTTAACTGTTGACAATTTCAGAATTTATGAGTAAAACTTCTTGACTTGGGTGTTGATATTAAACTGTAACTTAAAGACTCATTATCAAAATTACAAAAGTATGGTCCAAATTTACAAAAACGCAAGTCCCTGTTCAATGTTTATCCCGATGACAGATCGTGACCAAGTCATCATCAGCGACGTTCGTCGGAGTTGGAGATCTCGACCAAGTCGTCGCCGGTAACGTTCGCCGGCGGTGGATATCACGACGGAGACGGCCTTCGGCTGAGCAGTGGTTTTCAGATCTATTTCTATGCACACACACATATTGATAAAGTATTAATTTTGGTCGGTTAAGTTATGTCGTCAACAGTTATAGTTAATATATTCGACTATAATAAATTGAACAATGTTATATTTCTTTATTGATCGGGTAAATTACAATAATTTATTACAAATGTTTTCAGCATTCTGGTGCTCAGTATAATTCATCGGCTTTATGACTTTGACTTGTAGTTGGTCTGTACTTCTTTAGTGAGATAAGTTCTGAAAGGTTTTTGTACTAATCTGTCTTTTTCTGCTTGGAAGTCAGATAATCCATTATACTGCTCTTTGACTCTATTTATAGGGGTACATGCTTGACAGGATGTTGACAAGTATCGCGCTCATCTGTCAACTTATGGGCTTTTTGTGTGTTGGACCTCTGTTAATTGGGCATTTAACATCAATGGATAATTACTCGCATATGTGTTAAAGGAAAAGACAACTATGTTATTATCCTAACTATATTTCCGTTGGATATCTAGTAAAAACATACGTGTCGGGTTATTACCGAATATCGTTTAACGGGTATTATTTTCATGTCATATCACACACACACACACACACATATATATATATATATATACACGTATATACATCGTCGAGGGAGATCGAGAAGAAGAATAGTAAGAGATCGAGCAGAATACAGAAGAGAGATGAGAGAGAGACGGCGACGCGGCGGTGAGCTCCAGATCTCGCCGGAGCAGATAATAATCATATATATATATATATATATATACACACACACATGTATATACACGTGTGTTTATAGATATATGTATGTATACATATGTGTGTGTATATAGATAGATATGGAGAAAGATGTGCAGAGGGGTTAGCATCGTTTTTTTCGACCAAATTCCGGCCAAAAAGTCATCGCAGCGGGGGAGTTCGTTGCAACAGTGGTGGAGTGTTTTGGGAGATGATTTCTAGAGAGAGTGTTTTGGGTTAACTACACAAAAAATAATATGGACCCTTTTATATTCTAACAAAATCAAATTAAAATATTTAAAAAAAATAATTTATGCTAATAAAAAATAGAAGGGTATTAAAATCTAATAATTCTCTTAAAAGGATACCGGAATCCAATTTATTCCTTGTGGGATAATGAATGTAATAATTAATAAAATAGCATAGTAATAAAATTTATTCCAATTTATTTCAATATTGTGAGATGATGAATATGTGAGATGATGAAAATAGCATAGTGTTTAATAAAATACTACATAAAAAATAGTTAAGCCTTGTTTGTTTCAAGTTGAAAATAGCAATGGAAAACATTTTTTTTGAGAAAATTGATTTTATGGATGGTTGGTTAGTAAAAATAAGAAACTAAAAAAAATATTTTCCATTTGTTTAGGAAAATAAGGGAAATTGATTAACCTTAAAAATGGACGAAAAACATTTTATTGTATGAGGGAAAACACACGATTTCATGAATATATTATCCTCTTTATCTCGTTTTTTTTGGCTTTTTGATTAAAAAAAGTTATGTGTGTTTGATATATTAGTTTTTTTTAACTTTTCCAAATTTACCATTCGCGAAAAAAACTCAAAATAAGAGAAGTTAGGAATTTGGGGACTTTTTAGCTTTTAAATATAAAAATCACTAAAAGTTAAACAAAATCAGTTAAATTATTTATATATTTTTAAGTCACCAATAAGTTAAAATATGTGAAAAATAACTTATTAACAAAAATAAGTTATAAGTCATTTATAGGTAAAATAACTATAAATGACTTATTTTAAGCTACTTTTTTTCTTTCATTATTTTTTAAAAACGGCTTATTTTGAGAAAGTTTTTTTTCTCATTGTAAAATCAATTTTTTTGACTAGAAAAGTCGATGCCAAAAACGCACTTATTCAACAAATTTTCATGAAAAAATTAAATATTGTCAAACATTCAATAAACGAATAAAGGTAAACAATTTTCAAAAAAATAATTTTTAGAAAAATAATTTTCCGAGTAAATATTTCCCCACCAAACAAACAGAGGATGAGTGAAAGATAGGTGTAAGCAAGGAAACTCCTAAATTGAAACAAAGAGAACAATTTGACTGCAGCCTCTAACTGTCTCCTTTTAATGGAGACAAATAGTATTAAGACACCTGGGAAAGAGAAATATCAATAAGACCTTGTTAATTCAATGTATCTATCTATCTAAATCTATTGAAATCTTTTATTACTTTCTAAATAAAACTTAATGTAAAGAAACTTCAACAAAACCATGCTACTTATCTACAGAATAATAAAAGTGCGTTGCGTAGATTCATATTGTATTAAAACCATGTTATTCATCCCACACTGAATACATCGAGAAAAACATTAAAACTTATAATGTATTATAAATCGTAAAAACATCCAATATATACAATACCAAAGTCAAATTCTTCAATTGTCAAATAAAAATTATCCGATAAAAACTTTAACAAAAAAGTATCATCCTTTTTTACATATCCTACGGGTCATTTTTTAGAATGCCTAAATAGTACCTAATCAATAAAATACTTAAAAAAATATGTATATTATTACAATACACATTCTGATTTATTTAAAATAATTATAAACTTTGCCGGAACTAGTTATATATATATATATATAGGAGATGATTATATGAACATCAATTTATACATCAACTTGTACTTTTTTTTTTAAAAACGTTCCAAATCAAGATTTTATTAATGCAAATCTTCACGTTTTCACGACGGAAACACAAATATGCGGGTTTTTTTTCGAGATGTATAATGACATGTTTTGAAATTGAAAAAAAAACGCATTTGTGTTCCCGTCGTGAAACCGTGGAGATTTGCATTAATAAAATCTTGATTTGGAACGTTTTTACGAAAAAATATCCAAGTTGATGTCCAAATATATATATATATTTATATATATTCTTTACCAAATTATTCACATACAAAAACCAAAATAACTAAATAAAACATAGAATGTTTAAATACTACGTACTGCACAAAAATGATGAAGGATGATAAAAATAAACTAAAAAAATATAGTAGTTTATAATTATAATCTTAAGGTGCACCGCTTGATCTAAAATTTATCGCACAAAATTCAACGGAAAAAAAAGAGAAAAAATTAAATGAAATTTTAGGTTATAACTCTTAACCTCCAAATCTTTAATTGAAAAAATGTAAAACTTTTTCATTTTTAGTAGTAGATATGTTTGTGTATAATTTAACACTTCAAAATATAAGATATGGAAATATATATTTCTTAAACGCAGCAAATAGGATGGTTTTGTTAAAGTTTCCTTCAACTTATAAGTGTTACTTAGATAATAAAAGATTTGAATATATACAGATAGCTACGTGAGTTAAACTTTATTGGTTGGTATATCTTAATTTCCTAGATGTCTTGGTACTATTGGTCTCCATTAAAAGAAGGCAGCTTGAGGCTGCTAACAAGGATGCAGCCAAATCGTCCTCATGTTTAAATGGGTGTTAAGAATTCGTTGAACCCTTTTGAGGTTCTCAGTGATTTAGAAAATCAAGATGAATGGATTAAAGAAGACTGAGCTATTATGGTCTATCTAAGTAAAAAATGACTAAAAAAAATTAAAATTTTGATATAAAAGTTGAATGAAATAAAAAATGGTTGAATGCGACTAAACAAAAAGCTCGATCGAGAGTCTATTTTATAAGCTCCGACCTAACACGAGTAATGCATTGAATAGAGGTCACTTTTTTCGTATTTATATTTTTGACATGTTACATAAATCTTAACATATATAAAATTATACTCCTAGCTAATATAAAATATCATTGACGTTTCATATCTAAATTTTTGAAAGAAAAACAATTTGACGTATCCGTATCGTATCCGATATGATACCCATATTCGTATCCGTATTTGTACGCTTGCAGCATAGCACATAACCAATAACAAGGATGACACCTTCCAATTGTGACGGGTTCTTGGCCGATCAAAATTACACGTACTTTTATAGTGGACAATTAAATAGGAACCGATGAAGTAAAAAATATAAGAGGGAAGACTGTCTACGATATCTCATAGTGGCTCAATCTCTCCCCAAAACCTGGGCATAATGGGAGTTTTTGAGCCTCCGGTTTGTCCTTTTGAAGCTTTTCATTACAGAACTTAAATAAGTTTTGCAATTTAGACATATTTCATTTCCTTTTTAATCTTTCAGTAAGTTCTGAATAGAAGATTTACTTGGAGGTCGACAACTTACAGACATAGACCAAAATCGAAATTGTGCACTTTAAACTCCATTACAAACTGTTACAACGTTTCTTTACAAATGGATAAAAGATTGTAAATATGAAAATTAAAGGCTTCGAGGAATGATGATGTCACCGATTGTGTTGTGCCACGGATCAGCCAAATGAGTTGCCAAGTTCTCAAGTGGTCCAGTTCCTGGGTAAGCCGATTGTTGCACGCAGAAACCGACAAAGGCCAACAACGCCAATCGTCCTGGCATACAAGTAATACAAATGATAAGAATACAATGCACGGATGGTTCTCAATCTAAGACATTAGACATCTATCGTGTTGTGATATTAACATTACCATTATCAAAACTATGAGTATATGGCAATCATGACTTCACCTGATATCTCTACTGACTAACAATCTCAGGTGAAAGAGCGTCTTTTTTGTTCGAAGTAAATAAGTTTGTTCTAAATGTAAGATTCAGTCATAGAACAATTACTTTTGTAGTTTAATGGTCTTCTAATCAGTGGTGAAATCAGGATTTGCTGTTTTTTGTTTACGAGGTCGTAGAACTACTTATATCAGAAGAAAATAGAAATTTACAAGTATGATGACTTTTATATAGGCCAAAAAAACACAAATCTAATGAACATAAAAGATTAGTTTTAATTTTTACCATTCTTAATTTCCTTGAGTTTGTACTCCTCAAACTTCTTAGGGTCTTTTGAGTAGCCGAGTGGATCGAAAGCTCCACCGGGGTACTTCTTTTTCTCAGGGTCCTTTTCCATGCTCCTCTGGTGCTCTACAAAGGCGATGGCTAAAAATTCGATGGCCAAGATTGTGGGTAACGTACCCCAAGGGACTGGTTGGCCCAAGTAGGTGGCTTGCCCACCAGGTGCAGCTGCCCATTCTTGGGCCTTGACCCAGTTTCCCAGGCCCAATGCCTCGGGTACCAAGATACCAGGCTGTAATAAACCGTTAACAAATACAATCGTCATTTCTTAGGAAAAGGAAATACTAATTAGTTTTTTTTTCCTGATAATAACCAAGCAAGTGCTTAGCAATTTCATAGTACTATTTGCTAAGGTAATTTAATCGTAAAATAACTTACAACGGCAAGCATTGCCCATCTGCAGTGAATTAGTTCGGATTCCTTGAATCTTTCAAGGTTTTCCGGCACTTCTCCCAGACCTAGCGGGTCAAATCCGAAATCTCTAATATCGAAAAAAAAACATACAATTTCATTTCAGGAAGCAGTTTTTGATACAAAGGAATAACAATTCAGACATATCGGATTAGCTAGGGTATTCACTATTCACTACATAGTTTTAACAAATAATCAATAAGGTCCCTAAGATTCCATTTGTTAGGATATAGAAACTAAGTTAACTAACACATATTTGATGAGTACTAACCAATAGGAGTCCAGATCTTCTACCCCCTATTCTCTATCCCCTCCCGTGCCCCCTTACTTATTTTATGTAAAAATTTGTTATAAAAAACTTGAAAAAAACTATACAATTACTATAACACATGTATCAATACATTCTAATAATTATTTTTAAAAGAAAACACGCAATTTATTTTGAAATAAATGTATAAATTATTGTAAATTAAATATTAAATTATAGAAAAATTGTCTAAAATATTATTATGTCCAAATGTTTAAAAATTTGAATACAATATAACATAAAAGGTTTTAAACTTGTGAAAAAAGTTGTGAAAATTTAAAATTTGAGTGAGAAAAAGCAAATGGGCACGGAAGGGGTTAGAGAATAGAGGTAGAATATTTGGACTCAACTGGTATAACATCTACATCAATATTCCTAAAACACTTAGTTTCCTTAAATTATAAGGTTTCTATCATAAAATATGCTCCACATCAATTACCATTTACTCTTACCTTAAAATTAACTTTAGTTCAACATCCGCTATATACATAGAGAACTCATGTACCCTCAAAATAAAAACAATAATTAATTATTCTCTCTCTTATATTTTGTTTTCATTCCAACAACAAAAAACCAATTATTTAATTTTACATTTCGCTCTAAATATCACAATATGAAAAACTAATAATAAAAAATTATAAGATAATTGATAGGGAAACTCAAAATTTCTAAAACTAATTAAATTGCAAATAGTGTATTTTTCATCTTAAATATAAAGAAGATGGTAAGTAAACTGATGCGGTTGTCTTGATATATCACAATGTTCATACTTTTCATGAGGTAACTATATATGTACATATTTTATATGGCCATTTTTATAATTTTCTTACCCGGGAGCTGAGCCATCAAGGTAAGGTGGCCTAGGCTGACCTGGCATCCAGTCCGCCGTCATGGTGAAGCGGGAGTGAGCTCCATTGGCAGCACAAGGAAGTGGCAAGGCGGTGGCAAACTTGGACTTGGAAGAGGAAAGGACCGAAGGTCTCACCACCGCTACACCACAGCTCATTGAAGCCGCCATTGCTCGAAAACCCAAAAACGAGAGTCTGAAGAGAGATGGTAAAGAGAGAGATAGAGAGAATTTTTTAGGGAAGATAGGGTTGAGAGAGGTGTACAAGTAGATGAGGGTAAGGAAAATTATAGCACAGGTACTTGTATTTTAGCAATGGTTAGATTTGGTTCTCATACTTTGATTGTTATGAATAAATATACTTCTTTTTTTATGATAATGAGTAATAAGACTGTAGTTAGAGCTTCCAAAATTTGTTCCTTATATAGTTATGCAAAGCAATGAAAATCCTAACTTTTGACGATCATATGATAGATCTATTCTCAAAATACTGTGTTTTGTAAACATTCATATAGTTAATTTTGTTTGATAGTGTCACATACAAGTGCAATACTGAATTTTTTCTATAGAAATTTATTTCAAAACAAGATATAATAGTTGTGTGATACAAGAAATAGTGCCAAATTTGTCCTGCACAATGTTCTATGCTTGTATTTTGTTGGATCTTGAATTTGATACTTAGATCACCTTGATCATGAAGTCATGAGTGGGATTATAAAAATATGAGTTATAAGTAGTAAGTCTTAGATCATCGTAATCAAATTTTGAGTGAAAAGTGGAGCTTTTCAAGTGTTAGCATCAGGGTTTTCCCCCTTCCTTAATATTCTAGGCTTTTTAACTGTATTGAATTAATTTCGTTGGTTCATGTATTTCTGTTATCGTGTTTTGAACGGGATGTTTATCATTGGGGGACACTCTGTTTCTTTTATATAATGAGCTTGTTACTATTAACAAAAATGTTCTTTCATCCTATGAATTATGAAATAACGGTTTTGAGTAGCTACAACATGTACCTTTACTTGATAATAATTTGCAATCAAAAGTTATGAGAAAGTATCATGTTTTTTTGGATTTGGTGAAAGAATCGGTTTTAATTGTGCTTCAAATATAAATACGGAGATCAAATAAAACTTCAGTCTCAAACTATTTGGGTCAAAAGAGACAGAGATAGGGGAGAATCCAAATATGCAAATGTTGATTCTTGTTGGCTAAGATGAGTTATTCTATTACGCCACGTGGATTTTTTTATCCATTCCAGTGCTTATGTGGCATAAATGGCAATCCCCAGATTTCCGTATTTTACATGGTCGAGGTTGGTTCTTTTTATTAATTTAGATTCAACTTTTCAAATTTATTGATAACCACACATATGCACAATTATATTATTGGAATAGTCCAGTGATTTTAGCGAAAAATATTTTCTCATGTTGATATATCAATAATATGTGTTTGGGATGTCATCTTATAGATTTTTACTGTTTTACGAAAACTCAATAAGCATTACATTCGTTCTTGACTCGTGCATCTACTTCAACTAATTAAGAAGGTTGTTATATAAATTTGGTGAGAAAAACTGATGCAGATTTTGAGTTAAGGTCAAAGCATAGAGAAATGTTCCCTAATTATAAGTATATTTTTCACCTGTTTTCTAAAAATTATGTGCATTTAATTATATTGAACGCGATCATTTTGCATCCTTATTGGCATCGGTGCAAGCCATTTTTTTATTTCAAGTTGAATCTCAAATGAATTTTACAGCCTTTTATTAAAAGACTAGCTAACAAAACAATTGATAGTAACTGTAATATTATTCAGTATTTTTTTCATATGAAAATAACAAAGATTTAAACTAACTACCCAGAATTGAATCCCAGTCTCACAACTTTTATAGTATAAACTACATGTTATTTTATCTCACGGGGATGATATCACGGTTTTTTAGTTTTTAACTTGTGAACTGTACTTTTATTATTTTCCCCGCTACAAAATTATTAATCTAAAATCTAAATATATATAAATGCATCGTCACTTTGGAAACATTCAATTTAACCGGAAATATAAGCATTATCATCAAATGTTTCGTGATTACGTTCAGGGGCGGCTCAGTACTGTTGGTTGCCTGAGAATCAGTTTAGTTTTTTTTTAGCCCAACTCAGTTTTTTTTGCCCTAACCCAGTTTTTACCCCAGGTCTAAGCCTTACTGGACTTGGGTTTGGACTGCCCCTGATTACGCTTGTGGATAAGGGTGAGCAAAAAATCCGCAAACACAACCCGTAACCCAACCCACACGGATTAGGGCAGGTTGACACAGGTTGAATGTCAAAAAAATCAATCTGTCCCGTCCAAATCCACTATATATTTTACGGGTTGGGTTATGGTTGAGTTTTTTCAAAACGCGGGTTAATCCGTCACAACCTGTAATATATATATTGTTACTTGTTAACGAATGTTCTAAACGTATTTAAATTAGTGTTAATTTATATTTCTCTTGAAAAAAAACAATTTATTTTAAAATATAGGTTAATTATGTAAAATATGAAAAGTAAATTAATGTGAAAATTTAATAATCAATCTCGTCTCAACCCGCAATTTAATTTATTTTACGGGTTGGGTTGGATTGAGTTAGGATTTTAATTATAACGGGTTAGCTTAAGTTGATTTTTAAATTTTATAGAATTGAAGTCAATCCGTCCCGTACTACGCCTACGTAGACACACTAGTTATAGAATTAAAGTCAATCCGGTCCCGTACTCACAAAGAAATGATATATTCTTTACATTCTTAAAATATGGGAAAGTAAAAGCAATAGATAAAGCAAAACTAAAGCCATTCCATTTAACCATGTCGATATTTAAAATATACCCATAAGGCCATATCTATCTTAATTTTTATAAAAAAAGGAAAACCAACTTCCAAAAAAGAAAGGCCTTGAAGGCTACATGCCATATGATATAGTAGTAATACATGCATATTGCCATAGGATTGTCCCATCTTTTAAGTGAAAGACTAGAGAAAGAAAAAAAAGAGGGGAAGGGTTGGAGGTCTGGTTAATAAAGCTGGTGTCTTCTATCATGTACCCATCTCCACCTGTTAAATAACGCAATTGAATCTTTTTATCAGCAAAATTCAAAAGTGAAGTTCATAACATAAGAAATAGAAAACAAATATCATGTACCCATCTCCACCTGTTAAATAACGCAATTGAATCTTTTTATCAGCAAAATTCAAAAGTGAAGTTCATAACATAAGAAATAGAAAACAAATTGCAAGATGCATGCGTTCTTTAAAATAGTAAATGTTTACTGTTTTTTGGAAGTTAACACCTGCTTTTGCTACGATTTTGTTTTCAGAAGAGACGATAGACATGAATATGTTGTTGCTTTGTTCATTTGGATTAAGATCCCATTATATATTCATTAAAAAATATGTATAAACACAATACTCAATAAAAAAATCAAACAACGGCGCCCGAGACATGCATATGCTTCTTACAAAATTGCAAAATGGAAATGGGCTGCCCAACTGCTCAACTCATCTTAGACATTGAATGAAAATCTAATAGTCGGGATCGTTACTAGTCTATTTTTTGTAACCTGATACGAGAAATAGGCAAGAGATTTTATCAATGCTGCCGAAAAGAAAAAAATTTAATACATAATTGTAGACATATATAAAAACGTACCAATGAAAGTCCCATCTGGGTCTGACTTTCGACATTCTATTTTCACCATAAGGGTAATCAGTCTCAGCCCGCTTAGCATTCTGGAAAGCACAACACCCTATCGAGTATACGGCGATCAGAACGACCAACATGACAATGTTGAGGACAGAGAGCTTGTGCCAATCGATTCTTACACTTTCAAGAACGCCGGCTTTGCATGAATCGCACTCGTAACATAGCAAGTTCGGAGCATTGTTCCAACGGTAGCAGTCTGGGTCCTGGGTCGACATAGTCGTGGCATAGTTGCACGACGTTGGTGGCTTGCAACATCCCGACTATATACACAGATACATATCTATTAACAACTTATGTGCAACTTCATTTATAACGTGGTTTTCATTAAAAATAACAAATGCTTAAGAACATGTCTTTACTAACATTTCTTTTTCTTTTTTGATATTAACGATTTCACAACTTATCCCGCCGTGTGTACCAGGGGTGGGCATGGTTCGGTCCGGTTCGGTTTTGGGGTAAACCGAAACCAAAATCAAAATTTTAGTCGGTTCGGTTTTCATGTTTTGGGAATAGAAACTAAACCGGACCGAAACCGTTCGATCCGGTTCCGGTTCTGGTTCGGTTCAAAGTTCCGGTTCGGTTCAAACTTATGTTTCGGTTCAAAGCTTTGATTCGGTTCAATGGTTTCGGTTTATGCGTGGTACTTTTATTTTCTTGTCCATTTAAGCATAGTAGAACTTTTATAACATTTTTAAAAATCACATTTACATGAGTAGACTAATAGTAACATTCGAGTTTGTATATTATATACAATATAGTAATATTATATAATATAACTACATTAATTATCTAGTGTATATATACTTATATAAGATCGGTTTTAAATCCGGTTCAGTTTTACATTTCGGTTTCGGTTTATTTTCAGAGGAACGAAACTGAACCGAATTATGGTACCGGTTCCGGTTCGGTTCGGATCACTGCATTGTAAATTTAAAACCGAACCAATCGGTTTGGTTCCGGTTCGGTTTCCGATTCGGTTCGGTTTTCCGGTTTTTTTTCCACCCTGTACTATGGTCGCAACTTATTATGAGCTTAGTGTTTTCGGTTTGTCTGCTTAAAGTTCAATTGCATTTGGTAAACCAGCAGGCCGCACTTTTATGTGTTTTTATGCCTGAATAAGCTAGAAGCTTAAAACTTGATGAACCTAGTTAGCTATTTGTTTTGAAAACCGGAACAAATCCAATTGGTTGGCATAAATCTGCAACCAAACGAGCGCTATAAATACAAAATCAGATGATTTTAGTTAGGAAACAAGAGAGAACTTATTTCTAAACAAAAACGAGTGAATTGCACCATCAACATGTGAGATAAAACTAATAATTTTTTTAATAATTAAGCTAAACAAAAGAATAAATCAACGGACAGGTTTTTCCAAGCTTGATCTTGGCATGCACTCATGAATCATGACCCATCTGAACCTAGAGCTTTGTTTCTATTTAGTTTTCCAACAATTTCTGCCCTTCCATGCGTTACTAATCTCAATATCTAATGTTGAAAAAAGTTTGTGCATCACGCAGAGTAAAACACGATGAGATCTTATTCTATAACTATAATAATCTCACCTGAATAGGGGTCATGTCGTTTTGTAAATAATCATAAGGTGTCCAATACGCGATCTTAGAACAAGCCTGAGACCCCAAAATACACCCCCTTACCGTCTCCCAATATCTTGGGTCCTTGAGCCTCTTCCTCAACCACATCGAATACTTCTCAAGGTGAAATTCCTTATATATCCTCCCTGGCACCTCATCCCCTCCTCCAGGGCCCGTGACCACGAACCCAAACACGGTCAGGCCCATCAAGGCCCCAATAAGGACCATCATTACAAAAAGATAGACCCACAATGCCCAAGCTACGTTGAAACAGGCCCCTATGAAGCCCGCTAAGGAAATAATTAAGATGACGAAGCCGATGATTAGGAGAGGGGTTTGGAGGAAGCTCTCACAAGTGGTGCGACTACGAGCCATCCAAAGGCCACCACCTATGATCGGTATCGAGGCTAGAAGGGTAAATAGGTTTAGGAAACCTATTACTGTGTTGCTGAATCTATACATTTTATTTTATTTCTTTTCAGCTTCTCTATCTCTTAATTTGCGTGTGCATGTTTTTTCTCCTTTTAGTGTTGTGCCTTTTCTCTTTAGATAAATGGCATATTGTAGTTCCTTTTTCGCCTTTGTAGTGAAGTGAAGCACGGGGTTAATTCACTAACTGCCCCCCCATTGTTTCATCCCTGAGCAGTATCTAGCAAAGTTTTAAAAAGTGTTAAAGTTGATCATAGTGTTTTTACGAAAGGTACGCTAAAAGCGTAGTTTTTAAGCGTAAAACGTAAACTTTTTATTGTATAAAACTATACATGTTAGAAATATCTAAAAAAATATAGATGTTTAATATATATTTTGAAAACATCATTTAACGGTTTTCAATATAAGAAAAATTGAAATATTTCATAAATAGCAAAAAACTATGGATTTAGGTCTTTTAGTACTTAAAATTTTAAAATCTTATAGTTCGTCAAAATGAGCGATTTAAGTATCACTAGCACATGTGATATAATTTGTTAGGAAATATGTTTTTCGTGAAATTGTTAACCCTAAATCAGCGCCGTTTTCATAGTTTTTTAGACAAATAATAATAATAATAAATACTACAAGTCCTGAAAAAGCACACTAATAGCGTTTTACCAGTCAACAAGCGAAAAAACGTAGGCATTTTATTTTAGCAAATAGCTTAATCGAACTTTTAGCGCTTTAAAATGCGAATTTTAAAACACTGGCATCTAGTCACCATAATTTAAAATGAATTAGTATTGGTTCTCAAATGAAGATTTGAATGTGTGACATTATTGGTCCATACATTGAATGCAATTATACAAATTCATTTTAATTAATGTGCTTAATCATGTGAGGTCACTAATCACCTAAAGTGAATAACCACCACCACCCATCTGACCCCTAAAGGTTTATTGATTAGCATTTAATTTTTCTGGCCTTGGGGATTAGGACGTTGCAAGTGAAATTATGAGACCAAATAGTATTTTGATTACCTTGCTTCGGTTTATGATTCCTGAGCATAATTAAGTATTGGTATATGAAAACAAAACTATTTAACTATTAATCATTCTATAAAATTTAATTAAGTATTAATCAATTATTTCTAAAACTAATTAAAAATTGATCCACCACATAATTACCTAATAAAAACAAAAAAAAATTGGCAAAAATAGGAAAAACAAAAAAAATTTAAAAAAAAATGGAAACAAATCAGAAATTTTTTAAAAAAAACGAAAAAAGCTGAATTTTTTTTTTAAAAAGTTGGGAACCCAAAAAAACTCCGGAAAAATGGTAAAAAAATCCAAAAAAACTAAATCACAAAAAAATGATAAAAAGTTCAAAAAAACCGGGAAGCCGAAAAAAGCCAAAAAATGGTAAAAATTTAAAAAGAAACCAATAAAAATAAAAATAAATCCAAAATCATAAAACAATGAAAAAACTTTCAAAAAGTCGGGAAACCCGAAAAAAAATTAGAAAAATGGTAAAAAAAAAAATAGAAAAAAAAATAACAAAATCCAAAATCATAAAAAAAATGAAAATTGTTCAAAAAAGTCAAGAACCCGAAAAAACCCGAAATATGGAAGGAAAAAAAAACCAAGAAAAATCCAAAATCACAACAAAATGAAAAAAATGTTCGAAAAATCGGAAAAAACTAGAAAGTCCCACAAGTATTAAAAACTTTAAAATAACTAGTAATTATTTTCAAATGACTAAAAATGACTTAAAAATGACTCAGACTATTTTTAAAATTATTCGAGCTATTTTTTAAAATGACTCGGACTGTTTTTAAACTTACTGAAAATGAGCCAGACTGCTTTTCAAATAACTTAAATATGCCTCAAACTATTTTTTAAATTACTTAAAATGACTCAAACTATATTTAAAATGACTTCAAATGGCTCAGACTATTTTTAAAATGATTTAAAATGGCTCGGACTATTTTTAAAATGACTCAAAATAACTCAGACTGTTTTTAAAATTACTCTCATTGTTTCCAAATTACTCAGACTATTTTTAAAAAGACTGAAAATGACTCAGACTGTTTTTTAAAATGACTAAAACTAATTTAAAAATTACTTTAAAAGACTTAGTCTGTTTTTAAAATGATTTAAAATGACTCAAACTATTTTTAAAATTACCCATAGTGTTTTTAAAATGACTTAAAATGACTCATGCTATTTTTTAAATGACTTAAATCGACTCACACTATTTTTAAAATTAATTAAGCTGTTTTTAAAATGACTTAAAATCTCACACTGGTTTTAAAATGATTTAGAATAACCTAGATTGTTTTTAAATTTCTCTCATTATTTCCAAACTACTCAGATTGTTTTTAAAATGACTAAAAATGAGTTTTTAAAATGACTAAAAATGACTCAGACTATTTTGAAAATGACTGAAAATGACTCAGAATATTTTTAAAATGAATTAAAACGACTCATACTGTTTTAAAAATGAATTAAAACAACTCAAGCTGTTTTTAAAATGACTGAAAATGATTTCGACTATTTTTAAAATGACTTAAACCGACTCAAACTATTTTAAAAATTACTTAAACCGGCTCATACTATTTTTAAAATGAATTAAAACAACTCAAACGGTTTTTAAAATTATTTAGAGTGTTTTTAAAATGACTTAAAATGACTAACATTATTTTTAAAATTAATTAAATTGACTCAGATTGTTTTTAAAAGTACTCAGACTGTTTTTAAAATGACTGAAAAGTACATAGATTATTTTGAAAATAACTTAAAATGACTCAAACTGTTTTAAAAATGACTTAAAAAGAATCAAACTCTTTTTAAAATGACTCGGACTATTTTTAAAATGACTCAGACTATTTTTAAAATGACTTAAAACGACTCATACTGTTTTTAAAATGACTCAAACTGTTTTTAAAATGACTCGAACTATTTTTAAAATGACTGAAAACGACTAAAACTGTTTTTAAAATTACTCAGAGTGCTTTTAAAACAATTTAAAATAACTCACACTATGTTTAAAATGATTTAAATGGACTCAGACTGGTTTTAAATTTATTCTGACTATTTTTAAAATGACTTAAAATGACTCATATTTGTTTAAAATGACTTAAAACAATTCAAATTATTTTTAAAATGACTTAAAACGATTGAGACTATTTTTAAAATGATTTAAAATGACTCAGGTTTTTTTTTAAATAACTCAGAATGTTTTTAAAATTGCTCAGACTGTTTTTAAAATGCCTTAAAACGACTCAGAATGTTTGTAAATGACTTAAAACGATTTAGAGTGTTTTTTAAATGAGTTAAAACGACTGACACTGTTTTTAAAATTACTTAAAACAACTCAGACTGTTTTTAAAATTACTTAAAACGACTAAGATTGTTTTAAAATGACTCATACTGTTTTTAAAATGACTCACACTATTTTTAAAATGAATTAAGACGACTCAAACTATTTTTTTTTACGTTTTTGGATTTTTATTGATTTTTTGGGATTTTTAAAATTTTATTCGTGTTTTTTGAGTTTTTTTTCTTTTTTAAGTTTTTTGGGTTTTTTCAGATTTTTTTCCTTTTTTATTTTATTTTTTTACGTTTTTGGATTTTTGTTGATTTTAGATTTTTTGGTATTTTATTTTTACTTTTTCGGAAATTTGAAATTTTATTTGTGTTTTTGAGCTTTTGCCTTTTTTCCGATTTTTGTATATTTTTTCAGATATTTTCGACTTTTTCATTTTTATTTTCTGGATTTTTTTTGATTTTTTCTTATTTTTTAGATTTTTATTGGTTAGTTAGGAAAAATGGCTCAATAGTTAATTAATTTCAGTTTTATTGACCAATTATTAATTAAGTTGTACACAATGTATCAATTCAAAATTACCCGAAAATAACTTTTCGTAATTTAAAATTTGAATTTAGTGAAATCGACTGTCAGGACTTTTGAGTCATTGAAGGACTTTGCCAAATAACTTACGTGCTTTATTGTTCATGACTATGACTATGAGGACGACAAAAGATCGGAATATATTCTATAAATGAAATTCTGATCAAACACAAATTATTGTCTCTTTGATGAGATCGAATGTTATTATTGATTTTGTTACTTAGCAATATTCCTTCTCTTTTCTGGAGAATATTTGAAAGGAATACATGTATTATATATGATCACTGGTCCACTATAGAAAGAGGTGGGGTATTGTTCCAATATTAACAAAAGAAACAAAGACATGCATTCGTTATATGACTATTATATTTCTACAGAAATCCAGTATCAATTATTTGGTTTGTATTTTCAGTTTGAAAAACTCATCAAATTCATCTCTGATCTCTCAAGTGACTATTAAGAATATAAAATAATAATGATGATGGTATTCATACAAATATACATATTTATAATCCCTAAAGTTTATATTTTGATTATACAGTTGATCAACATTCAACAATTAATTGGAAAGTGATGATTTAATTAAAATCGTAGTAGCTGAGAAGAATTTTATTGACAACTGAGACACTGCACCATCAAAACATAAAGTATATATATTTTTGTTCTCAATCATTTTCCTCTATCCCACCACTTAACATTTCGAAATTTATTTAGAGGAAATCAGTTTGATTTGTCCTTTACCCACTATATATATATATATATATATATATAAACACACACACTAGCAAATTGGGATCCACACAATAAGCTTTTCGTTGTAAGGACCTTAGTGTTCGGGTGACTTGGTCAGCGAGTTTGCTCTTCATATGGTTGGTTTGCGAACGTCATTGGCAAGTGATTGGTGTGTTGGATAGCCAAGGGCTGAGTTTGATATGGTTTGGACTCGTTAGCGGATTGGACTTGAAGACTAAGTTGGTTTGAGGAAACGTGGCTGGTCATGAAACATTGGATACGGTTTCGATGTTGGTCCGTTTGTATGATTCGTTGGCATGGGATTGATGTGTAGGAGCGTCAATGAGTAAGTTTGATATGGTTCAAGCTTGTGGACAGATTTGGGAGTAAAATAACATAGCTGGTTGGTTTAGACGGGTGGCTGGATTTGAGTCGTTTCAGCGGGTTAGATATAGTTCTATTGCTGGTCGGTTTAGACGACAACGAGTATGATCCGGAGGATCATGCGGGCTGATTATTTGGATGTTCGTAGCTGCTGTATAACACATAATCCAGGTGCTGGAGTGTTAAAGAAAAGGCGGGAACAGTTGCAAATAGTGGACAGCCCCTCTAGAGTTACTTGTAACCGCCACGGCGGTTATTTTCCCTATTATTCTGCCATGTAACTGCCTATGCACGAAATTATAAGTGCTAGGGCAGATTGTATTCATTAAGTAGTCTCGTTTTCAAGGTTCAGATTATGTAAATGTGTATAACGGATCCTTTGTATTATTTACGGTAATAAAACGAAGGTTGGCTGCGGCCGTACGTGTGTGTGTTCGTTTACGTTTACATATGTTCATTCTGCCCAATATACTTGTCTTAATTGTGATTATCATCGCTGCGTATTGAGTGTAATCTCTTGAGTGAAACACGAGTGAATTGCGAGGCAAACACGAGTGAACGAGAGGCAAACACGAGCGAACGAGTGAGTTCATTGTTGGGCTGAACAAACAGGCGGTTAACGTGGGTTTTAACGCTGGTTTGTGCCATCACTTGGTTGGTTTCGAAAACGAAAAATTAACCCTGTGACAACTGGTATCAGAGCGGTTACGATGGCTGGTGGTAGAGACAAGTCGGTTGCTGGGACGGATCTCTCAACGAAAGAGAGGATCGAACGCTTGGAGGCTATTGTCGGAACAGATCTCGACATTGCGGATGGAGAGAAACTGTTGGACAGATTTCTGAAACTGTCGGGGACGGTTACAGAAATGATGGGTGCGCTAGCGGAGGCGCAAGACAAGTTGCAAACGCTGGTGGTTGATTTCACCCAACACTTGGCCCAAATGGCAGTTGGTGCGAGTGATATGAAGGACGAGATCAAAGTTCTTCGGAGGGCTGTTTCGTCCAGTCCTGGTCTGAATACGGAGGGAGGAACGACATCGAAGGTTCGTGTGCCTAAACCAAAATCGTTTGACGGTAAACGGAGTGCGAAAGACCTCGAAAACTTTCTTTGGGATATGGAACAATATTTTGTGGCAGCCCATATTCCAGAGAGAGAAAGGGTTTCGATTACGTCGATGTATTTGATGGGAGATGCGAAACTATGGTGGCGTACTCGTGCCGAAACGGTTACGGAAAGTGGCAGTACCTCTCAGGTTTCGTGGGAAACTTTAAAGACGGAATTGAAGGAGCAGTTCCTTCCGACGAATAGTGCTTGGGTTGCTAGGGAGGCGTTAAAGGAATTGAAACAGACGGGAACGGTGCGGGACTATGTGAAGGAATATAGTAGCCTTATGTTGGACATTCGCGACATGTCCGACTCCGATAAACTGTTTAATTTCATAAGTGGCCTTCAGCAATGGGCACAATTGGAATTGAGACGTTTGGCGGTGAAAGATCTGCCTAGCGCGATTGCTGCTGCGGATGGTTTGCTGGATTTTAAACTTACCCGAGATTTGGAGAACGAATCGGCTTCGAAAAAGGAAAAGAAGAAGAAGGATAAGTATAAGAAGAAGGTAGATTATGACTATGGTGGTGGCAAATGGAAAAGGGACAGCGAGCAAGACAAGGAAAAAAATAAAGACATGGCAGTTCGAACGAACGGGTGTTTTATTTGTGGTGGTCCTCATCTTGCGAGGGCGTGTCCGAAAAAAGAGAAACTGAATGCGTTGGTTACGGAAGAAGGTTGTGAGGAAACTATGGTGTTGAATCCGTTACAACTTCTTCATACCTTGCACGTGGGTAGCGATTCAAGGACCGAATTGATGTTTGTTTCTATTATGGTTAACGGTAGGGCTATTAATGCGATGGTTGATAGTGGTGCAACACATAGTTTCGTGGCGGAACGTGTGGTGACAAAACTGTCTCTTGCGGTAACGAAAACATCAAAACTGGTTAAGGCTCTAAACTCCGAAGCAAGGGCTGTTATGGGGGCATCGCGGGATGTAAATGTTGCGGTTGGTTGTTGGAAAGGAACGCTGGATTTTACTGTTGTTGCCTTAGACGACTTCGACATAATACTCGGTAACGATTTCTTGGTGAATGCGAAAGTTGCTGTGGTTCCTCATTTACGTGGAGTGTTGTTCTTAGACGAGAATGGGCCTGGTTTTGTGAACGCGTTGCGACATGAGGGTAAACTGAAAAAGGGTTTGACGATGGTGTCGGCGTTGCGAGTAGAATCTGATTATGTCATGCCTTAGACATAAACACGGGCGGGTGGTCGACTCGATGGGCAAAGCCGTGGGGTACTATCGAGGGAGTTACGTCGACTAAATTGGACAGCGTGGTGCTGTTC
This sequence comes from Primula vulgaris, assembly GCA_963920805.1. NCBI lineage: Eukaryota > Viridiplantae > Streptophyta > Magnoliopsida > Ericales > Primulaceae > Primula > Primula vulgaris. Next base: position 30,189,324 of record OY987212.1, read on the forward strand.
AAGCGAGGAAAAATCTGGGCTGTTTGGATACGATGTTCGGCAGCGGGATTTTGAGAAGAAAATTGGCCTAACAAGTAAGGTTTAGTTGCAGGTTTGGAATGCGGGAATGAGTTGCGGAATAAATCTGATTTGCGGGACAAGTATGGGCTGTTTTGTGGGTTAGACGAGGTCCGGACTTTAGTTTCAAATGCTGTAATAGACACATGGTTATCGGGATGATGACTGGTTGGGGCAAGAATTTTCTTAGTACCACATCATCGAGTCGATGATGACTTTGGGTGGTGGTGCTTTGTAAGGACCTTAGTGTTCGGGTGACTTGGTCAGCGAGTTTGCTCTTCATATGGTTGGTTTGCGAACGTCATTGGCAAGTGATTGGTGTGTTGGATAGCCAAGGGCTGAGTTTGATATGGTTTGGACTCGTTAGCGGATTGGACTTGAAGACTAAGTTGGTTTGAGGAAACGTGGCTGGTCATGAAACATTGGATACGGTTTCGATGTTGGTCCGTTTGTATGATTCGTTGGCATGGGATTGATGTGTAGGAGCGTCAATGAGTAAGTTTGATATGGTTCAAGCTTGTGGACAGATTTGGGAGTAAAATAACGTAGCTGGTTGGTTTAGACGGGTGGCTGGATTTGAGTCGTTTCAGCGGGTTAGATATAGTTCTATTGCTGGTCGGTTTAGACGACAACGAGTATGATCCGGAGGATCATGCGGGCTGATTGTTTGGATGTTCGTAGCTGCTGTATAACACATAATCCAGGTGCTGGAGTGTTAAAGAAAAGGCGGGAACAGTTGCAAATAGTGGACAGCCCCTCTAAAGTTACTTGTAACCGCCACGGCGGTTATTTTCCCTATTATTCTGCCATGTAACTGCCTATGCACGAAATTATAAGTGCTAGGGCAGATTGTATTCATTAAGTAGTCTCGTTTTCAAGGTTCAGATTATGTAAATGTGTATAACGGATCCTTTGTATTATTTACGGTAATAAACGAAGGTTGGCTGCGGCCGTACGTGTGTGTGTTCGTTTACGTTTACATATGTTCATTCTGTCCAATATACTTGTCTTAATTGTGATTATCATCGCTACGTATTGAGTGTAATCTCTTGAGTGAAACACGAGTGAATTGCGAGGCAAATACGAGTGAACGAGAGGCAAACACGAGCGAACGAGTGAGTTCATTGTTGGGCTGAACAAACAGGCGGTTAACGTGGGTTTTAACGCTGGTTTGTGCCATCACTTGGTTGGTTTCGAAAACGAAAAATTAACCCTGTGACACTAGCAAATTGGGATCCACACAATAAGCTTTTCGTTGTATGAAACTATGGGAGTCTTTTACTTCTTTACGAAGCTTTTTCAAAACAAGCATTTGATTTGTCTTTCAAATGAGGGTATAGAATATTAGAATGCCTGTTCCTTATCTTCTCTTTTACTTTTCTTTTTTCAATGTCTTGTTAAATTCCTCTTTATGCCTCCACTTGATCCTGGTCAGAGGGGATCAAATTACTATATTTTAACTAAATTTATTCAAGATAACCTCTTGTATGTGCGAGTAGTTAGTTAATTTCAACATATTTTTTGAATGTAACTCAAGATATAGATAGTCATACAATAGCTAGAGCCGGGAAAAAAACATAAACCAACAATCGATCACTACAACCTTTAATTAAAAGGAAGAACCAATTCCATTCATTGAGCTACAATATTATTGCTATGCTATCAATTACAACCTTTAAAAGGAAGATGGTGAAAGTGCCAAAGTGGCATGGACTGGTTATTTAAAAAATGTATAAAAAGCGTCAAAGCAAGTTTGGGGCGCCCCATTGGAACTTCATGTTCAGCTCCTCTTACGGTCACAAAAGTCAGCTCTTCGTACGCTTCAGTCCACCATCCGACCTATAATATACATATATGTTAAGCATGTCAAAGCAAAAGAAAACGTATAAAACATCATAATGAACAAAAAAAATGAATATTTTATAAAAAGACACATACTTATAGTTTGTTGTACCATGGGGTACAAGCTTGATAGGATATCGAGCTTTAGAGCTTTAATCGAGTAATGTGTTGCAGTGAGAGGTAAAACCGCAATTGTATTCCTGCTGTTATATACACATGGACGTAATTAGTGAACGATGAAAAGCTAAAGAGGAATTGAGAAATTAATGATAATAAATGATTAAGGAAAAAAATCAATAGAGGCTGATTCTCTTTTACAGATGGAGAAGCTAACAAGACAAGTAAATATAAAATAAGACTGATTTCAACGAGGGAAAAGTACTCCGCAACACACTGGTGACAAATAATCTATTTTTTTATTATTATATGGACTTTAATTTGAGATAACCTTCGATCCATGATAAGGATGAACTTTGTCATATTTTGGAACATAGAAACTATTTCCGTTTTAATTGAGTGTATTGATCAACTTTTTTCTTTTTTGCAATCAATTATCATGCAAACCATTTCTTCAATTAAACAACGAAAAAAAGTATAAAAAAATAGCATAGGCAAACAGAAGATCGGAACTACCTACCTGTATGCCCATATCAATGGTCCGGCCGCTATTAATTAGATTATTCAAGATAGAGATCATAGAGTTGGGTGAATCAGACCAGCGGCCTCTTACAACTGCAATTTGGTCCGGTACTTAAAAGATTTAGCTTTTCATGATATCATCAAATTACAGCTTAATTATAAGCAGCGGATCGAGTCATTCTGCTTACAATATTTATTGGTTTTTCGTACTAAAAACAGCATTTAACTTGGCCTACAAAAATACGTACAATGCAACTTAAAATTTGCACTTTAAGAAGTACCAAAGTGAAATTAGGAAATTTGACATTGAAATGTGTCTATGCATGTGCTACTCCTACTTTTCTATGTAAACAGTTAAATTTTAATTTAATTTCGAGTTTAGTGTTCAGACCTGCAAGTGATCCAAGAGTAAGGGAGCTTTGTGATATATTTGCATGAAGAGCTTCATGTACATTTTTGAATACTGCACTATGCATTAACCATTCCCTCAAAATTTGTAAGGCTGAGTTGCAAAACAATAAAAGTTATTCAATTAACTAGTTAATTAAGGTGAAAATTAAAGAACAAGCTTAAGTTTCTTTTATGCAAAGTCAAGTTTATTTACTATTACCATGAACTATGAAGTAACGTAGTTCTGAATGTTGTTCCTTTTTATTATTTTATATTTGTGTTACATAAAAGTAGAAGTTTTTAAGGAGTTGCAAATTGGGTACATATTAGGAATTCGAGGTCATTTTAAATAATGAAAATCGAATCATATGATCGCCGTATGATTTAACTGGATTGATTAGTTTATTTGCAATTTATGTTGATACTGTTACTCGCTTCGAACACTTGGTGCGTTTTAATAAGAGGAAAACTTTTAAAAAATTACTTCTTCTTTTTTAGTACAAAGGGCCTGCATTTTAACTACTTACTATATCATTTTCTTAAACTACATGGAGTAGTCTTATTATTGTTTCAAATGGATCAAACTAGATTTTGTTTTGAAATTCTGGAGATCATTACTCTGGTTTAAACAAAAAGTTTGTTTTCCTTCCACACATAAGACAGAGCCCTTGTATTGCTTAACTAACATGTATTTAGTCTCGACTCTTGAGTCTTGCCAGATTAACTGCACACATAACTATATGTAGTTTAGTTAGTGAAGAATAATACCAAAGGTTTTGCTATTGTCCCAGTGCCCGCTTGTTTACATGGAGAGTCATATATTGCGAATGGATTGATGCTACCAAACCCGCCATAAGCCTGGCTTAGTGCTTCGTTGCACTTGTCGTGAGGAAACTAAATAGAATCAAATGGACATGATTTGTTTAGTTGCTCGTAAGTGTAACCGGAGATCAACCATGGTTCCACCAAAACTCAAACATGCCAAATGTTGTCATGGTAATCACCAAGAAGTGGATTTCCTAACTCTGTTGTCATGGTAATCCCCAAGAAGTAGATTTCCTAACTCTGAGTTGATTAGACTAAGAAGGGATATATTATACATTTATTAGCTATATATCAATCTGTCCTTTTGTCACAAATTAACTGATCCAACCATCCAAATTTGAAGAAAAAAATACGTCATTAAGTCATGTACTCCTATATGATACGCACTTTACCCTAGCATTCCAAGCTTTTGCCTTCAAATTAAATTAATTAGTCTATCCAATGGGCAATAGGGATGTAAGTAAATTTCATAAATCCGATCCAATCCCGATCCGAACCGTTGGATTGTTTAGATTTGATTTAGGCTTTAAATTTAAATGGTTTGGTTTTGAATTTGAAAATTTGAAATCCATTTTTAATGGTTTGGTTTAGCTTTTAGTTATCTTAACCCAAACCAATCCGATCTGATCCAAACTGTTGAAACGACTCCAAACCATTATATCCGATCCGTTATACCTGTTAAGAATTAATACAATTAACACTACTTAAAAAAATTAAACTCATTCCAGTTATAAATCCTAGTAAATAAATATATCATACTATTAATATAAGCAAACGTAAGAAAAGTTGAGGCTGCCCAATTTTACCCAATTTTTCTAAAAATACTCCCACTCTATTTTAATAATTAACAATATACATAATATAATTAATTAACTATTTGTCCTCACTATATTTTTCTAATTATGGATGTACCTTAAATTAATTAACAATTCGTTTTAATCTCCATAACTATAATAAATGACACCAAATCTGAATATTATGTTAAAAATAAAATATATTACGAGATTTATGTTACGCGTCTCACATGCAACGTATAAGTAACTTTTACTAGTATATATATAAGTTGAGAATATATTTTGTCCCCTCTCGAACGTGTAAAAAAAAATCAGTTATGAAACAAAAGACAATAGAATTTTGCTAGTTATTTACTTGCAAATATATGACTTAATATTTTGTTTATTTTGGTGAGTTTCTGCAAGCATGTGTTTGATAGAACGTACAATATTAATTATGTTTTTAAAGTATTCTTTTGAACTTCTAAGTGATGTTTACAATTGGTATGTTTACTGTTGATTATCTTTTGTTTGAAATTATTTATCATATTATATTTTGTTCGAAAGTAATTGTCATTCATATATGTTTCGAAATAGATTAAAGAATGAATAACAAATACTATTAAAACCTAAATCCAATCCGAATTCGCTCCGGACCATTGATTCTGCAAAATCAAACCAATCCGGTCCGATCCGTTAGGTTTGGATCCAAAATTTACAATCCGTTCAACGATGGTTTGGTTTAGGATTCACGAGAATCCGTTACAATAATGCAAACCATTTACACCCCAATATCCTTCAATTTGAATTCCATATTTTTTACCTCAATCTTGTATTTCCTTTTATTCTACCTCCCACTTTTGGGTATAGTGTTGAATGAATTCTTATGTGAATTAAAGAGCTTAGATAGCTTCTGTACGTAATTAAGATCATTAGCTGAGTTTGAGTCTGTAAGGATAAAAGAAGAAGTTGAAAGCTCTGGTTTAGTTGCAGACTTGGTTTGATTAATTTTTAAATGGCTATGTATAATACTTGATTTGTAAAATTATTTGAATATAGTTCTAATATATCACATCCATACAAATAGCATAAACCCAAAACACATACTGCCAGGGACGAACTCATGAATAGAATTTATGGGGCTATAAAATTTACATAAACTAATAAATTAGGTGAAAAAAAAGGTGTTAAATCAAGAAGTGAAATATCTAACTCAAAGTCACCATGACTTGAACTCTTTATATACATTATATAAAGTCAAAATAATACAATCGTTAATTTAAAACTCAACTAATAAAAAATAAACATATAAAACTTTCAAAATAAATAAATAAACAAAGCGGTAGATCAAGTATATTGATGTATATAAAGATTTTTTTTGAAAATTATGTATATGGAGATTTTTTTTGAAAATTATATTTATAAAGATGTATATATATGTATAATGACTATGTATAGTTTTTCCCTACTTTATGTTTTTATTTAGTTGAGTTTTAAATGAACGATTGTATTATTTTGACTTTATATAATATATATAAAGAGTTCGAGTCATGGTGACTCCGAGTTAGATACCCCACTTCCGTTAAATCATCATATATAACATAATTAATAAAAATAAATATTAAAAATTTTAATAATATCATAATTTTCAATATTATAGAGGTATCGTCGCCCCCGATCCCGATAGTATATACTAAGGTTCCCCTGCTCTCAAACCAATTTACTAAGAATGTGTAAGCATCCAACTACAAAAAGTAAACAATTTCATCATCGTAGCTAATTTGTACTATTCTTTAATTACTACATTACAAATATTTTGAAAATATAGAAAATCCAAGGAGACAAAGAGATGGGATCAAACCTGATTTTCCATCACCATTTATAAGATGATCGTGAGATGTAGCATTTCAGTAGAAAAAAACGACACCAGCAGGCGACTCAAGGAAAAGTAAATTGGCCTCTACACGAATATTGTATGCAAAACTTTTTAAATTTTAAAATTCTTCGAAATGCACAACTTAGCATACAACAAATAAAAGAAAAGATAAACTCGTAAGAAACACTATCATCGAGAACATGGTTGTAATTTGTAAACTAGGCTAGTCTGGAGCCAATTTACGTATCTCAATACTTTCTCTATCATTGGTATGTGGTCAGCACGTAATTTGAGTTAGATTTTATTGATTTACCTTTATGCCAAGCAAACCGGCCCAAGACAAGCGTTTTTGTTAGGACCAGATTTCTGGTCTAAAGTTTATTTGTTGTCTATTGGTTTTCACTAAATTAGTCTAACTGTTTGTTAAGAACTAAGACAGTGTTGACAGGTTTCAAGTAATATTGCAACCTCAGTTACAACCCACTATGACTGTAGTGTTAGGTTTCAAGTACCAGTTGCAACCTCTGTTACAACCTGCTTAGACAGCGTTGGTGGTTTCAAGTACCAGTTGCAACCTCAGTTGCAACCACAATTCCAACCTGCTGTTCAGCAACATTCTGTCTAGTTCTGTAAGACTGCATAACTGTTCTTTATTGATTATTATTTGTTCTAAATTATGCAGGATATATTCTCATATGTTCGTAAAGGTTTAATATGCGTAAATTGAGAATATCAAAGTGTTAAAAAAATATGTTTTCTAAAAGATATAAAGAGATTAGTTTATAAGATTATGTTTTCTTTTAATATGTATCTCTATTTTTATGCTTGTCCTTATCACTTGTTTCAATCTTTGATCCTTATCATATTCAGTAAAGATACGTTTAAAGATTGATTGTTATATGGAGTTGAATGTTTTATATGTTTATGAAAAGATATTATCTTTATATGTTTCTTTTCAAAGGGAAAGACTAACTCCTACTTTTAAGCTTGTTATTAAATAGGTATTAACCAATGATGATTGGAGTCAATCCACGCTGAAGTATCACGCAATGCATGGAAAGATTGAAGCCAATCAATAAAGTCAAAAGCAATCAAAAGATATTGAAGAATAGAAGATTGTTTTTACTTGCTTATATACTTGATAACTTAGCTTGTAAAAGGTGTGTGTTCTAAATTATAAAGAACCCATTCTTGAGAGAATACACAGAGAGCTTTAATAAGAAAACAATGATGGGATGCCATTGATTTATAATTGATAGTTATAGAGTAGGAGCAATATAGAGATAGGCAGAAAAAACTAGAGAGAGTCTAAGAGTTTTTCATTAAGACTTGAATCCTATATTGTAAGCTTTTTATAATATCATAATCTGGGTAAGTGCCCCGGAGACGTATCCTAGTTAGGTGAACTCCGTTGTTAAATGTGCGTGTGATTTATTTCAAGTACATTTAACTTTTCACAATTCTGTCCATTAATACACTTGGTTCCAACTGTGGTTGCAACCTCACTTGAAACCTAACTGCAAAACTGCAAACTAGAACAGCGGAGAGGAATTTCAGTTTTCTCGTCTGGTCTCACTCTAAATGGGTTGATCTTCATCCCGCCCCATCATTGAGCTATAGAACAAGAAGTCTAAATGCGGACTTAGTATGGGCTGAAGACTCGATCAACTATTAGAATAAAGTCCAATTAATATTGTAGAAAATGGTGATCGGAGGTTTATTAATTGGAATGTTGTACATAGAAACTCCAAACAATAAATGTATTATATTGATCAACCAAGTTTTACAATAAATTCAAACGGGTATTTATATAAATGTATAACCGACTAACTAACTGAACTAACTACGAACGAATCTCACGTTGTGTACTGTGATACAACCCGAATAGCTAGTGAGAAAAGTCAACATTTTTATGGCTGTCCGGGCAACTTGGTGACTATATCTCTCTTGTTGAGTGTAGTTGTGGCGGTAATCGCTAGCATCAACCGCCATGGCGGAGGAAGAACTAAAAAAACGAAAATAATGGAGTAAAAAATGCATAGTGACTTGGCATAAAAAGGAATTGGTGTACCTTCTCATCAACATTTTATCGGGATGGACTGAAATTTTGAATTTATAGACTACTATCATTGGGTTAGGGAGAATATGTGGGTTTATCCACCTTAAAGTTTTTTGGGATTTATTGCCACAAGAAATAAAAACCTTCATTTTTTAGTAGAAAAAATCATATACAATCACCTTTTACATAAAAAAAGTGAGGGCTTAAAATCGAGAACCAAACCATGCATAAGTTCGTAACTACACCTATTTCGCTAAAGTTGCATCCAAAACCACCATTAAATAAGAAATTGAACCCCGAAATATAACATACATGTTAAATTTAATTCAATAGCATTGGTAGGTAATTATAGTTTAGCGATATTTCATGGAGGTTACAAATTTTAGTTCTTAAATAACATCGAGCTCAATATTAAGAATTGAGAGCAGACTCAAGATGCCTAAGAGCAATAGAAGAAATTGGCCAATCAATTTATATGATATTGGATTTTTTTTAATTAATAATGCAGATTTTAAAGAGAATATATCTAAATCAGAGTTGGAGGATGGAGGTAAAAATGTAAATTAGTCGAATATTTGAAATCACATACTTGGAGTGATAGAAACGTGAATTACTTAAGATTGAATGGGGAAAAGAGAGAGACTACGACGGAAAAATGGCAAAAAGAGTTGAGAAAGGGCGTTATGACGAGCAAAATAGTTGTCTTTATCTCTATCTTTGAATCAATGGCACGTAGTTAGGCTATGTATGCAGTATGTATACCCATCTAACGGCTAAAATTTCATTTTTTGTCGTTGTTATTGGACGGTCCAGATCATTTTGGTCGTTCATGCCCATGTGACTCTTAGAGTATCAATATAATTAGAAAAGAAAAAACTCAATTGATAAGAAGTACGAGGGTAAATTATAAAGAAAATGTTTGTTTTGCCGAAAATTTATATGTTAAAAGTTGCATGGATATGTCATGTTTTCTTTGGTTCTTAAAGAGCTTTGGACAATTTTGGCATACTTACAAATAAGTAAATAACAATTAATTTAATTATAAAAAACTCATATATGTGAACTTATTTACAATTAGTTACATATATTTATTTACAATTAGATACATATGTTATAAAAAAATTTATAAAAATTATAAAAAAATTTATAAAAATCAAAAAATTTATACATAGTATCAAACAGGATTAGACATATAAGATTGGACGGATTAGACAAGATCAAATAGAATTAGACATACATGATTGAAAAAAATTAGACAGTATCACACGTATTTTTTGTATAAAAAATGTATTTTTTAAATATTTTTTTTCGATTTTTTTGAATTTTTTAACGACATATGTATATATTTGTAAATAAGTTCACAAAATATGTAATTTTTTGTAAAAGAGTGATCAAGTTCAAAACAACCTGATTTTTTATAAATAAGTTTCTAAATATATACTAAATTATCATTTTTCCGACAGTTTTTCACAATCATTTAAGCGGCCAAATTGTGAATAGTCAAGTAAAATTAACAACTTCGGTCTAAGTATAGTGTGGAAAAAAAAACTTACCAAAAAAAAGGGAAATTACTAGGGAACAGTCACCATATATAACTGGTTCACAACACATTTAGTTAAGATGACCGTAGCTTAAACAGTCAAATAAGTTGACTGTTCTAAAGATACACCATGTAGCATAAACAGTTAAATATGTGCGTATTAGTCTTTGGTACAAGAGTATCCCTTATATATATATATATATATTCCATGTTTTCACTATAAAAAATAAATTTGAAGTCTATTTTTTTTAAATAAACTAATGTTTTCCATTATTTATAACTTGTTATAGATTTCAAAATATTAAAAAAATTAGATTATTTATATAATTTGTTTATCATTACTATGCTGTAAAATATCAAATAAACAATTGAATACCAAAAATATAAAAAAAAATATCAAATTTTACAGATTTCTATCAACAAACAGTTTTTGAATAAAAAAAACATTAAAAAACTTAAAAAAACCTGAAAAATAATTAGGAATACAAAACATGGGTGTGACTTTCCAAAAAAAGATGAATTATAGTTATGGTACCCTTGTATATATAAATGCTGAAATTAGAATAAGGATGACTGTGATCTGCGTCACTGCGTGTAGAGCTATCCAAAGTCCGAACCCAGCCAAAGTACAAGGTAAATACAAAGGTTGACCGAGGGCATATGTGGTACAAACTGAACCAGCAATTAGGGCAAAAGTAAAAGCCATCAAAATAAAATAAAATGAAATATAAGTATAATTTGATGTAGTGGTCATCATAGATTCAACCAACACACTTAATGTGTGCTTTATTTCATCCTTAACAGCATTAATCCCACATTTAAAAAAAAAATAAGTTTAGACTATATTACGAAATTTTGCCTATTTGATTTATGAAAGTTGGTCTGATTATCAGGGAAATCGTGGAAAGTTCCCTCACACCCAAACCCCTTTTCTTCTCCACCAATCGTAGCTTATTACAGGTTTAAATCCAGTCGCTCACAAAGTAGGTTAAGTTAAAAATGAAAATTACTGATTATGAAAAGGAGTTAAAAAAATGTTAAGCTTAGTTTGACCTTTGGTGTAATAACGATATTTTTGTGCATCGGATTTTCCCGAGTTATTATTTTGTATAACTTTTGTATAAATCATTGTCTTAATAATATGTTCCTTCGTTCTTACAATTCTACCAAGTTTAAATAATTTATTATTCATACTTAGTAATTAGTAATAAAAAGCAGCACGTTTCCCATCTATTCAAAACTTAGGAAGCAATAATATGAGAAGATCAAATAAGATTACATATAAAACTACAGGTTCCATTTATATAAAGTCTACGGACGCGAAGCAAATAATAAGTTCTGGTTTAGAGGCCGCTTTGTGAATACTTTCAGATACACACACACAAATCTCTCTCTCTCTCTCTCTCCCTCTCCCTGCAAATCCACTCACAAATTTTCTACGCCCACCTTATAAAAGAGAGATAAAATAAAAAACCCTATATATTTCTATAAATATTTATGTAAGTCTATATTATCCAGCTGTTAGGGGTTGTATTGTGATGCGAGACCCTATATAGAGAGATACGTATATATATATATATAGATAGATATAGATATATTATAGATAGATAGATATATGCCGCCGGAGATATTTCCGTGGGAGAGGTTGAAGGAGAGGAGGTATGATAGGGGGCCTTCGAAGTTAGGGCCCGGGCCGAGGTGGCATGAGCTTCCGCCACATCATCATCCCTTTCGCGGAAGGCTCCCTGGTAGCTCATCTTTCTCTCTTTATATATCTATCTATGTGTGTGTGTGTCTATTGGCTTATTGGGATTTGTATCTAGGGTTGGTTGTGTGGTAGATGTTTTTTGACTCGGGTTTTGATTTTGATTTGTATAGGACATATGTATGTATTGGTTTATTGAGATTCGTATTTAGGGTTGATTTCGTGGTTTTGGAGATTATGTTTCGACTAATGGTTTTGATTTGTATAGGTCATGTGTGTGTGTATAAATTCCTTGTTTTATGTATTTTTATTTGTTAGTTTGTGATTTAGGGACCTGGGTTTTGTTGATCCGTGGTATGTCCTCTCCATAAACTCGGTCTCTCTCTATATCTATCTACATGTATGTATATATATGTGTGTGTGTGTGTATTGGCTTATTGGGATTCGTATCTAGGGTTGATTTCGGTTGATTTTGACCCGGGTTTTGATATATTCACACACACACACACACACACACACACACACACATACATATGTACATATGTATGTATTGACTTGTTTTATTTATAGCGCTGCACATGTGTGTATTTTATTGGTTAAGAATGTTAGTTTGTGATTTAGAGACCTGCGTTTTGTTAATTCTATCTTCGAAATTGATTTTTCGTCGAATATGTAGAAATTGTTACTGTTTTATTACTCAAATATTTGGAATATGTGTACGGCGAGTTTTTTCAGGAAACTCCTTTTTTTTGTATGACCTTAGTCTGCGAGAAATTATATCCGCCGTTTGTGATTTTGAATTGGTGGTTTTTGGTTTATTAAATATTCGGTATCATTTTTCTTCGGAGTATTTTGTGATTTTGACACCTGTGTTTCGATCTAATGTTATGTCTGTGATATCAGTTTTATTGGGAAAACTTAGGTTATGTTTTGGTGAGTCATTCAGATGAACCCCTTTACCTCTGTGCTTTTTTATTTGCTAGGGTTAGTTTTCTGATTTTAGAAACCGGAGTTTTGGTTATTTTTTGTCTTGTGTAGATTTTCTTTTGGAATTGTCGGAAATTTTGAGGCAAGTTCTTAGATAATCCCTTTAACTATTCTTCTTTCTGGATTCACGTGTAAGATTCGTTTTGTGATACATGGAATCTGTGAAATATAATTAGGTTTCATGAAAACAACTTTATAAATTTTGGATTTGTATCTGTGAGTTGTGTTGTGCATTGAGAACTTAGATCAAATGATTAGCTGGGTATCTATTTTCTTCAAATTTTTGTGGTTATTTAGGGCATGTCCTTCAAAAAATTCATTCACCATCCATTTTATCTTGTGCAACACGTATATAGCTTTTTATTTGTGTTACTGGAAACTTGGATTGTGTAATTGGTCTCGTTTCTGGTCGTCTTCGACCCTGTAGGATATGTTTCGGTGATTCATTTAATGAAGCCCTTATTTCTATGTTGTTTGTCTGGTGGAATTTTTTAGGGTTTGTTTAGTTTTCCAGGGGCACATATTTTCCTTTTTTATATCCTTTTTTGGAACTGTAGGATATGTCTAGGTTACGACTTAGTTTTTTTTTATATCCTTTTCTTTAAAGTAGGACTTGTCTAGGTTATGACATAAAAACTATTAAGAGGTGAAGTTCAAATTGAAGGATGCTTTTTATCTCCAAACTTTTTGTCCGTCTGCAACACATCCCTTTGGGTTTTTTTTTATGGTTTGGAGAAACATGCAATATATTGTGTCTTACACGGCTCTTCCTCAAATCTCTTAGAATTTGGGTTCAAGGTTATGAAATGATTTCTTGAAAAAGAATTAAACTACTTGACACGTTTGTCTCCTTCCTTTATTTACCTTTTAATGTTGTATGTTGAAGTTTGTAGTTTATTATTTGACAGATTTTATGTCTTGCATATGGAATACAAAGTCGGTTATTCTATGATGTGGCCATGGAAAAATCTGTTTTTATTAAATTCTCATGTATCCACAAGATCCGAATTTTGTCGTTTTGTTATCAAACTTATGGTTTTCGTTATGAAATTTATTACTAATCATAAGTAGTATATAAAGAGGTGAATGTCAAATTAAAGAAAGTTTGTCTCTAGCCTTTTGCCGTCAGCGCAACGGTAGAATTCATTTATGGTTCTGGGACACACTCATTTGATTTTGTCCTGTACGGTTTTCCATCTCCTTTGATCTATTATGAATTGGTTACATGAAAGGAATATTTTACGATACGAAATTATATCCTTTGCTTTGTAAATCCTGCAGCTTTGTACGTTCAAGTTTTCATTTTCCTCTTCTTTTGTAAGATGTATAACTGACATGGAAATAATGAGTGGCTCATGATATTATGTGGGCAAAGAATTCATTCATTTGTTTCTCATGTATACACTAGATCTGAATATGTTGTCGTTTTTTTGTTGTGCTTGTGATTTCCTATCTAAAGTTTCAGTATCGTTAGTCGTATTCACTTTATTGCTTTTTGAATTTGCTGTTTTTGTTCGTTTCCGCTCAGGTAATGAGAGACCAGTGTTGTGGCGTTACCATTCAGAAGAATCTGACCGACGATTCAACGACAAGTTTATTGATGATGAGGGGTTCCATCCATTTGGGTATCGCATAGACGGGAGATTAAACCGTTTTAATAGGGAAAATGAGGGGCCATTTGTTCACAGGGATGTGAGAGGGCACGCTTGGGAAAATGACATGTTCCCAAATGCTTTTGGCAGGCCCCATTTTGTTAGTAACCGGAGATATATTGATGAGAGGGGCTCTTTTGGAAAGAACGGTCATTTTTCGGAAAATAATCGAATGGATAATGGGAATGATCAAAGGTCACTTGACAAGAAGGGTTCTTTTAAGTGGAGGGGTTTGAGAGAGAAGTCATCGGAAAGTAGTTTGTTTCGAGAAAATTCTGTCAGGCTTCGTAATGGAAATAAACCGCGTAATGTTGATGACAGAGTTCCTTTTGAGAAAAAGAGTTTGAAAAGACGTTCTCCAGATTATACTGTTTTTCCTAAGAGTTCTAACCCGAATGATTTAAGTGGGGAGTCTTATGAAACTGGTGAGTTGCCAAGCAGTCCTAGCAAGCTTGACAGGGCAAGTGATCAATGTTTAATGGATAATCAAGAAATTAGACCAACGTCCGTAGAAAGTGGTGAGGTGTTAAACCTGTCTGGCAAGCTTATTGACACTTGTAATGACCATGGCCCAGTGAACAACGTGCTAATATTTACCTCTCCTACACATCTGGACTTTGCGAAAACACAAAAAAGACATTCTAAAGATGAATGTAACAAGTCTAATGGTGGGAAGGATGTGGCTAAATTTGAGAAAGAAAGTTCACTTGGATCAATTGATCGGAAGCCATATAAGTGGACTCGATCAAAGCTAGAGACACTTGACACTCCATTACAGTCTCCTTCTGGTAATGCTGATGCTGCTTGTGCCACATCAGCGGGGTCATCTGAGGAGGGAGGAGAGAGAAAGAAGGCTCGCCTTGGTTGGGGTGAAGGGTTGGCTAAGTTTGAGAAGAAGAAAGTTGAAGGACCAGTTGATGATAGTGCAACTAAGCCTGGCTTGGTTGCTTGTATTAGTGTTGAAGAACCTTCACATGCATCTAATGATCTTGCTGATACATGTGCTAGCGCTGCTAATTCCTCACCAGGTAAACTATTTTAAGTATATTGTATATCTTTATTTAAATATGTATTTGACTGATGTGGCATATTGATTGCTGAGTAAAACTAGTATAATTCATTTTTAAAATTAACTCTTTTTCTTTACTCCCTCTGTTTAAAAAAAAATTGGTCCAATTTTGTTTATTCACAATATTAAGATAAGTTAGTCAGAGTAAGTAATATGCTTATAAATTTACGAATATATCATTTAAATAATTATTATGGTTAGTATTTGTATATATATGCTCATTTAATATGGATATATATGTAATTAAAGAATAACTACCAACTCTATACATGGAAACTGGAGTATACTTTGGAAAAACCAAAATAGAAAGTGGACTATCTTTTTGGGACGAAAGGAGCATTTGTTTACTTGCTGTGGTTCCATAAATGTGCTCTTCTTGTCATGGCTTGCGTAAGGTTTTTGAATTTCACTTAGTTATTTTCTCCTTAACTATGTTCATTCAGTGAGAATTGCTTTTTGGGTTTTCTTCTTGAAACAGGTGCTGAGGATAAGGCATGCATTAAATCATCAAATCCCGAATACGATACTGCCTTTTCAATTGGTTCACCAAACCTTGTACATCGACATAACACTGATGAATTTCAGGAGAGAGAATTCTGTCTAGAGAATGTAGAACTTGTCTCGGTTGCTAATTTAACCTCTTCTCTCACTAAATTGTTTCAACTAGAAGATAGTGCAATATTTGAATCTAGTTTTGTGAAATCCACTGACTTGAACCAATTGCTTATGTGGAGAGGTGTAGCTCTGAAGTCCCTTGAGGTAACTGAATCAAATATTGATTCACTTGAAAATGACTTGAAAATTTTGAAATCTGAAAATGATCTGGAAGAAGAATATTCTCAAGTTCGAAATGATAAAGTTGATACTCCAACGTCGAAATTAGTTGAACCACTTAGTGAGGTGTCGGGTGTTTTATCCTCCTCTGTGTCTGGTTCTTTAAGCAGTAATAGAGAAGAGGAAGTAAGTGATCGAATATTGGCGTCCAATAAAGCAACTGCCATCAAGACTTCTGAAATATTTGATAACCTATTGCTGTCTAATCATCGTAATAGTAATGTTGCAAAAACAAGCAATACCTCTAGTTGGAAGGATAACCCTCAAATATTGGATAAGTTAGCTTTTAAGAAGCGGTGTGAAAGATTTGATGAGAGAGTAAATGCCCTGAAGTATGGGGCACTACAGCACCTATGGGAGCAAGATTTGCAGTTATCGTCAAAAAAGAATCATAAAAAATCCAAGAAGAAGTTAATTATTAGTATGCGGGGACCACATGGCAGTAATAAATCTTGTTTTTCTCGTTTCTCTAATGCTGGTAAACAAATCCCCTTATTTTCTAGATTTTCCGTTTTTATATTTTCCTTATTGGCTTGGTTGAGCATGAGACATGATCACTTGATATTGGGATTTTATATTGATGCTAAAAATGCATTACAGATAGACAATTTAGACTTTATTAACCTCTTATCACATACCTATATAAGTCATTCTTTTTATTTGTCTCTATTTTGCTAGTTCTTGATTTCTTGTTTTAAATCTTATCTGTCTCGTTGGTGAAGTTTAGTTTTCCTTGTAAAGTTATTTGAGTGGATGTATACATTTTTAAGGAGTGAGGATAATTTTGAATAGTTTAGGTTTTAGAAATTATCCAGGGAATCCATATTTATCATCTCGTGGGTTTACTTGAGCAATTTGATCCAATGAAACAGTCTTAATGTCAAGATTTTCTACAAATGTGGTTACATATATTGATACGATTTAAAATGTCCTTGAGCGTGTTGGAGAGATAGCACCAAAAATTTATAAGGTAGTTGCAAGCCTAATAAAGTTGGGTATTGCATTTATTGTGACTAAGATGTTATCGGGATGGACTACCTGCTGAATCTGCAAAGAAAAACTTTTTGTGAAGGCTCAAGTTGGACTAATGCAAGACATAATTTTTTTAATCAAGATTTAGGTCAATTGAGGTGCATCTTTATAACACAGAATTATGATTCGTATGTGTTCATGCTACTCTCAACTTGTGTAGTAGAGTTACTTGATTGCTGTTAATTAGAGGCACTAAATTTTGTTACTTTTAAATATATATAATTGTACTAAACATTTGACTACCTATTGATTTTGATATTTTGCATCAAATTTTCAACGTAAAATTTTAATTTTCTTTCCACGGAGTACTTTGCTATTTGTTACTGTAAAATGTAATTTCTGTCTCTGAAGCAGGAGATTCGAGCCTTGTTCCAACAGCTAAGACCATCAATTGCACAAGCAAGTTGCTTTCAGATTCACTGGCAAAGCATTGCAGGAACTTCCTTAAAATGCCAGCAATGATCTCGGGTAAAGACAGAAAATCAAGATTCATTTCCAATAATGCTTTGGTAGAGGATCCCTGTACTGTGGAAAAGGAAAGAGCTATGATTAATCCTTGGACCAAAGAAGAAAGGGAGATTTTCATGGATAGGTTTGCCGTTTTTGGCAAAAACTTTAGTAAAATCTGCCTTTTTCTTGATCACAAAACAATTGCAGACTGTGTTGAGTTTTACTACAAATTTCACAAATCGGATGATTTTGTAAATCTAAAGAAGAAAAAGGCAGATTTTGCTCATAAAGATAAAAGTTCTTATCCCATCTACAGCTATCTGGTAGGTTCAGGGAAAAGATTTAACCGTGAGACAAATGCAGCATCCCTTGATGTGCTTGGTGAAGCTTCGGAAGTTGCAGCTAATGCTGATCTTGCTTTGAAAACTCGCCGAGAAAATATTAGTATGAGAATGAAGTTACGTGAGGCCGATGTTTCTGTTGATGAGAGAGAAACCGAGGCTGCCGATGTGCTGGCAGGTATTTGTGGTTCAATACCATCTGAACCTATGAGTTCTTGTGTCACAAGCTCTTTTGGCTTGACTAACCAAAGGGTTGGTAGTTATTATGAGTCGTTTTCAGAAGATACTTGTGGGGAGAGAGAATATAATGATTGGACATATGAAGAAAGGTCATCTTTTATGGAAGCTTTTGCATCTTTCGGCAATGATTCTGAACTAATATCGAGGCATGTGGGGACCAAGTCTAAAGATGAATGCAAAGTGTTCTTATGTAAGGCTCGGGGGCGTTTCGGACTGGATCAAATTCGCGTTATGTCTTGTGGGGAGGACAGAGAAGATGGTAATAAAAATGAGGGTAGTGACAAAGAAGGTGCTTGTGTTGTTTCTAGTGAGAAATCATCATCTAACGAGGATAAGGATGTGTTGCTTTCTGATAGGAACATGAATGAATTGGATAAAAAAGACTCTAAAGATTCTTATAAGTTGGAGAATATGAGTGTTGATGATTTGATAGGAGAGAGTAACCCATCGATAGGCATTGAAGGTGATTTGAATTCGGAAAACTGTGTTGATATTGAGCCTGTGATAGTATCGGACCCTATGGTTGTTTTACAAGGTAGAGGTAATGGAGAGGCTTTTTCTTCAGTAGGGTCAGAATTGGCTGATGTGGCAATCAATATTAGGGAGCCTCAAGTAGAGGAGCAAGAAATGATGAAAGAAAACAATTCGGGCAACAAAATAGATGAGAACTGTCTAAATGATAAGGAAGAGGCATGTATAAAAGGCTTAAAAGAGTTGAATTATGCTGATCAAGAGGTAAATACCTGTGTTACTTCTTCTAATGCTGATGCTGGTTCTTCTGATGTTCCAGTAGATTGTGGAATCTCGAAGTTACTCCTCGACTTAAAACCTGCTCTCAAGGAGTCTCCTGGTAATTCACTGGTAGCGGACACCTGTCCTGAAAATGGGATTTCCGCGTCAAGAGGTATTTCATCGAGTTCTCAAGATGATTTTGACAGGATTGTTCAGAAATTATATCATAAGTCGACCAATGTGGCTAGTAGTCAATATGAGTCCCATTCTTCTTTGGTATATTTTGGCTATCCGTTGCAGGTAGCCGGTAAAAAGGAATTTAATGGGGATTATCCCTTTCTTAAGAAGTGTAGTGGATCTGATACATCGAAAAGAAACAGTGACGTGAAACTGTTCGGGCAAATTTTGAATTCTAATCCAGAGAATACTAATCCGAAATGTCCCTATACTATTAATGTAGATCCAGATTCAGTTGTAGGAAAATTTGATGAAAATAGCTGTGTTCGTCATGAGAACATTCCGAGTAAAGGTTTTGGGGGTTGGGATGGGAATAGAACTACAATGGGGTTTTCCCCTTTGTTGGCTAATTATCCTCCTGTGTTTGGTAATTTCACGAGCACATCTACTATCAAGCAGCAGTCGACGATTGTAAAAAGTAATAATAATGATATTAATTTAAAAGGTGTCTCAGTGTTTCCTTCTACGGAGATGACTAGTGGCAATGAAATAGTAAATTATCAGTTCTCAGGTTTGCTCAATTCATTAGGTATGGTTGGACCAAATGTTGGTTTATCGGACCCAGTAGCAGCTATAAAAATCCATCACCCAAAAGCAGAAAATTACAGCAGTAGCCCTATGGTGAACAAGACCGTGGTAGAGGAAGAATAGTGGAAGCGGTCTTCTAAGGTTTTTCTGTATTTGGCAAATTCTTTATTTTGCCATATTGTACATAGAAGTTTTGTAATTTTGTTTCTTCAGATTGATAGGTGAAATTGATTATTGTCAATTTGTCTTTTTTTTTTGTTTAGATGAAATATGTTTAGATGCTTGTATTTTTCTCAGGATCCTTGTATCTGTTATATTTAATGAAAAGACGAATAATATTGAAATTTCTGATAATTAGTTGGTTTTCAGTCTTGATTCTCTCCTGTTACGTGATTTTTCCCTATAAAGGAGTCTAAATCTTACACTCCCTGTTCTCTACTCTCTTCCGTGGCCTTTTGCTTATTTTTCCTCAAATTTTAAATTTTCACAACTTATACCGTAACTTTATAAACTTTTATATTATATTGTATTCAAATTTTAAAACATTTGAACATAATATTGTTTTAGACAATTTTTTTAATATTCAATGTTTAATTTACACTAATTTATACATTTATTGCAAAACAAATTTTGTGTGGATTTTCTTTTAAAAATAATTATTAGAATGTATTGATACATGTATTATAGTAATTGTACAATTTTTTTAAAGTTTTTTAGAATTTTTTTTGAGATAAAATAAGCAAGGGGGCACGGAAGGAGATAGAGAAATGAGGTAGAAGATTTGCACTTATAACGTTGATTGGCAATGCTAAAAGTAAACTTGAAATTTGATTTAGGTAGCAAGTTCATACAATAGGAAGGTTCTTTCAGATAGTAGAAAAGAGTTGTGGAGAGATGTGACATGACCCCTTGTTTTAGAGGTTATTGTTAATAGCTGGAGCAAATTCTATCAGAATTATGTTTACGTATTAGGAATGTCATTATCATATTGCTTAGCCTGAATTTAATCTGTATAGTCTTTTAAATATTACAATCTGTATAGTTGAATGACTTGTGAAGGCATATTTTAGCAGCACCAGGAACAAATTATGTCCATTTGAACTGTTCTTTTAAGAAAGATGAATTTCCAAGCCATTTACCAATCCAATAGCATTTTTATACCACTTAATACCTGAGATTGTTTATGACTCTGAATGATCCTCGTTAGCACCACTTATCATTTATAATCTGCAAATGAACACAAGAAAATAATCCAATATTAGCTAATTTTGCTTAATTTTCTTTCTTTCATAATTGGAATCGCCGATAACAATACATTCAAACCTATATTGAATTTATTCTTGCGATCAAATTGAAGCTTCGGAATTCGATAATTAGCGTTGAAGGAAGAAAGAAATTGGCTAAGTTTTTTTTTGCTTTTACTTTCTTGGGACCAAACATAAACAGAAGACAAAAGGAGATGAAAACTTAGAATGGAAACTTGATCAGATTAGATACCATGTTCAAGCCGTCTTCTGGTCCATAACATGTATGCTTAACGGAGAAGATATGAGAATATATAGATACTATTATTATATATACATGTAGAGAGAGGGAGAGGGAGGGAGGGAGAGAGAGAGAGAGAGAGAGAATCATGAGTCATAAGTTATGACCATTAAGAATTTGTGGTAGTTTCATGAAGGGTGAGTAAGGACCTAATAAGGTTAATTATTAGGGACAATTATAGCAGTGATCCCCCCTTTTATTTTTGACAAAAATGTATCTAATTCTCCTTACTTCAATTCGAAAGGAACCTTTTCATCAAATGACAATTATAGCAGTAGTTTTTTTATTTCATT
The DNA here is from genome assembly GCA_963920805.1 of Primula vulgaris. NCBI lineage: Eukaryota > Viridiplantae > Streptophyta > Magnoliopsida > Ericales > Primulaceae > Primula > Primula vulgaris. The sequence goes on from OY987212.1 coordinate 30,210,970, forward strand.
CTCTTCTCCCTTTTAGTTTTTCCTTTTTTATTTCACTTCTGTACATTCTAAGGGATGTAATAAGCTAGGGTTTTTTTTCCAAAATGGCCTAGCGGACTATAAATTTGCCAATATGGCCTATCTCATTGTATTCGTCAATGAAATTGACAAAATCATTGGGAAAAAATATCCCTCACTTCCTCAAAACAATTGACGAACTCTTTACAAAATAAATAACCCCTGTTCGTCAAAGGAATTGGCGCAGAACTACACAAAAATTATGATAAGTTTCAAGGAGTAAATCAGTTTATACAGACTTTAAGTCACTCATACTCAAGTCATGTCATCAACGTATTGAACACCACACATATTTAATCTCTGATAATAATCCATACTCCCTTTTTTACCTTCACGTTTCTTTTCTAACCAAAATACTTAAGAAATGTGCTACATAGATTTGTTGAAATCACAATTGAGTTTTTCTCAGTTTTCTCATTTAAGTGTTGTTAGACTTGGTTGCTCTAAACAAAATAAACATTCTACAATTATATGTTACTCTGGAGGAGAAATGATGAAAACTATTAACTGGAGAGTTTATCCTGTGATATAACTTAAAATAAAGTGTTTTAAGGGGTTCACATTTAATGGAGTCCAAATCTTTTACCTCTATTCTCTACCTCTTTCGTGCCTCTTTCCTTATTTTCACTCAAAATTTAAATTTTCACAATTTATACCGCAATTTTATAAATTTTTATATTATATTGTATTCAAATTTTAAAACATTTGAACATAATATTGTTTTAAACAATTTTTTTAATATTCAATGTTTAATTTACACTAATTTATACATTTATTTCAAAATAAATTTTGTATGAATTTTCTTTTAAAAATAATTATTGGAATGTATTGATACATGTATTATAGTAATTGTACAATTTTTTTCAAGTTTTTTAGAATATTTTTTTGGATAAAAAAAGAAAGAGGGCACGAAAATGATAGAGAAATGGGATAGAAGATTTAGACTCCATTTAACGAGGTTAAAACCATACTGTTCAGCTGGACAAATAAAAAACATGTGTCCCACTGATTTAGCCACTAACCAACATGGTTAAGAGTTAACCATATTCCTAAAATCTCTCCAATCTAGTAATATATACTCCATATATATATATTTATTTCATCATTATTGATCCACCATAAATATCACGCCTAATGATATTTTTATTCTTCTCCAATATCTTAAGAACCACTATTTATATACTATGATTAAATAGTATTAATACACACGTTTATCTATTTTCTACTCCATTTTCTTATAAATCTCTCATATTAAAATATAAAGAATTTATATGTAATAATAAAACATTTTTACATTTTTATTCATCATTATATTTTTAGAACGCTAAAAACGAATTCCAATTTTTATATGATCAAAATAGTTAAAGTGATCATATTGAAAGAAAAATAAAGTCGTAAAATAAGCAAAGATTTGTTTGACCGCTAAAAACGAATTCCAATTTTTAAAAAATTGATATGCACTTATCTGAATCATCTATCTCAAAAGAAAAGAAAAGAAAATTCCTAATCAACATTTAATGCGATAAATCAAAATAAAAAAAGTTATACATGAAAATAGCCTTCATCATTGCTGGAGAAATTGAATTGCCAATCAAAGAACTTTTCAAATCAACTCAAAATCTGATGTAATTAATTCAAACCAACTCAAGTTAATTAGCACACTATGGAGATAAGATAACCTTTATTTTTAATTTTTTTTTAGAAAATATTGAATTCTGTTAAAGGAAAGAAGGTGAAGAGATAGAGACAAAATTAAATCAGGTTGGGTTAACTCTAACCATCATTGTAGTTAGTATCTAAATTAGTGGAACACATGTCGCTTTTTTATTTGACCAGCTGTAACGGTATGTTAACAGCATGGTTTTCACTTTATTAAATGTGAACCCGTGTTTAAGGCACAGAGAAACATGAAAAACAAAATTGTTTTAAGGTAATTGATGTTTCAACAACTTTCTATTGTTTTACTCTAACTTGTCGTTCTCCACATGTGACTACTTATACTTAACGATTTTAAATATATGTGATTGCGTACAAATAATGTGAGTTAGGGTCGGGACCCGTCTCGTAAACGTTCAACCCGTATCCCGACCCGATTATTTTTGTAATTGAAAAAAAATCCCGAAATCCCGACATGTAACATCCCAGACCCGTGGGTGTCACACGACTGAATAACACGTGTGACGGCACGTGCTAAACAAAGTCTAAATGAAATAATTATTAAACACTCGCTAAATAACTCAAATTTCTAGCAAAAGATTCGTTAAATAGAATCTCGAAAATTACGTTCATTACAAAAACTTAATCTCTTACAAGCTAAAATAAAAATGTAATCGCAGTGAAATTTAACACATAATTTTAAAGGTCTGTCTGGTCTCCAAACTGACTCGAGATCAACTCTAATTAACTGTTTGTAACCTAAAAACATTTTAAAAATGAGGGATGAGTTAAACGAGCTCAATGAGAGAGAAAGACTCGCAATATATAATATGAGTTGAAAATAAGATTTTTCTTTTCCGTTTCTTTAAAAATAATGCTTTATTTAAAATAAAAATTCCAATACAATTATCAATAACTTAAATAAACTTGTAATAAGAAGATAAATAACTCTTTTTTTTTCTTTTATCAAGATAATCTCGTTTTAAACATTCGCAAAAATAATAAATAAATTTCTTTCTTTCTTTTATGATATGAGCAAATATGATAATATGTATATCTTAGGGGCTGGATTGACTTATTCAATCATTTACCGTCCATCTTTTTTTCTGGTGTATAAACTGTACGTGCACTTCGTAATTAAGGTCACCACAGCTTGACGGCTGAGTCTCTTCCTTAACACGATCCGGTTAACGAAGATATGTGCAATCGCTAAGTTAACCCTTGAGAACTAAACTCTTTCGTTTAGTTGCCAACGTCACCCCACTTTCCTCTTCCCCTTATTCGGGGATCTTTCGTTTGACTTATTCTCATGGTCCCAAATACAAATCATAAGAAATCATAAAAATAATAATTTCATTCCAATCTTTGTACAGAACCGGCACAGAATCACTTTATTTGTTCTTTTGTTCCTTTCTTTCTTTGATATAGAAATCATATAAATATAGATAGTACTTGATAATAATAAAACGTGCTTCTGATACTTATCAAAGTGTGCACCGGGATACTTTGTAATAGCAAGACAAAACCACTCACCTGATTTTCGAAACTGAATTAGCCAATGATACTTTCTTGAGTAAAGAAGCATTTATAAGCTCACGGTACCTAAACCATGATCTATTATCAATAAAAGACCAAAATCAATTGCGTCCTAATGTAACTACAACCTTATTCTCCTAGCCACTCCTCTATATAACAAACCCTAAATTAGATACATTCATGATGCTCCAATTCACGTAGACCAAAGCAAAGCAGTATAATAAAACTCTAACATGCTACTAGTTCGTTTAATTTCCACAACATACATACTAATGAGCCCACAAGCAGTTTCAAGTTAATACACTATGTAAAATTTTATTGTTTCCTCGCATTAACCTCCATATAAATAGTTCTCTTTTATGTCAAGTTAGATAACAGAACAAACACTAATAATTAATAAGTTCGTGTGCTAAGTTTTTCAATGCTAAACAGTCCCGTCTCATTTATATATACTTGTGAACCCAATCTTATGGACTTTGTATCATCTAAACTCTTAAGCTGCTTATCATTACAAAACACATTGGTTGAGTCTAAATATTCTAATCCTATTTATCTGTTCCCTTCCGTGCCTCCTTGCTTATTTTATCCAAAAAAAATTCTAAAAAATTTAAAAGAAAATCCATACAATTACATGTATCAATACATTTTAATAATTAATTTTAAAAGAAAATCCATACAAAATTTATTTTGAAATAAATGTATAAATTAGTGTAAATTAAATATTAAATATTAAAAAAATTGTCTAAAACAATATTATTGTCAAATGTTTTAAAATTTAAATACAATATAATATAAAAGTTTATAAATTTGCAGTATAAGTTGTGAAAATTTAAAATTTTAGTGAAAATAAACAGGAGGGCACGAAAAGGGATATAGAATAGGGGATATAAGATTTGTATTCACATTAGTTACAAACAGACAACTCGATTTACTTGACCAATGTCTATCACTAAAAACAAGCTAAGGGAAAATATAGAATATGTTATTACCTCCAAAGGTTCGCCTAAGGGTTGGGGTGTCTCCTTCCCTGTACAACTCTGCTACTTTTCCTCTCTCTATGCCTTCCATAGATGTTCTATATGATTTTCTTTCTCTGTATATCTACTTATCTGTCTCCATACTTATACTATATAGATATAGAGGTATTGACGTTATAAAATTAAGACAGTCTTTTCAGTTTTTACTGTTTTATTTCCTCAACACTCTTTAATTCCATATGTAACCTAAATTCTTTCGAATAAATAAGGATACTTATTACTAGTTGCTAACAAAATTTATTGCTAATTACTAATTAAACTGTCAACTAGCAAAAACATCAAAATAGTCCTTGTATTAAAAACAAACTAAAATACGGGATTTTACACGACCCGTGTCCCGACACCATGGTCGAGTTAAGAGAGCAAAATGGAAGGACATTTATAGAATTGTATGTTCAAATTAAGCAAGTTTACACTCACAATCAAAATTACGGTTTCTGAAATGAATTATTATCATACCGACTCATACCGAAGTATAGAAACAGGTATGTCAAGTATAATACCCACGTATCAGACCAGTCCACAATAGTTTTGATATGAATTACTCTTCTTATACTTTGGTATGTGGGAAAATGCTAAAATGTTACTCAACCTATCAGCTTTTAGCGATTTGGTAGTCAACCTAATTTGGTACCCAATCTATTTGTTTTCACTCCTAATTGGTATCCAACTTAACACACTTTCTAATTTGTTACCCAACTTATACGTTTTCACTCTAATTAAGGGATTCCGTTCACCTTTGATCACCGGTTTTCAACTCATACTAAGTATTATTTACTATTGATGAATATATGTGAAAATTTCAACAATTATATCAAAAAAAATTAGAGTGAAACCACTAGTTAGTATGCTTGAATTAATAAGGTTGAAATGACTGAAGGTGGGCTAAGTCACTTGATTAGAGTGAAAATGTATAGGTTGTGTACAAAATTAGAAAGTGTGTTACATTGGTTAACAAATCGTTAAAATCTAATAAGTTGGGTATTATTTTAGCATTTTCCCCTCGGACCAATGTGGCCAATGCACGAAACAAAAAGAGTAATTCATATCAAAATTATTGCGTACATACCTGTCGAATAGAACGTCCCTATGAATTAGAAAGTGTGCAACGTTTTTTTTCTAAGTACACTATTTTTATGAGCGAGAAAAAAAATAGTAATGGAGATCAAAATTTTATATGTAACCAATGTTCTCAGTTTTTTTTTCTATATGTACCCAATGTCCTCAAAATTTTAATGAAATGCAAGTCGGATATTGACCATACCAAGATTATTCTGCTACAAGTTCAAGAATTTTCAATGAGACAATACTTAAGTTGGCAATTTTTTCTTTTAGCATTGCAATTGTGGTAAATGGTAAGAGTAATAGAATACCGTGCTCACACGCATTGTCCGTATGCACGGTAGACCGTCTTGATTGGTCAGTAAAATATTACACTTTTGAATCATATGATTTTACTAACTCGGTACAGTTTTCCCACTTCGACTTTAAGACTCTTGTGATTCATCTGATAAACTATTTCTTGCAGAGGTTACTCTTTTAAGGGAAATGGTCATTTAAGATCTACTCGTATTAATAATGGCATGGATCAGACGGAGAAACGAGCAGTTATGAGATATTTTAGGTGTCAAGGACAAGAACATAATTGTCGCATGCATTAATTGGCGATTTAGTCTTAACACAGACGAAGCATTTCTCGTCCTCTAGGGTCACTTAGCTTAGCGTTTGGCTTGTTGTACGTGTTAACTGCAACCGTGGTTCATACCAAAGAGAGTTAGTTACTTGTGTTTTATACAATTTTGATTTTCATTTGTAGTCGACTTTTTTTAAAATTGAAATGAAATATTTCTATTTTCTAGGTATTCAATTATATATATTTTTTAACATTGACGGCATACAGATTCCCCCTACAAAAGCAAAAATATGAATAAAATACATAACCTGATGGTGAGTCCCGTGTTTGATTTTAACGGCTAATAACAAACTACATCGTAATCAGGATCCATTTTTACTGTCTACTTTTTTGTAGGGCAGACTATACTAATTTTTTTTAAGTCCATTGTATCAAAATCAATGTCATCGGAAATTCAATAAAAATTATGTAAATATCACTACGTACACTACTCAATAACACGACTACTTAAAAAAAAAAACATGTGATTATGGTATGTTATTTTAGGCCTGTGTCTCCCATTAAAAACTCAACACCTAAAACCAAAATAACTACTAACCTAAAATTAATTTTAAATTAAAACTAAAATATTAGGTTGGTTGACACACCCTAAAATATAGTACACCGTATAAAGAAAAAAATAAAAATCATATTTATCAATCTTACTGAAAAAATATCGGATGCATTTCAAATACGTTACGTAAAAAATAAAAATCAAATTTATCAACTGTAACGAAAAAGTATCGGATATGTAATCGCTTCAACATTTTTTTACTTACCTTTTTTTCATAATTTTTGTTGACTATTAGATTGGATCATTTTTTATACAATGACTTGTAAAAAAAACTAGGGTGGTCTATCCTGAAAAAAAAAAAAATAGGACAGCAAAAATGGATCCTATAATGAGACAATCAGTTGTTGTTGGACAGTTGTGCAGTTATGCTATATCAAATGTCTAACCACAAAAGTTAGCATCATACTATTATAATAAGTCAAACTAAGTCAAATGAACCTCTCTAATTTAGACATTTTTTTAAAAAAATACTCTTATATTTTTTTTTATTAATTAGCATAATAACTAATTTCATAAAAAATAAAAACTAATTACATTATTTCTCTCTCTTTAATCACACAATTTCTTATATTTTATAAAAAAAAATCTCTACATATTTTTATCATCATCACAATTTATATCATATTTTTTTTCTTATATCCTATATATTTTTTTACTCTACATTTATATCATCATTATAATACAGGCAAAACGTTGGTATCCTTTACTTGTGTTTATATATTGATACACCGAATCACTATAGTTAGAAATTAGGAAATTTGAAGAAAATTCCCTTTTCAGTTATAATTTCATTGTATATAAATTTATAAAAGCATAAGCTCAGTTCACAAAGGATTCATTCCTTTACCTCCTGACATCAACTCCTCAACATACAAATAAAACAAAAAGAATAAACCCACAAACAATTTGTGAGACTCCCCCCAACTTTTATTTTGCAAACACAAAAAAAGTACTGTAGTAAATTACAACAAATCAACAATAATATCAATGGCACCAAAATCTTAGCAATACACCTCAGTTGGTGTAGTCGGAGTCTCAACCCACTTCTCAACGGACTTGATGCAATGCCCAGTTGATATCTTGGCCACGCCAAAAGAATTTTCCAGAACATCCATTTTTTTGCCAAAAGGGTTTTCCACAACAACATCCAGTTTTTCGCTGAAAGAATTTTCCACAACATGCATTTTTTCAGAAACAACAGCTTTTAAACGATACCGTTCTGCCCTCGAACCGATGACCTGTCCCAGTATCGAAGCTGCTATAGTAAAAGCCATAGCCGCTTTAGGCATTAGAATCGATTTCCTAAGCATACCTATAAACGGAACAGCGGCATGAACGGCTACAAACCAAGAGGGAGAGAATTTCTTGGTGTGTTCTCTCCATATACCCAACGGTACATTTACGGCCATACCTGTTGGAGAATAACATAAATGATTAGAAAATTCCCCTACTAATAGTACAAGCTTTCATATGCTATCATAGCCTAGATAATAGGTTCGATTCTCCGCAAGTACATTGCTCGACTTCATTAAATTAGAGTCAATTACAGCACTGGTCCCATAGTTAAGAGGCAAAATTTCATGTCCCTGTAATCATAGTTGGAACACTATTAGTTCCCACCTCAATGAATTAGACCGACGGTCCCATGAATTTCAATCACAATAGGTACTCTTCCATAGTTTCAGTAAGTGAAACTGATGGTCTCTTTATATGAGAATCAATAGTGGTAAACATGGGGACCACTTGCGTAAGCAAGCTAGTTAAAGTACGCGAGTTATTAATTTTACTCTCAATACATGGAAAGAGAAGTGTTTCAATTAGATATATTGGAACCAAATAGAAATGCTACCTTACAAAAGGTAATTTTAATGGGGATAAGATGAAAATTTAATTCAGGGTCTGGGTGCTATAACTGTACTTAACCGTAAAAACTAAACATTAGATGCCTCCTTAAAGTTCAGTTGGCTAAAAAATGACCCCCAGCCTCTATGTGACCGGGAGTGTTGGAAGATAATTTAAAAAAATAAAAAAATTAGTGCTGACAATTCTGAGATTTTAGTGATATGGTAATGTAACAATACCTAAAAGACCGATTGCTAGAACTTTAGCGGGTAAGGGTTGTGGGCGGAGGTTTTTCGCGAAGGCTGTACGAGAAATGGCAGCGCGGGCAGCTACGATGGCGGGTGGGCATGTGAATTTCATGCCAGATGGCGGCTGGAGTGCTTTTGCTACTAATGGAAGCACTTTGCTCACTGCTTGGTACGATTTTGCGATCGGGCAATTTCCCGTTTGTAGCCATTCGTTGCTCATTGCTTCATGGTGTGAATCCCCACCCTGGACAAATTAAGCATGGGTAAGTGAATTGTAAATTGTATAGCTTTATGCAAATAAGCTATTTCTAAATCTAAACCAGAAAACACAAAAATATAGCTTTCCCAGCCGGTCAACCAAATCGCTTCAGCTTCTAAGAAAAAAACAAGTAAGTTTGAGCCTAAATACAAAAGGAGCTACTGTTATTTACTAAATCTCCAAATCAATATTGAGACTTGTTTGGGTACAACTTTAAGAAACTTAGCTAACTTATTTGATGTTCAGAGAAGAGATGGTATCATCTGAGCTTAAAACTATTAGCTGTTTCAGAATAGTAAACAAAAAAGAAGCCCAACTCTTATGCCGGTCAATCATATGAATTGCAACTTACAAACCAAAAAACAGTCTAAGCTTGAAACTGCAAAAAGCAGATATGTTGTATGATTGTATCTACTAAAATTCTAAATCATCGACATCTTAGCATGTCTTGTTGTGAACTGAAACTTTATTATTACCCATTAGGTCTCGACTTTACCAAATTAGGGATCAGAAATTTAAAAACTTACATTCTTTCACTTCCACCCTCAATTCATAAAAAAACTAAGAAATGACGATTTTTAATATCTATTAAGTGATGTTGGGTTTCGTGAAATTTTATATCAGAATCAGAAAATAGTTATCAGACCCTTAACAAAACATTACCATTGTTCTAATTTATAAGTTTTAAGAATCAATATAACAACTATGTGCATAATGGCAACAAACTTGCATCATCTATTAAAAGTACTTACCATTTGCTTCGTGGTAAAAATATAATGATCAAAATTGTCAAATATTTTACTTACTTCAGAAACTTGTTTCGACTTCTGCGGACTCAAAAATTGAAGAACATATCCTTAGAATGGAAGTCATATATAGATACATACCTGAGAAGGTTTTTTCCCCTGAGATGATTTGGATTTCCGAGTTAGATTCTTCCGCTTCTCATTAAAAGCATCAAAACCAAACAGTCCTCCAAAACCAGAAAGACTAATGGTCGCTGCTCTTGCAGCTAGAGGATTAAACTGAGGTGGTGTTGGCGGTGCTTCAGAGTCTGAGTTCTCAGAACGACCAAAACATTTCCCAGAAAGTGGTACAACACCGTTTTTCCCATGGAAAAGCCTAAATGACATATCAAAATTTGGACCATCCTCAAAAATTGGGCCTTTGGTTCCTCGTACCTGAAAACAGAAAAATAAATGTATAGGGTAGGTAGTGTTTAAGTTTTGTTTTTCAGAAAAAAAAGTATCTTCAATAAAAAAGAGAGCCCTGCTAGAAATGCATTTGACGAATCTTTTATAAAAAACAAATCTTGAGAAGTTTTTTTTGTTTTGTTTACATTGTTCTTGAAGATTCAATTTTTGAATAAATATGAAGATAGGACAGAACTAAAGAAAGAACTCCCCGACGTTTTCAGTCCATAAATTAGAGAAGAGTAGAAAGAGAACAGAAACTGAAAATTTTAAAAATCAATACCACAAAATCAACATTTAGATAATAATGGCTATAAAAAGTATGACACAAATAATTACTTGGTGATCTATAACATTCATCAAATAGTAGCTATGATATAATAATTATATCAAATCTAGTTGAGGTTTGTGAAACGCAAATGGTATTTATGAGTATAAGTTATTACTAGAGTAAACAACTTACAGGCACTGGTAAAGCCATTGATGAGGCAAAGGAGAAATTAGTGGGTTCATTGATATTACGCAAAAATGGGCACTTAATAATTTCCGGGTGCGAAGTTTCAGATTCTTTGCGCATGTGGTTGAAGAACTCCATTTTGGAAAAGCAGGTTAACCTACAAAAGTAAAGATGTTAGAAGTTTCTTACCAAACATAAAGAACTATGCAAAATGGAAATCCATATGTTAACAGCGCTTTGAATGAGAATAGCAGAAAATATCTTTAAGAAATAAGCATGCCAGTAAATTTTAAGATACATACAAATGACAAAGTTTAAGTTTTCACCAGCAAGTTACAAGTAAAGGCAAGTAAGAATGAAGACTAAATGAAATTGAGACATGAAGATGACCATTGCCAAAATTCTACACACTTTTTTACAGCTACACATGTTTAACTTTTCCTATAATGAGTAAAACCGAACACAGAACACCTCATATAATTTCGAACTTAAGAGGAACTGCATATGTAAAATCATTTTTTATGCTTTGTTAAAAGCAACATCAATTTTCACTAAAGAGCTTGTTTTTTCATTTTAAGCTCATAAGTTGCACTACATTTGATTGGTCACTGCATTTGCATTTCTGGCTTGAAAAGGCTAGAAGCTTTACACTTCAGAATTCTTTTTTTTTACTCAGCGTCAAATAAGTCAATATCTTAAAAGCTGAAGCTGTTTGAGCCATATAATAGAAGTTGCAGACGAATATTTTATCTATTAAACCATGATGATCAAACAAATCTGGTAATCAAATTACTCTCCAGTGACCAACCCCTCAAAGTGGTTAGTCTTTGATCTTTTCCCAAGAATCTGGTACTCTTTTATTATTCTTGTTGGCAGGTTAGGAGTTTGAGGCTACTTTTAATAAGCTTAAACAAAAGACTGACCCGTGCATCACCTGATTACAAACCCTAGCTGACAATAATCAGCTCAAGTAACATGTTGGAAAGAAAACTCATACGTGAAGACTTCAAATTTGAGTGCAAATTAGAGCAATCACGACTCAAATTTTATCCATACACAAACACAATTCACAAATAAGCATTAACTAACCAAAACTGCTATCAGAAATGGACAAAAACAGATCAAATCACCACAAAGACAACACAAAGATGCACCTCTGAATCGAACTCATATAAGGATACATCCAGATAATATGGTTACAGAAAGCTCCAATTACAACCCCTAGCTAATAGAAAATCAGTTAAGTGACATGGTTAAAAAAATATCTTAAGAAAAAAATTCCGAGTCCATATAATTGCATTAAGATTCAAACTTAACTACAAATTAACATGAAAAACACAATTAACCATTATAAAGCAGGCAACATTAATAAACTTTACCTACTGCAATGTATATCAAAATTGGTCAAACCCAAATCATTTCATCACAAACACAGCCCAAAGACTGCTCTTTTATACAGATCCACATATACATACATCCAGATGATACGGTTACACAAAGCTCCAGTTACAACTCCTATCTAGTAGAAACCGTCCCAAGTTACACAATTACAAATTTCTCCTACAAAATTAATTTGATGTCCATGTTACATCATCAAGACTTATTTTTTGTAAAAACACCACCATTAAAAATCACAGTTGACCACTATTAATCAACCAAATTTATATTAACAATTTCAATCTAGTTAGAACTGGTCAAATCCAAATCACATCATCACAACTCAACCAAAGATTGCCCTTTTATACAGATTCACACATATACAAACATAAAAAATATTGACAAAGGAGAATTTAACTGTAAAAATCACAATTCACCACTATTAAATAATATTCAACCAAATACTATTAACCACTTCAATCTAAATCAAAATTGGTCAAAACCCAAATCATATAGCCACAACACAACCCAAAGATTGCTCCTTTATAAAGATTCACAAATACATACATGCATAAAAATATTGAAAATGAAGAATAGAACTGTAAATATCACAATTGACCAAAACTATTGATCACTTCAATGTAAATTAAAACTGGTCAAAACCCAATTCACATGGCCACAGGCCCACAAACATTGCTCCTACATACAGATTCACACATATATACATGCATAAATTATAAAAACATTGAAAAAGAAGAACAGAACTCAAAATATCACAATTGAGCAAAATTATTGATCATTTCAATCTAAATTAAAACTGGTCCATATCCAATTCACATCATCACATACACACCCAAAGATTGCTCCTTTATACAGATTCACAAATAAAAAAAATGAAAAAGAAGAATAGAACTGAAAAAATCACAATTTACCAAAACTATTAATCACTTCAATCCAAGAAAAAATTGTCCAACACCCAATTCACATCATCACATGCACAACCCAAAGATTGCTCCTTTATACATATTTACACACACACACATACATGGATAGATAAAAGTATTGAGAAATAAGAATGTAATTGTACCTTGAGAAGATGAATGAGTTAAGAGGATGGAAATAGAGAGAGGGAGAGAGGGAGAGAGAGAGAGAGATCAAAGGGAAGGAGATGAAGAGTAGGTGAAAATATATAATAGAAATGAGGAAAAAGAAGAATAATAGTGTAGAGTTTTAGAGAGAGAATGTGGTGTGCACACGACGAATTTAACACTTGAATAGCGATTTGGTCAGCGTTTGGTAGCTGTGCTTACCACGCTTTTTTTCTTCTATTTTTTGGAAATTTTATTCTAATTTCTCCACTACTATTAATCTATTTTTTCCCCCTAATCTATCGTGCAAATCCTAGTGTAATTGCATTTATAGATATAAACTACATTTGGTCCTCCTATTTCTATCCAAATCCTAGTGTAATTACATCTGACCGTTCTCGTTTATTCTTTTATCTATACAAGCACAACAGCCCCGACACATTGTCGGAGTATTTTATTTTGTCGATTTTATATTAATATGAGCTTAAAACATTACAATAATCTATTATACCTAGAGCCAAAGTTAGAAGTAGGGTGATTACGAGATTAAGTCAATTTTATACCCTGCATTTGTCACAAAAAAACAATTGATACCCCAATTTTGCAAAAAACTTGATTTAGTATCATACGTTTAAACAATCTAATTGATTTTGTGACTTCGTCGTAAATTTTAACCAAAAACACAATAGTGGCACATGCGTATCACGTGATTTTAAATGAAGGGTAAAACATACATTTAACCATACAATAATAATAATAACACATTTACTACCTAAAAATAATTATAATTATAATATATACATTACATAGATATAGACACATACATGTATGTATATACGCCGTTCCTCCACCACCTACAGATGCCGCCCCTCCACCCACCTATTACGAAGGGCTTCTTTTGTATATAACATTTACATATATTTACATACATATATAAACACATATATTTACATACCCGCCTCCTCCTCCTCATCCACCCACTTCCATCGATACCGTCCCCTCAACCACCCACATTCACCGCCCGTTCAACCACCCATCACCGTCTTATATATATATAGATACATACTTACATAGATATATATGTATACACATTTTTTATACATCCATACACCTTTGAATGTCCCTTGCCGCCGCCTTTGAATGCCCAATCCAAATCCTACTACAATTAATACATACATTCATAGATTATATGCATACTTATACATACAATACAAATAGAGTGTTTTTATTTTTTTGTTATTACATTAAAAGGTTAAAAAAAAATCCTTCAAAAATAAGGGCATAAATGTCTTTTACCCTTTAAATAACTGTATTCGGTGTGTTTTTGGTTAAAATTTACGACGAGATCACTAAATCAACAAGATTGTATAAACGTAGGATGCTAAATCAAGTTTTTACAAACATGGGGGTACTAATTGATTTTTTGTGATAAACACAGGGTATAAAAGTGACTTAATCTCTGAAGAATAGCTTTGATTACTTTTCAAACTATTTTTCAGTTCTAACAAGTGACGGTTTAGGGTAAGTTTATAATTAATATAAATAACTAATATATATAAACAAAATATATATTTGTAGCGGATAGTTTATATATATATATATATATATATATATGAATGTACAATTATATCAACGCAAGTATATTAGCTAACAGATAAGGGCCACGCCAAGCCAACAAATAATTCACGCACAAATATATTATCAAATGTTGTTGACTTTGAATGCACACCAACTTTGTCCAGCTATCGACGAGTGGATCTAATCAACAAATAATTGATCCAATCGTTTACTTCAGTTATGAGTTAGCTTCAAGTGAAACATACAATAGGTATAATATATATAAGTATATATAAATATATTAATGCTAATATAGTAAGGACTTGAAAGTAAATAGAAAGGTAAAAACGTACTTGACACGTGCGATTTATCCTGGTTAGCCTCGATACGAGACTACGTCCAGTCACCAACTCTAAACGTGGATTTTGATCTTTTTTATATTTAACTCACTCCTCATTTAGGGCAAATCTACCCTTTAAAAAGCTTCTCCTTAAGGGAAAAGCGACCCTTTATATCACTCCTTCTTAGTAGTAGAGCTATCTATGTCTACGCTTCTTTTTAGGGGCAAAGCTACCCACAAAAACAAGTCTGTTACAATGAGACTAATAGATCTAAGATCTACACATTTGAAGTTGTACACAAGTTGTACAATCAATAAGTTTATATCAAACTTGTTTACAACTAATTTATCGATGTGATCGATAGTATAAACAAAGGTTGATCACACACACAAAAATATATAAAATATTACAATTGTTTTCCCAAATAAAACTTTCTCTTTTCACTAAATATAATATGGTTTAGGATCTAATCTTGAAAGTGTATAGACTTGGATTGCTGAGACGATCAAGTCGATGTTGTTTTTGAAAGCTTTGAATCATCACCAAAAATGTGCATAAAAGGGTTAAAACCGTGTTTCAATTCTGTTCCAAAAGTGGCGGGATAAACTATTCAATTCTTCAAATTTTGATCATTCCCCACTAAAGCAAGTTATTTGAAGAGTGGGACACGTGTCGACATCTGATTCAAGTAGCGGTTTATGGAAGTTATGAATAAACACTATAAATACAAAGGCAATGACATGAATAAATGGGCTGACAAACACACAAATAAAGGTCAATTTATATTTTCCATCATTTTCCTATCGGTTTATATATCCTTGTATTTACTTGTCAATTTATATTTTATTGTATTTCCTTACCACTTTTATATTTCCTTTTATTTCCTTTCATTTTCGATCAACAAAAAGATCAAACACATTTACAATTCAAGCTTCTAAGCATTTGTCATTATTTCCGCAGTTATTTCTCGTTCTATTTCCAGTTTATCTGAGTTATTTCCAATTTTTAAGAGTAATTATTATCTGTTAGATTTCCAGTTCAAGTTCGTCTTCGTTGTAATCAACAAAGTTTCAGAATATTAATCAAATGTTTACATTTATTTTCTTCGGATCGAATCCATCTTGCGTGAATAACGCTAGGGTTTGAGATTGCTGTTTTGTGAGTTGGTAAATTCCCCAGTAACACATGCGTGGTTCTTTTTTTAAGAGTTAATTAGTTTTGTGCTGTGACATACGGGAAGTATGAGTGTTTTAAAACTAAAAAAATGTCATCAAAAAAGGTAAATTGAAACTATATATGAAGACCAACAGATTATTTGTCTGAACTACGTGTACCATTGATGTAATGGGTTATATTTTTTCAACGCACAAAATGATTGAAAATATTGCATAAAAATGGAGTTAAAATCCAACATAATTAATTGTATTGATGACATGTTGATAAATCATAAATTTAAATGTATTTACCGATTTGGAGCAGTCTTGGTACATTGGAGGTTTGGAATTTCCGAATCTTAAAATGGAATAGAATTAACTTCATAAAATAATTGTCAGAGACATAATAGAATAAAGGAAATTTTATTGTAGATGATGACTTCAATTAAAGAGAAGCTAAGCAGGCCAACAAATTGATCATGAAGCTTGAATGACAAAATTATTGGAAAGTTTGAGTTCAATTTTTATTTTCCCATGCATATCATCATCCACTAATAAAATATTATTCTCTCATGTATAAGACAAGACTAAAAAGGCATGTAACTGACCATAATTGAACTTGACAATTTAAATATAATTCTCATTTTTAATATCGTGAATTGACTGTATTCAAGTTAATGTACTGCGTACAACCCATGCTATCACGTTAATATGGAAGGAAAATTCGTAACACGCAAACACCCGACTCAATTCTCATGTAAACTTTTGAAATACTAGTCCATATGGAGTATTTTGCCTTTTTCACAATAAAATAAAAGCGTACCGTTAAAGCAGTTCAACTGCTTGTCGGGTTCTCATCATGTTACATGTATAGTCCTTTTGTAAATTAATAATAAGAGTTTACAAAAAATTGTATCCAAAGTATATTATGAATTCCTTAGAGTTAGGCCAGACTATGTTAACTAACTATGGTCTATGAATTTATGATCAAAATAAGGTCTGTTGACAGCTACTGTAGGTAGGGGACTTAAATGGACGGCAATTTAACTTAACGATGTTGCCTATTTTTTCCCTCCAATCTCGTGTTCGGCATGATTTGATGCTCACTTTTGGAAAAGTAGGATTTCAGTCTAATCTTATTTTAGTTCATAGACCAAGTCCTAAATTTTTCTTTTTCGAAAAATTCATAATCATACAAAAAGAGCGGCACAACCAAGCATTTCATAGTTCAAGCTCGTTCCAGATCCATACAAACATTATTAAGAAAATTTGGACCGGTTGTAACTAAAAGTCTTCTATATTTTTCACTTGAAATCAACAACTTCATTAGGTAAGGTTTGTGAAATGGACAAAATTAAGCGTGAGCGGCCAATTTCCCTAGCTAGAAGCCTAAAACCTGTTTTGCCTCATTTAATACATTGAGATTTCTTCATTTATACGCATACGGCATACCTATAATTAGAGGTGCATGTATCTCTATCGGATTACTGCTGCGGGATTATATTTGAGAGTACAAAATAAACAAATAAAGAGAGTCAACGCAAACTTAATTATATCTCAATTCTCACCTAATCCATCTATGAGGTCATATTTCCAACTTCAATAGGGAGCAGGGTTGGTAATGAGAACTTTTGAAGCCACCCTATACATTAAGGTGTTCCACTCAATTAACTTTTGCTCAACCTATAATTAATTCCTTATCGGTTAATATGGTATAATCTGCAAAAAGTAAGAATCTGGACATTTAGGAGTTATGAAAACTTTAGTTTAGTTTTAGAAACTAAAAGTGTAAAATGTTTTTAATTAACCTTAATTAAGATATTGAAATTGCAACTAATCCCACTGCAATATTATATCTTCTTTGCAATTACGCCCGCATAAGTAGGTTTTCCATAATCATCAGTCATCACACAGTACATGACTGGGTTTTGCTATTCCGGATAATTTTGCTGTAGGCCTGTAACCCTTTTTCTGAATAGAATAAAACCTCGTGTTTGAAAGTCTGAATATGGCACATTAGCCCATTGAATGTTGAGCGTTGATAAGTTAAACATGATTGCGGATGTTATAACAGAGAATTGTTTGGTCCTTCAGAACAATGTTTGCAATCTCGGAAGAGTAGGTTTAGACTTTCGGGATAACAGCCCGGAATAACATGTTTTAGCAATAAGCAATTTTTTTCCTGGTATGTTTAACTCAGTTTAGGGTCACCATCCTACATGTCAGTTGTGAGGTCAGAAATGATCACTAAGCTGCAAACTTGGTCAAAACAATAGGTAGCTGCTTGTACAACAGTGCAAAGCGTGATTGCCTCAGACGCACCTGCAGCTAGTCCAGCTCCTTGATGGCGAGATTGTACGGGAAACAAGTCAAGTTTCTGCAGCGGCCTTGGATTATCTTGGAGCCAAGGTAAGTCATCTGGGGGTTGTCACGTTGTCTCGGTTGCAATATTTGTGCCAGACCACATGATCAAATCGTCCCAAAACTCATATAAGTGTCACAATTAGCTTATTAAATGTATAAATAAAACATGATGAGACACATGATTACATATATTCATCTAACTATCTAAAGTACATTTTTAAACTGATTCACTAGGACCTATACACTCGAGTCTCAACTCAATACTCTTACGTTTGAATATTAATGTATGTACGATCCTAAGCAAGAGTATCAAGGTTCAAAATTGCAACCATACTTTTGGAAGTTATTCTTGAATCTCAAGGGATGCCTAGTATATATACATACATGTGATGATTGCATGTCCATATTGCTTAGTACTTGCCTGTTGAAACTGTTCAAGGTTATTCTTAGAGTAGCTAATTATGCCAATGAAAACGACAATGAGGAATGGAGAAAAAGTATAAACAGGGAGAAAGCACATAACATAAAGCAACCTAGGGATCGCTATTTTTTTTTGTAGGCTTTGCCCAAACGGATTCTTTGACGGCTTAGTTGCTACTTTGTTTGTGTACTCAGGAATCTTAATTGTTCATTATAATTACACCCATCTTGTAAGTCTTATTGTAGTTCTGGAATTTGATTCCAGTTTTCATTTTACACGACAATTTAAAAAATTCGAAAAACCACAAAAAATTAAAAGTCAAGAAAAAGCAGTCCAACAAGAAAATGAAAAATAAAAAAATAAAATGATATATATATATACCCAAAAAAATGGTTAAAAATGCACCAACAAACAACTTAATGGATAATCTAATATACAGTTTAACAGATTCAAACGGATATATATAGTCTAATACACTGACGAAAGTCTAATACGCTGATGTCCGTCTAAACAATAGTATATATAATATAATTGGAATATAATTTAGCCAAAACCCATCACTTTTTTTCTTGATAATAATATGAACAATGAAATAGACCGAATTTTAGGTAAATCATAGAGGCGCATCAGTAGTGTTTGGATAGATTTTTTGACACACATGTAGAGACTAAATAAGTTTGATATGTTTCTGATGTACTATCAAAGAGCTCTCTGTTGAGTATATGCTTAAGCTGTTATTTAATTAGTCTCTACGAATATCATTAATTACTTAAAAACTTGTAATTGGTGTAAATTTTTTGTATCTGTACATCCATATTGATAGAGAAAGCTCATGTTTAGTAAATACTTTTAAACTCAAGTAAAAACAACTTGTATATATGTTTTTTGTTTAACGATAAATACATATCTAGTATCATCCAGCACTGTTTTGAGTATCAATGAGGAAAACAAAAAGAAAAAACAAAGACACAATATTATCGAGCAACATTGAGAACTATGCCGATAAGCATCCAAATTTAGCCAACACATTGGCGAAGTGGGACCCACACCATGTAGGAGGCTTTTCATGTTCTACCCGTATAGCCACCTCGCTCTCCTCCACCTGAGGTAGCTCATGACGGTTGTGACCCTTCTTCACCGACGACCCCGCATCAACTCCCTTAACATTCTCTTTCAGAACCGGCCAAAACCTGCCTGAGTGGAGGTGGTTCGTAGCAGTGACTCGGACAGAGCTTGACCTACTCTTCCTAGCTGAACCGGCCTTGAAACTCTTGCGATTTGACCTAGATTTGAAACTGGTTCGGGCCTCATTGTTGATAGACTTGCTTTTTGTTTTTCCCCATGGTGAAAACGGATCGTTTTTAACAGGATCAGGCCCAAAACTGTTGAGAAACTCGAACCTGTCTTGCTCAGACGATGAGCTGATCCGACCAGAAGGGTCGTATATGTAGCCAGGGATTGGGAGATTGGCGAAAGAGAGAATGTCATCGGAGTCTGATATGTCTCCAGAATAGTCTTCATGAAGATCAGCCTTTTTCATTTTGAAGTAGGGATTTCTTGCGGAAAATAGTAATTCATGAATGTATGTATATATATATAAGTTTGTACGAACGTTAATTTATTGTTTATGATCATCGTACCATTTGTTCCACGTCTAACAGGCTTTGTACATAGATATGTACTTGTTCATAAGTCATGGTATTCTATTGTCTTCACATTTCCAAAAATACTAACATGGTCAATAAATTATTCAGAACTTTTTAAAATCTTCAAATTAATGGTCTTACAGTACTTCAGAAGGTTGACACAAAGAATTTGCCATTATTAGGCGTTCTTCGTACATATTCCACCCTTTTGTGCTGCTATATATACTTTATTGATTGAATTGTTATTTGGATTTAGTTTGAAGCTTATCGCCATGTTCCTGACATAGGCAAACTATGGCAACATACCGCAACACGTATCCCCGACCTTCAAATTTTATTATGTTTGAATAGTCAGTTTTTTGTCAGTATTTTGGTTTTTTCATGTGTATTTGTAATTTTTTTTCGATTTTTTTTAAATCAATGTACTATTTTTTAAAAAAAATATTTGTTCAAAAAAATGGGTAAAATTTGACCTTTTATAGATTTTTTTATGTTTAATTATTTGTTTGATAATTTATAAGGTAGGAATATTAATAAATACAAAAAAAAAGATATAAAATGTCAAAATTTACAGATTTTTTTAAACAAACACTTCAGAAATAAAATAGTACGTTGATTTATAAAAAAAAGCTCAAAATAAATAAATTACGAATTCATATGAAAAAACAAAAAATCTGACCATTCAAACTTTGATAAAATTTGAACCCTACTTGGCCACCTTTGATTTTTCAAATGCGAAATTGCAAAACTACATCTACACTATTTAGAAGAATATTTTATTAACCTATCTCTAAGCTAGTTACCCCTATTTTTATTTTTATTTTCATTTTCATTTTCATTTTCATTTACAACTTTAACTATAGTTCAAAACTAATTTATTTCACCAAATGAGTTTTTTTACTGTTGTAGTTCTTACCTAGTTGGGGTATTTTTGTAATTAGAAAAAAGATATTTGTAACACTATAATAAACTGTGAGGATGTCTAATACGTGTTGTTGCTAAACTCATAATAAAATAAGTATTGTTAAATTTAAAATAATACTGATAATGTAATTAAGTCGATCATTTTGGTAAATTTAATAATTGGAAAAAGTAGAACCACAAAATGATAAACATTATAACTGTGAATTGTGACCCCTATGCTTGAATAGCAGCCACGTTGAGAATGGAGAACACACGCTTAATTATTAAAAAAAGTGTAGATATTTTCAAAATAGTGATCCTCTTATTTGGAAGTCGGTATTTTATTCACATTTTATTCATTTATTTCGAGGCATCCTCATGTTTAACTTCATATCATTTAAAGTAAAAAAGATGTCTTGTTTGTAATTAAAATGTGAAAATTGCTGAGGGGGAAAAAGAACACAACAAAATAACAATCACAATTAGTTTTGCAAACAGATCAGGTTAGAAATCTAACATTAAATGAGAAATGAACATATTGTCTGTGCCTTAATTTACGGTAACTAAAGTAACTTTTATAATTAAATAAATAGGTTTATTAAGTAGACATTAGACGTTTAGCCGAACTTTGTTAACTATATATCACACTTCCTAATCTATCATGTAATCTCTTGTACATTAATTGTTTTGTTTGAGGCTTAGTACCCGCCTTTTACTTATCATACGGATTGTTTAAGTACCCTTAAAAAATAAAGTTACTAACATAACTAATATTTGTAGTGGGGAATTTGTGGGGTTTTCATTTTGTATAGTCATTGAGTTAGACCGAACAATCATCAGTCATATTTACAACCATTAGATTAAAAAATAGAAGATTAGATGATATTTTTTTAATAACTAATTTAATTTTTTATTTTTTATCATATATATTAAACAAATTCATATTTAATAAATTAAAAATAATTTTTACAACACAATAAAAACTCAAATAAAAATATATAATCCTAATGGATACTGATAAAACCATAACTTTGGTCGGTAGCGTTATGTTTTTCAACAATGATATAATATTAACTATATAATAAACGATGAACACTTATTGATCTTTATTACTATTCGGCAATTGCACTTGTTCGGATTACAATTTCCTTCTAACAATTATGCTCGACTTAACTATTTGATCTCTCATCTTAGTCTTTCTCCTTCTTCTTCGGTACTCGGCTCTTTCTCTGCTCGGTTTGTTTCTTGGCGTGATAAGCTTTGACTAATTTCTCTCTTTTCTCTACTTCTCTCTATATTTGTTGGATAGATTTTCTGGTCCGTTTCTAGGAGGGCTAGTTGGCTATTTATAGGCAACTATGCCTTTTAGGATGTTGACAAATGTCTCTATCTCAGGGGTTTTTCAGATATGGGTCTCTAGTTAAGTGGGCTTGGGCTTTTTAGTAGTATCCACATTTATTCTCTATGAAAGGCATGTGATGACCCATTTAAGCATTGGATACCCATCTATGAAGTGTGGGTCGATTATTACCCGAATAGAATATTCGGGTCCAATTTTTATGTTCTATCAAGTGCTCCCTGACTTCCTCGGTGTGGTCTCCACGTTGAGGGAGTCATGATCGGTCTGTCGAGAATATTGCTTCGGTCTTGCTGTTCCCAAGGTTACATCGAGAAATGCGATAGATTTATGACTGTTCCCTGGGGCCCATTTGAGGTCATTAAGAAGTCCTATCTTGGTATCTTTTTTCGAGAAAAACCCTTGATCTTCCCACATTTATCTACTATAAAAGTGCCCCATCCCCCATTATCCCATTTATTATTACTTCGACTGTGACACAATGGCTTCTCCCAATGGTTCGACAGGAGACAACTCTTCAGATTACGTTGCTTACTTGGAGAATGAGGTCAAGAAGGTTCGCGCCATGAAAAAGAAATTGGCGGACGTGACAAAAAGGTTGTCTGATATGGATGCGGCGCACCACATGACCATGGCTGATAGGGATTGGGCCTTCGAGCGTATAAAGAGGCTCGAGGCTTCTCTGGCTAAGCAAAAGGCAGCAAAAAGGGCCTATAAGCTTGCCTTCAAGGAGTTGAATGCTCGGTCTAAACCGAGTTCGGATGACGATGAAGAAGGCTCTTCATCGGAATAATTAGTCTTTTGTGATTTCTTTGTATTTGGTGTCATCACCAAGTTGTAATCGAATCATGGAAAAATATTAATAAAATATCTTTTATTTTTGATTCTTGTCTGTTTATTCCCTTGATATCTTATTAGATGACTTAATTGGATTTGAACTGCTGTAGTTAACCATAAATGCTCTTGGGAAGTTCAAGAGGTTGTCTTTCTTCGAGATGACCTTTGATCTACCCCTTGTTTCTTTCTATAAAAGGGGACTGTCCCTATATTCTTTGTGCAACTCATTCTTTGTTGACGAACAAATGGCTTCTCCTCGTGAAAATAGTGGTGACAACCTTCCTGAATATGTTGCCCATCTCGAGGAGGAGGTTAGGAAGGCTCGTATCCTCGAAAGGAGGGTTGCCTCTTTAACCATTGAGGCTCGCCGAGCTGCTGAGATGGACGAGCGCTTGGAGGCCATGGAGAGTGAATATCAGAGGTCCCTGATCGACAATATTTGGGCTCGTGCTCGGATCAAAGAGCTTGAGGCTTCTAGAGATAGGCATATTGCTTCCAAGAGAGCTTACAAATTGGTCCTTAAGGAAGTGTATGCTCGGTCTAAGAGGAAGCCGAATGACGAAGCAGGCCCTTCTACGAAATAATTTTATTATTTTTATTGTATTTTCTTTATGTTGACTGCTTCTTCTGTAAAGACTTCTTTTTCTTGTTTATATCTGAATTACTTTTCCAATGCAATTCATTTTGACTGCGCATGCTTGTGGCTTCATTAATGACTTTTCTTGGACCTTGTGTTTGACCTTATCCACTGGATCTTCTTAATCTTTGTATCTAGGGACCACTGGGATTTCTTGAGCCCTGTGCACAAATCTTATCATTTATATCTTAATATTGTTGCACTTTTTCTAGATTGACACGTGCAGAGGCTTTTCGAATTTCACCCTCTTTAAATACGGGCGTGAATCCAAGCGTTTCTTCTTAACAGACGCATCTTTTAATAACGAATGGTTGCAACTCTCCACTTTTAATTTCTCAACAGGCGCCTCTTTTTAATTACCCATGTTTTCCAGAGTCTTTTGACGAACGGTTACACTTTCCCACACTAAACCTTCCTTAATTTTTCTATAAATACCTTCTTAAGATATGGATTTCTTCACAATCTCACCCTTATCTCTCTTCATCATATACAAAATTTTATCTTTTAACCTCCTAAAAATGGAAGGTTCTTCAACCAAATCTTCATTGGTTTTGCAAGTGGAGGCTTTTGAAGCCTCCTATGGCACTGCTCTAAAGCTGTTGAAGGATGCTGAAGAGGAGTTAAAGGTGATGCGTTATCACCATACCGAGATGGTTCGGGAATTAACTTGGCTAAGGTCCAAGATGGATTATTGCCGACGTGCTCGTCGGGCTCTGGTCGAAGAGAATGAGATGCTAAGGGGGAACCCGATGCTTCGAGACAGGGATATCTCTGTCGGGCCTTCTCATCGATACCGATCGACTTCCCCCTAACGTCCCCCTTTTTTCTTTCTTTTTATTTTTCATTTTTTTTTTAATTTTCTTCATTTCTTCATCTCTTCATCTTTTCTCATCTCTTTTTCTTTTTCTTCTGTTTTACCACTACGATGTAACAATCAACCCTTTGATCCTTAGGGTTTTTTGTTACTTCTAGGGTTTTTGTCATTTTTCTTCTTTCTTTTATGTTTTGTTTCTTTTACTTTTTTTCTTTCTCTTTCTTCGTCCTCGGTCTCACAACCTTTTCTTCTTCGTTTTCTTGCACTCTTCTTCTTTTCCTCTATTTTCTTTTCACTATCTTTTCTTATGTTTGTTTTCTTCGTATTTCTCTTTTCTTCTTTATGTTCCTCTTCTATTTTTTTTATGCTTCTTTCCTTCGCGTCTCCTGTTCGCCTGATTTGTTGATATAGTCGATCTTCTTTGGCTACGCTGTCTCCTGATGTAATAGATCTTCATGCAATAGATTTTCTTTCGATGTAGTTCCCTGATATAATGAACAGTGATGTATCCCATCTTTATTAATGAAAATTATCTTTGCCCCTGTATATTGCACTCCTTTTTATGTAGCACTTGTGGTTTGCTGTTTTTTCTGGAATCTGGATCTTTAAATATCTTGTCTTTATTTCCTGCCGTATTGTGATATTAGATGACTGTAGACATGTCCCCAGCACTGTCGAACATAGGTGCCTGCTCCCAAGCACTTTTCAGATAATATGCATGTTCCCAAGCACTTGTCAGATAATATCATACTATCTTTGCTCTATAAGTACTCCTCTTATTTTCTTTAGTAGTTATCATCTTTCATCAATTCTTATTGTTTGCTTTTCTCTCATCCCCTATTTTCTCCTGTATTATAACAATTTCCCCAAAATGTCTGATCCTGTGGTGAGATATCATGCTCAGATGAAGGGCTTGGATACTGAGGTATCTCGGGTCCGTCGTCGAATGGCAAGGCTTGAGAAGGAGTATGGCGTTTTAGCTTTGAGTTTGTTCGGATCTTATCCCGAAGAGACAATGAAGTGGACCGAGATTTCGGCCTTGAGTCGTCAGCTCGATCATTTGTTGTTGTAGAGAAATCATCTGGCCAACTCCTGGTATGATGCCGAGGAGATTTGGGACCATGCTCAAGATGAGTTTGATAACTCCCCTCAAGGCCTAGCTAGCATGATGGTTAAGAACGCTCGGCTCGAGGAGCGCGTCATGGTTCTCACTAGGGAGAAATCCGAACTTTCCACGGAGAATGAAAACTTGGTTGCCATGAATGATTCCTACCAAGCTCGGTTGAACTGCTCTGCTCGTTTTGCTTTATCTCGGTCTGGCAGTTCGGTTTTTCCACCCATTGATCCTTAGTTAGATTGGGCTGGTTTTCTAATGTATTTTCCGTTTTGGAACTTGTATTTTCTTTTGTATTTGAATCAGATGTATCTTTTCGTATCTCGTGCCTTTGTCTTATGAACCGTTGCAACGCCTCGTACTTTGTGCCCTTTGACTCTTTATAAATGCTCCCTATTGTCTGTACTTCATTACCAATTCTTCATTTCTCTCTCTTGTTTTATAATTTTTGTTTCTTCTAACTTGCTTTTGTTTGAGATGGCTCCCATCACTAGATCTGCCTCCAAAAAGAAAGCCCTTCTGGAAGAGGAGCCTACCTTCTTGTTACCCCGTCCCCCTGGTTACGGGGAAGAGGATTTAACTCCTCTCAGTTAAAAGAAATTGAGATGTCGTGGCTGAAGCATGATCTCAAGTGTGCTCAGACCGAAATTAGGAGGTTTAAGCAATATTGGGATGAGGAAGGCACTGCTCGTTTCAAAGCCGAGCAAAAATGCGAGTCTCAGTCTTACGCCTTGCAACAGGCTGAGATGGCGATTTCTCGTTTGATTAGGGAGAAAGAGCGTTTGGAGGAGCTCTTGGTGAAGAAGAACGCCGATATGGGGGGTAGTTCGAAGAAGTAGGATGGGTGTATTTTCTTGTAAAATTTTCTTTTCGGTTGTATTGTTTGTGTTTCCCCCTTTGTGGATGAATAAAACTTCTGCTTTGCCTCTATTTTATTTTTTTATTTGCTTTGCTTTTATGTTGATACCATTCGATATTCGATGTCTCTCAGTATTGGACACCGAGCAAGGTGTGCCGTGGATATCCCCCGGAGAGCGTTGCTAGACTGGATGCTGAAATGCCGTCGAGCTAGGAACGGTCTCCGTCCACCTTGTTCGGTATGCATTTGGGTATGAAACGGTTTGGCGTTGAGAAACATAACCGGGGGACCTCCTCGGTATGACAATATTGGTAGCGTATGCTGGAAGTTTTTCGTGGTGGGGTCTACTGGCCGTTTATTTAGGTGTAATGATGTGAACTGCCTTGGTTAGTGGGATATACTATTTGACGTGCAAGATCTGGAGCCTTTATTTATCGAAAATAGCAGCGGTTGTGGACTTTTCTATGGTTGGGAAAAAGGTAAACCTCTGTCACACGAAAGGACAGTTATTATTTTATTCTTTCTGTGGCTCCACTCCTTTTAACTGTGCTAAGTAAGCCCCTGTGTTTTTATCCCATAATTTGTTGGAAAAAAAATCTCGTATTTTCTCTCTCAAGGGTTCATTTTTCCCGCCAAAAAATTTCTTGCCTTTCCATCTAGGGTTTCGCCTGATCGCAGATAGATTTACTGTTGTTCTCGTTCGCTTGCTCGTGAACGTGTATGTAAGTATCTTCGTATTTTGTGGGTTGTTTGTCTGGATACCTCTGTGATTAGGATATGTATTTGATTTGTGGTTGTGGTCATATATGGTCTTGGTTGTCTATATATGTCTATCTAGGTTGTTGAGTAGTGGTTTTTCTTCCTGTATAGGATATTTGTTGGTTTGGTGGAAAACTTTTAGGGTTTCTATCAATTGGGGGGGGGGAATTTGTCGTGTCATGTGTTTTTGGTTAGTATATTGATGGAGTTTTGATGATGTTTAGATAGGAAATTCTGACCCAATGCCTGGCCCATTTGTGGAAGAGGAGTTTAAGAGGCTCGCCGGGATACCTGCCGACATACACATTCGGCTGCCTGTCTCTGATGAGGAGGTCATGGGATTTGTTCCTGCCAGCGAGGTAGCTGTACGTTCCTCGGCATTCTTTACTGGGGGTCTAAGACTTCCTTTTACTGCGTGGACGGCATCGTTCATCGAGGCCGTGCAGATCGCTGCGGCCCAACTGGCCCTGAATGATTACCGTACCCTGAACGGTATTCAAAGGTTGTCGGAGTTGTCCGGGATACTTATCGAACTGAAGGATGTGTTCGGGGTTTATAGTTTGAGTTTTGAGCGCCGCAGCTCTTATTTGAAGACTTTGCGCTCTTTCTCTCGGCTTGACATCGGTTTGCCGGATACCAACAAGGGGGATAACCTTGGTGTTGTGATTGCGTCCGGAGAGTGGGGTTGTGCCGGACATCAGATTCCCGGACCTGTTACCACGGCTCCCGATATTCCCGACCTCGGTGCTCCCAATGTGGAAGCGCTCTTGGCTCTTTGGAACTGGTGGGGGCCTGGACCGGCGAAGGATCCGGCTAGCCGCACTGCTCCCATGCTGTTAGGTTATCCTACGGGTCCGGTGACCAAGGGTAATCCGGCGCCCGAGATCCCAACTGAGACTGAGGAGGACTTCCTCAAAGTTGTAAAGTCTCGCAGCGCTGCTCGGGGAGGAAAGAAGGCTGTTCGTTCTAAACGCCGAGCGTCGGACCCCGTTGCTGGGACCCCAAAGAGGGTTAAAGGGGCAGAGACGTCGGTGAGTGAGGGGGTTACCGATGTTGGCACGGGTGCTTCTTCCCAGGGTAATGCCACCGAGGGGGCTTCTGCTCATGCCGATGTACGTGTACATCCGTACATTTTTGTAAAATTTTTGTTTATTAATTCTCTTGTTCTTCGCTTTATTTTTCATCCTGTTTTAGCTACTGACTGCCTCATTGGTTACCCTTGCTCTTGCCCGGTCTATGGGTATTATTGTGTTTCAGGGGTCGTTCGATAATATATTCGGACATATCAACCTCTTGGTGAACATGGGCGAGGATACGATGACCCTGCCTGTCCTTTCGCCTATCCGTACCGAGGACCCGATAGCCCTTCCTGTTTGCTCGCCTATCCGTACTGAGAAGGTGATCGAGTATAGGCCCCTGAGACCGGTCCTTCGGAGAAGGAGGCGAGGGAGGAAGTGGAGGTGGAAGCCGGCAAAGAAGCTGCCGTGGAGGTTGTGGTGGGTGATGAGGATGAGGTTCTCGAGGGACCTGAAAAGGTGTTGGTGGATGGGGTTGCAATGACCCGTTATATTGATAGGTGTGGGGGTGAACTGTTGGAGCAACCTCGTGTCTTGAGGATGGGGTATACTGCTCTTAAGCCCCTCGTCGTCAAGGATGCACAGAAAATAGCTGCTCGGCCTGTAATGTCGGTTATAGAGCGGGCCAGCACTGATGCGCTTCGGGTAGGTTGCACACGTATTTTGTTATATAGGTCGTGATACTCTTATTTTGACTGGTGTCTGATGTTTCTAAATACAGGTTTTCGTGGATATCGTGGTGTTAAGGGATCAGCTGTCAGCACTAGAGGCTGAGAAAGAGAAGCTGATGGCCGAAAATAAAGCCATGGCCGAGGATAAAGCTCAACAAGTGAAGTTGGTCTCCGAGCTGGAGGCGAAGAAAGAGAAGCTGATGGCCGAAAGCAAAACAACGGCCGAGGAGAAAGCCCAGATGGGTAAGTTGGCCTCTGATTATGAGAAATTGGTGGGAGACAACTTACGCCTGACCGAGGAAATTGAGAAATTGGGGGCCGAAAAAGAGGAGTGGGTCGAGAAGTACGACCTTTTGGAGGCTGATAATTTGCTCATGGCAGAGGATGTAGAGGCCGGAACATCCGAGGTGGCGGCCCTGAAAGTGGCGCAAGCGGAGGAAAGGGCAAAGTTCGCAATGATGGCTAACTTCTCCGTCTTTTGCGCTCATGTTCGGGCTCTAAACTTTGCGAAGGTCCCGTTATCGGACCGGGCGTGGTCGGAGTTGGTTTATCCCTGTCCGCATAGTGCACCTCCTAAGCCTCAGGATTGGGCCAACCTCCGAGACGAGGAACTCCCACGGCTGCCGGGACATACTACTTCGACGGCGCTCCGTCCCTATTCCGGGTCGGCTCCAACGACTCCTCGGTCTGCTGCTGTCATGACTCCCCCACCGCATCCCCTCAGGTGGAGCCCTGACCATATACTTGTAGTATTTTCTCTGTATCTTAGCGTAAAGTCTTTTGGTACCCGAATTGTGGTTCTCTTTTGTAACTACAAAGATATTCTTTTGGGAAGTGATAATATAGGTGCTACGTTTTCTTTCTGTTTGGCTTTCCTTGTTAATTTCCTTGTTTGTGGGTCGTCCTCTTTTGAAGGATGTAAAAACAAAATCTTGTCAGGTACCTGTTAACCCCCTTGCCATGGTGGTCTGGACCTCGTCTAGTCGTAGCGTAGGCGATGTTATAAATGGTCTTGAAAAAGCTAACGCGTCCCTAACTTCTGAACTGAATTCTGCTCGTCGGGAAATCGAGGTCTGAATATTTATATTTCAAATTTATCGATTCGATTACGCGACTTAGGAGAGAAGTTCAGTAGAAGGACCGCCCACTATACGGCAAATAAGGGTAAGGCCAAAGAGCTTCTTGGGGCACTTCGGCGTTCTCGTGATGAATCCCGAGGCCGTGTGACGAGCTTGAACTTGGTTCTAGGGGCTGTTTTCGAAGATGCGGACTTGCTTCTATCCTTTGCCAAAGCGTATTGGGCCCGAGCCCGCGCTTTAGAGGTGCTCGAGCATGTAAAAGGGATGCGTGGTGTTACCCGGGCAGAACGCATGGTTGATGCTATGGCTGGGGTAACTGAAACCACGACTGCCTTTAACCGAGTTGATGCGGTCGTGCAGGAACGTTTGGGGACGCAAATTGTTTCGCTGCGACATATTCATTTCGCTGATGCCGTAGAGACATCAGTGTCTGTTGATGGGTTATCGGATTAATGATCGAGTAACTTGTTTTGTCATTTGATTTGTGGCTTGTATAAAAATATTCGTTTTTCTACTTCTGTCTTTCTTTACTTGCGGATGAATATTCACTTCTTCCCTTCTTCCCCATTTTTTTTATAGGCACATGCTACTACGTCGCACCAGGCTGGTTCTCCATGCCTAGTTAGTCCGGGGCTAGGACGTACTGGGGCTGCCCGGGACGAGGTCTCATCTGGTGCGGCTAGTGAATTGCATGCCAACTGGCCTTACA
Source organism: Primula vulgaris (assembly GCA_963920805.1). Taxonomy (NCBI): domain Eukaryota; kingdom Viridiplantae; phylum Streptophyta; class Magnoliopsida; order Ericales; family Primulaceae; genus Primula; species Primula vulgaris. Next base: position 30,242,264 of record OY987212.1, read on the forward strand.
TCGTTTTATGGGCAAAAATGTCAAATTGCTCGATCAGTGTGCCCGACTTAGGGCCAAGTTGAAAACCCAGGCGTCCTCTTTCCGGGAATATGTTCGTCATGCCGAGCATGTTGTTGAGGTTCAGGAACGTCGTTTAGATCGATATTGGCGTGTAAAGGAAAAATACCTTGGTAAACTAAAATCGTTGGTAACCCAAGCCAATATGTTAGTGAATTATTTCCGTCTGTCCTGATCCAGATATGATGCTTTTGCGGCTATGATCGAAGCTCGTAATCTTCCCTTCGATGATGCTCGCCGTAAAGCGGCCTCGGATGCTCACGAGTTCGCTAAAGAAGCGAGTTCTCCGCGCGGCTTAAGACGCTGACATGCGTGGGTGCTCATACGACCAACTTTGATGCCCTCATTTCTGAGGAGCGTTTTAATGGCGAGGAGACCGATGGGGATACGGCTACGGATGACGAAGAGGTTGAGCTCGGTCAATTGCCGTCGTGCTCCTCATGTAGTAGCTCTTAAATAAACTTCTTTATTGTTGGTTGTACCTTGTTGCCTCCATAATGCGGGCGAGGACTATTTGTTTTATTTCTTTATTCTTGTGTTCGGATCTTCTCATTGTCGTACAGATATTTCATTGATTGGATTGATTTTCCTTTATTGTTTTCGCCATTTGGTAATTTATCGTCTCCGTAATACGGGCCAGAACCCTTCTTCAATTTTGTTTGATACATATTGGCATCTTTGCTTGGCCTTTGCTTTTTTCGTACCTGCATATGTTGGAGGTCTTTGAGTATTCCTAGGCACTCTTTTAGACATGCCATGTTAGGAATTTCACAGTATTCCTAGGCACAAAGGTCGTTTGGGAATTTCACAGTATTCCTAGGCACTCTTTTAGACATGCCATGTTGGGAATTTCACAGTATTCCTAGGCACAAAGGTCGTTTGGGAATTTCACAGTATTCCTAGGCACAAAGGCCGTTTGGATATTTCACAGTATTCCTAGGCACAAAGGCCGTTTGGGAATTTCACAGTATTCCTAGGCACAAAGGCCGTTTGGATATTTCACAGTATTCCTAGGCACAAATGCCGTTTGGGAATTTCATAGTATTCCTAGGCACAAAGTCCGTTTGGGAATTTCATAGTATTCCTAGGCACAAATGCCGTTTGAGAATTTCATAGTATTCCTAGGCATAAAGGCCGTTTGGGAATTTCATAGTATTCCTAGGCATAAAGGCCGTTTGGGAATTTCATAGTATTCCTAGGCACAAACGCCGTTTGGGAATTTCATAGTATTCCTAGGCACAAAGGCCGTTTGGGAATTTCATAGTATTCCTAGGCACAAAGGCCGTTTGGGAATTTCAGCTGCACTCGTTAGACAGCATGATAAGATATTTCATTTATTCAAAAGACAAGGTTATTAAGCAGGAGGGGTAAGGTAGCACCTGAGATGATGGCGTATACGTAGTACTTCTTTAGGTTAGCTACGTTCCAAGAATTCTTTTCTCCTCGGCTTTTGTCGAACAGGACACTTTTGATCTTGTAGGAGACTGGGCTTGTTCTTTTGACGATCTCGTAGGGCCCTTCCCAGGTGGGGCTCAGCTTGCCATGCATCTCGTTTCAGGTATAGACCGTTACTCGCCGTAGCACCAGTTCTCCGACCATGAACTCATTGGTCCCTTTCACCCTCTTGTCATATGTTTGCTTGACGCCTTGTTGATACTTCGCTAGTGTAAGGGCTGCTATCTCTCGTTTCTCGTCTAACATGTCAAGTTCCTCCCTCATTCTTTGTTCATTGTTTCCTTGCTCGACTAAAGTTGTTCGTAGTGTGGGTAGCCCGATTTCTGTTGGTATGACGGCCTCGACGCCGTATGCAAAGATGAACGGGGTTTCTTTGGCGCCCGTCTTCGGTGTAGTTCGGCACGACCATAAGATGTTAAGTAGCCGCTCGGGCCATCTCCCCTTTTCTTGTTCACGGGTTGTCTTGATGCCGTCTAGTACGGATCGGTTTGATATCTCTGCTTGGCCGTTACCCTGTGGGTATGTTGGCGTCGAATAGAACTTTCGGATACCGAGTTCTTCGTACCAAAGCTGCATCTTGGCTTCTTTGAACTGGGTGTCGTTGTCTGCGACGATGGCGTACGGTATACCGAACCTAGTGATGATGTGCTCCCAGATGAACTGTTTGACATTACTGGCTTTAATTTCTCAGAGAGGTTTAGCCTCAACCCATTTGGTGAAGTAGTCCGTCGCCACGATCAGATATTCGACGCTGCCGGGTGCTTTGGGAAGCTTCCCTACTATATTAATTGCCCATTGTGCGAATGGCCATGGTGCCGATACCGGGGTCATCATAGATGATGGGAACCGAGGTATCTTGGCAAATCGTTGGCACTTGTCGCAACGTTGGACGTACACATCGGCGTCTCGCTTGATATAGGGCCACCAATATCCTTGGGTGATTGCCTTGTTGGCTAGGGACCGCCCTTTGATGTGTGCTCCGCAGGATCCTTCGTGGATTTTCTCCAAGACTGGTAGCTGCATTTCGGTCCAGAGACACAGAAGATGGGGTCCTCGGTAACTGGATTTGTACAGTTTGTCGACGTCGGACAGCCAGAAACGATGAGCCTTTCTCGTAATTTTCAATGCTTTTATCTTATCTGCCGGGAGGGTTCCGTTTCGCAGATAGTGGATCATGTCGTCCATCCAACCTAGCTCGTATTGTACTGATTCTACTCGGTCTATTCTTTTGGTTATGCTCGAGGTCGGCAGTAATTCCACTGTGATCGACCGAGATGTTAATGTCGAGGCTAGGGTGGCCAAGGCATCGGCATGTGCGTTTTCGATACGATTGATTCTTATTAACTCGCACTGTTCGAAGGTGGCCATCAAGCTTTGAACTTTCTCTTGGTAGAGGATCATTCTGTCATCTTTGGCTTGGTACTCGCCTATGGCTTGATTTACGATCAGCATTGAGTCGGAACTTGCAGTTAAGTGGAAGCATCCAAGGGACAGGGCAATGAGCATGCCGTTTATCATGGCTTCGTACTCTGCCTCATTGTTGGTAGCTCGGAAACCCAGTTTAATGCTTTTCTCTATGATCGCTCCCTCTCTAGACTTGAGGACGATCCCTGTTCCTGATCCATCCTTGGTGGCTGATCCATCGACATGTATCTGCCAATGTGATTGTGGGGACATAGCCATAGGCTCGTCATACCCTTCGGTGAATTCTGTGACGAAATCGGCCAAGACTTGTCCCTTTATGGCATGTCGGGGTGCGAACTCGATATGAAATTGGGATAATTCGACCCCCATGCGGCCACTCTGCCACTAATGTCCGTCCATCGAAGTGATTCTTTGATATGGAATTTCATGTATACTTGGACCTGATGAGCTATGAAATAGTGCGGCAACTTTCTGGTCGTGACGACAAATGCCAAGCACAGCTTTTCCAAGGGTAGGTAACGTGTTTCGGCTTCGACCAGAGTTTTGCTGACGAAGTAGATAGGAAATTGTTCGCGACCTTCTTCTCTTAGGATAACCGTGCTCACAGCTATAGTGGAAACTGCTAGGTAGCATGCCAGAATATCTCCTTTGTTCGGCCTGACTAGCAGTGGCAGCGTCCTTAAGTACTCTTTGAGGTTGTTGAAAGAAGCTTCACATTCCGGGTCCCACACGAATTTTCTATCCTTCTTGAGTGATTCAAAAAATGGTCGTCCCTTGTCTGCGGATCGGCTGATGAACCTGCTCAATGCGGCCATCATTCCCGTGAGCTCTTGTACCTGCTTCTTATTCTTCGGCGCTGCTAGGTTCCGAAGAGCTGTGATCTGATCGGTATTAGCCTCTATTCCTCGTCGGCTGACCATGTGCCCCAGAAATTTCCCTTTGCTGATGCCGAATGCACACTTGCTCGCGTTGAGTTTCAATTTGTGCTCGCCCAACGTTTGGAAAACGTCTCTGATATCTTGAAGGTGGGATGTAGCCTTTTCGCTTTTGACGACCATGTCATCTATGTATACCTCCATGGTCTTCCCTATATGATCTCGACATACCATTGTTATCATCCTTTGGTATGTTGCTCCCGCGTTGCGTAGGCCAAACGGCATCACCGTATAGCAATAGTTTCCCAAAGACGATATAAACGACGTCTTTTCTTGATCTTCGTGGGCGAGGGGAATTTGGTGGTACCCTGAATATGCGTCAAGGAAGGTCATCCGTTCTGCTCCCGCAGTTGCGTCCACCAGTTGATCAATCCTTGGAAGGGGAAAGTGGTCCCTCGAGCAGGCTTTGTTGAGATTGGTGAAGTCTATACAGACCCTCTCCTTTCCGTTCTTCTTAGGGACGATGACTGGATTGGATAACCATTTTGTATAGAAGACCTCCCTTATGGCTCCAGCCTCTAATAGCTTGTGGACTTCAGCAATTATAGCTGCTCTGTGCTGTACCGACACTTTTCTGCTCCTCTGAGCTATCGGCTTGCATTCGGCGTCAACACTTAGGTGGTGACATGCCGTTTTAGGGTCTAGGCCTGGCATGTCTTTGGGACTCCAGGCGAATTTATCCATGTTGTTGAAAAGGAATGCTTCTAACTCTTCGGATTCCTGTTTTGGAAGGTTATCTCCGAGGAGGAAGTAGTGCTCCTCGTCCGTATCCGGGATATACACCTTCCTAAGTGTTTCTCCTACTTGTTCTTCAACAACCCTCTCGGTTTTGGCTATTTGGTTGATCAGCTTCTTTGTGCTGGTGGGTTGTTCGACAACGCTCAGCTGTTTTTGAAGAGCTGCGGTAATGTCCTCATAGCGTCTTGAATCTTCTTGACATCTTCTGGCTGTCCCGATCTCTCCCCTATCATTTGGGTATTTGAATTTTTGGTGGTAGGTCGAGGGTATGGCCTTCATGGCATGCAGCCAAGGTCGGCCCAAGATTGCGTTGTGGCCGGAGTTGTCGTTGACCACTAAGAACTCCATGGGAACTGACACAGATCCAGTTGTGACACTGAGGACGATCTTTCCCAACGGTTTAGTCATCTCGGAGATGAATCCGATCAGTGTGACATCGGTAGGCTGTAGATCTTATAGCTTGAGTTCCATCTTGTCGAAAAGCTCTCTGTACATGATATCACAAGAGGCTCCTTGGTCGACTAGCACCCTGCTGACCGTGTCAAGGCCGATTTGAACACGGAGGTTGATGGCGTCCCCGTGGGGGTAAATCACCCCTTCTTCGTCAAGATCCGAGAAAGAAAGGGGCGGATGTCGTCGTGGTGTGCATTATCGTTTAGAGGTCGACGTCTATGATGCCTTGGCTACTTGGCCAAAGTGTGCCAGTTCCCGTTGTCGTGATCGTTCCCCACCTGTGCCCTTGGGTCGTGACATATGAACGACGTTGATTGTTTTGCCTTGCCGGTCGTCGACTCCCTCGATGGCCAGTTGTTTGCCTTTATTCCCAGCGCCTTTGATGAACTTGGCTAAGTATCCCGCATCGCCCCACAGGTTCATTTTCCATCGCAGGTTACGGCAATGCTCAGTGAGATGGCCGTGATCCTCATGATATGCGCAGAAGAGCTTGGAATCTCTCAGATTGGGGGGAGAGGCGATCGGTTGTGGTCGGGAATACCAACTTTCCCTGCATATATCCTTGAGGATATCTTCAGCAGATAGGTTGAAAGTGTATCGCAGCTCGACCAGTTCGAAGGTGTTTCGTTGTTCCCTCTCTTGGAGCCGACCTTGTTGAAACGGTTTGGGGGGCATTGGGTAGGTGAGCTGGAGCGGTTTATGTTCGTTTATCGGTGTTGGGTATGCGATCTGGAGTGGTTTGGGCTCAGGTGCTCGTGGTCGCTCTACCCTGCTATGGACCTCGGGACCTTTGCCCTTTCTGGTCGGTTGGAATGTTTCTCCCTAGTTATTCCTAACTCTTTTGCGACCCACCTGTGCCTCTCGGACTGATTCTCTTCTTGGTAGAGTTTGATTGAGGAAACGCAGTTCGTCGTTTTTATCGGTGAGGTGGGTATAATAGGCTAGCAAGGAATCAGTGGTCGGAAAGTTTTTTGCCTATGAACTTCCTTCTCGCCCAATAGCCATTAGGGATGGAGTTGATAAAGTTCTGGATGGCTATATTATTGGTGTACTGTGGAATCTGGTTTGCTACGTCGATGAAACGTATGTAGTAGTCGTTGAGCCTTTCATTTGGCATCATCGTCATTTTCAGAAGGGTTTCAATGCTGACCTTCTTCTTCCGATGAGCAGCGTATCGGGTGGAGTACGCTAGTAACAGCTCTGCCCAGTTTCTTATCGATCCTCGTGGTAGGTTGTGATACCATGATGAAGCTTCTTGGCCCAAGCTATTTTTGAAAAACTTGCACATCAACGCATTGTCGTCGCTCCACAGCTCCATCTTCGTCTTATAGTGTCGCAGGTGGTCGATCGGGCAGCTCCTTCCATCATATAGCCTGAATTCGGGGATGACGAACCCCACAAGATTTCGGTATCGCGTGATCTGTTCGGCACATGGGGTTTCTTAGCACACGTTCCAAGCTTGTTGGAACGCTTCATCGGTGGATTGGTATAGGGGGCGTATTCCCCCTGATGTGGTTGAGGGTAGTATCCTACCACGACCCTATGTTCCGGGTATCTACCGTCCTTCGGGTTTTTGTCGAGGACATGTTCTGTATGAGCATTAGGGTGGACGAAGGTTGGAGGGATCGTTATCGGGACATTGCCCCCTTGATGGGGCACTCCTGTATCTGGTAGCCGGCTCGCCGCTTCCAAGGCGGCCCTATAGGCGGAATCTTTCGCTTCACGACGTGGGTCTTTGTCTGCATTGGCAGGTTGGGTACTCGGCAATATGATGCCAGCTGCTGCCATGGCCGTCATACACTCTGCCAGCTGAGCTTGCAGCTGGGCGTTGTTCCTTTTATCGGCTAACGGAACGATGTGTTGTACTTTCACCGTGGGTGGTGTAATCATCCTTGGTGGGTGAGTCGGTAGTCGGGACAACTGTTCGAGTACATGATCCTTGGGCATGCCAAACCGGTGAGCTTCGTTTGTTTGTAAACGAGCACCGGAGTTGACCGAGGCTGTTGGCAGAGGGACTCTTGAGCTCGGTCCCGCCTGGGATCCAGGTATGCGTCTTCTTGCGCGCCTTAGTACGGGCAAGGCTTGTTCGTCGTCCGAGGACGTTGGGTGTTCTTCGACGATCCCTTCAAGCTGTAGGGGTTGTTCGGTCGGTTGTTCTTGGTGGACATTGGAGGTTGTTGGTTGGTTTCCGGACTGGATAGCGTCGTATCTGTCACGGATGGCGAGTAGATCGTCGAGATCTTGTTGGCTAATTTGCACGTTTTGGTTATTGGTTTCTACTATCTCGGGATGGGTTTCTTCTACATTGGTCACCATTGTCGCTCGTCTGGTAGAGTATTGGTATTCGAATTCTAAACTAGTTGGGAACTAGATGATTCCCGGAGACGGCGCCATTTGATAAAACCATAACTTTGGTCGGTCGCGTTAGGTTTTTCAACAATGATATAATATTAACTATATAATAAGCGATGAACACTTCTTGATATTTATTACTATTCGGCAATTGCCCTTGTTCGGATTACAATTTTCTTCTAACAATTATGCTCGACTTAACTATTTGATCTCTCATCTTAGTCTTTCTCCTTCTTCTTTGGTACTCGGCTCTTCTCTGCTCGGTTTGTTTCTTGGCGTGATAAGATTTGACTAATTTCTCTCTTTTCTCTACTTCTCTCTATATTTTTTGGATAGATTTTCTGGTCCGTTTCTAGGAGGGGTAGTTGGCTATTTATAGGCAACTATGCCTTTTAGCATGTTGACAAATGTCTCCATCTCAGGGGGTTTTCAGATATGGGTCACTAGTTAAGTGGGGTTGAGCTTTTTAGTAGTATCCACCTTTATTCTCTATGAAAGGCATGTGATGACTCATTTAAGCATTGGATACCCATCTATGAAGTGTGGGTCGATTATTACCCGAATAGAATATTAGGGTCCAATTTTTATGTTCTATCAGATACTAACCTAAATTTAATTATTAATCAAAATTTTAAAAAAAATAACAATTGAATATTTAATTTTGAAAATAAGACTTTGTGCCGTTTAATTAATTGACCGTAGAAAAGAAAAATCCGTATTTGTACACCATTTGTCCAACATTATGAGCCCAACTCACGTATAAAGTTGAGTTGTAAAAAAAAGGATAAATAAAATAAAGGAAGGGGGCATTCCGAGAATTGAACGCGGGACCTCTTGCACCCTAAGCAAGAATCATACCACTAGACCAAATGCACTTACATGCCTTTTTCTGTATAAATTTTATTTATAAACAAATTTAATGCCAAAACCACGCCAAAACCCTAAAGTCCAATTTCAATTTGTTAGAGCTCACTACATATTTTTTATTTTCGCAAATCTGAAGAGAGAGAGAAATGGGGAGGACGATTCTTTATCAGCTGATCAGATCCCAAGCGACACGTCATCATCTCAAATCACTCTCTACCTACTCTGGTCCTCTCTCTCTCTCTCTCTATATATATATATCTATATCTATATACATATACATATATCTGAATTATCTAATTAGTCTGTAAATGTCTTAATTTCAGTTTAATACGTGTATAGTCGTGTATGCATGTATGTATGATTGCCTGTGTAGTATATATATTTTCTGAGGGTCTAATAATCTGTATAAATTTGAGCTATTGTCGTTCCCTTAGGTCATGTACTGTCAAATTTGATTAAAATAATGTTAATCTATTTCAGCTGCTAAATTATGTACTCCGTATTACTTTACTTAAAACCTAAATATAGTGTTTTTAGACAGATACAGTGCCAACACATAACTTTGAAGCATTGTTTCGATATAAATTGGTCTGACTGTAATTTAATATAATTTATGACCTATGTGAAAGAAAGATTGAAGACATTCGTTTTCGCTAATTAAATTGTCCAAATTGTAGCTTTAGCTAATTTCCTCTATTATAAATAGGGCTTTGTTAGACTAGCAATTTAATTCGACACTCTCCCATTCAGAGAATCAATTTCACAACTCTTTATTCCCCCTCTCACAATGAGTATGTAAGTTTTTAAAGAATAAAATTTAATGTTATAGATGAGTATGTAAGTTTTTAAAGAATAAGATTTAATGTTATAGACGAGATCAACATTTGTGAGAAAATATTTCATAAAAAGGCCTGTTTGGTAGCCAGGTTATTTTGTTTCTAGGAAGGATGAAGAAATGAGTAATTGAAGTTTTTTTGTTGCCTTTTTTTAGAAAGAGTTGATTTTTCTGCTAGGTTATGTTTTTATTTATGACTGAAAGCCAATTTACAATTGTCCGTATAAACGATGTTGATAATTTGTTGGTCTTGCATTGACATATTGTTAGCAAACCCCAATGATAGAGAAAACCTTTTCATTTAGTGTCTAGTGATGAGCCACAATTTTCACATTGATCTTCGCACTATCCTTGTTTAGACAACCGATAAGAAGATTCCTTTTCTGTTGCTATGTAAATTAAAATATATAAAAAGAAAAGGAAGACTCTTGTTAGGGTTTGTTATTTGTGTATTTTGTTGAACTTCCACGTAAACTGTACAGGATAGTGTATTATGTTAAATTGTCAAGTACATGATTGTTTAAAGCTGAAATTGGGAAGGATCAGCCAAAACCTTCTTTAATGTGCAAGTGTAACGATCCCGTTTCATTGTGTAAGGTATAGATTTGTTATATACCTTGGGTACCCTTCACTCGATAGCTTGATTTTGCGGGTGAGTTCATCTAAGCTTGTTACACAAATCTAGCTATCTCTAGAGGATGAAAACTTAGGAAAAGATTAGAACCAAAAAGCATTGAATTCATTATCATTAGGCATAATGTGTATTTAGAGGAAAAATTGGATATTTTTGTGCTTCTTTCCCATTCGGGTTTCAAAGATTTAACCCTGATCAGTTAGTCAATAAACTTATAAGAATATAAGCTGTTATTTTCTTTGTAGCTAGGGCTAGTTTTTCTTTCATTCTTTCTAGTAACTATTTTAGGTCAGTCTAATACTGCCAGTCTGTCACTCTTTGCACCGTAAATATATGGTACGCAAATCTCTCTCCTAAATATATGAGCTTATTTTTTCATCCTTTCTGTTACGATGGTAGTCTCTTCTGAGGATCATTGTTCTACATTCAGTTTTTTAAGTTTAACATATGGGTGAGTGGACGGTATGCTGTAATATTCACGACTGATAATAGACTTATATAGGGTAGCACGCATGTATTATATAACATATGTTGGCTGAGATGTTTTTTTCCCTGTTTAAGGCAAGTAGTTTGCTTTTCTGGACTTGTAAACTTCATACACAAAGTTGGTATTTTTGTTGAAGCTTTATATTTTTTAGCAGTTTACCCTGAGTGTTTTTGTTTTTCTGTGTTGAAGAATTGAAGAAACTTGACAATACCGATGTTAGCCTCTAGACTTTAAATGCCACAGTTCACCAAAAATGTTAATGTTCAATATATATTTTCTTTTAGCTAGTCTCTGGTTCACTTTGTTTCTATTTGTAGCCTTGTAGGTACATAGGCATATTTATTCTATTTTAAATATGTGCGTTTTGTAAGAAGCGAAAAGTATATATATGTTTGCATCGGAAGTACTGTAATGCTTAGGCGCCTGGTCCCCCGCCTAGGCAGCGATGAGGCACTAGGACGCGACCATATGCCTGAGCATAGGCGGAGTTAGGTGGGGGAAATCGGGCTGGGCAGAGAAAAGGCAGCCCAGGCAGCTACGTAAGCACCAGGCTGAGGGCCTTCCCGCCTAGCGCCTTTAGAAATCTTGCTGTAAAGTAGATCATAACTGACAAATGTAAATCTTTGAAAAATATATGAATAAAGATTATACAAATGCATTATCTTGGTTTGCAAAAGCACGCTTGATAACTTGAAGTAGAAGAAGGAAGAAGTTTATATAATATGTGCTTGATAAACGGTACTAGTTGATCCAGAGTTATTAGTATAATCAATAATGACAGTGACAATGGAGTAGTTCTGGCCCTTCTTTCTTTAATATGGAATATCTACAGAATATATATTTAAATTTTACCGGTTTTAATAGCTTTCACTATTTCAGGCTACCAACACTCCAGGCCTGGACCTTTGGTACAAAGCAGATCTCCTCAACCCAACTTTATCTCTGCTTTTGCTCAGAAAAGATATCTATCTCGCGCCACCTCAGCCGAAGATGACGACAAAATCAGCATCGGACCAAAGAAAGGAGACAACCTTAGCAACAACAAAAACGACGACGGGGCCATCGTTTACAACGGTCCAATCTCTAGCACCATCAAGAAAGTGAAAATCCTCTCTCTCTCAACATGTTGCCTCTCCGTATCCTTGGGCCCCGTCATAACCTTCATGACATCTTCGGATCTCAACGTGATATTCAAAGGGGCTGTGGCATCTTCGGTCATCTTCTTTAGTGCTTCGACTACTGCTCTTCTGCACTGGTTCGTCAGTCCTTATATTCATAAGCTGAGGTGGCACCCAGGTTCAGACACTTTTGAGGTGGAGATGATGACGTGGCTGGCCTCGCTAACTCCGAAAACTCTGAAGTTTTCCGATATAAGGGTTGCAGATACAAATAGGCCATATGTGACTTTCAAAGCCAATGGAACTTATTACTTTGTAGATGAGGAGCATTGTCATAATAAAGCTTTGTTGGCGCGTTTGACCCCTCGTGTTCATGAGTCCGCTTTTAAGAATCTGTAACTTCAATTATTTCGAAAAGTTTGTTAAGTCTTAAGTATGCACATTATTGTGCTTAAAACCATATTTAGTTTCTTTTTACCTTTTCTTCTGGCCGTAGTAATCTCCTTGCGTATAAAGGACACAAGAATTTGGCAATCTTGCTGAATAATTAGGTTATGAGTTGTATTTTGACAGATCAGATGGTTTTGGTTTACAGAATTATATATACTCATCCATGTACTATTATTTTTCCCCTTCATATTACTATGTTGATTTTTCTCCTTTCCTTATCTATAGTGTTTTGTTATACATGAAACCACGTCTATTTTAGTCTTTCTATGGTACCGTACCATTGTTTCCTTGCGTATAAAGGACTAAAATTTTCTGGTTCTGCTGATAAATTAGCTTTTGAATTTTATCTTAACAGATCTGATGGTTTTGCTATTGGAAAATATATCCGTTCTTGTACAATTCGAAAGTTTCCGTTATCATTATGTTGATTCTTCTCTTTCCCTTGTGTTCCTGGCGAGTTTCTTTCTGCATTTTATTCCTGTATATCTTATTAATATAAGTCAACCCAAGAAAAAATGAGTCTGTCAAATTTTGGTCATTTTTTTCAAAAATGCCCCAACTCTTTTTTACTAATTACCAATATACATAATATAATTAATTAACTATTTGTCCGCAATATATTTTACTAATTACGGATGTACCCTAAATTAATTAACAATTCGTTTTAACCTCCGTAACTATAATAAATTATACTAAATCTGAATATTATGTTAAAAATAAAATATATTACGAGATTTATGTCATTACGCGTATCACACGCAACGCGTAGATAACTTTTACCGGTGTTAGTAATATTTGTAGTCTGTACGGCTGCAGTGTTTGAATGCACTTTAAAATATTTACTTATTGGCTCAATCTAATGATTAATTTGTTTGGTCAACTTTATATTCGTCCTGTATTTTGTTGACCTCTGTGAGGTCTACTCAATACTTGCTTTAAGAATCTTTGATTTGGGTTTTTCATCTCTAGGAAAAGCTTGCTAAGTCTGTATTCTCTTTTGTTATGCGTGAAACTATATTCAATTTCTAGTTTTCCTATGATACTATTATTTCCTTACGACAGACCACAAATTTAGGCTATGTTGTTGAATAATTAGATTTTGAGTAGTACCTTGCCCAGCTGGTTTTGCTGTCTGAAAATACACTCAACACCCTTCTTATTGAAATTTTGCATATTAATGTCGATTGAATAATGTTGATTTTGTAAGAGTTAAAATATGTCACAATTTGACTTTTTTTTTTATAAACTTGTCACAAATTCACTATTCTGTTACAAACTCGTCACAAAACCCGTAGCTAGTAGGATCGTCACAAAAAAAGCCGTCACAATTCTCATATCTATTTATAATTAAATTTTTTAGTGATTGTTCTTCTTGCAGTTACGTTGCCTTCGATTAATTCTGTCAGCCAACCAAAGCTGAGGGGGGTAGTCCGTCCAATTAATTACATATATGTGTATCTGTTAATGTTACTAGTTCCATTGAGGTTATGCTGTTGAAATGAGCTTTGCCGGATGCAGTATCCTAGTGTATAACGATTTTTTTGGATTCTATTTCTGCAGATAACCTATATTTTCTCGTTTCTTTTTGATTATTCATGTTATCATGCTCTAATTAAAGCTAAAAATAACACTTCCTAAGGCTTATAGGTAAGTCAAAAGACTAATTAATTTACATCTGTTTTTTTAACGATTAGCAATAAAAGTACATAACATTTGGCTGCTACACACTACAGATGTGTGTTGTTATATTGAACAAACATAAACGTAAATCTTGGACCAGGAAGTGGATTGACAGTGTAAAGTTGTAACTAAGATTTCTAATAACTCCACGGGAACACTAAATTAAGTAACCAATAAGTCAGGTTCCTTGCTTACGATTTAAACTTGACTTTTCTTCATTAACGAATTAATAAAGCCGCCCACATTGGAAACACTTGAAGAGAAGATCAACTGGGGTTATTTGAAAACCATCTTCTAATTATCAAATCTTCTGACTTCTTACCTAATTCCATATCTTAGTTCCTCTGATGACGAGTAGTACATCTTGTAATCACATCTTATTAGTTGCCATAATCATAATTAAATTGATATTATTCATCATCAGAACTAAAGTTGCGTGTGCGTTACAGTACTAAACACATTTTATCAGGGAAACTATCGTTTACAAACGCTTGTCGCTAACATGAAACGATAAACATAACATGTTATATGTTCTTCAGGTGCAGGAATAAATTTGGACAAAGCGTTAGTCTGGTTTCATTGGAACTAGCCAGGTTCTCAAAATGTCTCCTCTTAATTAAGTAGTATAGTAAAAAAGAAAAACTACCTACAGTAAATCTGTGTAAATTAACTAAATAAACTTTTGTAATTGAGAGTAGGGCTGAGTTCGGTCCGATCCGGTTCGGTTTTTGGTAAAACCGAAACCGAGCATATTTTTCGGTTCGATTTTTTTTTGTTTCTGTTTTTTTATTTTTTGGACCAAACCGGACCGGTTTTTTCGGTTCAGTTTCGGTTTTTTCGGTTATTTTTCGGTTTTATTTTTGATTTTTTGGTCTTTTTCGGGGTTTTTCGGGTTTTTTCGGTCATTTTTAGTTTCGGTCTTTTTCGGTTCGGTTTTACTGAAAACCGAAACCGACCCGAAAATTTTTCGGTGTTTCGGTTTCGGTCTTTTTTGGGTTTTTTCGGTTCGGTTCGGTTTTTCCGGTTTGTTGGCCCGAGTGCGGCTAACCTTAGAGGGGGGGTGAATAAGGTTTCTAGGCGATTTCGCCTAATTAAAACTTAAGTGCAACTAACACCCCAACTTACGCAATTCTAAGCTTAAGCGTTAATAAACGTTAATTAATTCAAACGCAAGCAATAAATAAGTAAGAATATAAGATGCGGAAAGTAAAAGCAAGGGAAGAAGATGACACCGTGATTTATAGAGGTTCGGCAAAACGCGCCTACGTCCTCTCCTCGGTACTACCGAGTATTTCACTAAAAAATCTTTTCCCGGATATTACAATCCTAACGAGCTAATCGACCGATTAAGCTCCCCCTCACTTTATGAGTGACCCGAAATGAAAAGACCTAGAGCTTTTAAGCAACTCGCTTACAAAGCCTCTACCCGATCACTCGCTCACAAAAAAATGAGTTTATAAAACACTCGATACAATTTTTTTGTTACGAAACGTAACTACACTCACTATTCTAATTGCTTCTTAAAAAGCTAATTGGTGAGTTGTTGATGAAGATCGAGCTTGAATCTCTTTCTCTTTGATTTTCCTCTTTCTCGAATATATATATACACCAAAATGGCGATATTAGGGTTTTTAATTGAGAGAGGTTTTAAGGATGATTATAGTTAAGCTTGGTGACTTTGGAGAGATGATTGGGCTGGTTTTTATAACAGCAAAGTCTGTTTTTCTGGGTTATGACCGTTGAAAGGTTTTAACAGCTCTTTTCCAGAAATTGCTGAAAAGCTGTTTTCGAAAACTGCAGAAAACGATCGGTCGTTTTCTACAGACGATCGGTCGTTTTCAGACAGACGATCGGTCGTTTTCTGAAAACGATCGGTCGTTTTTATACTGGACTCACTGGAAGAAATTGGATCAAAAACGATCGGTCGTTTTTGTCCAGTCGATCGGTCGACTGTAATCCTGGTCCCGTAAATCTTCGAAAGCTCATAACTCCTTCGTTTTAGCTCCGATTTTGGTTCCGCTTGAACCTATGGCTTCGTTATCGAATGCTCTATCATTTGACGACCTGAAATGTACATTTACTCTTCTTTGGAAAAGACAAGCATTATATCAATGAAATAGAGAAATAGTAAAATCATTAAAACATAATCAAGGTTATAATCAAAATCATTATTGAACTCATGTTCAACACGGTTTTTCGCCCGGCCCTAATTGAGAGAAGTGATCTGAACTCTGAAATGAACCTTGAAAATACAATATTCTTCCTTAACAAAAATAGACAAAATAGAGTCCGGAAGCATTTGTTTCATCATTAAGGATTGTTTCATGAAAACAAAATTATTTAACTATTGGTCATCCTACAAAATTTAATTAAATATTGGTCAATTATTTGTAAAACTAATTAAGGATTGGTCACCCTATAAAATTTAATTAAAGATTTGGTTAGCCACCTAATTACCCAATAAAAATAAAAATAAAATGAAAAAAATAAGGAAAACTCAAAAAAAATTAAAAAATGGAAAAAAAAAACTAAAAAAAAAAAACTAAAATACCCAAAAAAACTTTAAAAAAGTTGGGAACCCGAAAAAATGGTAAAAAAACCAAGAAAAATCCAAAAATTGGTAAAATAATTTAAAAAAAAACCCTAAAAATCCAAAAAATACAAAACAATGAAAAAACGTTCAAAAAAGTCGGGAACCCAAAAAAAATCCGAAAACTGGTAAAAAAATCAAATAAACCAAGAAAATAAAAAAAATCCAAAATCACAAAAAAATGAAAAAAAGTTCGAAAAAGGCCGGAAAATCCAAAAACTGTTAAAACTTTAAAATAACTTGCAATAGTTTTCAAATGACTCAAAATGACTTCAAATGACTTTAAAATGACTCGGACTGTTTTTAAAATTATTCGAGCTGCTTTTTAAAATAACTCGAACTGTTTTTAAACTTACCGAAAATGACTCATACTATTTTTCAAATGATTTAAATATGATTTATACTGTTTTTAAAATGACTTGTACTGTTTTTAAAATTACTTAAAATAACTCAGACTGCTTGTAAAATGACTTAAAATGGCTCAGTCTGTTTTTAAAATGACTCGCATTGTTTCTAAATTACTCATACTGTTTTTTAAATGAGTGAAAATAACTGAAAATGACTCAGACTGTTTTTAAAATGACTTCAAACTACTCAGACTGTTTTTAAAATGACTTAAAATGACTCAGAATTTTTTTAAAATGATTTAAAACGACCCAGTTTGTTTTTAAAATTACCCAAACTATTTTTAAAATAAGTTAAAATGACTCAGAATATTTTTAAAAATGACTTAAAACGACTCAGGTTGTTTTTTAAAATGATTCAGACAGTTTTAAAAATGAATTAAAATGACTCAGACTGTTTTTAAATTAACTTAAAACGACTCAGGTTGCTTTTAAAATTATTCATACTGCTTTTAAAATGACTTAAAATGACTCAGATTTTTTTTTAAAATGACTTAAAACGACTCAGACTGTTTTTAAAATGATTTAAAATGACTCAGACTGTTTTTAAAATGACTTAAAAGGACTCGGACTGTTTTTAAAATGACTTAAAACGACCCAGACTGTTTTTAAATGACTTGAAATGACTCAAACTGTTTTTAAATGACTTGAAACGACTGATCAGACTGTTTTTAAAATAACTTTAAACGAGTCAGAATATTTTTAAAATGACTTAAAACGACTCGTTCTGTTTTTAAAATGACTTAAAACGACTCAGACTGTTTTTAAAATGACTTAAAATGACTTAATATGACTCAAGACTGTTTTTAAAATGAAATAAAATGACTCAGACTGTTTTTAATATGAATTAAGACGAGTCAGGCTGTTTTTTTTTTTTTTTTTTTTTTTTTTGCGTTTTTGGAATTTTGTTGATTTTATATTTTTTGGGATTTTTAAAATGTTATTCGTGTTTTTTCGGGGTTTTGTCTCTTTAAAGTTTTATTTTTTTTTCTATTTTTTCTTATTTTTTTTTTACTTTTTTATTGGTTAGTTAGAGGAAATGGACCAATCATTAATTAGTTTCAGTTTCATGGATTAATTCTTAATTAAGTTAAGTTGTAGATAAGAGTATATAGAAGTAAGAGTATAAAACATATACATTGATATTAGTATTTTTCATATAAAAGACTATAAATTAAATAGATACACTGATATTTGTATTTTCCAATAGTTTTTTTTAATCATGCCTCTAATATTTCTTCCTCTTCCCGTCGTTTTCTTCCAATCTCTACAACATTACTTCGCTTGATGCTCGGACTTATGTGGCGTATTTTGATAGGGTTCATTGATGGACGATCAAGAGTTTGGTATAATACTACTACTCTTTGACTGCAAAATACATTTAGCGAGCCTAAGCTATATATAAAATGATACGCTAGCATAGTAATTAAGTAGAAGTTTAAGCAAACAATTAGTATTTGAGATGTTGATATTTCCAAATTATGATAAACCTTTCTATGGTTTATGAAATGATACGCTAGCGTAGTAGTTAAGTAGAAGTTTAAGCAAACAATTACATGGAGAAAATGTATTTAAAGATTTGTAAGGTATAAGGAGAGATAAGCTCAAAAGACCAAGTTTCTTATGACTCGAGACATGACAGTATGTATAAGTTATACGCACATCAAACATGCATGTTTCCCATAATTTGAGATGATAATTTATACAAATCCTAAGTTGGCAAACTCCCTCAATGTTTATCAAAAATTGTTCGTCAAGAAATGCATACACTTGATGACCACAAGGTTTTAATCTTTCATGTAAAAACAAAAGTAGACACATGGCTTTATTAATAGTTCTGATCGATAGAAGAACTAATTAACTTTTTTTTTTAAAGATATCAAAAAAACAAATTTCTAAGAGTTACTTCAGTTTCTTAGTTTACTCCAGATAACTAAAATGATCAATTTCAATGCAACCGGATTTGCCAAGTTACTTTAAACCAAAGCTTCATTTTCATATTTCTTCTATGGTAGCCAGTGGTCAACCCTAAACATCATCATTTTTATTATACTATATGCTAATGTGTATAATTATTACCCTCGTTTTAGTCTTCCCATTCACATACTAGTTTTTAACAAGTTATACGATCTTTTTCCCGGCCCTTTCTAACCAACTGCTCCCTTCATACATATATAAACTCCTCACTTTATCTAATTTTCTCAATTCACAAATCTTTTTGCAATCCGCTCTTAACAAAATACATAAAATGAAAGATAATTTTTACAAAAAGTTACTCCTATTAATTTGGGGTTTTATAGGTTTATTACCCCAAACTATCTGCTTTTAACGATTTGGGTACCCACCTTTCAAATTTCCCAATTTAGGTACTACACTATAATAAATTTTCAATTTAGGTACCACCGTTTTAATAAATCACGAAATTATGTCACGTGACATTTGACAAACATTAATTTGATATGCTAATTTGACAATTTTACACAAAAATATGTCATCCTATAAAAATATTTTCCCCAATTTCACAAATAACAAAAATTTGGATTATATGCTAAAAGTTTTTCTAGGATCACATATTTTTGTGCAAAATTGTCAAATTAGCATATCAAATTAATGTTTGTCAAATGTCACGTGACATAATTTCGTGATTTATTAAAACGGTGGTACCTAAATTGGAAATTTATTATAGTGTGGTACCTAAATTGAGAAATTTGAAAGGTGTATACCCAAATCGTTAACCGTACTATAGTTTGGAATGGTAAATGTATTTTTTTCTATTAATGATGAGGAAGAAGAAATATATGATACACTTTCTCTTTCTTTCCACTCGGTCTTAGTAGCGATTCAGATGATTGGGATAAATTCTCCATGGAAGATCAAATCTTTTCTTCAATATCATCATCGTTGACGTCGTCTGATTCAGATGTTTTTGAATTCTTTATTCCAAATTGTAGTCATAATAGTCACCCTATTGACAATGTTTTGTTTTGTGGAAAACTAATTAATACCCATAATCCTAAGACTGAACCAAAATCAAATTTGACACCGAAAAAATGTCCGAATAAGCTATATGGGTCCCGAGTAAAACAACAAAAGGCGGTGTTTGAGGTGAAAAATGTAACGGTGGAGATGGAGTTGAGTGAGATGAAAAGAAGGCAGAGAAAGTTGATAGAGATTGATCAACTAAGTGGCGGTGGTAATGACGGAAAAAAAAGGAGAGAGAAGAGGCTTTGGGGAGTGATCGGAGCATTGAGCTGCAACGGCACACTCTCCACTGCGATATTGGCGGCATCGACTCAAAGTAACAAACCTAGGACGACACGTTTCAATGTGCAATATGTTGATACTTGACACGCGATCGAGGTTTTAGTGGCATGATTGATGATTTTTTATTTATTTTACTCTTGTAAGATTCTTTTAATTCGTTTGTTGGTGTAGTTGATTTGGAAACCAAAACCATTTGATGTCAATATTTATTATGTGTAATTTTTTTATGAGTTCGGGAGTATATATAGGAGTTAATAGTGATGGCAGTGGTAGGGGAAACTTAGCAATGCATTTCTTGTGAATAGAGGAAATTTCTCCGAATAGTATATTCGTACATGTTATTGTGACAATATTTAAGTATGTTGGAATGTTCTTATTTCACTAGAAAAATATGAATACAATTGACATCCTAATTTCTAGCCTTTTATATCCCTATTCTTCTAGCTAGCTTCTCATCTTTTTTCTTCTTATTGTTGTTGATTAAGTACTTATCCCTCGGAGATCAAAGCTTTCATCATCATCATCCTTGATTCAGAATTTTATACAAATTCATTATCCCAAATTCGAGTAGCACTAATATTCCTATTTGTAAAGTTAATTTTGTGGGAATAGAAAATACACACACAAAATCATCACACTGAATGGAAATCAAATGTGACTCTCAAAGAGTCAAAAGTAGGCAAAATGCGCGACATATGTCGAGTACAAAACGAAGTAACGTTGTGGATCAGATTGGAAAAAAGTTGCCGAAAGAACTTAAAAATTTTTCTTGTAAGAATTTTCTTTATTCAGCATTCTTTAATTATACAAGAGTTCTCTGAAGTATATGGATCAATTGTAGTTAGTACTTGGTAGTGTATTTATTTTAAGGAAGATTCGTATTTATACGTGTAACTTAATTTTAGCAATGTGCAATGAAAATATTAATTGGTACCGTTGATGACACGAGAACATTGTTAAATAGATTGTGTTTGCGTAACACTTGATACTAGCCCATCCAGAAAATTACGGTTAGTTTACCTGGTTATTAATGGAAAATATTGCTGGAATTGAACAAGTTAACAAAATAATTATTTTCGAATACTATTTCATTGCCGGTTGAGCAGATTGGGCCTCACAGGCCAAAAGAAAAGTGGGTCCCATATTAGCCGTTTGTTTTGCCTCGCCGGCGGTGATTTTCACAATTTCGTTGATTTCATGTAGTTTTTCTTTTCAAATTTTAATTATTGAACATCTATAGAACAATCTATTAGACATTTTTTAATTTTCAAATTAATTTTTTCCTGCTCAAAATTATTAACCTCAGTTTTTTACTTTTGGGTAATTGAAATATTTTTGGCTTGTGATTTTCTTTTCCCACGATTAATTTCTGTGAAATTTGTAAATCAATTTGTTTCCTGTTGAAAAATGTCATCCTCAACTTTTCATGTGTTATTCATCTCGGTGATATTCGCATCATTGACCATTTACAAAATTTATAGATCATTTATGTTCCTGTTTTTATTTGTAACCCATGCATACGTTCAGCTTGTATTTTATTTCATCTTTTGCTTTGAGCGGTTGTTGAACTTCTTTCTGTAGCTAGAATTTGGTTTCTTGAGCCGTTATCATTTGGTTGCGAGCATGTCTATTTTACCTTGCATATCTGTGCATGTCTATTTTACCTTGCATTTCATAGATTGTCGAATGCTAATTAAAGATGCATTTTTTGTGCTTTTAATTAAGATGAATTGATTTGAGAAATGGGGAAGAAAGGGGGCTGGATTTCTTCATTCAAGAAAGTTCTAACTTTCGAATCCAAAGATGCAAAAGAGATGGTAAACATTTTACAGCTTCCTTTCATATTCAAACTAAAATAAAATCTATCATTTTCTTATTTCTAGAGTCATAATCCATGAATCCATCGTTTCGATTTTATAAACAGAAGTCCGAGAAGTCGAAGGACAAATACTTGACGAAAAACGAGACAGAAAAAACATTGATTGTGGTCCCACCAGCGACGGAGAAATCCGAAGATGAACAAAACATGGATGCTTATTATGTTGCCATTGCCACCGCAGCAGCGGCGGAAGCTGCTGCCACCGCCGCTCGAGTGGCGGCCGCTGAGGTAGCCAGGGTCACGGCTGTCGCCCTCCAATTTGGAAAATCGAAGGAGGAAGCGGCTGCTGTCAAGATCCAAAGGGCCTTCCAGGCCCACTTGGTATGGTTTTCTCCAAAATTTTAGAAAATTTCATGCGGTTTTGAAAATCCATATATATATATATATATATATATATATATATATATATATATATATATATATATATATGTTTGTATCACTTTAGGTTTCATATCATAAACCAAAGCTAGACTGTATTTGGTTGATCACCTTGAAATATATGTTGTATTGGTACATTTGACTGAAAGTACCCCCTGGGATTTTCAGCATAGATTACTTGAGCTTTTTGTCAACCCAAAAATCTAAATATCTTATCAATTGAGTTAAGCAAGTCTTTGTGTTGGAACAAAACTGTTTTTGGCAAATCAAAGTATCGGAACTAATACAGTATAGAAAAATTTAACAAACGTATCACTACTAAAATGGACGTGATTAAGATGATAAGGTCAATAGTGTTCGAGAAGACAATTCGTGAAACATAAATGAATATTAAGATCAATAGTGTTCGATAAGAATTCAAGAAGCAAAAGGAAAATTATCAGAGTGCAACATTGTTGAAATTTTTGTATTTGTAGAAAAAAAAATACGAATTAGTCTTTTGTTTGGAAAGGCTGATGGAGTTTCCAATTTTCTTCTTTTGAAACTGATTAGTATTAATTTTGAAGGCAAGGAAAAAGTTGCGAGCACTGAGAGGGTTAGCAAGGTTAAAGTCAATGATTCAAGGCCAATCTGTTCAACGACAATCCATGATCACGTTAAAATGTATGCAAACACTTACTCGTGTACAGTCTCAGATGCGGTCGAGGGTGGTAAAAATGTTTGAGGAAAATTTGGCTCTCCAACAACATCTCCAACAGAAAAATGAGAAAGACGTCGAACTGTTGAGAGTTCCGGCTAGTACAATCAATAATGTACGTAAGAAATGTTCACGTGATTAATGATGAAACTAAGTTACCATGGATATTTATAAGTATAGCACTATAATTTGTTTGGGTAAATAATAGTTTACTTTAATAAAATTTTGTGAGTTTGGTAGAAATCGAAAAAGGTTTTTACTCATTTGTACACTGAATACTTTGTTATTTCATCTTGAATGTTCGTAACTATAGTTTTTTTTTTATGGATGTAAAGGAGTATACTTTAAAATGAATTAGATGTGTGTTTGGTAAAAAGAGAAATTATATTAGTATGGTTTTATTTGGAAGTAGTGAAAAAATAGTGGATGGTAGCGTAAATGTGTACTATACTTTTATTCCAATATTATGAAATTCCATACTTTCCATAAATATATGTATAGTTGTACAAAAGCATAATTTTGGTTTATTACCAAACCATTTTTTTTGCTTTTCTACTTTTAAATACATTTTGTTAAAAAATGTGCTTTTGGACTAATAGGAAAACTTGGATCTTCATCAATACCTCCAACTGAAATGCGAGAAAGAACCTGAAAAGATGAAAACGCCAGCGAGTACAACTAGCGTATGTAACAACCGCTCTTGCGATCAATTTTGATTTTCATCTTTGAATTATTGAATCAGTGTATTTTGTAATTAATTTTAATAATGTTTGGCATAGGGTGGGGAAGGTTGGAATGCTAGTGCAGGGTCGAAAGAGCAGATTGAGGCGAAGCTACAACATAAGGAGGAGGCTGCCAAAAAAAGAGAGAGAGCATTGGCATATGCTCACTCCCACCAGGTAACATTTCAATTTTCGTTGCGAGTTATTTTCAAGATTGGATATATATATGTAGAAGATCCCTTATTTTGATGCTCAAGTGAAATAAGCTTTAATATCTTTGCTTGCTATTTACAACAACGTTATTTCTACACTCTATAGCAATCCCAATAACTGTTACAAGCACAGATCGAATTGAATTCTTTTACGGGCAGTTAAGACTGCAAATTTCAAGGGTATAAGGTGGATTACTTGAGCCAAGAAATAAGCTAGTTTTATCCAACTTACCATTCTTGTTTTTCAAGTTTTGGAAGTAAGAAATCGCAATTTACAATAAAACAATGGGAAACTATGTGGCCACCTGCTTAAACTTTTCTGAGAAGCTCTAATTCTAACGAGTTGGTTCTTTTCTATTGTGAGTAAAAAGTATATTACCAAAAAATTATAGGTACTTGGGCACACTTTTCATTACGTTCGATTCAACACAAAAGCTCACTGTGAAGGAGGAACGCTTTCCCAACCGTGATGCTTTCCTTATAATTATTGAAGAAATTTCTTATTGGCATAGCATTTTGCAAAATTCAATTGCAAATATTGATATGAATTAAGTAGCGAGACAGCACTAGAATTTTGGTGGCCTAGAAATACAGTTTCAAATGAAATTACTCAATTTGTTTGTTGTGTTAACACCGAGCTTTTTTTGTCTTGTTCCACTGTTTCACATGCATTTTGACAAATATATATGACAGACTGTTCGAAAGAACCCCTCGAAGCCTGGAAACCCGAAGCCAGAGAATCCAATGATCACGGACCAATTAACCGACACATTTTGGGGATGGAGCTGGTTAGAGAGATGGAATGGTACCCGACCATGGGAAAAAAGACCAATACACGACCAATTCCCTTTCGTCAATGACGAAAACACCTCTCAACAGACCGACCCGACCCCCAAAACTAAGCCCCCTTCTCCAACTCCCCCGCCTTCTAGCGCCCTCTCGGTCAGCCCAAAAACTAGGCCCGTGAGCCTAAAGGTTAGTGCGCCTAGAGGGACCCAGCCTGGGCATCAACGTAGGCATACCATTGGAGGGTCATTGGTAAAAGATGTTGATAAAAATCTAAATCAGAAAACTGTTTCAAGTAAAGGAAAATCAAGAGTAGCGAGTCGTTTGGGAAATGAGAAAATGGATAAGGGACCGTTTGGCTCGTCGAAAAAGCAGCTTTCTTATTCATTGTCTTCCCCAGGGGAAAGGAGGCACTCAGGGTCAGGAAAGATGGCAGCAATTTTTTGAAGGGTAAACAGATTGGCATATGAAAAAAAAAGCTTATTTATTTTTTTGTTTGTGAAAAGTTCTACCAATTAAACCATAGTATATTCTTATTATAATATTGGATAAACTCATTGCTTGTTAAGTGATTGTTGGGTTCGATAGCACGTCGAAAATTGACTAAATTAAGCAACATTGGGCCTGTTCTAATTAGAAGAATCGATTCAACAAGTTCTCGTCGGACAATAGTTAACAAATACTATATATAAAAAGGTGTAATATGGCTTCAGTGACATCGTCGAGTATCACAAAGGCACAAACCTTACCTCATTGCAAACAGAATCGCATACAATATCTGGTAATATGAACAATATACTGAAAAGACTACATAGATTAGCTCCAATTGCTTGGTTAATACTGCAAAGTAATACTAACCACCAGTGATGCCAACTTGGGATTAAACATAACACCTGAACCTAATAATTTCTTTGATCCAGGGATGATATATAAGGCTTCAAGCCTACAACATCTTTTAACATTAACAACAATAATGTCAAGCTCACTTAAAATTTAACATTACAAATTAATCCTAATAATATCTCTCCGGTCCAGGACCAAATAAGCGACTACTACTACTGTGTCCTAATAATACATCTCCTTCAGATATGAAGAGGCTACTACTCCCATCTAAATAACCTGCAAAGTATTCGAATAAAAATATAAGCTCTGGCCATTCAATTATAAAACCATATGAACTTGAACGGACAGGTGAGGGATTCAATAATTCTTACTCAACTGAGTTGAAGCTAGTAACATGTCGATGATTACACAGCGAACACAAGCCCATAAAATTTCCAATACAGGAAAATTGAGAGGCGGCTGTCGCCCATAAAAATTACTCGTAAATCCAGGCCAAAAACAGAGAACACAAGCAAATAAGGTAATACAAAAGGAAAGAAAACTCAGAAAATTTTTAGTAGATGGTTATCTTAAACCTCTAATTAATGGTAAATCCATTTGTGAAACAAATGATTATGTAAACAACAATTTTAAATGCTAAGTTATGTGGTGGACGTAAGGGATATCACAAAAATTAGATAGTTTATGAGCGTTAGCCGTTAGTTACAAAAGAAGAAAAGTTTGTGGAGTTATTTGCAAAAGACCCATAGTCCATGTCATGTGGGTTATTCTTCAAAATAATGAATTACATATATGGCTGCAATAGTTTCAACACACGTCTACCTCCTTTTTAATTTATTACAAATGCATTGCTCCACATGTTTAAATTACATGCAGAATTGCAGATAAATACTCGGAGTTTGGATTTAAGGGAGACCGGGACAGGAGAGATAAGAGTTACTCTCGGGTCAGGTCATTGGCTTTTGAATTATTCTTATCGAGCTATTTTTATGTGTAACCACCAAGAAATATAATGAAGATGTCTATTAGTAATTACTATTAATCTAACAAAAATAAATCATAAAATATAACATAAAGTAACAAAACATACTACTCTTAAAACTAAATTAACAAAAACATAACTCAAAATTTTTAATTAACAAAAACATACCCAAAATTTCATACACTAATTTGTATATTTCATACATTTATTCCAAAAGTTTATGTACTTATTTCAAAAGTTGATACCATAATTTGTATATTTCATACCATTATTCCAAAAGTTCATACATTTATTTCAAAAGTTCATATCCTAATTTGTATTTTTCATACCCTTATTCCAAAAGTTCATACCATTATTTCAAAAGTTCATATCCTGATTCGTAGATTTCATATTTATTTTCAAAGTTCATACCACAATTTAAATAATTCATATTCTTACTTACATAATTTATATACATAATTTTCAACTTCATACAATTAGTTCACGTAATTCATACACTTATTTTTCAACATTATACACTAATTAACAAATCCAATTCTTACCCGTCCTCGCCGTCGTGGGCCTCTCATTCGACGATCGCATCTTCGTCGACATCAAACTCGAGTTTTCGATATTGCTTTATACCCTCGCCGCCCATTCCTACAAATGTGTCCGTCTCAATCTCCACGAAATAGAGAGATCGGAGAGAGATGAAAAAGAAAAAAAATATCAAAAAAATAGAGAAAGAATGGGGAGAGAGATCAGAAAGAGAGAGCAAAGATGAGATATCAGAGAGACTGAGAAAGAGGATGAAAGAGAAAAAGGAGAAAGAGATTGGAGAGATGGTGAGAGGAGAAGAGAGTGAAAGAATTAGAGAGAGGAAAAAGATTGGGAGAGATAATAGTTTTTTTGTTTTTTATTAATTATTAATTGAATGTATATTTTTGATAATTTAACTTTTAAATATATTTTTTTGTTAATATAATAGTTGTGAAGTATATTTATGTTAATTGCCCCTAAAATATATCAATAGACTTTTCTGCAAGGATGAGAAATGCTCATATCTGTGGCGACAAATAAGAATCTTGTGACGAGTGAATATTTGTATTACCCCTTCCCGAGTTACCCATGTCGGATAACTCATTCAAATTGGACATTAAGACCTCAAGGTGAGACATGCATGTGATAAATGGACGGGCTGCCCACCTCAGGTCATTTTAGGCGTCCAACTCATCAAAAACTGCCCGGGTTACCTCAGTAGACAATGATATCCCATCCCGGGAAGGACACTGACATCAGGTGTAATTAATGCGACGTTACGTGGCGTATGGGAACCCTAGTCAGCTTGGTACCAAAAGATAACATATTTGGCACCACAACCCCGTGCGACGTGCTAACTCTGCCAATAAAAGCAAGTCACGTGTCACTGACCCGAGATACGCGCTCCACCGACAGATGAAAAGTGACACTAGCATAAATTTAATGGTTTTTAAGCAAAGTAAAACACTATAAATACAACATTGATGATTTTTGAAAAAATATTGATTTTTTCACACCTAAAAGGAAAAACAACATTAAATACTGGAGATCACTTCTCTCTAGAGATCCGACATAGATTAAACGAAATACTTGTAATGCCCCATTCGGGATAGATAGCAGAATAGTACCTTTACTTATATTTACAATATTAAACAATTATAACTTATAATTTTATCTCATATTAATAAAACATCACATTTCAACCATATTGACATGTCTTTATCCTCGTGCAAAAAATATATGTAGCATTTATGAGCTTGTATGAGTTATTAACTATTAAATTAACAAGTCGAGTGCATTGAAAAATTACGCTCGTCATCTTGATCTTCAACATTGATGTTCTCATGCTTGCAAATTCACAACGAGCACACGAGAACCATCTACCAACTATGGTCTAAAAGCATGCACAAACTCCATAAAAAGTACTTATACCCGAAATATAAATAGATAAATAGTGGAGTAAATGTTCACTTACTACATGTCTATGAACTTAATTACTAAAAAAACAACACTATAATCTTATTTAATATTTACTACATAACGACACTTTAATACCTATAATGCCCTTAATTTGCTTCTCTCTCCTCCATAATTTGTGTAGATGTATAACCAATTCCTCTTTTTATATTATATGATTTATGTCTATCCATTTTATTCTGTATGTGTATGCTTATATCTCTTTGTGTATTTATCTAAAATAAAACTAAACTTATTTTTTATGCTTGACATCCTTATTAATTAGTCATATGCACAAGTATCTGATCATACAATAAAAAGTACTTATACAAATGGGTGAAAAATCTAATTTATTTTGATAAACAATTCGTCATATGCACAAGTATCTGATCATACAATAAAGAGTACTTATACGAATGGGTGAAAAATCTAATTTATTTTGATAAACAAAGCATTATATTTTTGTTTTGTTAAAAATATATTATTAAACATACTCTACACCTATTATATTAACAAAAACATACACTCAAAAGTTAATTTATCAAAAACATACATTTAATTAATAATTAATAAAAAAAAAATTGATTAATTTCTCCCAATCTATTTTTCTTCTCTCTCATCATTTCACTCTCTGCTCCTCTCACCCTCTCTTCAATCTCTCTTTCTTCCTTCTCTCTCTCCTCCTCCTTCCCACTCTCTCCGATCTTTCATAATTTCTCTTTCTTTCCGATCTCTTTTCTCATCCTCACTCTATTATTCCAATCTTTTTCTTCTTCTTCGTCTCTCTCTGATCTATCTCTTTTGTGAAGATTGAGACGGATACATGTGTAGGAATGGACGACGTGTGTATAGAGCGAGATCGAAAACTTGAGTTTGATGTCGATGGAGATGCGGTCGTCGAAGTAGTGGCACACGGCGACGACGTTCTAGTTCAAGATCGGATGACGGGTAAGAGTTGTATTTATTAATTAGTATATATTGTTGAAAAATAAGTGTATAAATTACGTGAATTAAGGATATGGAGTTGAAAATTATGTATATGAATTATGTAAGTAAGAATATGAATTATGTAAATTGGGGCATGAATTTTGAAAATAAGGGTGAACTTTACGAATCGGGATATGAACATTTGGAATAAGAGTATGAAAAATACAAATTAGGGAAATTACTAGTGAACAGTCAGGATATATGACTGGTTCACAAACCATTTGCATAAAAATGTGTCAAATGAATAAAAAAAAATTAAATTTTGATTAGTTTTCTAATTTCGAATTGACCTTGTACGCACATGTAATTTCTAGTGAGATAAGCTCTAAAAAGTCTATGTACTGATATGTAATGATACCACTATGATGAAGATGATTTTAGTTTTATGTTTGTATCATGTCTCTAATAATATTGTGTAATATTAATAATAGGTTTAAGGCCAGAATAAATCCGAGTAGTTAGATTAGTTAATGATTGATCTTGCGATGGTTAGATAGATAGGTTAGATGATGAGTCATCAGCGGTTAAGAATATAACAGTTTAGTAACCGCTAAGTAGTTATTCTAATTTCATACTTTTAGTTGGTATATAAACTGCAGAATGTAACCATTCTGGAAAATAAGAAATATAATATCAAGTTTGTTTCCGTTTCCTATCAATCACTTTGATTGAATTACGATTTACTAACCGGAATTTATCTAAAACCATTACAAATTGGTACCAAAGTCGTTCGTCCTATGGCCCAAACAACATCGTAACGTCGGGAAAAACAAAATCTGGTCACTTTAAGCCACAAGTTCGAAAAACTTTGCGAACTCTTTCTAAAGAACCTGGAGGAGAAAAACAAAAGATCCGAAAAGATTAGCAGTCTTTTCGAACATATGCTAAATCAACTAGAAAATAAAGTACAACAAAAGACGGAACCAAATGCTGGAGAAAAATCTATTTTTTCGACCGAATGTAATACAATGGTACTTGATGCTACAGTGAAAATTATCCTCGATTCAGATCCTTCAAGTGTTTACGAGTGACATAAGTTCGTTGTTCATCTTATTTACAAGCAAGTGGATGCCTCTGACTATGCTTTCGAAACATAGATTATTGAAGACAACGGATTAACCGAAAATGATGGATATGTTTTGAAGACCAAAAGTAACATGTTTGCCCGTTGCCTAAATGGAATAAAAAAGAAGCCGCGTTTTAATTATATGAAAAATAATGTTCAATTTTGGGGGGCCGAAAAGCAGTTTAGGTTTTCTATATAGTTTTGGGTTCTTCCATTGGACAAGATTTCGGAAAATATAGACAACAATACTTAACAGAAAAGATGGTGCTTTGATCCAGGAATAAAATTTGAACGATTTCAGAAAGAGTGTTTTTCAACCATCCTTGGCCAAACAAATGTATTTAATCTAAAAGATATGGAAAAGGAAATCAATGTCAATCCAAAAGATTATATGTTCTTTAACAGGAGTAAGAATTTGGACCGAAGTGTTGATTCAATGGACGGGGCAAGGAGAAGAAGATACAAGTTGGGATAAGCTTAAAAAGGGTTTCAAATCATTTCAAAATCTTGAGGTCAAGATTCGAGTTAAGGAAGGGGGAATTTGTAATGATACCATTGTGATGAAGATGATTTTAGTTTTATGTTTGTATCATGTCTCTAATAATATTGTGTAATAAGTGTAATATTAATAATAGATTTAAGGCCAGAATAAATCTGAGTCGTTAGATTAGTTAATGATGAATCTTGCAGTGGTTAGATAGATATGTTAGATGATGAGTCATTAGCGGTTAAGAATATAGCAGTTTAGTAACCGCTAAGTAGTTATTATAAATTCAAATACTTGTAGTTGCTATATAAACTGCAGAATGTAACCATTCTGGAAAATAAAAAATATAATATCAAGTTTGTTTCCATTTCCTATCAATCACTTTGATTGAATTACGATTTACTAACCGGAATAAATATTTCATTCCAAAAATAGAAAGTTCGAAACAATTAAGATTTTTTATTTTCTTTTGCTTAAAATCAAAGAAAAAAAATAAAATTCCACGGGCGACGCTTGGTTACAATTTCGTCATTTTATTCTTCACGTCCAGGCTTACGCCCTGGATCATTAGATAGGAATCCAAAGTGCCTACTGCTTTTCTACTTATCATTTATGTAAAAACAGTCGTATCTGAAACCATGACAAATAATGGGCCAAACAAATGGGCGGGAACCGTTTATATATTTGAAATAGAAGGGATTGAGTGCATACCAAATCGAAGGACCAGATCATTCCACTACCACTTAATGAGCCTGCATTTCTTTTAATAAAAATGTTGTTAGTTTATTAACTGCTCCTACTAAGGAGTAACTGCTATGTATTTCTCTATATATATGTTTTGTGTAAGTTTATTTGGGATGTTCAGAAATTTGTAAGTTTTAATACTACTCTCGAAAGAGTTTAGTTTGGAGATTTGCCATCTCAAATTGGCCCGGAGATTAGCCAATATCAAATCGGCGTCTTAGTATATTTTAATACAAACTCGAGTGTTTTCATCGTTTACATCAACTGTTTAATTTCAGTTTCTTCTTATAACCATTAACAAATTTGTTCGCTCTTTATCTTACATAATTGAGACTGTTACAAATTGGTACCAGAGCGGTTTGATCCAACAACACGTGAATGATGATGATGATAAGTGCAAATACTGCAATTTCAAGTGATTTTGAAGATGAATATGCAAATTTTCAAAATTATGATGAATATTGGGATTTGGGTTGGATAGGAAATGAACAAGAGCAAGTTAACTATTTCAAC
Organism: Primula vulgaris; assembly: GCA_963920805.1. NCBI lineage: Eukaryota > Viridiplantae > Streptophyta > Magnoliopsida > Ericales > Primulaceae > Primula > Primula vulgaris. The sequence goes on from OY987212.1 coordinate 30,274,278, forward strand.
CAAGTTTTTCATTTCCAACAAGTTGGTTCCGTAAATGAGCATGCAGTTGAATTCGAAAAACTATGCAACAATCTGCCTCAAATGCCTATTTCCATTAAATTCGGACTATTCGTAATGAGTTTAAAGAAAGAGGTCAAAGATGTAGTTAAGTTGCAAAAGCCTAATAATCTAACAATAGCTTACAAAATCGCCGAATGGGAAGAGTACAAATCTATCCGATTATCAGAAATCAACAAAAATGAAGAAGATGAAGCAGTTGAGAAGTCGGTAACAGTTCCACATTCTGACCAGGCCATACGTGGTGAGTTTATTGATCCTACTCTAACCAAACTGGTTCACAATGAGGATGAAATTAATAATTGTTTCAAAAATCATGAAAACCAGTGTTTTGACAATCACTACTTTGTCACACAAAAAACTGAGGAAATAAGCATTGTAGGGGAACAAACGTATTTTGGTTTCAAAGAAAGAATTTACGAGTCATTGATCATGAGAAAAAATTTTGTGTGGGATAAGAGAAAGGCCGGACTCAATGAAACTGAGCGTAACCGAACATTTTCTCTTAGTAATTATCGAACAAAGAACAATGTTTTAATGGCAAAAATACTGGACAACTATATACAAAAAGTAGACAACGGAAATCTGAAAAATGTTTCAGTTTTGTATAGGACTGTTTTTAGTGTTGTGTTCACAAGTCAAAAGTTACATTTATTGGAAAGTTCTAGTTGTAACTAGCGATGGGAGAATTCCGGGTTTGGCCCGGCCCGACCCGATCCGATCCGATACGGGTTGGATAAAAGTGCATAATTATTTGGGTCGGGTTGGATTGGGTTACTTTGCACTTTTGTGCAACTTTGTGCAAGTTAGAAATAAGTTCATATTCTCTATAGGTATCACTTTTTAATTATTTATTTTATTTACCAAAACGCCATACACATATTTCATAAAAAATGGAAAAAAAACACATAAAATTATATAAAATGCAAAAAATCACAAAAAATGAAAAAAAATATAAAAAAAAAAATCACAAAGAAATAAAAAAATCATAAAAAAATCATAAAAAATGAAAAATCACAAATAATCATAAAATTTTAAAAAAATTATAAAAAAATTATAAAAAAATTATAAAAAAATTATAAAAAATGAAAAAAATCACAAAAAATGAAAAAAAAAATTCACAAAATCACAAAATTTTAAAAAAATTACAAAAAAAAATAAAAAACTATTTTTTTGGGTTTGTAGAAAGATAAAATATATATATTATATTTTGGTTTGTATGACAATTTAGTAAATAAACTAAATAATTAAAAAGTGATACCTATGAGGAATGTGAACTTATCAAGATATATAGGAGTAATATAAGTTGTTATGAGTTGCTTAGAGGAATTACCCCGTAATAAAACACAACCCAACACACACAAATGACACATCATCTCTCTCTCACATATACACAGATAAATACATAGATACACACATAGATACAATGTATAAAACATATGTGTCTAGTGATAAAAAGATGATAAAAAGCTAATTATCAACGATAAAATATTAAAAGAGACTCATTCACCAAATTAATTAGTCATCTCTTTTGTGTACTAGCTTTCTTTCTCTCTATATATAAATATATATATATATATATATATATATATATATATCCTTATTTTATTTTAGCTTATTATTTTTTTTTTTGTCAGTTTTTTTCCTTTTATTTTTTTGCTTTTATTTTTTTGGGTATTGTTGTAAAGAATAATTTAGATTATTATAAATTTTTACCAGGTAAATATGAAAAATTTGGAAAAAATAAGATTTTTAGGCTTTTCTAATTTAATTAAATGATTATTGTTAGATGCTTAATAATGGTTTGCACTTATTCGGCTTATCAAAAAAATTCCGGGTCAAACGGGTCGGGTCGGGTTATGTGCGGATTGATGTGCGGGTCGGGTCGGGTTTCGAGAAACCCGGCCCAATTGCCATCCCTAGTTGTAACCACAAAGATTCAACGACAATAAGTGTATACAATGGAAGAGAAGTTAGGTTTGAGAATGCATTCATTGGGGAATACATCCACCAAAAGAGAATATTAACATCCATGAAATGTTATAAGCCAAGCATACATGAACTTCTGAAGACTGGTTTTATGATTAGATATTCTGAAAAGTTGGGGAAGTTACAGGCATATAGGTGCATAAACTATATTCTGAAAAGAATTATACTACGAAAGATGAGCATTGATCCACGAAGAAATATAATATCAAGTTTGTTTCCATTTCCTATCAATCACTTTGATTGAATTACGATTTCCTAACCGGAATTTATCTGAAACCATTACAAATTGGTACCAGAGCGGTTTGATCCAACAACACGTGAATGATGATGATGATAAGTGCAAATACTGCAATTTTAAGTGATTTTGAAGATGAATATGCAAATTTTCAAAATTATGATGAAGATTGGGATTTGGGTTGAATAGGACATAACAAGAGCAAGTTAACTATTTCAAGTTTCAACCAAGTTTTTCATTTCCAACAAGTTGGTTCTGTAAATGAGCATACAGTTGAATTCGAAAAACTATGCAACAATCTGCTTCAAATGCCTATTTCCATTAAATTTGGACTATTTGTAATGAGCAGTCTCAATTATGTAAGATAAAGAGCGAACAAATTTGTGAATGGTTATAGGAAGAAATTGAAATTAAACAGTTGATGTAAACGATGAAAACACTGGAGTTTATATTAAAAGAGACTAAGACAAATGCAAGGGTTTGCCGATTTGAGATGACTAATCTCCGGGCCAATTTGAGATGACAAATCTCCAAACTAAACTCTTTCGAGAGTAGTATTAAAACTTACAAATTTCTGAACATCCCAAATAAACTTACAAAAAACATATATATAGAGAAATACATAGCAGTTACTCCTTAGTAGAAGCAGTTAATAAACTATCAACATATTAATTAAAAGAAATGCAGGCTCATTAAGTGGTAGTGTCATTTGGAACATAAATCCTATTTTTATAAAAGCGTAGTCCTCTTTTCCAAAAATAATTCACCGAAAGCAAAGTCTCATTTTTAATTTGTTCATTAATTTCCTCAATCTTTGGGTCATTAACATAACCAGCACTTATTTCAGTTGAAAATTTACAAAGAGGACTAGTTACAGTTAAAGAATGACACGTAGCTTGCTCCTTTTCTTTTCTAGATAAATCATCAGCAACTTTATTTTGAGTTCCCTTAGTGTAAAGAATTTTAAAATGGTAACCCAATAATTTAGAAAGCCATTTTTGCTGAGTCGTAATGTCAATTTTTTGTTCCAATAAGTATTTTAAACTTTGCTGGTCAGTTTTGACAATAAATTCTTGTCCAAAAATATATAGCCTCCATTTATTTATAGATTGAACAAGAGCATAAAGCTCTTTTTCATATGTTGACTAGGTCAACAATCTACCTTTTAAAGCTATACTGTAAAAAGCTATTGGTTTCTTGTCTTGCTGAAGTACAACACCAATTCCTTGATCTGAGGCATCACACTCAATAACAATTCCTTGATCTGAGGCATCACACTCAATAACAAACTGTTTAGTGAAATCCGGGAGGGCTAGTGCAGATAGGGTTATGACAGCAACCTTTAAAATTTTAAATGCTAGGTCAGCATTTTCATTCCATGAAAAAGCATTTTTTTTGAGTAAATCAGTTAGTGCACTTGCGGTTCCCCCATAATTTTTGATAAATCTCCTGTAATATCCAGTTAGCCATAGAAATCTTCTTAAACCTTTTAAGTTTTTTACTTTAGGCCAATCAAGCATAGCTTTAATCTTAGACGGATCTGCTTTAACCCTTTCATTGGAAATTAAGTGAACTAAATAATCAATTTCTTTCTGAAAAAATTTACACTTTGATTTTTTTGCATAAAACTGATTATTTCTCATAGTTTCTAGCACAAGCCTAAGGTGATTTATATGCTCCTCTTCGTTAGTACTATAAACTAAAATGTTATTAAAAAACATTAGCACAAATTTTCTTAAAAAAGGCTTAAACATAGCATTCATATTACTTTGAAAAGTCGTTGGTGCATTAGTTAAACCAAATGGCATGACTAGAAATTCATACTATCTCTCATGTGTCCTAAACGCAGTTTTAGCTATGTCACTTTTACTCATTCTTATTTGGTGATAACAAGATCTCAAGTCCAATTTTGAGAAAATAGTAGCACCATTTAATTCATCTAGTAACTCATTCATACCAATTATCGAAAATTTATCTTTAATAGTGACTTGATTTAGAGCCCTATTGTTGAACCATGGGGTTCAATAATTGATTTTGATTATAACTTTGATTATGTTTTTAATGATTTTACGATTTCTCTATTTCGATGATATAATGCTTGTTTTTTCCAAAAATAGAATTTGTAAATTGCAGAATGCCAGAAAGATAGAGCTTGGAAAAACGAAGCCACGGGTTCAAGCCGAACCAGAATCGGAGCTAAAACGAAGAAGTTATGGGCTTTCGAAGAAGACCGGAAAAACTGCCAGAAGAACAGTCGACCGATCGACTGAACAAAAACGACCAATCGTTTTTGTACAGATTTCTTCCAGTGAGCAGGTCGAAAAACGACCGATCGTTTTTTCAGAAACGACCGATCGTTTTCTGGAAAACGACCGATCGACTGTAGAAAACGACCGATCGTTTTCTGCAGTTTTCGAAAACAGCTTTCAGCTTATTCTGGAAAATAGCTGTTAAAAACCCTCAACCACTGCCAACGGTCATAACCCAGAAAAACAGACTGTTTGGCATATATAACCATCCAAATCTCTCTTTCTAAACTCACCAATTATACTATCAATCATCCTAAAACCTCTCTCAATTAAAAACCCTAAATATCACCATTTTGGTGCATATATATTCGAGAAAGACGAAAATCAAAGAGAAAGAGATTCAAGTTCGATCATCATCAACAACTCACCAATTAGCTTTTTAAGAAGCAATTAGAATAGTGAGTGTAGTTACGTTTTGTAACAAAAATTGTATCGAGTATTTTATAAACTCAATTTTTGTGAGCGAGTGATCGGGTAGAGGCTTTGTAAGCAAGTGAAGCTTAAAAGCTCTAGGTTTTTCATTCGGGTACTCATAAATTGAGGGGGAGTCGTAGACTCGTAGACGTGTACTCTTGCACTTGTATCAAGAGTAGGAACCCTGGGTAGAGGGTGAGCCAATCGGTCGATTGAGCTCGATAGGGTTTGTAAAATCCGAAAGAAGTATTATAGTGAATTACTCGGTAGTACCGAGGAGAGGACGTAGGCCGTTTGCCGAACCTCTATAAATCTTGGTGTCATCTTCTTTCCCTAAACTTTTACTTTCCGCAACTTTATTATTGCTTATATTCATGCTTGCGTTTATGATTTCTAGCATTTCATTAAGTATATTAAACGCTTAAGTTTAGAATTTGCATAAGTTGGGTGTTAGTTGTTTAGAATTTTTAATTAGGCGAAAATCGCCACAAAACTTATTCACCCCCCTCTAAGTTTTAGCCGCACACGGGCCAACACCTATAATCAACACAAATCTTCCATGTATCATATGCTTTTTTTACTAAGATTACTGGTGATGAAAATGGTGACTGAGAATTTCTAATTAAACCATTATGTAAAAGCTCATTGACAATGTTCTCAATTTCAGTTTTCTGATAGTAAGGATACCTGTATGGTCTTACGGAAATTGGATTTGTTCCTTGAGTTAATTCTATTTTGTGCTCATGTTGTCTTTCAGGTGGTAACCCTTTCGGCTCAGAAAAAACTTTCGAAAAATCTCTCAAAAGGAGTTTAAGTTTGTAATCTTCAAGAGAGACAACATGTAACACTTCAGTATATAGAATATAACTGTAAGATAAATCCCCTTTCCTTTTTAATATTACCTTTTAAAAATTGGATTTCAGCAATTTTGGTTTGGTTATTTAATCCTCTCAAACAAATCTCTCAATTTCCTTGACTGAAATTCATTGTTAAGTTTTAAAAATCACAAATAATAACTCCCAATTTGCTCAACCATTTCATTACTAAAACCATGTCATAACCAACCAATGGTAACAATAAAAAATCCACTAAGAACTGATTTCCTTGAATTTGTATTTTAACCTTCTCACAAGTACTAGTACTTTTAATACTTTCCCCATTAGCTATTTTTACCTCTAATAAATCACTTTGAGAAAATGGTAATTTTAGCAAAGAAGCCCATTTAGGATCTATGAAATTATGAGTACTACCAGAGTCCACCAAAATCCCAACTTTTTGACGTTTAATTTTTCCCACAAATTTTATAGAAGTTGAGTACTACCCCCGGATATTGCTTGTAAAGTTATTCTGGAGAATCAAATCTCACATATGTATGTCGAGTTACAGCAAATTAGCATTTCTTTTAACAATGAAAAAGGGAGAGAGAGGGAACAACCAGAATCTTCAAATGCTTCGGGAAACGACAACTTCAAATCTTCAAATTGTAACAATCTCAATTATGTAAGATAAAGAGCGAACAAATTTGTGAATGGTTATAGGGAGAAACTGAAATTAAACAGTTGATGTAAACGATGAAAACACTGTACTTTGTATTGTAGTTTGTATTAAAAGATACTAAGACATATACAAGGGTTCGTCGATTTAAGATGGCTAATCTCCGGGTCAATTTGAGATGGCAAATCTCCAAACTAAACTCTTTCGAGAGTAGTATTAAAACTTACAAATTTCTGAACATCCCAAATAAACTTACACAAAACATAAATATGAGAAATACATAGCAGTTACTCCTTAGTATGAGCCGTTAATAAACTAACAACATTTTAATTAAAAGAAATGCAGGCTCATTAAGTGGAGTGGAATGATCTGGTCCTTCCATTTGGTATACACTCAATCCATTCTATTTCAAATATATAAACTGTTCCCGCCCATTTGTTTGTCCCATTACATGATATGCCTTTTTCTGCTGAAAAATCAGACCATTTATTGTACTGCTATTTGACTTTATTTATAGGTGTATCGTAATATGTTGACATGTGACGTTTTCATCTGTTGATCATGAGATTTTAATTCAGTAAGGTTCTATCATTTGGGCTCAGTCTAGTGCATCCTTGCCTCTTGCTTCTTTTATAAGGGAAAAGACCATTATAACTTTATGATAATAGTGTTACCCATATTTGATGCGTTGGATACCCGCTTTAGTTATATGGGTCGGATCGATGTCGAATACAAATTATCAGGTATTATTTTTATGTAGTATCATAAATATCAATTCTTAAATGTACCATCATCAACATATTAGGCATGCAACAAGCCCATTAATTAGTATATATCATTTAAAGAAATCTAAAAAAAAGAAATGGAAGTGTTCCGGTATAATAATTCCAGAACCAACTTTTGTCACAGAACACTGCGGATCCAAGCCAAAGACCGAATAAGCCCAGCTCGACAAAATCGGCCCAAGTTTGAAAAGGAAAAAAGAGTTTTGACCTAATGTGTCATGTGCAACGATTTCGGCTCCAACTAGTATAAATTATGCCATCGGTCTTCTCAATTGAGTTTCATTCCAAATCTCATAACAAATCATGATAATCGCCGTGCCACCCTTAGCTTTCTTTGCCATAGTTCTTCTCCAATGGCTTTGTGGTAGATTCTCACTCTATTTTTAACATTATTCAGTATAAAATCTAATCTTCCGAATTAGATGTTTTCATAGTATTTGGTTTTCGTAATGTGTTCCTCACAAGATCAACATAGATTTGCAATATACCATCATAGAACTTCAAGAAATGAATGATAAATTTTCATATTTTGTTTGAATATGATGGACTTTGTATCATACTGATAACTTCTATATATACCTTTAATTCAATTCATTCACTTCTTGTCATGTTGTAAATTGTTCTTACTTTGAAGATATAAAGTCTGATTCAAAACTATCCATTGATTTGAAAATTAATATTGCAATTTTCTACCTATCATTTTATCTTGGATTTCTCCCGACGAATTCTTTTAATTAATCAATTGATAAAATTCGAGTATACCATCTATTGCACATGATTTGTTGAAGAAGAACTAGATATCATTATTACAATATTGTGTCGAGTTATACAAGATTTATCCTCCCAGAAAATGGAAATGCGATAATACTCGGTTAATGAAATATGCTCAAGTTATAAAACAAAAATATTAACTCGTATTTTTTTTTTTCATTTGTTCATGCAGTTAACAAGAGAATTATTGTATTACAAGGTAGACACCTGATCATTGTTCATCGCATTTCGTATAGAGCCCTATTCATGGCCATTTTTCTTATCCAGGTAAGAATTGTATTTTGGCAAAATTCCATATGCTTTCTTCATTTTTGTGCATGTTCTGTACTTGTGTTTGAGGTTGGCTTTATCATTCGGCTCACTCAAAGACTGCAAGTTTTCTCATTACAATTGTTGGATCTCATCATCTTATTTACAAGCTTCATGTTTCAAGACCATATACACGCATCATATACAAATATACACTATTCTTTTCTTTTTCTTCAAAAATTATTTAGTATCAAAATTTAATAGGGTTGCTCTCTTTTTACTAAACTCAATAAACATAATAAGAGAGTGGAAGCTCTCTACAAATAGTTATCAAAAGTACCAATAGTGCGAAATAATTAAATAACAAAATAGTCTAGCTAAACAATATAAACACCAATAAAAGCCATTCATATCATTTCATCACACTTAATAACAACATTGGCCTCAAGATTGCTCTCAAGTTCGTTTTCGGACGAATCATATCACATGTGCATTTTGCCTTACGTGGCTCGAACACGCTACTCCAGCCTCTCAAACTGTCCCTACAACGATCAAGTGAAAACCCTATCAAGCTCATCTAACCCGATCAAGACCATATACATGCATCATATACAATATACACTCTTCTTTTCTTTTTCTTCAAAAAATATTTAGTAATCAAAATTTAACAAGGTTGCACTATTTATACTAAACTCAATAAACATAATAAGAGAGCGGAAACTCTCTACAGATTGTTATCAAAAGTACAATAGTGCGAATAATTAAATAACAAAATAATCAAACTAAACAATATAAAAATCAATAAAAGCCATTCATACCATTCCATCCCACTTAAGAACAATATTGGCCCCAAGATTGCTCTCAAGTTCGATTTCGGACGAATTATATCACATGTGCATCTTGCCTTCCCCGGCCCGAACACGCTTCTCCAGCCTCTCAAACAGTCCCTTTAACGACCAAGTGAAAACCTGATCAAGCTCATCCAACCCTCTAAATGATTGTCTCTTTCGGATATCTGACACCCAGCTAAACCAACCACTCCGAAAGAACCAAATATCTTCTCGAAATATATCACGTGGGACCTCGTCATAACAGCTATACGCAATTAAGGCACCATCAATACAAGACATTTCCTTCAGATACTTACCTCGATCATCAAATGCATGCAAATCGTCACACTGAAAAGTTCCCAATACGAATCGATACAAAAACTAGGCGATTTAGTACCAAAATCAATCAAGCCCGTCAAAAATACTCTCAACCCTCTTCATTTTTTCGACCCGTCTATAGAGATCCCACTTAAACTTCACCAACCTGACAATAAAGCATCTTTGCAGATTTTAGTCATTCTTTCTAATCGGCCGCCCCTAAAAGAAAACCAAAAGTTAGAACCACCAACAAACAAAACAACTCGAGCCCAACCAACCCAAATCACATGTGAAAATACAAGCATAAAAAGTAAAATCTGCACTCAAATCCACTCAGAATATCCACCATCTTAGTACCTCATTGAAAAATGACATCCCAAAACGGATCGACATACGTATTCGGTGTCTTATCGAAAGATTGAGATACCCTATAAATGTCATCATCGCACAATAATATAAAAGGGTTCTCAACTATATACCAATCTCTTGGAAGACATCACACAATTTTTGAAATTGCACAAGTTTTGTAACATTCGAACCATAAAATAAATTCTCAACGAATCTTGAAAAGCCGTAAGATTTTTAAAAGAAGCAATAAAGAAAATCGAATAACTAAACAAAAATTATTAGAATACGGTTCCCTATCCATACTCAAGTCAACCTCATAAGCCAAATTATCACAATCATGTAGACAGAAAAAACGAGTCATTTTCGGAAAATTATAAACTACAGATCGTAAATCAAAAATTGTGAATTTAGTGTCAAAATCTCTGCAACTGCCCCATGTGTATTTTCACCAAGTTTCAGAAAATTTGAACACTTTACTCGATGAGAAATTGGTTTCACTCGTACTAAGCAGGTTTGTTCAGTTTGGACAGCACTGTTCATGAACTTTGAAATTTCATAACTTGGTCTATACTGCCCCAAATTCTGTGATTTTTGCATCAAAACTGATTCAAAACGATTGTATAAGAATCTTCTTCCAACAAACCAAATTTTATACAAATACGAAGTCGTTTGATACGGCGAATAGTTAGTTTTTTAATACAGCAGTGTAGATGTCCAAGCAGAAAAAAAACTGAATTCACATTGCTGACTTAAAAAAATTCAAACATCTAGTGTTCATCCAAACAACGTGAATCTTGTTTCTAAGTCTCAAGATATATGTCTCACCTATGTTTCCACCAAATTTTTTTAACTTTTAGACACTTCATACTAGACCAATAATTTTTATTTTTTTAATTAAACAAGTGCCAAACTTTATTGCAACAAAACAAGTTCATACCGAGTAACAAGATTCCATGGTTAGCGTTAATATGACAATACAATACAACACAACTACACAATACTGATAAAACTAATAATAAGGGAGATTGCAGAAAATAAAAAAGATACAAAACATCAACAGCTCGTCTCAAACTTAACCAGCATACAAGGGAACAAAATATCAGCAGATTCATCTTTCATATCATGCCCACCCATATTCAACTTTGTCACCATTGTTTTAACCATGTGTCCTCTAGTGATCATAGAGTGTTTTTTCTTAGGTCCATAATCTGATAATGCATCACACCCATCCGACGAAAAATACTCATGATCTACGAAACAAGACGAGTGCATATTATAATCTCTCATCAAGTCCTCTAAGGTGTTGTTAAAAGTCACATAGCATTGGCTACTAGAGTGCACATTAGTGGCTCCTACCTCGACATTCTTTTTCTCCTTCTCTTTTTGTTTTCTTTTTTCCTTCTATTTTTTTCAGTTTTTGATTTCTCACTAGTAGAGATATTCTCTTTGGCTGCAATTTGAGAGCTTACTTGCCTTGGCGTAAAAGACTTGGCATTTGGGGAAAGTGCAGTCCACCACACTGCTCATTCAAAGTTTGTTTTGAAGCCAAATGCGTTTTATGCACCCTTGAAATAGCACCAACATGAGGACTAACCTCTTGCAAAATAGTGTCCTGCTCAACAATTAAACTGTTTTTTTGTGTCTGTCCCTCTTAACTAGTTGCACAGCTCCATCATTGTTATCATCCAGTTCTTGTTCTTCATCACTGTCCATTAGCACCCATTTCTTACCCACTCTCTTATAGAATTTGTTTATTATATAGGAACCACTAGGTTGATAACATTGGTTGTTACTAGGTGTTGAATCATCAATCAAAATGGCTTTCCGCTTATCAACACCGAGGACATTACCCTTTTGACTCCACATTACCACTTGGCTCGTTTAATCCATCTAATTCTTCAGTTGTACCTGTAACTTTATCAGTCTCTTTGAGATCATTACCCTCGATTAAAACATTGTCATGTTTATCTTATTCTTTATTTTCTCTAAGATCCCTTTTAATGCCCCATTCTACTCTAGATACTTTGAAACTTTTCTCAGTTTGAACATGTTTTTTACACTCGCTAGGAGAGTGGCCTTGCAACCAATATTTATCGCAATACTTTGGGAATTTTTTAAATTCCACTTTCTACCAAAAACTATTTTCCAGAGAGGTACGTATCCAAATTCTATCGTTCCTAGAATCTAATAAATCCATTTCTACACAAACTCGTGCGAAAGCAGGTCGAGCATGCGTGAGTGTAGCCAAGTCAGTATCCAAAAACTTGCCAAAAGGCTGAGAAATAGTTTTAAGATAGGAAGGAACACATAGATTCAAGGGTAAGCTAGAGAATCTCACCCAAACAGGAGCGATAAAAGATTCCGTTTTCAAAGAAAAATATGAGGTCCATTTAAAAATTCTAAAAAGAGAGCCCTCAATTTCGTGGTTATTTCTAGTGCATGCCCGGTTAAAGTCCTTAGCACTCATAGTTTTAATGAAAATATGACGATAATCCATAACCCCAATAATTGGGACTTCAGCTAAACCCCAATTCTTAACTATATGATCATGTATCACTTCAATATTAGGTTTGCCATTACTGAATTTAGCAATAATTTCATATTGAAGCGGGGTTTCAGATCTATGAATTTCTAGGTCAGTAAAAATGATGGCCGGTTTAGAGTCTTTCGATCTAGTTTGTCTAATGGGAAGATGAATATCACAAATTTTAACAGTAATTAAATCCACCTTATTAGAAGTAGATTCAGTACTCTTACCTAGCAGTATAGAGGCATAGGAGGTGTGGTAAATCTCCTCTTTTGTCTTGTCGATATGCTCTAAGTTCCATTTTTTTAATAAAATAGATGTTTATAAGCTGAGAGTATATATAAGCTAAGGGGAGTGATATAATTGAGGAAGAGAGAATAGAAAGAGAGAAGAGATACATGGAGATCGAGGGAGAAAGGCGACGGCATAGGTAGACTATGTCACCGTAATCGCCTTTCTCTCTCTAAAAGGGGAACTGACTATACTAGACCAATAATTTAAATCTATCTCCATAGTCTAATTTATCGACTCTAAATTAAATATGCACTGGCCACGCAACGGATTGAGGCGGATTAGTCTCAATCCTAACCCGTCTCGTAAAATAAATGACGGTACGGATTTGGGTGGATTAGTGAAATTCAAATCCCAACCCAACCCAATCCATTATAATTAAAACTCCAACCCAACCCATTATCGAGCGGGACGGATTGGGTGCGGGTTGTTTCTTGAATTTTCATTTTAGTCATTAATTTTTCATTATTTCGCATAATTTACCTAAATATTTTAAAAAAAATAAATCTTTCAAATAGAAATATAAACTAAAAGCCAACTAAAATACGTTTAGAATGCTCGGAACAAGTAACAAAGCTAAAACAAAACAAAACAAAACAAATTGTTCTTCATCAACATAATCAAAATAAAGTTCAATAGCTAATTGAATCCACAAGTTCAATAGCTATAGATTTCGTAATAACTTTATATAACTTCATATTTGGCTATACTTCAATTACAAATAAAGTTTTTAAAAATAAATTAACCACCCATACTACCTAGACCCATATTAAAAATTCATTCTTTTTGTAAGTACGACATAATACATTTAATTTATAAGACAATATATTAATCGAATCATTAAGCTTAAGTTTGGACAATCCAAAGATTTTTTGTCTATATATATAATTTTTCTTAAATCAATACTATTATAATATAGAAACTCTTATTAAAAAAGATCTTGAGAAAATTTATATATATATATATACGGATTGAAACGGGTTGGGGTGCATTAACCCGCGGTTTGAAAAACTCAACCCTAACCCAACCCACGAATTTTTTTACGGATTGGGGCGGAACGGATTTAACTTTTTTTTACACTCAACCTGTCCCAATCCGCACGGATTGGGTTACGGGACGGGTTTGCGGATTTTTTGCCCACCCCTATGCACTACACTTATATTCGAATTCTCATAAGTTTTTACTTCCTATCTAGATACGTCAATTAAAGTTTCATAATTTTTAGAAAATCGGACAATTAAAGTTTCATAATTTTTAGAAAATCGGTAAGGCTTAAATTTAAGCTACCAATCACCCTTTTTATCTTCCACGTTACCCACGACATTTTTTTTTTTGAAAATAATTATAAAATAAAGGGGTTTTCTTGTCCAATAAATGTATAAGAGTGAATGTTTTCAATATGTACCAAGGTGTTGGACATTTGACGCTGCTTGAAATAAATATTTGTTACTTACCACAGACTAATTAACTTAAAAGTATATTAAAAAATAAAAGTACCATTATTTGTTGTTGTGAGGAAGCGACAATCATCAAAATAAAGTATGAAATAAATAAAATAAAAATTCAATCAAACGTAACAGTCTTTTATTCCACCCAACAAAACTATCATCACAATATCAAATAAATTACTAATTAACAAATCAGACCTAAGACAACAAACTCTACTCCCAAACAAACAACTCTCTATCCTCAAACCTATCTCTTTTATTTATAGAAAGGGGGAGCCAGACTATACCTTTGGTATAGTCTGAAAAACTCTCCTCTGTCAAACCATTGGATCAACAGTGAGATCCACAGACTATAAGATCCAATGATGGCACAGGGAATGTTTTTCAGACTATACCAAAGGTATAGTCTGGCACTACTCCTCCTTTATTTATTGTGTCAAATACAAATGTAATAACAAACTATTTATAGACTTCAAAGGAGCAGTGGAGGAACCACAGTGGGACCAGACGTGCCCCTCCTCGATTTGGATTAATTACTATATATAGTGCATTACTTTTAGGACATAGTTTTAGCCGAATTGGTTAAGATCTTCTTACCTCGTTACTAGTTGACCAGGGTTCAAAACTCATCAGCTGCATATTCTTTTTTTTTACACTTGATAACACTTTACCTTTTTATACAATCATAATTATTATAAGTATTATTAATTTTATTTATACTTTTGTTCTCATCCTTTGTCGTATAAATCACTACATTTAGCACCCTGAAAAGATTTATTTGTTTGTCTATTAGTCACATTAAATTTGTTAATAATTTGATTTATTACTATTTGATTTCCGTTTTAAGAAACAAGGCTATCAATAAACATTTTTTTCTTATTCATTACTTTATTGAGTAAGCATTTTTTCCTTAAACCCAAAAACTAGTTATGATATTAGCATATTTTTGTTTATTCAAGAACGTGTTTAGAGAAATACAATATAAATAGAATAATTTTTCGCCGGAAACAATCAATGTTCAATTATATATATCTAGTTCCATACTTGTAAGTTTCATTTTTACTTAACCGCCACACAAAAATTATTTGCTTCCTTACGCTCATTTTTTAACAATTGAGTATTTTATCAACTTTCGTATTAATCGTACTCCCGCTGAATCAAAATCCTGGATCCGTCCCTGAAGAGGAGCGAGCCTATTATACAATTTTCTCCGATGCGGGATAAATGAACTATATATAAGTTAAAAAAGGAGCATAATATATATTACTATGTGGTATAAACCACCATATAACCAAATACATGGTTTGTTTAAAATTATCAATTTAATCCAAAACTCTAAGATGCGTTTCAAATTTCTAAGATGTATGTATGTTTACGTTCTTTGAAGGGTATGAAAAGCCAAGTGGATGGTAGTAAGAAAGTGAAAGCCAAAAACAGACCGAAAGAGAAGGTTTTTGAGCTTTGTCACACCCTTCCGGTGTCTTATTGTGTACCGGGAACCGGAAACATAATTCCGATGGATAATAAGAAGGTAAATAGTCGGACCCAATTTCTCTTAAACATACATATATGTTGTGCGAGTAATAGTTACAGATGTATGTCAACATTTCATGAGTATATGTTAGTTTCTTTAGTTTTGAATTTAATGAAATATATTTTTCTAAAAGGTTCCCACGACCACCATTCTAATTTATGCAAGTTATGAGAATTCTGTAAAATCGCATTCCAAGGAAAGGTATAAAACCAATATTATAAAACGCGAAAGCATAGCTAGCTAGAGAAAATTTGAAAGAACGTAACTTCACTGCAAGTGTAAAAAACGTATTGAGTTTTTCCCCTGTAAACAAAGAAGCTTTTTTGTTAAGCATTATTTAATTTGAATAGGCCATTTCCAGCTTAGCTTCTAAAGTCATAAAAACAGCATAAGCATAAGCATAAGCATATATGGTTAAGCGATGACTTAATTTTAAATATTTTGATTTTGAATAAAAAAAATTCTTTTTCATTCAGTACTATGTATTAGTGGAAGCTTATACTGTTGCCTATGAATTGGTGTTGTGGAGCTTTTTCATATATTTTTACTTTTTTGGGAGCGTGATTTAATGCTGATTGGCAGCCGTGTAGGTGATGTTTGATGCGCATTGAAACTTTATATATCTCATTACCGATTTTTTGAATTTTTTGAATTTCTTTCTTTTTAGAAAATGAGGCAGCACTCTCCAAGTATAAATATTTGTCTAATTTTATATAATGCTCAGCAGTTTATTCAAAATTTATTTAATTGTCAGTAAACGAACTAATTATTAGTTTTTTACTCGTAACAACTTGAACCAGGCTATGAAGCGACAGTATAGGGAGCTAATGGAACTGCAAAGTGAGGTAAGGCATCGATTGTTTGACTTGCAATGTGATTTTATTTTAAACTGGTTGGTGTATCTAGATTTAGATTAGAAAACAATATGCCAATAATCTTCATACCAAGATCCATGTGTGATAAACTGGTTGGTGTATCTACTACAACGTTAGGATAGAAGGCTTTGTTATGTGACTAGCTAAATTAACAACGATCCATTTTTTGTAGCTATTTTTGTTGCTAATTTAGTGAAATACAATAGAGCCCTGTAATAACTATACAATATCTCTTGCTATCTTAAGTTTATTTCAGTGTACCTTGTGTAGGTAGCCATCACTATAGTGTATTTTAATTAGAGAAAAAAACTAGAGCAAGTTGTTCTCGCACGCGAATAGTTTCCGCTAATGTTAATTAGGACATAATAATTTCATCCTAGCTAGCTCTATATTACAGTTATTTTTATGACCACATCTTGTGAATGACTGAAAACATCAATTCTGAACCAATTGGTCTTCTGAATAAATCTCTTTTTTCACATAAATTTCTTTTCTTTTGTTTTGAATTCAGTATTCTTATTTTCCTCGTGTTGTTTTATCAATAATTTAGCCACGCCCCTTAACAATGGTGGACAGAAAGAAAGGATATATTGAAGAAACTAGGGTACGCTACAGCAATAGAAGAAAAGAGGAGGTATAATTTGTTAAATTGTTAAATATTTTATATGCCTGCTTGTATTGTTTCATGCATTACTTACCCATAAAATGTTGGACGAATTCCAGGATTAAAAATTTTGATTTTACAAATACTACTATATGAAAGGAAGCACGTTATATATGTACAATAAACTCATGTTGCGGATACATAACATATGATGAAATATGATATTCTTATTGAAAAGTCCAAAATCACATGATACATTAATTAAAGATCATAAAGTGATTAAATTGAGATCATAAAAAGATAAGTTTTTATAACAAACATTACATGTCGATAACTAATTAAAGAGCTATAAATTTCTTCTACTGTTTACTACCGGTTTCAAGCTTTCTGTACCAGACCATGTAATTTTACTAAAGTTGAAACCGTGGTTTATTTTGAGCATAATGATATATACAAATGATTTTGCAGTTCTACTACCATGTGAAGACAAATCAGGAATTCCAGTCACTGAAGGAAGTCGGCCACGAATATATCAAATTTGGGAATGAGCAAAGAGTAGATTATGTAAGCTTGAAGTATTAACACCATCCTCTTAACATAAAATAGAACCATTGAACAAAAATAAGTCACTTGTCTGACACGTCCTAATATAGATGTCTGACAATGTGGTAACATATATAATTGATATTACCTATTGTAATGTCCTAGTGTTATTTTTACAGGAGAAAATTGATTGTAGCGGGGATCAATATCCATGAAGGTGAGTTTAAATCAATCACAAATTGATTATCACTTCATTGTTGAATGTTGATATTGGACTCTTAAGAATTTTTTTTATGTATATGATCTATAAGTTATGATTGGTATATTAAACAAACATTATTTATATAAATTTTGATACTTGATTGTTTCATTTCTTAATTATTCTAGCTTTTATATTTTCAAAATTATCGAATACATGTATACATATATTTATCGAAAAAACCTGGTCCATTCCAAAAAAGAAAATTGGGCCATGCTGATACCAATTCAGTATTTTAAATTTAAATGGTCATCACTAGCTAGGTTTTTTTTTTTTTTTATATAATTAATAACTCTCGTTTGGAGGTAAACCTGCTTCGCAGACGTCAGTGTTCGAACTCTAATGATGAGCATGATATACTTTGATACCAAACATTTGGACCAATCACTTTTGCTCACTAGCTAGGGTTCACAATTTTATTATTAAGTTCTTGGTGAACTGACCACTAGAAGATAGTGGAAAAAACATAATGTTTACTCATACGTACCCCATAACAAATGGTGAAAACTGAAAAGCTTAATGAAGATTAACAGTTTTTCACTTTTTTTGTTTTGTTTTTATTAATACATGGGGAAAAAACAAACCCATTTATACACATAACTAACATATAAATTCATCACGATTTAATGTGAAAAAGCGACGAGACACACCTATATGATTAGGGGTTGTCACGTCAACTCTACAATTTTAAAAAATAAATTTTTTTATTAATGTTTTTCATAATAATTTATATATACGATATTCTGACAACTGTTTAAATATTTTTTTTGACAACCTCTCCTAAAATTATACATTGTTAGTGCAATAACATACTATAATTTTGTATGTGATGATGATAAATAAATAATACTTAAAAAAAATTAACATATGCAAGTGATTAACATTTTACACCAAGTTATCATATTGACACGTAATACACATTTTAAAAAAAATAAACAAAAATAATAATTATAGTAGTGGTGAGCGCAAACAAAATTTATAAAAGAATTTTTAACGGTTTGTATTTTAATTGAAGTGAGTGTACTGAAATTGTGTAATAAATATTTAATTATTCGTATATATCTATTATTTAATATATGTTTGATTTTTTCAGGGTTTTTTTTTACCTTCGTGTCTTAATCTTTTTACTTGTTATACATTGATTTCTTAAATTTAACTTTTGTATCTTTTGATTTCTATTTTATTTATTTTTTAATCAATTTTGAAATGCTGAAATTTTCGACACATGACTGCACGTGACATTACTGTTGTGGGTTTTTTTTAGAGTTTAAAAAAAAAGTCGAAATTGAGCGAAAAGTAAAAAAATATAAATCAAATACATTTTAATCAAGAAATCAAGTTACAAAAATGAAGAAAATATGCTAAAAAAGGTTTTTTAAAAAATCCGGCTTTTACGCTTTGAAAAATATTATGTGTTTTTATTATTTTTGGCAACATCATACATGTGGTACTGGTTCCGCCCCCTTGAAAAATAAGCATATATTTATAGCTGTGAATATTTTTTCTAGTCTTTCACGAAATATCATATGATGAAATTGATCATTCTTATTTCTTCTCGAAGACAAATAACACGTTTATAACATCATTCACTAATTTTAGAAATTTCAGAGCAAATGGAAGAAGACAGCAAAGATGAGCCTAATGATCCAAAGAGAACAACTTATGCTCTGCCTATTGGACGCTACATGAACTTTGAGTTCGTCGGAAAATAAAGGGATCAAGTTTTTCAAAACACAATAGCCAATGTATAGTGTCACGGAAATGGACATATCCATTTGTCGTTCATTTTCATATTTATGTGTTTTTTTTTGTTTAAAATGACAGTATTTTTTTAAGTTTATTTAGAATAGATGATAAATTTGAACACATGATATTCCTAGCTCGCCCAACTGACAAAAAAGTTCAGGTTGCAGTTTATGTAGCTAGAAATATCGTGTAAATGTGAATTTTGAGTGCTGTATTAAAAACAGTACTAGAGTTAATTTTCGTTATTAATCATGACAGTATATTACTCAAGTATATTTCTCATATTCAAGTACAAATTTCGTACTTATTTATTAATTACTAGAAATAAATATAAATATATTATTTACTCTCATGTGATTGTGGATATAAAAATATTTTGGCAAAACTATCGGAGGTTTTTAAATAAACCTAGCAAGTTTTGTTATCTTTTTTCTAACTGTAACATTTTAATTTACCATTTGATAAGATGGAAATCGTTCTGTCATCAAATTAGACCAACCATATCAAAGTATATCTATTCGTATTTTATGGAGTGGTTATCTCAAACAAGATTATTGAAGAAGTATCAGTAATACACTTATAACATAGATAGTTTTTTGGTCAATTATAGTATCATTTTGTTTTGTTTATGGGTTTATCAAACTCTGCGTTTACATCAAGGTTTGCGTTTCTTTAACCTCTATACTACATTAATTGTCGGGTAAACCAACTTTTATTTATTTATTTATGAATAAGGAAAATAAAAATGTGGGAGAAAAAAATGATTGACGAAACGCAACTTATAATATATGGGAGTATATAACAACATATCTAATCTATATGTTGTCATTTTCAGTTTTTGGTTTGTTTTTGTTTCTTTCTATTCCAATCACATTTTTTGTATAAAGGACAAAAAAACCGGGCTTTATTGTATGATCGATGCTGCAAACCTATTCTAATTGCAGCTTGTGTAAACATTGCAATTACATATCCGAAATGATTATTGTTAGTGAGTTATCGCTACAAATCTTGTGCAGTGATCAATTGTTCCTTCAAAACATAATCATAAATTAATTAAGTTCATGCAATCTAAATTAACAACATTCCAGGGAGCTGATTTCTCAAACTTTCCTTTGGATCGTGTGAAACAAATTCCTTACACCAATAGGCGGATATCACTTTGATATATATGGTTTTTAAGCAACAAACTGATATATGTTGGGCTTTCATGATCCAATATGAACTTAACCTAAATCGGTAGTCCTCTTATTAGCAATATATCTTATATATTCAACATATACGAAGGATTTTGTAATCCTCGATCATTTTATACTTTAGGAAATGACCAATATTCACGATCAACACAGGGATATGAGGCTTAACATCGATAACATGTCTTATGAGGTAAGAATGATATCAAACCAATCCATTCTTCTTCTTTTTGGAAGCGAAATGAGAGTCATCGTTAAAATTTATTTTTCTATTGATCTATAGGAGTTGTTGGCTTTGGAAGAGCGTATTGGCAACGTCAGCGTTGGGTTAAGCCAACAAACGATACAGAATGGCTTGAAAAAACGGAAATATATCTTCGTCCCAAGGAGTACACAGAAAGAGGCTGAACTTTGTTGTGTTTGTCAGGTATTCTTCTTCTTGCTGTTTTGCTTTAATTTAAATTAGTTTCAAGTTGAAAAAGGTTAAAACGCACATTATCTAAACCAACTGTGAAATCTCTAAAGTATTGAAGCACAAAAATGTTTCATTGGAAGTACAAATGACTAAGTGAGACAGTCAAGGGCCGAAGTAGGATTGAAGACAAACAAATGGCAGTTTTTGTCTTCTGTTTTTTTGTTGTTATTTTTGCAAAATTTTATAAGTAATTGATCGGAATGAAACTATGACAAAATTGTTCCTATACGTCGTGTCTCATCATGTGGAAAGTGGAAACTTGCTAACTATTAGTTTATTGATCACATTAATTTAAGTATAAATATTTTAACGAAAAATGACAATGTTCAGGATCAAGTTGTATTTCAAGAGTTAAAAGTTCCGAAAACACTTTTGCTTCATGAACCCTTCATCTTCGATATGAAACTGGTGGTAGTATAAACTTATTAAATATTGGGAATGAAAGGTGAAGTAGGCGCTAACATGGCGCTCTTCCGTACTAATGTATCAGTACGCCAATAAATTCTACCATTCCATTATCGCTGAATGCAATCAACGAAGGATGCTATAAATATACCAACCATCGAGTTCGAAACTGTTTTCTTGTATAATGATGCCCAACTCATCCAAAACTCCATGCATGGGAGATTATGTGTCACTATATCCCTCGGTTTCGAAAGAAGGGCTCACCAAATCTTTTGAGAATAAGCACCCTTGACAAAAAAGTGCACTCGTTTTCGATCAGTTATCACAAAGTCGCACCAGTTTACTTGAACTAATCCATCTTTTATAAACAATCTGAAATTCCTATCCGCTGTTCTAGTTGCAGTTATGCAGTAAGGTTCCAAGTGAGGTTGCAACCACAGTTAGAACCTAGTGTATTAATGGACAGAACAATTTAAAGTTAAATGTACTTGAAATAATTCACACGCACATTTAACAACGGAGTTCACCTAACTAGGCTACGTCTCCGGGGCACTTACCCAGATTATGATATTATAAAAGCTTACAATATAGGACTCAAGTCTTAATGAAAAACTCTCAGAATCCCTCTAGGTTTTTCTGCCTATCTCTATATTGCTCCTACTCTATAACTATCACGTATAAATCAATGGCATCCCACCATTGTTTTCTTTTTAAAAGCTCACGTGTATTCTCTCTAGAAAATAAGTTCTTTATAATTTAGAACACACACTTTTTACAAGCTAGGTTATCAACTATTTATACAAGTAAAACAATCTTCTTTCTTCAAGATCTTTTATGATTGCTTTTGACTTCTTTTGATTGGCTTCAATCTCTCCATATTGCACGTCTGCCTTTTGTAGGATTGACATCAATCTTCATAAGTTAATACCTGTTAAATAACTAGCTTGGAAATAGGAGTTAGTCTTTTCCTATAACTAGGAAACATATAAAGATAATATCTTTTAGAGATAATATCTTTCCATATATATATGAAACACCTAACTCCATATTACATTCAATCTTTAAACGAATTATACTGAATATAGATAAGGAACAAAAGATTGAAACAAGTGATAAGGACAAGCATAAGAATAGAGATCATATTTAAAAGGAAACATAACCTTATAAACTTATCTCTTTATATCTTTTAGAAAACATCTTTCCTTAACACTTTGATATTCTCAATTTACGCATATTAAACCTTTAAGATCATATGAGAATATATCCTGCATACTGTAGAACAAATATTAATCAATAAAGAACAGTTATGCAGTTTTACAGAACTAGACAGAATTCTGCTGAACAGCAGGTTGCAACTGAGGTTGCAACTGGTACTTGAAACCACCAACGCTGTCTAAGCAGGTTGTAACTGTGGTTGTAACTGAGCTTACAACATTACTAGAAACCTATCAACATAGGTTGTAACTGAGGTTGCAACATTGCTTGAAACCTAACAACACCTGTCTTAGTTCATAATAAACAGATAGGATTATTTAGTGAAAACCATTAGACAACAAATAGAATTTAGACCAGGAATCTGGTCCTAACAAATTCCCCCTTTGTCATTGGTTTTGACAAATCATCTAAGTTTATATAAACACTAATCCACCTGCAATAAGTTAGCAGTACAGTCTTTTACTGTATTTCATTTATCAGTGCTTTTGTAACACCTATTTAGCTCCCCCTGCAAGTTAGAATAGCAGGTATCATATAAGCACAGAATGTATCCATTCACAGAGTTTCAGAACAGATTTAATTTCAAACATAGTCATACTTCAAAAAAACAAATTGCAGAAATTGTGAGGCCAAACAATGCTGGCACAGAATAGTCTTAATACAGCAATTGTAACTGAAATTTAAAACAGCAACATAAAGTTTGAAATTGAAATTAAAGCTTGAAACTGTAGACATTAAAATGAACCATAAACTCATCTCCCCCTATTTGTCATAAGCCAGACAAACTAGTATGTCTGAAGACATGGTTTCAACTACGGTTGGAACTGCACTTAGAACTTCGCTGTGTGGGTTTCCAGAAAGCTTAGGGTTTCTTTGATAAGTAGAAAGAGAGAGAGAGTAAATCTGATAATAGTGATTGATTTGAAAAATAGAAGAGTTTAGTATAAATAGCAATGAAGTCCAAATCTTTTTACAATTAGAAAAAGATACACTCAAATCAATTTTGAAACAGAATCAATTTTAAAAAAACAAAGAAATCATGATGGAAACAGTTTTTCAGACAGATAAATCAAGCAATAAATAAAGATCAACATTCCTTGTAAACAGATATACCCAAAATTTGAAAATTCAAGAGTTGAAGCTTTTAAGGAAATTTGACTTGATTCAAGATAAAGATAGCAATTAGACAGATATTTAAGCTTTTGAAAAAAAATCTAGCAATTTACCCAAGAAGATATGTTTATCATTGAATAACTCTAATAAAGATTAGATTTTAGGAGCTTATATTTAGCCAATCCGTTTTTATCTCTACACAAAAACTAGTTTGATGATCTCAGCAAGGAAAGAGTATAAGTGATGTCAAAAATAACAAGACTTTGTCTTGGCAGTTATAGAAAAGACTGAGGTTTCAACTGATGTTGCAACTGAGCTTGCAACCAGTATTTTTAACACGAGGTTTCAACTGGAGTTGTAACTGAACTTCTAACCAGTTATTGAGAGTATGAGGTTTCAACTGAGGTTGCAACTGAACTTGCAACCAGCAAAAAAAAAAATGCACTTTGTGCTTGCAACTCTATTACCAGAGAGGTTTTTAAGGACAAGTTACCTCACATCTGTTTTTGAGACACCAAAAAGCGGCTTTTTCAAAACAAAAACATCATAGCTCAAAATAAGACTTTAACCTTAGAAATAAAAATTATTAAAGGTACTCAACACAGACATATTTAGCAAAAGTATTCAATTAGATTGATAATGACATACCCCTATGTCACTTCTTAATGATTCAAACTTGTTTGTATCAAGGGGCTTTGTGAAAATATCTGCTAATTGTCTTTCAGTTGAAACATGTTCTAAAATTAAGCTCTTTTCTTCAACTAGTTCTCTAATAAAATGATGCCTTAGATCAATGTGTTTAGTTCTGGAATGTTGAACTGGATTTTTAGCTAAATCTATAGCACTTTTGTTATCACAAAACAAAGTTAATATTTCTTGTTTGACATTATAATCAGTTAACATCTGTTTCATCCAAATAAGTTGAGTGCATCCACTTCCAGCTGCAACATATTCTGCCTCAGCAGTAGATAAAGATATGCAATTTTGCTTTTTACTGAACCAAGAAACAAGGTTGTTTCCAAAATAAAAACAACCACCAGAAGTACTCTTTCTATCATCTATGTTTCCTGCCCAATCTGCATCACAGTAGCCACTTAGAAAATGGTTTGTATCTTTAGAATACCATAGGCCTAGGTGAAGTGTTCCTTTTACATACCTTAGAATTCTTTTGACAGCTAGAAGATGAGGTTCTAAAGGATTTGCCTGATATCTGGCACAAACTCCTACACTTAGGCAAAGGTCTGGTCTACTAGCAGTTAAATACAGCAAACTTCCAATCATGGATCTATAAAGACTTGGACAGACATTTTTACCTTTATCATTTTTGGACAGTTTAAGGGTAGTACTCATAGGGGTTCTCTTCTCTTTACTTTCACTCAGACCAAACTTTTTAACAAGATTGTCTGCATACTTACTTTGGCACAGAAAAATGCCTTTCTCATTCTGTTTAACTTGCAATCCTAGAAAGTAAGTTAGTTCACCTCCACCACTCATTTCAAATTCATTCTTCATATCAGAAATGAATTCTTCTATCCTTTTATTAGAAGTAGAGCCAAAGACAATGTCATCAACATAGATTTGAGCAATTATTATGTCCTTTGTGGTTTTCTTAGTAAACAAAGTTTTATCAACTCCTCCTCTGTTAAAGCCTTTTTCAATCAAGTACTTGGTTAATCTATCATACCAAGCTCTAGGAGCTTGTTTTAGGCCATACAATGCCTTTTTCAACAAATAGACATGTTCAGGAAAGTTAGGATCCTCAAATCCCTTAGGTTGACAGACATAAACTTCTTCATTAATCACACCATTCAGAAAAGCACTCTTTATGTCAAGTTGAAACAGTTTAAAATCATACAGACATGCAAGAGACAGTAGCATTCTAATGGATTCAATTCTAGCTACTGGAGCAAAGGTTTCATCAAAATCAATTCCCTCAATTTGTGTATAACCCTGAGCTACCAACCTAGCTTTATTTCTGATAATAACTCCATCTTCATTACTTTTATTTCTAAAGATCCATTTAGTCCCTATAATATTTTTATTAGAAGGTCTGGGTACTAAAGTCCATACATCATTCCTTTCAAATTGGGACAGTTCATCTTGCATAGCTAAGATCCATTCACTATCTTCCAAAGCCTCTTTTATGTTCTTAGGTTCTAACTGAGAGAGCTAACAAGCAAAATGAACAACATTATTTCTCTTACCTCTGGTTTTCATACCTGAAGTGACTTCTCCTATGACATTGTCAAGAGAGTGGTTTTTCTGAGTCCTTACATAATGTGGCTTGCTTGTAGTTGGGATACCAGATCCTCCTTCTTCTTCTTCTTCTTCTTCAGATTCTGCTGAATTCTGGGTTTCAACTGTGGTTCCAACCTCAGTTCCAACCACTATGGGAATTCCTGTTTGTTGAGTTTCTTCTTTCCCTTTTTCTGCAGTCTCAGGCTGTTCATCATCACCTATAATCTCATCAACAGTTTTTAGGTCATCAAATAACACATTATAAGATTCCATAACACAGTTTGTTCTTTGATTAAAGACTCTAAATGCTCTACTATTCTGAGCATAACCAAGAAAGATTCCTTTATCACTTTTAGAGTCAAATTTACCAAGATGCTCCCTATCCCTGAGAATGTAACAGACACATCCAAAGACTTGAAAATACTTAACATTGGGTTTTCTACCTTTCCATATTTCATAAGCTGTCATGGAAGTGCCTTTAGTAATGTAAACCCTATTAACTATATGACAGGCAGTATTAACAGCTTCAGCCCAAAATCTGTTGGCAAGTTTCTTAGAGTTAAGCATGACTCTAGCCATTTCCTGAATGGTTCTATTTTTTCTTTCAACTATACCATTTTGCTGTGGAGTCTTAGGAGCAGAAAATTCATGACTTATACCTAAGGAGTTGCAGAATTCTCTAAACTTGATGTTTTCAAATTCAGTTCCATGATCACTTCTAATCCTAGCAATATTACCACTGATGGAACCTTTTTCAAGTTGCAGTTTTAAGCACAGGGTTTTGAACAGTTCAAAAGTTTCAGACTTGTCCTTTAAGAATACTACCCAAGAGTATCTAGAAAAATCATCTACAACTACCAAAATGTACTTCTTACCACCTATACTAGCAGTTTGCATAGGCCCCATCAGGTCAATATGAAGAAGTTCTAGGACTCTCTTAGTGTAGATTTGACTAGTACTTTTGTGAATACTTTTGGTTTGTTTGCCTATAGCACAATCACCACAGACACTCTGAGTTTTAGCACTAAGTTTAGGAATTCCTCTTATCAATTCCTTGTTAACAAGCTTATCTAAGGTTTTGTAATTCACATGCCCAAGCCTTTTATGCCAGATATCCACATTATTAGTAATGGCTTGATTACACCTACTTTGAGGCAATTCTTTTTCAGCTTTTTCAAACACATAGCAGCTGTTGGTTGATCTAACTCCAGTCATGATTAAATCATTGTTAAGATTAGTAATTAGACACCTTTCTTTGTCAAATTTAACAATCATTTTGTTATCACAGAGTTGACTGATACTAATAAGATTAGCTTTTAGACCATCAACAAGAAAAACATCCTCAATATCAGGCATTCCAGGTTTGTTCAAGGTACCTTTACCAACAATTTTACCTGTATCTCCACCTCCAAACACAACAGTGTTTCCTGTAAGAGTGGTGACATTTTTTAGGAGACTTGCAGTACCTGTCATATGCTTAGAGCATCCACTGTCAAAATACCAATCATTAGAAGTAACAGCATTCAAAGAGTTAAAAACAGCTTTGTTGTTAGCAATTAAAGTTGCTTTTTCTTTAACTTTCCAGACCTATTTCAAATTTTTATTGACAGAAGCCAACCAGGTTTTCTGGGAAATATACTTTCTGTTTCTTTTTAAATAACACTGGATTTCAGAATGACCAGGTTTTTTACAGAAATTACACATCTTCAACCTAAAGTTATTTTTATCCCTAAAGCTATTCAGTTTATTCATGGTTGCAACTGAGGTTATAACTGAGCTTCCAACCTTCTTTACAAAAACCTGAGTTTTATTCCTGGTTGCAACTCTGGTTGCAACTGAGCTTCTAACCTTATTTTCAAAATTATGAGTTTTAGCTTTAGCAACAGCTTCAATAAAGGTGGTTTTTCCTGTACCTTTACCACCATAGTACCCTAGACCACTGATATCTTTAGAGCCTCTAGAATATGACAACATATCATCTAATTTTTCTGAGGCAGAAACATTCATCAGTTTTATTATCTTTTTAGTTTCAGTAAGTTCAGCCAGTTGTAAGTTCATCTTCTCGGTAAGACTTTTAACCTCATCTTTTAGATTAACATTAAGTTTGCTTATGATCAAGGTTTGTTTACTCAGACATTTATACTTTTCATAAAGAACAAGATATTGCTGGGAAATGTCTTCATCAGAAGGTTCTTCCTCATCACTGCTGTAGGTTTTAAGAGTGGTTGTAACTTCAGTTGAAACATGTTCACAGTCACTTTCATAAGTGGGTTCTTTTTCAGTGATTATTCCCATAAAGTTAACAAAATTAGACTCATCCTCTTCATCACTGTTGCTCTCAGAATCACTATCACTATGAGTGGATATATAGGCATTTTTGTTCCTTTTTAAAGTATTAGCACACTCAGCCTGAATATGACCAAACCCTCTACATTCTCTACACTGAATTTCTTTAGGCTTATGGTCTTTATTATCCTTTTCTTTAGAATTCCACTTTCCTGTAGAGTTATTATTGAACCTGGATTCTGTTTTAAGTTGGTTATCCCTTTTCTGAAAATTTTTAGAAGAACCAGTATCATCCTCTTTTCTCTTATAAAACTTTTTAAAAACCTTTTTAGCAAAGAAAGCCAGCTGTTCTTCATCACTCATTTTCTCACAGACATTAAGTTCAGATTTCTTAGCCTGAAATGTTATTCCCTTTTCTGGTCTTTTATGTTTAAAGAATTTCAGCTCATGAGTGCTTAGATTTCCTATAAGTTCTTCAAGTTTAAGATTATCTAAGTCTGTAGATTCTTCAATAGCTGTAACTTTGATTTCAAACCTTTCTGGGAGTGACCTAAGAGTTTTCTTAACAAGTTTAGCATCACTGTATTTTTCACCTAAGGTTCCAGCTTGATGAGCAATGTGGCAGATTCTACCATTAAATTGTTCAATATTTTCATCTTCCTCCATTCTTAGGTTTTCAAATTGAGTAGTTAACTGTTGAAATTTGAAAGCTTTTACTTTAGTAGTTCCTTCAAAAGTACCTTGCAAAATATCCCATGCCTCTTTAGCAGTTTCACAGTGAGAAATATACCTGAATACACTGAGAGTTACACCAGCAAAAATCAAGTTTATGGCTGTTGAGTTGGCACTTGATTTCCTGTCTTCATCAGCAGACCATCTGTCTTCAGGTATAAAAACCAGTTCTCCTTCACTATCAATGGCAGTTGGAGCCTCCCATCCATACATCACAATTTTCCATGCATGTTCATTCTGCTGTTTGATGAAGGACCTCATTCTGATCTTCCATACTCCATAGTTTACTCCTCCTTCAAGCAATGGAGGTTTGTTGAAGGCGTTTCCTTCCCTCATTAAGTCCATTTTTACTAGAACACAGGATCAACACTAAGTAAAGTCTAGTGTAAAGCTCTGATACCAATTGAAATTCCTATCCGCTGTTCTAGTTGCAGTTTTGCAGTAAGGTTCCAAGTGAGGTTGCAACCACAGTTAGAACCTAGTGTATTAATGGACAGAACAATTTAAAGTTAAATGTACTTGAAATAATTCACACGCACATTTAACAACGGAGTTCACCTAACTAGGCTACGTCTCCGGGGCACTTACCCAGATTATGATATTATAAAAGCTTACAATATAGGACTCAAGTCTTAATGAAAAACTCTCAGAATCCCTCTAGGTTTTTCTGCCTATCTCTATATTGCTCCTACTCTATAACTATCACGTATAAATCAATGGCATCCCACCATTGTTTTCTTTTTAAAAGCTCACGTGTATTCTCTCTAGAAAATAAGTTCTTTATAATTTAGAACACACACTTTTTACAAGCTAGGTTATCAACTATTTATACAAGTAAAACAATCTTCTTTCTTCAAGATCTTTTATGATTGCTTTTGACTTCTTTTGATTGGCTTCAATCTCTCCATATTGCACGTCTGCCTTTTGTAGGATTGACATCAATCTTCATAAGTTAATACCTGTTAAATAACTAGCTTGGAAATAGGAGTTAGTCTTTTCCTATAACTAGGAAACATATAAAGATAATATCTTTTAGAGATAATATCTTTCCATATATATATGAAACACCTAACTCCATATTACATTCAATCTTTAAACGAATTATACTGAATATAGATAAGGAACAAAAGATTGAAACAAGTGATAAGGACAAGCATAAGAATAGAGATCATATTTAAAAGGAAACATAACCTTATAAACTTATCTCTTTATATCTTTTAGAAAACATCTTTCCTTAACACTTTGATATTCTCAATTTACGCATATTAAACCTTTAAGATCATATGAGAATATATCCTGCATACTGTAGAACAAATATTAATCAATAAAGAACAGTTATGCAGTTTTACAGAACTAGACAGAATTCTGCTGAACAGCAGGTTGCAACTGAGGTTGCAACTGGTACTTGAAACCACCAACGCTGTCTAAGCAGGTTGTAACTGTGGTTGTAACTGAGCTTACAACATTACTAGAAACCTATCAACATAGGTTGTAACTGAGGTTGCAACATTGCTTGAAACCTAACAACACCTGTCTTAGTTCATAATAAACAGATAGGATTATTTAGTGAAAACCATTAGACAACAAATAGAATTTAGACCAGGAATCTGGTCCTAACACAATCAAAATTAGGCAAGTAAAAAAAAAGCAATATAATGGCTAAGAATTTATATCCTGAAAAAAGGAGAGGGTTTGTATGGCTATTCCTCTTCAGCTCGGCTTTTGCTCTAGAGCTTTGTGTTCTTGCTTCAAGCTATTTCACATATATTTGTCTAGCTTCCGAATTTCCACCATAACTTAGCTACAGTCTTATTAATATTAAGTTACCTCAATTTTTTTCTCAATCTGTCAAAATATGGTTATAATCCAAGAAGAAGCATGCTTTTAATAATGTAGAGGACAGGGTTGGGTCAACCTATGGTGTATCGGTTTTTATTCTAATAGCAACACCGGGAAGCTAAGATGGTATACCGAAGAACTGTCGCGAGCTTAATTACTTAATATTCTTTTAGGAGGAATACAACTTCGGAGAAAATATAGGAGCATTGGAGTGTGGCCATCAATTCCACACTGCTTGTATCAAACAATGGTTTATGCTCAAGAACTCGTGTCCCATTTGTAGAACAATTGGCCTGATCGTGACTAAATGAAGGAAGATAAGAAATTTTGGAAATTGTTTTTTATTTATTTATTTTTTAAAATAAGTAGAATGAACTTGTATTGAGTAGTAGCTATCACTTAATACCAACATAATTACACGAATTTTATTATAAAGTGCATCTATATTGTAGCTTTTTGGCGATTGTATTCTCACAGTTGTACAAGATTTAATAATAGAATATGTTTTACCATCTCTTTTATTTAAACAACTTGTGGATGTTTTTTAAAGGAAATTTTTTATCAAATTTCATTTCGTGCCCATAAGCTGTAAGTTTTGTTTTACACAAATCACACTTATTCCTCACCATGAAATGATCAAATGAGTGCTAGTATCTCCTCTAGAAACACGGCCGGAATCAGAATGGTTTTTTTGGAGCCATGTGTAAAAAATATGTCGAACAGATGATAAAATAAATAAGATATAATACAAAACTAAAATTTTTTTTCTATGTTTAACATAGCATAAAATAAATATTACGTTAAGACAAAGGGTATTGGACAATAAAATAATTTTTTTAGTAATTTTTGTTTGGAAAAATACAATTGTCATTTACCAAATTTGGTAATTTTTCGGTAAAAAACATATTTTTTTAGAAAAAAACAACTAACATGATTTGAATTCATAACCTTACACTATCTTAAATCCAATTTTGCCACTACACCAACAACTATTTTGTTTAATTAGACGGGGACCATCAATGTATATATCTTAAAAAAAATTAAATTACTCATAAAAAAAATAAAAAAAAATTGAAAATCGTTGCCGGAGTGGCCGGGATGGCCACGGCCACCCCCTGGGTCCGCCCCTGTCTAGAAAACGACTTCTTATTTTTATTGTAATTCACTGTTCCATTGTAAATCCTAATTGGTAATACAGAACTCCAGTGCAACGCTACCGCATAGGTAATTGTGTGGTCTAACCGGTGAATTCTGATTCACAACCAAACTCAATTAAATATCATCTTTCTATATTTATGGAAACGTTATTACGAACATTACCATGTTTATATAGTCCTGATGGTTCTAAGACATGCTTAGTTTCTTCATCAAGTAATATTGTAACAACTAGAACTTCGCATTACCAATTATTACTTGCTTCATACTACATGGGTGTAAGTATTATGTATAGTTTGAACTGGTGTTTTAAAAAGCAAAATCTTAGCTAAAACGTTTTTGTAAAAGATATGTTAAAAGCGTAAAAAAACAGAAAAGCGAGTTTTTTAAGTTTTGAATCGAGTTTTTTCACTACGAAGCGTGCTTTTCAAACCAGTGTTTTGAACTAGTGAAACTAGATGTAAGTTGCTACTAGTATATATTTGCTTCATAATATATTTGTATAAGTCAAGACTTTAATAGGTTCCTACTTCGTGTAAGTCAGGCTCTAATCTCTCTTCTCTCTTTTCTCTCACCATCATTTCATGGCATCGCCGTATTCGTCTAGCGCTATATTTGTGTATTCGCCGTATTTTTTCCCCATGTCAAAGTTTTCGTTGCTAAGTACTGCAATGAATATACCATGACGGAGCCTAGTTTCCCCCTCGGAGGTTTTGGCATTGTAAGATCAACTTCTTTTCAAACTACGTATTCTCATGCAATTTTTAAATACATCATGCAAACAAATACAAAAATGAAGAAAAATAAGCATAATTAAATAGTACCTTAAGTTTGCATCAAGATAGCCTTAACTCTTTTGGGAACCTTTATTCAAAGAAATTTTATTCCGTAGACTGCAATTGGTTGAGCTTGAGAAACTCAAAATTCACCTTTCTGGTTGTTTGCGCTTATTTGTACTAGCAGATTGACACTCACAGGTTCATTTTCTACTTCGTCGTGGGTTCTAATTATAAGGTATAAGCTATAACCAGCAAGGTTTGTTTCATGATAGAGTTTTAACTTATCCTTCAATATTATTTAGAACTCTATCCTATGTACTAGAATTCTATGATGGATCAATAATCTATTATAAAATCTTGAAAGGGAATTGAATGATCAAATGAATCTTGTACATTGCATCAGTTCTTTAGAAATAATGGAAAAAGAGTATGAGGTCTACTAGATTGAAACATCTTACCAGTAATGTAACCACTGAACCTCACACACAGTAGAAGTTAAATCTCTAAGTTCTACTTATGCAGAACTTGGGAAAAAGTAGTTCGTTTCTGTTTTCTGAAAACTGAAGGTTCCGTAAGAAAAATATGAAACCAGAAATAGGACGATCTGTGTCCAAGCAAGCACCACAATTTGTGTCAAATAGCCTTTGAGAACCGGAGTAAAACAACCCGTAATTTTTTCTTTTGGCCAGGAGATAAGCCGCGATATCAAGTTGAATGCTAACTATCTATAGCTAAGCGGTGATATCATGTCTTTAATTAATGTACTTAAATTGTGTCAAGTCTTAGCTTTGTTAGTACTTTATGAGCGTCAACTACAAAAAAAGAAAAAAGAAAAAAAATGTTTGCTGTCTTAAATTTTTCATGCACCAAAATATGTAATTTTTTTTATTTTTTATCATTATTTTTTTTGAAATAATGTAATTTATATGTTATATTTTTGTTTTAATGTTTTGAAATTAAAATCGAACTATTAACACTACCGTCAATATAGTCCATTATTATTTAGGGTATGTCAGACAGCAAAATATGTAAAATAAAAATAAAAATTGAAATAATGTAATTTTGTATGTTACATTTTTATATTAATGTTTTGGAATCAACATCGAACGATTAACACTGCCGTGAGTCTAAGTGAATCTAGTCCAATATTATTTAGGGTGTGTCACATACTAAAAATCTAACACATATTAATAAAACCAAAAATATCTATCCTAAAATTAATTTAAAATTAAAACTAAAATATACTAAAAAAGTAACACATGTTAATAAACTCAAAAATATATATTCTTAAATTAATTTAAAATTAAAACTAAAAAATATACTATTATTTAGGATGTGTCAACCAATACTATTTTTAGTTTTAATTTTAAATTAATTTTAGGATAGATATTTTTGGGTTCATTAACATGTGTTAGGTTCATTACTATACTATTATTTAGGGTGTGCCAATTAATAGTTTTTTTTTAGTTTGAATTGTAAATTAATTTTAAACTAGATATTTTTTGGTTCATTAACATGTGTTAGTTTTTAGCATTTTTTAATTTTAATTTTGAATTAATTTTAGGATATATATTTTTGGGTTCATTGATATGCGTTAGTTTTTAGTATGTGACACGTCATGAATAATAATGGACTAGATTCACGATAGTGTTAATCGTTCGATGTTAATTCAAAAACATTAAAACCAAAATGTAGCATACAAAATTACATTATTTAAAAAAAAACATATTTTGATACCTGAAAAATTAGATAAACTGTCTTGAATTTTTAAAGGAAAAAAAATGGATGACGTCCGCGTGGGTTATTCATGAAATGATTAATTAGATATGTGGTTGCAATAGTTTCAACACACTTCGAGTAGCTCATTTATTTTTATTACAACTACATTGCTCCACATATTTAAATTACTTGCAGATAATAACTTGGTGTTTGGACTTAAGGGCGACGGGGACAAAGATACATTATAGTTACTCTTGTGTCCGGTCAATGGGATTTGGACTATTCTAATCGAGTTATTTATATAAGTGCTCTCTCTAACAAAAATAAATCCTAAAACATATAATGCACTTTTATAGTTTTATGCAAGGATGAGAAAATGCTGGTAGCTGTGGCGGCAAATAGGAATCTGGATCTTCCACATTGATGTTCTCACTTCTCATGCTAATTGGAACAATCTATGCAAATTGACAACTGACAACGAGACATAATGACGCGGAAGTTAGTCGTAACTAACCATGCATCTACCAGTCATGGTCTAAAAAGCCTACACAAAATCCAAAAAAAGGCACTTCTACCGGAAATATAAATAGAAAAGTACTAACAAAGCGAAGACTTCACACAATTTCAAGTACATTAGTTAGAGACATGAGAGGCCAAAACAATGTTTCGCAATTGAACAGTTTATGCTATTCAATGCATGCATGGTGATTGGAATTGATACAAGATCTCTACACTCTAAAAAATACAAGGTGCCCAAGCGAACAGCTTGTTAAGGAATTTCCCTGTAATGTTTTGTTCTATTTGAACAATCCAGATGAAACTCCCTATAGTCATAATGAATGAAAACACAAACCAGAATTTTACGAGATTTACACCACACCTCATTCATTTATACATATAATAGAAATCACTCATATCTCAACAAACTGAGAATGATTAAGTATTTTTTTTATGCTCATTATTATTATAAATAATTTGCGTAAGTAATACAAGAGTCACTGTCATTGGAACAGGCTTCAAGGGCTAAGGAAAAAAACAATACATAACACACAATTACCTATATAATTAAATTCAATCTAAATCATCCCACAACAGACAAGTTAAAAAAAATCCAACAAGCCATAAATACAAAAGATACTCATATCAACTAATTAAATGAAAAGTGAAATATTGTCGCGCAAACCAATCTAACAGACGTTTCATAAGCTGATTAACCGATGGTCGCAGAAAAAAGTACAAAACGATCAAGCATGAGTACACGAAAGGTTTAAGATGTTCTACTCAACATAGCTCAATATAACACCATCGGGGTGGCAGCACACTAATAAACCCGATCAAAGAATAAATCAGCCGAAACCAATAACCCAAAATACCAATTCAACAATTGCAAACGGCTGCAATACGCTCCCTCCTAAACCAAGATCGAAATATCATAATTTAAAAATTAGTGGCAATAATCGCACAAATCAAACGTCAAGAGTGGTCATCGAAAGGCTATAGCATACGGGTGATCATGTAAAAAGAAGAGGTAACGAGTGGGAGAAAATGAGTGAGGGGGTGAGAGGGAAGTAAAAAGATGAGTGAAAGTTGGATCTCCACCACCACAACCGAGGTGACGGATCAAAAAAATTGGGAGACGATTGGTTGGGTTAGAGGAAGTGTAGAGCGAGCGGATGAGAGAATTTGAAGAGAAGGGAAGGGAGGGAGAGAGAGAGAATTTGAAGAGAAGGGAATGTAAAGAGAGGAGGCAGTGATAAAGTCCGGGGCAGAAGATCGGCACCGTCGTCTCCCGCTCCGGACGGTGCCTAGTTTGAGAGATAGGGTTTTGGAGAGTTTTTGGGAGGAAGAGAGAGATATAAGAATGCTGAAGGCAACTTACATATCATTTTAGGTCATAAACAATTCATCGTACAACCTTAACATGTCAGGAAGTATAACCTTAACATGTTAGGAAGGCACCAAAATGGATCTCACTAGCAAGTGTAACATGTCAGGAAGGCACCAAAATGGATCTCACTTATTAACTAATATACTAGCAAGGAGTCCCACGGTACACGTGGGGTCGGTTTTTCACTCAATTTTACGAAGAACTACATCAGGTTGGTAATCAGTTAACCCGTTAATGACATGAATCAACATTATAAGATTAATTCAGTTTTAGTATTCCATGGTTTGGCCGGAACTAACTGTGTTTTGGGGCCAAAACTGACTAACTGCATGATATGAAGCTGAAGTTAACTACTCAACATATGTTTATATGCTTTCCAGTAACTTGTTGGTGTTGGTACATGAATATGAAGAATAAAATAACAACTTCAATTATCATAAGAAACAGATAAAGAAATATATTACTACCAAAATTACATTCTTGCTAGAGAGTAGCCTCGTTGCTATTGTTCGAACTCAGTTTTACAAAAAAATAAATAAAAAAATGTGCGATCTAAGTAGCAGCACCATTCACCAGTGGGACACATTGGTTAATTCGCATATGTCACATATACAATCTCTTAAATGATCTAAATCACGTCATCACAGTCTCTTAATTATCATTCTCGATATCTTCCTGCATATTTTGATTGTGCGAGAATTACTCCCTCTATAATTGAAAAACAACAGTATAAGAAGCCATGAAGGGAAAATCTACAATTACATTGTGAGCATCCTTCGAGAAGAATGCAAACATCCGAGCTAGTAATTATAAAAATAGGAAATTTTAATATGACAAGTTCATGATCACTTGTGTATAAACCTAAGGAAATCGAAAATACATCAGAAACACTTCACATAAACACTTAACTGGATATCATAATCAATTACCTCCTCTCACAAATCGAATACGGTGGTGATAAGGAGTTGCTATAATTTTTAGACGGAAGTTGAAATCTTAAAATATAGAACAAAAATCTATGATTCACGAAATTTAAATTTATTTCACACCTGATCTATTCAAATGTTTTTTATTCTTAATTGAAGTCTGCAACAACAAAATACAGAAACAAAGAGCCCACCATATGGGGTTATTTTCTTGTTGACGAAAATTCTCCACCGTTAATATAACAAAAATACTAAAGTTTACGAAATGGGAAACTGTTCCATATTTTCAATAGTACATTCTAACACAACATAACTTCAATAAATTCATCTTAAGAACTCCATCCTTATGCAAAAAATACTAACTGGCATACACCCACACAAATATGATGAAATAAAAAACATCTTACTTTGCAAGTTTGTATGAGACACCCGGTGAGCTCCTTTATAATCTTTTCGCTCTATCATAAGTATTCTAGGTTTGCTGTAATCTGTAGAGGATAAGAACTAATAATGAGCAAACAAAAGATCCACTTATCATGAAAATGAAATCTCTCTTTTACAGCTTCCCGATACTACTTTGGAAACGTACTGCATGTTCTATTGGTGTACAGAATCTGGAAACAATAACTTCTTGTCTACTCGCTTCTCAAAATGAAGCCAAGTAATTGCAGAAAATCATATAAATAGCGCTTGTTTAAATTAAATTATCTAGATAATAAATTAGATCAAATATAGAAATGGTGAAATTTGGAACTAACCATAGAAGGGAGATAAAAGGGTTTAAAGAATTATTAAAATTTATAACAGTGAGTGATATCAATAGAATGTCAGTGTAGTATAAAAGCAAATTCATTCGCGGAGTTCTAGTGGTATAGTAGTAGTGATAAAGCAATAACTTTGATGGGTTGGCGTTATACTTTTCAACGATAATATAATGTAAAGGACAGTAATTATTGAACACTCCGTTGTTATTTCTTATTGATCGACAATTGTACTTGCTCGGTTTACAATTTCTTATTACACTTGTGCTCGACTTAATAATTTAATCTTGATCTTGGTCTTTATCTTTCTCTTCTGTGACCGGTCTTTAGTCTTGCTCGGTTCGCTTTCTAGTGAGATAAGCTCTGACAAGTTTCTCTCTTTTATCTTCCTCTCTCTCTATTTTTCAGACAGTTTTTCAGGTCATTCTTTCAGTGAAGTTACTTGGCTATTTATAGGCAATTGTGCCTCATAGGATGCTGACAAATGTCTTCATCTTATGCGTCACCTCATGGGCTTTTCCACTGTGGGCCTTCACTAATTGGGCTAAGATAGTTATTGTATAATTGCACATCCCTAAGTGTGAAAAGTACTTTTATACCATGGGTCTTGTTATTCAAGCATTGGATACCCTCTAATAATGTTTGGGCTTTTCATACCCGAATAGATATATTCGGGTCTAATTTTTATGTTCTATCAAGTGCTCCCTGACTTTTTCGGTGTGGTCTCCACGGCGAGAGTCATGATCGGTCTTACAAGGATGTTACTTCGGTCTTGCTGTTCCCAATGTTTCATCGAGAAGCGTAATAGATTTATAACTGTTTCCTCGAGGCCATTTAATGCCATTGGGAATTTCAGGCGTGCTATCTTGCTTCAAGGTGGCTCTTGATCTTCCCACATTTTTCCATTATAAAAGGGATAGCACCCACTTTATAAACATTCTATTAATTAACGCTTTGCTAGTAACGTCATGGCCTCTCCCAATGGTTCTACTGGTGACAACTCTCCCGAATACATTGCTTACTTAGAAAACGAGGTCAAGAAAGCTCGTATTGTGAAGAGGAAGTTTGCTGTTGTGGCTAGAGAATTTCTCAGGGTGCCAGACTATAGGAAAAGGTTGTCTGATATGGACGCGGCTCATCACGTGACGATGGCTAATCGGGATTGGGCCTATGAACGGATAAAAAGGCTCGAGGCCTCTCGAGATAAGCATAAGGCGGCAAAAAGGGATTATAAGCTTGCCTTCAAGGAGCTGCATGCTCGGTCCAAACCTGGGTCGGATGACGTTGAAGCAAACTCTTCCTCGGGATAATTAGCTTTTGTAATTTCTTTTTTGTTGGGTGTCATCAAGTTGTAACCGAATCATTGAAATTAATAAAATATTTTCTTATTCTCATTTTTGTCTGTTCACTTTCTCAATACCTCATTGGATGACGTAATTGGGCTGAAACTGTTGTTAGGTAGCCATAAATGTCCTTAGAAAGTTCAAGAAGGTTATCTTGCTTCGAGAGGACCTTTGATCTACTCATCATCTATCCTTATAAAAGGGGGGTTGTATATGCTCCCTTTGTACAACATACCTCATAGCGATCCCATGGCTTCTCCTCATGGATCTAGTGGAGATAACCTTCCTGAATACGTAGCACACCTAGAGGAGGAGGTTAGGAAAGCACGTATTCTCAAGAGGAGGTTTGCCTTCTTAGCGAAGGAAGCTCTTCGGGCTCCTGAGCTGGAGGAGAAATTGGCCTCCTTGGAAAGTGATTATCAGATGGCCCTGGTCGAGAATGTTTGGTCGCTTGCTCGGGTTAAGAAGCTCGAGGCCTCTCGGGATAGGCATAAGAAGTCTAAGAGGGCTTACAAACTAGCCCTCAAAGAGGTGTATGCTCGGTCCAAGAAGAGGCCGGATGATGAAGCAGGCCTTTCTGCTAAATAATTTGTTTTTGTAATTTCGTTTCTGTTTTGACTATGACTTCTTCTTGTAATGGAGCTTCTGAAGTTTTAATAAAATATCTTATTTTTCTCGTTCTTATCTGTTTTATTTCCCCCATCCAATTTATCTTTACTGTATTCCTTTTTATCACGCGCGTGTGGTGTTATTAATGGGCTTCTTTGAACCTTGTGCATGATCTTATCCACCGAGTTTCCTAGAGCCCTGTGCAAAGAACACTATTTAATACTATTGAGATCGCTGCACTTCCCTATAAGGACACGTATGTAATTGCTTTTCCCATATGTATTAAAATAATGGCGCGAATCCAAGAGTTTCTTTTGAACAGTCGTGTCTCTTTAATGCACACGCTTCTTTAAACCTTTGGCAAACGGTTGTGACTCCCCACTTTATTGCCTTTCTTAATTCATCTATAAATACCCCTTTGAAGCTTGTCTCTTTCCATAATCTCCCCATATAATCTTTCTGCTATATATATATATATATATATATATATATATATATATATATCCTGTGAATTGCAATGGCTGCCCCCTTTTCTGGATCTGTTTTGCCCTTGAAAGTGGAGGCTTTTGAAGCCTGTTATGGCAACGTACTGATGATGTTAAGAGATGCTGAGGCAGAGTTGAGAGTGATGCGTTCTCATCATGCCGAGATGGTGAGGGAGTTGACTTGGCTGAGGGACGAGTTGGACTATTGCAGGCGTGCTCATCAATCTTTGATTGATGAGAACAATGTCCTGAGGGGGAATCCTTCGCTACAAGATACTGTAATACATGCGGGGCCCTCTCATCGATACCGGTCAACTTCGCCCTAAGCGCCCTAATTAATTGTTTTATTCTCTTGCGCTCTGTTTTATACTTTCTTCTCTTTTTTTCCTTTTTCTCTTTTTGTTTAGTTGTGTTTCTTGTTCGTTTTGCTCTTTGATGTAGTAGGTTTCCTTTCGATGTTGTCCTCTGATGTAATGGATTTCCTTTGGATGTTTAGTCCTCTGATGTAATGAACGCCTGTGTATCCCATCTTTATTAATGAAACAAATATTTGCATCTTCTTGTTTTTCTTCTTGTATTTTGTGGTTTGTCGTTTTCTGCCATTTGTCAGAATCATCAAATATCTCGCCTTGTCCTCTTCCTGTAACGTTCCCACGTGATATCTGAGGCATGTGTTAGATGACCCAAGATGGGTTTTCCCAAACATGGTCAGTCAAAGATGCATGTTCCCAAGCATTGTCAGTCAATGACGTACTATTTTTGCTCTATAAATACTCTTCATCCTTTCTTTAGGATGTATCC
Source organism: Primula vulgaris (assembly GCA_963920805.1). Taxonomy (NCBI): domain Eukaryota; kingdom Viridiplantae; phylum Streptophyta; class Magnoliopsida; order Ericales; family Primulaceae; genus Primula; species Primula vulgaris. Next base: position 30,315,863 of record OY987212.1, read on the forward strand.
TCTTTCATAAACTTTTCTTATTTGCTTCTCCCTTATCCCTTATTTCCTTGTGTTGTATATTAACCTTCAAGAATGTCTGAGCCCGTGGTGAGATATCATGCTCAGATGAAGGACTTGGATGCTAAGGTGTCTCGTGTCCGTCATCGGATGACTAAACTCGAGAGGGAATATGGGGTTCTGGCTTTCAGTCTGTTTGACTCATATCCCGAGGAGACCATTAAGTGGACCGAGATATCCGCCCTGAGTCGCCAGCTCGACCAATTGTTGTTGCGTAGAAATCATCTGGCCAACTCTTGGTATGAGGCCGAGGAGATCTGGGATCAAGCTCACGAAGAGTTTGACAACGGCCCTCAGAGCCTAGCTAGCATGATGGTTAAGAATGCTCGGCTTAAGGAACACATCACTACCCTTACTAAGGAGAATGCTGCCCTTACCAGGGAGAATGAGTGTTTGGTTGTCATGAACGACTCATACCAAGCTCGGTTAGATTACTCTGCTCGGGTGGCTTTCTCTCGGTCTGGCAGTTCGGTTTTCCCGCCCATTGATCCTTAATTTAATTGGGCATGTTTTCTGATGTATCCCCCATTTTGTAATTTGTATTTTCTTCTGTACTTGAACTGTTGCATCGTTACGTATTTTGTGCCTTTTTATAACGCCTCGTACTTTGTGCCTTTTTCGTATTCTGAACTGTTGCAACGCCTCGTATTTTGTGTCTTCTCTATAAATGCTCCCTAATGTTTGTATTTCATTATTAACTCTTCCCTTCTTGTTTTTTATAGGCACCTGCTACTATGTCACACCAGGCTGGTTCTCCGGGCCTTGGTAGTCCGGGGCAAGGACCTACTGATGCTGCCTGGGACGAGGCCTCCTCTGGTGTGGCTAAGGAAGCGCGTGCCAACTGGCTTTATATCGATCTGATGGGCAAGAACGACAAACTGCATGCTCGGTGTGCTCGACTGAAGGAAAAATTAAAAACCCAAGCGGCATCTTTCCGTGAGTACGTTCGTCGTGCCGAGCATGTTGTTGAGGTTCAGGAGCGCCGTTTAGACCGCTATTGGCGTTTGAAGGACAATTACCTTCGCAAACTAAAGTCGTTAGTACCCCAGGCCAAAGTCTTGGTGAAGTATTTTCATGCTTCTCGTCTTAGGTATGACGCTTCGGCGGCCGTGGCCTTAGTGCGAGAGCTTCCTTTGGACGACGCTCGTCGTAAGGAAGCCTCTATGCTCATGAGCATGCGAAGGGGAAAGAGTTCTCCCTTCGGCTTGAGGTGGTGCAGCGTGTCGGTGCTAATACGACCAACTTCGATTACCTTATTTCTGAGGAGCGTTTTGAGGGTGAGGATACTAATGACGATACGGCGACGGATGACGAAGAGGTTGTGCTTGGTCAATTACCGTCGTGCTTCTCATGTAGTAGCTCTTCATAGGCTATTTTATTCTTTATTTTTTGAGCATTGTTGCCTCCGTAATGCGGGCTAGTATCATTTGCTTTATTTGTTTATTCCTGTATTGGATCTTCTTATTGCCGTACTGGTATTTCATTTATTGAACTATTTTTCCTTTGTTGTTTTCGTCGTTTGGTACTTTGTCGCCTCCGTAATGCGGGCTTGAACTATTCAATACTTTTGTTTGACTTTTGCGTACTGGATGAATTGGTACCTGCATATGTGCCTCCGGTTCGTTGGAGGACTTGGTAGGCCTCTTTTTCTTTTACTTAGACATGCCTTCTGTTCGTCGAATGACTTGTTCGGGACTTAAACCCTGTTGCCTCCGGTTCGTTGGAGGACTTGTGGGCCTCTTAGTCATGCCTTCTGTTCGTCGAAGAACTTTTTAGGTACTTAAACCCTGGTGCCTCCGGTTCGTTGAAGGACTTGTGGGCCTCTTAGTCATGTCTTCTGTTCGTCGAAGGACTTTTTAGGGACTTAAACCCTGGTGCCTCCGGTTCGTTGGAGGACTTGTGGGCCTCTTAGTCATGCCTTCTGTTCGTCGAAGGACTTGTTCTTGTACATGCCTCCGGTTCGTTGGAGGACTTGTTTCTTAGACACGACATAATAACAAAACACTTTATTTATTCAAAAGATAATGTTATTACAAAGCAGAGGTAAGGTATTACCTGTAGTGTTAAGCTAGTTTACACGTAGTACTTCTTAAGATTAGCTACGTTCCAAGAATCCTTCTCTCCTCTGCTATTATCAAACAAAACGCTTTTGATCTTGTAAGAAACCGGGCTCGTTCTTTTGACGATTTCGTATGGGCCTTCCGAGTTGGGGCTCAGTTTGCCATGTATCTCGTTTCTGGTATAGGCCGTTACTCGTCGTAGCACCAGTTCTCCTACCATGAATTCATTGGACCCTTTCACCCTCTTGTCATAAGTTTGCTTGACGCTTTGTTGGTACTTTGCTAGGGTAAGGGCTGCTATCTCACGCTTTTCGTCTAACATATCAAGTTCTTCCCTCATTCGTTCTTCATTGCTCCCCTGCTCGACTAACGTTGTTCGGAGTGTGGGTAGGCCGATCTCCGTTGGTATGACGTCCTCGACGCCGTATGCTAGGCTGAACGGGGTTTCATTTGTGCCCGTCTTGGGCGTTGTTCGGCATGAACACAAAACGTTGAGTAGCCTCTCGGGCCATCTACCCTTTGCTTGTTCTAGGGTTGTCTTAATACCATCTAGGATAGTTCGGTTTGATACCTCAGCTTGTCCGTTACCCTGTGGGTAAGTTGGAGTTGAATAGAACTTTCGGATACCGAGCTCTTCCTACCAAAGTTGTAGCTTGGCGTCCTTGAACTGAGTGTCGTTGTCTGCGACAATGGCGTATGGTATACCGAACCTGGTGATGATATGCTCCCAAATGAACTGTTTAACATTGCTGGCTTTGATTTCTCGGACGGGTTTAGCCTCGACCCATTTGGTGAAGTAATCCGTCGCAACGATCAAATATTCAACGCTTCCGGGTGCTTTGGGAAGCTTCTCGACCAAATCAATTGCCCATTGTGCAAACAGCCATGGTGCCGATACCGGGGTCAGCATAGACGATGGGAGCCGAGGTATTTTGGCGAATCGTTGGCACTTGTCGCGTCTTTGGACGTATACTCGGCGTCTCGCTTGATATAGGGCCACCAATATCCCTGAGTGATTGTCTTGTTAGCGAGGAACCTTCCTTTGATGTGTGCTCCGCATGATCCTTCGTGGATCTCTTCCAAGACTTGCTGTTGCTGCTCGGTGCGGACGCACAGCAGGTGTGGTCCTCGGTAACTTGACTTGTACAGTTTGTCGTCCTCGGATAACCAGAACCGAGGAGCCTTTCTCGTGATTTTCAGCGCTTTGATTTTCTCTGCCGGGAGCGTCCCGTTTCACAGATAGTGAATCTTTTCGTCCATCCACCCTAGCTCGTACTGTACTGACGTTACTCAGTCTACCCTTCTGGTGATGCTCGGTGTTTCCAGAAATTCCACTGTGATTGACCGGGTGTTTACGATGGTTAGTGTCGAGGCTAGGATTGCCAAAGCGTCGGCATGGGCGTTTTCTGTGCTGTTGACTCGTATTAACTCGCACTTCTCAAATTTGGCCACTAGGCTTTGGACTTTTGCTTGGTAGAGGATCATCCGATCGTCTTTGGCTTGATATTCGCCGATGGCTTGATTGACAATCAGCATGGAGTCGGAGCTAGCAGTTAAGTGGGAGCACCCGAGGGACCGTGCAATGAGCATGTCACTTATCATGGCTTCGTACTCTGCCTCATTGTTAGTCGCTCGGAAGCCCAGCTTGATGCTTTTTTCGATGATGGCGCCCTCACTAGACTTGAGAACGATTCCTGCTCTCGATCCGTCTTTGGTGGCTGAGTCATCGACATGTATTTGCCAGTGTGATTGCGGTGCTATGGTTGTTGGTTCGCCGTGTCCTTCTGTGAACTCTGCTACGAAGTTGGCCAACACTTGTCCCTTTATGGCATGTCGGGGGGCGAACTCGATATGAAATTGGGATAGCTCGACCCCCCATGCCGCAACCCGACCTCTTATGTCCGTCTGTCGAAGGGACTCCTTGATGTGGAACTTCGTGTAAACTTGGACCTGGTGAGCTATGAAGTAGTGCGGCAGTTTTCTGGTAGCAACGACCAATGCCAGGCATAACTTTTTCAACGGTAAATAGCGTGTTTCGGCTTCAACCAGAGTTTTGCTGACGAAATAGATCGGGAATTGTTCTCGACCTTCCTCTCTCAGGATGACTGCGCTCACAGCTATAGTGAAAACTGTTAGGTAACATGCCAGAATATCTCATTTGTTCGGCCTTACTAGCAGTGACAGCGTCCTTAAGTACTCCTTGAGATTGTTGAATGAAGCTTCACACTCCGGGTCCCACACGAATTTTTTATCTTTTTTAAGTGTTTCAAAAAATGGTCGTCCCTTGTCAGCGGATCGACTGATGAACCTTCTTAGTGCGGCCATCATTCCCATGAGCTCTTGCACCTGCTTCTTGTTCTTGGGTGCTGCTAGGTTCTGCAGAGCTGTGATCTGGTCGGAATTAGCTTCTATTCCTCTCTGGCTGACCATATGCCCCAAAAATTTCCCTTTGCTGATGCCGAACGCGCATTTGGTGGCATTGAGTTTCAGCTAGTGCTCGCCCAATGTTTGGAAGACGTCTTTGATGTCTTGGAGGTGGGATGTGGCCTTTTCGCTTTTGACGGCCATGTCGTCTATGTATACATCCATCGTCTTCCCAATATGCTTCTGGCATACATTCGTTATCATCCTTTGCTATGTTGCTCCCGCATTGCGTAGGCCGAATGGCATTACCGTATAGCAATAGTTTTCCAAAGGTGATATGAACGAGGTCTTTTCTTGATCCTCGTGGGCGAGTGGGATTTGGTAATACCCCGAGTATGCATTGAGGAAGGCCATCCGTTCTGCTCCCGCTGTTGCATCCACCAATTGATCAATCCTCGGAAGGGGGAATGGGTCCCTCGGGCAGGCTTTGTTCAGGTTGGTGAAGTCTATACACACTCTTTCCTTCCCGTTCTTCTTGGGGACGACGATCGGATTGGATAACCACTTCGGGCAGAACACCTCCCTTATAGCTCCGGCTTCCAACAGCTTTCGGACTTCCGCTATTATAGCCACTCTGTGTTGGACAGAAATTTTTCTGCTCCTCTGAGCTATTGGCTTATACTCGGCGTTAACACTTAGGTGGTGGCATGCTGTTTTCGGGTCTAGGCCGGGCATGTCTTTGGGGCTACATGCAAATTTATCGATGTTATTGAAGAGGAAAGTTTCCAGCTCCTTGGATTCCTCCTCGGGAAGGTTCTCGCCAATGAGGAAGTAGTGTTCCTTGTCCATTCCCGGGATGTATACCTTTTTGAGCTTCTCTCCTACCTGCTCCTCCACCACCCTTTCCTTGTTGGCAAGTTGATCCACCAACTTCTTTGTACTTGTGGGTTGCTCCACGACAACCAGCTGTCTTTTTAGAGCAACGGTTATGTCTTCACAGCGTCGCGAGTCCTCTTGACAGCCTCGGGCTGTCTCGATCTCACCCCTACCATTTGGGTATTTCACTTTCTGGTGGTATGTCGAGGGTATGGCGCACATGGCGTGCAGCCATGGTCGGCCCAAGATCGCATTGTGACCTGAATTGTCATTGACCACTAAGAATTCCACGGGAACTGACACGGATCCTGTTGTAACACTTAAGACGATCTTTCCCAACGGTTTAGTCGTCTCTGAAATGAACCCTATCAGGGTTACGTCGGTGGGCTGTAGATCTTGCAGCCTGAGCTCCATCTTGTCGAAGAGCTCTTTGTACATGATGTCACAAGAAACTCCTTGGTCGACAAGCACTCTGTTGACCGTGTCAATGCCGATTTGGACGCGGAGGTTAATGGCGTCCCCGTGGGGGTACATTACCCCTTCCTCATCATGATCCGAGAAAGAAATGGGCGGGTGTCGCTGCGGCATGCATTGTCGCTTAGAGGTCGACGCCTGTGACGCCTTGGCTACTTGCCCAAAGTGCGCCAGTTGTCGTTGTTGGGATCGATCCCGTCCATTGCTTTTGGGCCTTGACAAATGCACGACGTTGATCGTTTTGCCCTGTCGGTTGTCGGCTCCCTCGATGGCTAGTTGTTTGCCTTTATTCCCAGCGCCTTTGATGAATTTGTTAAGGTATCCCGTGTCACCCCACATGTTCATCTTCCACCGCAGATTTCGGCAGTGCTCGGTGAGGTGGCCGTGGTCCTCGTGATAGGCGTAGAAGAGCTTGGAGTCTCTTAGATTAGGGGGGGACGCGAATGGGTCTGGTCGGGAATACCAACTTTCTCTGCATATATCCTTGAGAATATCTTCGGAAGACAGGTTGAAAGTGTATCGCAGCTCGACCGGTTCGAAGTTCCCCCGTCGTTCCCTTACTTGGAAACGACCTTGGTAAGACGGCTTGTTTGGCATTGGGTACGTGAGCTGGAGTGGTTTATGCTCGGGTTCTCGGGGTCGCTCTACCCTTCTTTGGACATCGGGACCTTTGTCCCGTCTGGTCGGTTTAACTGCTTCCCCCTGATTGTTCTTTGCTTTCTTGCAGTCCACATGTGCTTCTCGGACCGACTCTCTTCTTAGTAGAGTTCGGTTGAGGAGTCGCATTTCCTCATTTTTATCGGTCAGGTGGGTGCAATAGGCGAGAAGGGCGTCAGTGGTCGGGAAACTCTTGCCGATGAATTTCCTTCTCGCCCAATAGCCGCTGGGGATGGAGTTTATGAAGTTTTGGATGGCGATGTTGGCATACTGCGGAATCTGGTTCGCTACGTCGATGAAGCGTATGCAGTAGTCGTTTAGCCTCTCGTTTGGCAGCATCGCCAATTTCAGAAGGGTTTCAATGGTGACCTTCTTCCGATGAGCAGCAAACCTGGTAGAGTATGCTCGGAGCAGCTCCGTCCAGCTTCTGATGGATCCTCGTGGCAAGTTATGATACCACGTCGATGCTTCTTGGCCCAAGCTGTTCTTGAAAAATTTGCACATCAGTGCGGTGTCGATGCCCCATAGCTCCATCCTAGTCTTGTAGTGCCTCAGATGGTCTATTGGGCAGCTTTTCCCGTCATAGAGTTTGAACTCTGGGATGACAAACCCCACTGGGTTTCGGTACCGTGTGATCTGTTCGGTACACGGTGTTTCTTGGCATACGTCCCAAGCTTGTTGGAACGCTTCATCCTGTGTTTGGTATTGGGGGGTGTACCCTCCCCCATAGTTGGGTGGTGGGTAGTATTCGACCACAACCCTGTTGTCGGTGTTTCTCTCGTCGTTCGGGTTTGTGTCGAGGACATGTCCCATATGAGGGCCGTGGTGGCCGAACGTTGGCGGGGTTGTTCTTGGGATATTTTCCCCTTGTTGGGGTATCTTTGTATCCTGTTGTCGGCCTGCCACTTCCATGGCGGCTCTATAAGTGGAATCTTCCGCTTCGTTTCTTGGGTCCTTATGTGCATTGGCGGTTTGGCTTGGCGGTATTGTGATACCCGCTGCTGCCATTGCGGACATGCATGCTGCCAACTGAGCTTGAAGCTGGGCATTGTAACCTTCATCGGTCCTCGCCAATGCGACCGCATTCCCTTCTTAGGGAACAATGGGTTGGAATTCCACCGTGAACGGTGTAATTATCCACGGTGGGAGGACTGATGGTCGGGCCGTGTGTTCGGGTACACGGTCCCTGGGCATGCCGTATTGGTATGCCGAGGTGTTTGAGGGACGGTGTTGGGCCCGTTGTGTCTCCTCGTCATGGTTGGCTTCGTTTGTCTGAAAACGAACCCGATGGGAACTGGAGTTGACCGAGGCTGCTGGTAGATGGGTCCTTGAGCTTGGCCCTGCGTTTGTTGGTTGCGCTGCGTTGTTTAAGCGGCGACCTACAGGTAAGTTCCTTCTTGCGCGCCTTGCCGCGGACAGCGCTCTTTCTTCCTCCGAGTCTGTAGGGTTCTTGTCGACGAGCCCGTCGATTTGTAGAGGTTGGTCTGTTGGTTGGTCGGTTTGGACGTTAGAAATGGTCAGTCTTGCTCCGACCATGAGTGCCTCGTAGCGGTCGCGGATGGCGAGGAGTTCCGCTAGCTCGTCTTGGTGGATTGGGACTTCTCGGTTAGTCGTTGTGCCTACTTCCTCGGGGCGGATTTCTTCATTTGTATTTCAACGATATGAAGTGTTAACAATTTGTATTTCTGGTAGAGTATGGGTGTTCGACTTCGAAACTAGTTAGAAACTAGATGAAGTGTGGAGACGGCGCCATTTGATAAAGCAATAACTTTGATGGGTTGGCGTTATGCTTTTCAACGATAATATAATGTAAATGACAGTAATTATTGAACACTTCGTTGTTATTTCTTATTGATCGACAATTGTACTTGCTCGGTTTACAATTTCTTATTACACTTGTGCTCGACTTAATAATTTAATCTTGATCTTGGTCTTTATCTTTCTCTTCTGTGATCGGTCTTTAGTCTTGCTCGGTTTGCTTTCTAATGAGATAAGCTCTGACAAGTTTCTCTCTTTTATCTTCCTCTCTCTCTATTTTTCATACAGTTTTTCAGGTCCTTATTTCAGTGAAGGTACTTGGCTATTTATAGGCAATTGTGCCTCATAGGATGTTGACAAATGTGTTCATCTAATGCGTCACCTCACGGGCTTTTCCACTGTGGGCCTTCACTAATTGGGCTAAGATAGTTATTGTATAATTGTCCATCCCTAAGTGTGGAAAGTACTTTTATACCATGGGTCTTGTTATTCAAGTATTGGATACCCTCTAATAATGTTTGGGCTTTTAATACCCGAATAGATATATTCGGGTTTAATTTTTATGTTCTATCAAGTACAGTACAGTGGTAGTTACAACGTTAGCATTCATCTTAAGATCTCAACATAGCATATAAATATTGAACACGAACTTGGATAATTTCATCGTAGGTCTTTTTTCTTTTCTTTTGGTGGCCACTTTTCATCTGTGGTGGCCACGTATGAGATGCTAAACTAATAAAGAATAGAGAATGTACTATGTAAATATACATATAATACTCGGGAATTCCCTAGAACAGATCCTATCACTTGAAGAACAGGTACAATCTCATGCATTATATATGTTACGAATTATATATGTCAAGTAAAATCTTTCAAATAGTAACAAAGGTATGGTATCTTCAGAAGACAAAGACGTTAGTAATCTCATGTCATTTGAAACAACAGTTAATGAAATATATGAGCACAAATTAATATGAACTTCTAATATAAGCCAGAAAAGTGTAGCAAAATCATATCAAATCCTATCATGATTCTTGTCAATGATACTTAATTAACATTATATTAGCTGTTAGAATATTTCTTTATATAAGTAATTAAGTGTAAATATCCCTTAATTTAAAGATTATTAATTATTTCATTTTTGTCTTGTAATCTTGCCGTATATAAGTATATGTACCCTCTGGAAATAATATCACAGAAAACCTTTTCAAGTCTCTTGTTTTTATAAAAAGTATGAAATGATTTGATACCTCGAGTACAGCTTAGCAACTATCTACCCAAATATATGCAGTGAGTGAACAATAAGATCCTTTTTATTCAGATGAAACTGCATTATTCATTCGGGCTGCTCCATAGTTTATTGCAGCTGGTGGAAAATTAATCGCATTAGAATAAATTCTAATAATTAAGAGTCTACATGTGAAAATTATTTTGTATCCATATCTACACGAAATATTTACAGTAAATTTGATAAAGACACAAAACTAATTTAGTTGGTCGGTCCCTACCTTTTACTTCTCTCAATATCAAACTATCTCGCTAGAATATAGAAGACAGTTTTATTTGGTCTATCTTTGTTTGGAAAAATTCTTTTACTTGGAAATGCACTTTATAATTTGGTTATGAAATTAAGGCTAATGGAGAGTTTGTAGAAAACCATTTCTTTCTATTAAGCCATATGTGTAATTTGTCATAAAACAATGAAATTTAGAAGCCTATTAGCTTGCATGCCTTATTTTCTTTGAAGAGAACATTTCATACGTTTATACAACAATAATGTTGATATAAAATCATTTTAAATGCAAAACAAGTTATAGATTATAACCCAACACTAAACGCAGCATTGCAGATGTATTTAGTTCTTATGTTCAAGTGTATGTAAAATGAATAAACCTCACTGTCCTCTTAGCTAGATCCTAAAAAATGATAGAAAAACAAATTGGGGTTTTGGTTATATTTCCATTTCCATTGTATTACACCACTTTCCCTCGATAACAGTAACAATTAGAAAGATCTGGGTTTTTGATTGAGAATTAGAGAATAAGGTCACTCCATTTTGACAAGAGACCTACACCCAAGTTCCGAGTTAAAAAAACGGCCCAAACTCTGTCATTAAAATTTATTGAGAATCCCGATTGGATATAAGTACATCCATGCGGGTGTAAGAGAATTAAACAGAATAAACTACATGATTAAAAAAAACATACGACAACCATAAACAACAAGGTTAAACAAAGAAAAAAAGTTTAATCAATGGAAGAAGTGAAATACATTGGATATTAAAAAATTAGTACATAAATTCTTATTTGAATAAACTTACAAAATATCCAGCGTTGTTTTCCGATTGAAAAAGCATGGCTATTATAGTATAATATTAACATAAATGACAATCTTAGGCAACATTACTGCAATTGGTGGAGCTTAATTAAGATCAGAGTTGTAAACACAAGTAGAATAAATTGTAATCATCTTATAAAATGCCCAAATAAATATAAATTAATGAATAGATGCGAATTAAAACCAGAAAACTTTGATTAAGAACAATTGAGGTTAGAGAAGTTGAATAATTGAACCATACCTAGAACTGATACAAGTATTTTGCCCAATTGTTTATCTCTCACTCTTGCTCTGATGGATGAATTTTGTTGCAGATGAAAACCACAACGATATAAATAAGGACAGTTGAAATTAGAAAAACTGAATAGAGAGAGTGATAACTCATACCTAAATTTGATACCAGATTTCGGCTCTTTCACCAATGTGGTGACTGGTGAGTTGCGATCAAGAGAAGAAAGAGAGAGAATATAGTTAAGAGGGTAATTCGGTGAGCTTGCCCAGAGGCAAGACACGTATAAATGGCGTGTTAATTCACTAATTAGTGAGTATATATGTATTTGTGGGCTTAGTGATTGGCTGTCATCATATATTAAACCAAAAGCAGATATATTTAGTGTAAATAAAAGTGACGGGACCAAAATATAATACCAAAGATAACTGCCGCTTAGTATATTAGGTAGATATGTGTTAGCACCTTAGTGCTTGGTTACTTTGGCTAGCGGGTTGATGAGTCATATGGTTGGTTTATGAAGTCGTTGGCTGATCTTTGACGTGTAGGAGCGTCGAAGAAATCTGGTTCAATATGGTTTGAACGTTAGACAGGTTTGAAAGAAAGGGAACAGCGGGTTCGGATATGGTTTCGATTGCTGGTCGGTTTGGTTGGCTAAGAGGATTGTTGATGAGGATCAACGTGGCTGCTTGGTTCGAGATGGTTTAGCTGCTGCTGGGGAGTCTTCTAAGTGCTGGAGACCTTTTGAAAAGAGCGGGAAACATTAGTTTGAACTTTGGGCAGAAACTGTCAACCAAATAAACTGCCCATGATGTTAGTGGGTCTTGAAAACTGCCATGTAACCACCAAGCATGAAATTATAAGTGTTGGTGGGTTTTATTCATTCACTGGGTCTGCGATTAAGTGTTGTAAATGCATAGAACGAAAATTCCTTTGTATTATTTACGGTAATAAAGCAAAGGTTGGCTGCGGCCGTATATGTGTGTGTTCGTTGACGTTTGCATACGTTTATTCTGTCCATATACTTGTCTTAACCATAATTATTATCGCTGCGTATTGAGTGTGATCCCTTGAGTGAAACACGAGTGAATTGCGAGGCACACACGAGTGAACGAGAAGCAAACATGAGTGAACGAGCGAGTCGTTGTTTGGCTGAACAAACAGGCGGTTAACGTGGGCTTTAACTCTAGTTTGTGCCATCACTTGGTTGGTTTCGAAAATGAAAAATTAACCCTGTGACAACTAGTATCAGAGCGCTGTTGCGATGACTGATCTCTCGACGCGAGAGAAAGTGGCGCGCATTGAGGCTGTATTGGGCTGCGATCTCATGGACGAGAACGCGGTTCCTTTGATGGACAGGTTTTTGCAACTGTCTGAGACGGTTACCAATGTTAGTTTCATGTTGGCGGAAACGCATTACAAATTGCAAACGCTGGTGGTTGATTTCGCCCAAATGGCAGTTGGTGCGAATAATGTGAAGGACGAAATTAATATTCTGCGGAAGGCTGTTGTTGGCAGTTCTAGTTCGAATACGGAGGGAGCAACGAAACAGCGGTTTCGAGTGCCTGAACCGAAAACATTTGATGGAACGCGTAGTGCCAAAGATCTGGAAAATTTCCTTTGGGACATGGAGCAATACTTTACTGCTGCTCATATGCCAGAGGAGGAACGTGTCTCCTTTACGTTGATGTACTTGACTGGAGATGCAAAAATGTGGTGGCGAACGCGGACCGATGTTGCGACGGAAGATGAAAGACCCTCTATTGCTTCGTGGGAGGCTTTGAAAATGGAACTAAAGGACCAATTTCTTCCAACGAATAGTGCATGGGTTGCACGGGAGACATTAAAGAAATTGAAACATAACGGAACTGTCCGGGACTACGTAAAGGAATTCAGTAGCATTATGTTGGACATACGCGACATGTCCGACTCCGATAAATTGTTCAATTTCATGAGTGGCCTCCAGCCATGGGCCCAATTGGAATTGAGACGCTTGGCGGTGAAGGATCTGCCCAACGTCATTGCTGCCGTCGATGGCCTGTTGGATTTTAAACTAACTCAAAATTCTGAGTCTTCTTCGAAATCGAAAAAGGAGAAATACAACAAGGACAAGAATAAGAAAGACAAGTTTAAAAAGAAGGCTGATTACGATGGTGGTAAATGGAAGGGTGGGAACGAACAAGACAAGGAGAAAAATAAGGCATCCACGTCTTATACGAGTGGCTGTTTTATTTGCGGAGGACCTCATCTTGCGAGAGCCTGCCCGAAAAAGGAAAAGTTGAACGCGTTGGTTGCAGATGATATTGGTGAGGATTCGACTATGGTGATGAATCCTTAGAAACTGTTAAACGCCTTGCATGCGGGTAACACTGATCCGAGGACTGGATTGATGTATGTTTCAATTGTGATTAACGGAAAATCGGTTAGTGCCATGGTTGATAGCGGTGCGACACATAACTTCGTGGCTGAACGTGTTGTGACTTTGTTATCTCTTTCGGTAACGAAAACGCTGAATAAGATTAAGGCTGTGAATTCTAAGGCACGTGCTATAACGGGGATATCGAAGGCGGTTGGTGTAACGTGGGTTCTAGGAAAGGAAATCTGGATTTTATGGTTGTTCCCTTAGACGACGTCGATGTTATACTCGGTAACGATTTCTTGGTGAATGCTAAAGTTGTTGTTGTTCCCCATTTACGTGGTGTGTTGTTCTTAGACGAGACCAGTCCAGGTTTTGTAACTGCTTTTCGACATGAGGGTGAGTCGAAAAAGGGCTCGACTATGTTGTCAGCGTTGCAAATTAAATCTGGTTTGAAGAAGGGTGTTGAGACCTATCTTGCGACTTTGATCGAGATCAAACCTGATCTGATCGTGAAAATTCCGGATAATGTGGCTGAAGTGCTAGAGGAATTTGTTGATGTTATGCCTAACGAATTGCCTAAAACACTGCCACCAAGGCGGAACATTGATCATAAGATCGAATTGGTTCCGGGTGCTAGACCTCCAGCAAAGGCACCCTATCGAATGAGTCCCTTAGAGTTGGCTGAACTACGAAAACAACTTCACGATTTGGTAGAATCTGGTTTTGTTCAGCCCTCTAAGGCCCCTTATGGAGCGCCTGTTTTGTTCCAGAAAAACCAAGACGGTTCTATGCGGATGTGTGTTGACTATCGCGCATTGAACAAGGTTACAATAAAGAACAAGTATCCTATTCCGTTGATTGCTGATTTGTTTGATCGATTGGCAAAGGCGTCTTACTTTACTAAACTGGACTTAAGGTCGGGGTATTGGCAAGTTCGTATCGCTGAAGGGGATGAAGGAAAAACGACGTGTGTAACGAGGTACGGTTCATACGAATTTCTGGTTATGCCATTCGGTTTAACCAACGCCCCTGCTACGTTTTGCAACTTAATGAACGATGTGTTCCACGATGTGGTGGATAAGTTCGTTGTGGTTTACTTAGATGATATTGTGGTGTACTCAGAAACGTTAGAGGATCACATAAAACATCTAAGGCTGGTCTTTACAAAACTAAGGGATAATAGTTTGTTCGTAAAGAAGGAAAAGTGCGAGTTTGTTCAGCGGGAGATTATGTTTCTTGGCCATCGAATTAGCCAAGGGCAGATCCGAATGGATGAGAAAAAGGTTCAAGCGATACTCGATTGGGATGCTCCTAAAAAGGTCCCTGAGTTGCGTTCGTTCCTTGGGCTGGCGAATTACTATCGAAAGTTTATTAAAGGGTATTCGAAGATCGTTGCACCGTTAACTGATTTGCTAAAGAAGGGAAAAGTATGGGATTGGTGTACTCGATGCCAAACTGCGTTTGCTATGTTAAAGGCTGTGGTGTCCACTGAACCGGTGTTACGGCTGCCCGACTTTGAACTTTCTTTTGAAGTACACACTGATGCGTCCGATAAGGCGATTGGTGGTGTATTGGTTCAAGAGGGACATCCCGTTGCATTCGAAAGTAGAAAGCTGAATCCTGCGGAACAAAATTACTCGGCACATGAGAAAGAAATGGTTGCTGTTGTGCATTACTTGGGTACTTGGCGAGTGTATTTGTTGGGTACGACGTTTGTAGTTCGAACCGACAATGTAGCGAACACTTTCTTTAAAACTCAGAAAAAGTTGTCGCTGAAACAAGCACGTTGGCAAGAGTTCTTGGCTGAATATGACTTTGTTTGGCAACATAAACCTGGCAAACAAAACCTTGTGGCTGATGCGCTAAGTCGTAAGGGTGTGACTGAACAATTGTGTGCCATTGCCCAGATTCAAAGCGATATGATTACGCGAGTTCGTGAAGCTGCTGAAAACGACAAGTCTTATCAACAACTTGTTGGAAAGGTTAAGGAAGGAATTGTTAAAAGATTCTGGTTGGAAGACGGTTTATTGTATGCTTTGGGCGATCGTTTGTATGCGCCTACGGGGGAACTGAGACGCTGTTTGTTGAGGGAAACCCACGATGTTAAGTGGGCGGGTCATCCTGGAAAGGAACGCATGTTAGCGTTACTTTCACGAGGGTACTACTGGCCGAAAATTAGTGACGACGTTGAGTTGTATGTGAAAACCTGTTTGGTTTGTCAACAAGACAAACTCGAAAAGAAGAAGGAGGCGGGCTTGCTACAGCCCCTACCTCCACCAATAAGGCCATGGGTTTCGGTTTCTATGGATTTTATTGGGGGATTGCCGGAAGTAAGGGGCTGTTCGACAATCTTGGTTGTGGTTGATCGGTTCTCTAAGTATGCTGTATTTGTGGCTGCACAGACTGTTTGTACTGCAGAAGTGACGGCTGATTTGTTTCATCGATTCGTCATCAACTACTTTGGTGTACCTGAGGACATTGTGAGTGATCGAGATGCTCGGTTTACGGGCAGGTTCTGGACTGAGATATTCAGAATGTTGGGTTCGGAATTGAAGTTCTCAACAGCGAACCATCCACAAACGGATGGACAAACGGAAAGGATCAATGGGTTACTGGAAGAATACTTGCGTCATTATGTGATGACGAGCCAAAAGAATTGGGTGGAGTTGCTCGACGTTGGACAGTTTTGTTATAACATCGATCGTTCGTCAGCAACGAACCAATCTCCTTTCGAGTTAGCGTTGGGATATAAACCCCTAACGCCGCACGAAGTGGCTAAACAATCTGGACAAAATCGATGTACAACGGCTTATCGATTCGCTAGGAACAAGCAGGAATTATACGAGGAGGCTCGGGATAGTTTGGCTAAAGCTGTGAGTCGAATGAAAAAGTATGCGGACAAAGGTCGAAGGGGTTTGGAATTCCAAGTGGTGGACAAGGTTTGGTTGAAACTTACTCCACAGATATGGAAGAAAATATCATCTAAGAAGGTACATCGAGGGCTGGTTCCAAAGTACGACGAGCCGTTTGAAGTAGTGAAAAGAGTTGGGGTTGTTGCTTATAGGTTAAAGCTGCCAGAAAGGTTGAAGGTTCACCCCATCTTTCACGTGAGTTATTTGAAACAGTTTGTTGAAGATGAACAACATCCGGAACGAAAGACAGTGTCGAGGGCTCCATCAACAATACGAAAACAACTTTTGTATGCGGTTGAGAAAATTTTGGATCGAAAGGAATTGGGCCAAAGCAAGAAGAACAGACGTGTTGAGTATCTTGTTAAGTGGCACGGTAGACCTGATTCGGAAAATTCTTGGAAGCGTGATACGACTTTGTGGGAGTTCGAAAAACAGATTGAGGACTTTCTTAATGCCACTCCATCGAGGACGATTGAGACTTCGGGTGGTGGTGGTTTGTTAGCACCTTAGTCCTTGGTTACTTTGGCTAGCGGGTTTATGAGTCATATGGTTGGTTTATGAAGTCGTTGGTTGATCTTTGACGTGTAGGAGCGTCGAAGAAATCTGGTTCAATATGGTTTGAACGTTAGGCAGGTTTGAAAGCAAGGGAACAGCGGGTTCGGATATGGTTTCGATTGCTGGTCGGTTTGGTTGGCTAAGAGGATTGTTGATGAGGATCAACGTGGCTGCTTGGCTCGAGATGGTTTAGCTGCTGCTGGAGAGTCTTCTAAGTGCTGGAGACCTTTTGAGAAGAGCGGGAAACATTAGTTTGAACTTTGGGCAGAAACTGCCAACCAAATAAACTGCCCATGATGTTAGTGGGTCTTGAAAACTGCCATGTAACCACCAAGCATGAAATTATAAGTGTTGGTGGGTTTTATTCATTCACTGGGTCTGCGATTAAGTGTTGTAAATGCATAGAACGAAAATTCCTTTGTATTATTTACGGTAATAAAGCAAAGGTTGGCTGCGGCCGTATGTGTGTGTGTTCGTTTACGTTTACATACGTTTATTCTGTCCATATACTTGTCTTAACCATAATTATTATCGCTGCGTATTGAGTGTGATCCCTTGAGTGAAACACGAGTGAATTGCGAGACATACACGAGTGAACGAGAGGCAAACACGAGTGAACGAGCGAGTCGTTGTTTGGCTGAACAAACAGGCGGTTAACGTGGGCTTTAACTCCAGTTTATGCCATCACTTGGTTGGTTTCGAAAACGAAAAATTAACCCTGTGACAATATGTATCATGAAGATTTCTGGAAAAAATATTTCATAAATAATCACATATCCATTTACCATCAATTCTTAAATATAATACCATCATTAACATTTCTATGCGTGCGACACGTCATTAATTAGTATATATCAATTCTAAAAAAGGAGAAACACTAACAAAAAAAACCGGGTGTATCATGTAGGATTTTCATGGAAGTCATTTATTAGTATTATAGGTGCTGTGCCAAACCACCTATAATATGACATGTGGAGTAGTTTCATGAAAGGAGTTAATTTTAAAAAGCACCCAATCAAACTCAATTAACTGCCGCAACCCACGAATCCAAACTCAAAACCCACGTTACTGATTACTGCTATCATACACCCGGTTCACTATAATTCAGGCTGCATCGTTCACTAAAAACACAACATATATTAATTAATTAGAAAGACAAATAAATTGTCTCCAAATATTATTTATTTGGGGGCTCCATTTTTATGTCTCAAAACATATGTATATCAAAGCCAATATGTGTCTCTAAACATTTTATTTGAACACACAGTCTATAACATAATCAAATTATCAAATCAAACAACCAAATAATCAAAATAACAAAGTCATTTTCATTACTATTTCGAAATCTCATCAACAAGCATTACATATTTCCGGGGTTTCATTTACATATTAACATAACTGCAGAACATGTTCAACAACTAGAGCGTACCATATAATTTCAACAAATGTAAAAAAAAAAAACAGGAACATAGATGCACACGACCAGCAACTAAAGCTAGATTTCGCTCTCTCATCAAAAACGTCTCTCTGCAATAACCATTGTCTCTCTCTGCTGTGTATTTAAGTAGAAGAAACCTGTATTTATTTCACTAGAAGAAAAATATGTCAGTTTCTTATGGGGCATACTTCACCAGATATATAATATCAATCAGCAGTATTAGTAGTACTAGCCAAACAAAGTCGTACAATATGAGGAAAACTATCAAGTTTCAAGGCTCATGAGGACATATGATAAGCTTGGGAATTGATAATAAAATTAAGAAAGTACATATGCAGTATGGTTAGAGGTATATATGGTTTTAACTTTTTCCTAGACTTTAGTACAGATCAACCTATTACCGCTTTTCGATATTTTAAACCAACATACAATGTTTAGTAATTAGTACATTAAACTAACAAAAAATGCTAAATCAGTACACTCTCATTAAATTTAACATACAGGGATGTCTGTAAGCACAACTGGACAAAAAAATTAGCCTCTTCGCATACTTCAGAAATCATTGCACGTAATATATGGCAGTTCTCTTCTCTCCGCTTCATGTCAGGGTGTCTTGAACCGTGATCCAAAACAAGACCCTCAACCTTCAAAGACAATGTGCAAATGATTCCAATATTACATAAAGTATACTGTAGAAAGCATATAGTTAGAGCATTTGTCAAAGAACAAGTTGTCAAAATTTCTTTCAGTTACACTAGAAAACCAAGACACGACAATGAAGTATAAGCACAAAAGACATTAAAGAATGGACAGATAATTATAAATAACAAAAATAAAAAGTTTCCTACCAAAACGAGTGTCGACGTCAAACTTATGACGCATGTGCATGATCTCAACCATAAACAGATCGATAGATTTCTCAGGTTTTCTAATGCAAAGCACCTGCACAAAACAATATTAATAATTTTCATCATATTGAAAAGAAAAATAACCGCTAACAGAAGAATTTATCAAAATGTGTATGATATTCAAAAATTTGGGTTCACACAGATTCAAGCTTCTAGCTTGTGCAGGCTAAGAAAACCAGAAAAAACATAACTATAGAATGATCGGCCATTTACGTCCAGCACGAAGAAACCTTAAAAAAACTACAACCAAATAGGTTACGTAAAGAAAAATAGATCATTGATCTCTAGCCCTACATTACCAGCATTACATTACATAGAGTGATAAATTGATTTGTTTATAACTTCCGCTTAGAGTATACCTAGGCATATAGTTCAACACAGGTATAATGGCATACGGGCTAACAAAAGATAAATAATGTTAAATAAGGATCATTATCTCTGCCATAAGTTCTCATGATACACAAATTAGGGCATCTATTTACTAATAATTAAGTATAAGTAAATTACGGCATTAATTTTAAGTGAATTCTAGCAAACAATTATAAGAACAGTTCAAAATAAAGCAACAATTATGAATCCAATTATAAAGACCTAAATCAATTATAAATTAGACAAAAAAGTTGGAGAACTTGTAAACTCGTACCTGAAAATTAAAATTATCGTTGAAAATAACTCGAAATAAGCTTCAAATCAACGGTAATTAGAGAGAGAATCAGCAACAAAATAAGAGAAATTCAGCTTCAAATATGAGATTAACGATAATCAACAAATACATTAGAAAATGAAATATGGATTTGGACAAATTATAATCGGTAAAGTTTAATCCCAAATAGGCACACAAATTGTTAAAAACGGGAGAAACTGCTAGATACATACATAAATAAATGCATATATAAATATATATAGAGAGAGAAATTAACCGCTTGGAGTTTCGTCAATGAAGGAGAGAGAGAGGGAGAAATCGCGCTGGAGTATTCGACGATCAAGGAGAGAGAAAGAGAGAAATCGGTGTGTGTTTATGTGAGTAATTCGTCTCCAAATCTGATATAATGATATTTGGGCCTTGTATTTAGAAGTATTCTTGTTTTGGCATCCAATAATTACATTTAGGAACATATTTATTTACATTTGGCAACCTAATCATTTTGTAATTGAATGTATCTGTTTAGAGACAAATTTACGATTGTCTCCAAAAAATTGTCCCGAAATATAGAGTTTGTTGTAGTGACGTTCCTCACGAGATCTGCATATAATCTCAAGATACCATCGTACAGTTAAATCTCGATAAATGAATGCTCTTGGGACCAGCAAAAAATATTCGTTTAGTGAGTTTATTTAATTATCGATAAATGAATATATTATTCATTTATCGATAAATGAATTTTTATTCATTTAGATAGTATTTTTACATTTTTATTTTTTCGTATGATTATTTATTTTACATCTAATGTACAAATACGTATATAGACTATGTACATGCATCATCTACTTATAAGATTCTATGTATGGAATACTTAGAGTCTAAATACATGCAACATGTACTAATAATAATATTCTATGTATGGACTACTTAGAGACTAAGACAATGTACCTAACCTACCTACAGACTAAGACAATGTTCATACTTAGAGTCTAAATACATGCAACATGTACTGATAGTGGCGTCACACCAAATGTGTCATCAAAAGAAGCCTTTCAAGCAGTAATCACCCTACGAAACTATTTGCTACAGCATGAGCAGAATATTCCAGAAGTTGTGTTTGCATTAGAAAAAGTCGCAGATGTGATGCATTTTGGTGGAAGAAAAAAACAAACAACTTTAGACGCTTTTTTTGTGAAGAAATGACTTCTTGTATGAACATTGTTGATTAGAAGAAATATTTTTGTTTTTAGGATATATATATATATATATATATATATATATATATATGGATAAATTAACAAAACATACTATTTTTAAAACTAAATTACAAAAAACATACACTTACAACTTTAACTATCAAAAACATACCAAACAAATTTAACGATCTTTATTCTCTTCTTTCTCTATCTCTCATTTACTCTCTCTCTTCTCCCTTATTATCTCTCTCCTCCATTCTTCTCTCTCTCACCAATTCTTCTCTACATCTCTCTCATCTTACTCTCTCTCCTCCATTGTTGTTTATATTTTTATTTTATATCTCAATCTATCTCTCTCCCCTCCTCCATCACGAAAACCCGCCACTAACTACCGAAAACCATATAAATTATATAAACATCTATATACATATAAATACATATATATACATACGTAATACACAAATATTACACTGGTTGATACCCCGTAATATATGAAAAATATATGAAATTGGTGAGATTGTTTTCTATCCCGTAATATATGAAAAATATATGAAATTGGTGAGATTGTTTTCTATTTATTGAGCTTTGAGACTATTGTAAAACTTGTGGGTTTAAAGTTGAAGGAGGAGAATTTATATGTATAGTATTGAGAGAAATTTATATGTAGAGTATGAAGTTTTAAAATTAGGGTATGAAGTTTTAAAATTAGGGTATGAAGTTTTGAAATTAGGGTATGAAGTTTTGAAATTAGGGTATGAAGTTTTAAAATTAGGATATGAAATTTTGAAATTAGGGTATGAAGTTTTAAAATCAGGGTATGAAGTTTTAAAATTAGGGTATGAACTTTTTTTTAGATATTTGATTGTGATTCAGAATATTTAGGGTATGACATTTTAAAATTAGGGTATGACATTTTAAAATTAGCATATGAATATTTTATGAGTTTTTAGTCATTTTGAGAGAGATAGATGGGTGATTAGCATGTGTTAGAAATATATGCGATTATCGTGTGTTAGAGAGAGATGTACGATTAGAGAGAGAGAGTTGCGGTTAGAGAGAGAGGTTAGATTATGGTTTGATTAAAATTAAAAAAATAATAAGTATATATAGGTATGTTTTTTGTAAGTTAAGTTTTGAGGGTATGTTTTTTGTAATATAATAAAGGTAGAGTATGTTTTTGTTAATTGCCCCTATATATATATATATATATATATATATATATATATATATATATATATATATCTTATGAATTTTAATGATTATTCATTTATATTTACATGGGGTCTTTAAGGATTTAAAAAAAATTATTCGTTAATGCATTTAGCGAGGTTATTCATTTAGCCCATTTGCCCAAGTCGGGACCGGAGAAAATTATTCATTTGACGAGGTTATTCATTTATCGGACATTCATTTATCGAGGTTTAACTGTAGTACTTCAAAAAATAAATTATATATTTTCATATTTTGCTTGAATATGATGGACTTAGTATTATGCTGATAACTTCTATATATACCTTTATTTGAAATCATTCCCATGTGGAAGTCCTTAATTTTATTAGATTTCTTTGTCATACTGTAAATTTTTCGTGCTTATATAGAAGATGTAAAGTTTGATTCAAAACTACCTATTGATTTAAAAATTAATATTAGAATCTTGTACCTATCATTTTATCTGGGATTTCAGTTGCCGATTTCTTTTAATCAATTGATGAACTTTGGGTATACCATCTATGGCACATGATTTGGTTGAAGAAGAACTGGAAATCATTATTATAATAGTAGTTTGAGTTATATACACTACAAAAAAACAGTTAAACGAAGACGGAAATTCGCTACGGAAATTCCGTCACACTATATATATAACGATGGAATTGCTACGGATTTCCGATGGATTTTGATTTGTGAAATTTTAATACAAATTTACGACGGATTAACTATGAAAATAAATGAGTTGACCGAGTGTCGGTGGGTCTTGAAAATAATTCGTAGTTCTCAAGCTATTTCGTAGCTATTCTTTTTGCATATTATTTTGAAAAAAAAAATATTTAAATTGATTTAGATGACTTCAATCAGGCCTCATTGGGTCCACAAGGTTCGTAGCTATTTACTCGCTATTTCATAGCTATTTCAATTGTAAATATAGTTAGTTTTTATTATTATTTCACATCCACACATTTATTACAAAGAATATCTCTCTCAATCTCAATACTATGCCGTCCATTTCCCCATATCTCCATATCTCCATAAAATAAGGTAATTTATAATAAATGTTTAATTGTATTTATTTTAATTTAATTGTATTTTATAATAAATGTTTCTCCACCTAATTGTTAATGTGATTGTCTAC